>CP092880.1:20199384-20688848 GCA_030710605.1 Cordylochernes scorpioides
CAATATATGCCTTTTTAATTAAAAATTATAATCTCTGTCTATCTTTTTGAATTTTAAAATAATAATAGTTGTTATATGAGCAATAGTTACCCAGAAATTATTTAAAAAATTAAAATAAATATCATGTGAAAATTTTCTTTTAATTTTGTATAAATTTTATTAAGAGATTGTACATAAGAGTATCAGCCCGTTAAAGAGCAGTATATATTTGCTCAAAAGCTTGCAAATTAAAAAGTAAAAGAAACTTATTACCTGATATTTATTTTACTTTTTCAAATAATAGTTGTGTTGTATTTTTTAATCAGTGATGCTTTTTTTTACTATAAAGTCCAAAGAAAAATAAATATTTAAGGTGAAACATCAGCTTTCTATGAATATGTTTCTTTTTGATTTTCTTTCAAACATGAAAGCTCTTTTTTCTACAGAAGAAAATATACGATAATTATCAGAAGATTATTGTTTCGTATTTTCTCATCGTAAAGATAAAGGTTGCCTGGCCGACATTCATATTTATATAAAAAATAGACACTTCGGCCAGTTAGATTTTTTTTATTTTCTCAACGTTTCGACAAAAATCTTTTGTTATCGTCAGGAGAAATAAATAAAAATAAAGCATTTGACAAGGTGTTAAAAATTGGAGAAGAATTTTTAACACCTTGCCAAATGCTTTATTTTTATTTACTTTTCCTGACGAAAACAAAATATTTTTGTCGAAACGTTGAGAAAATAAAAACTCTAACTGGTCAAAGTGTCTATTTTTCATAAAAGTATTTCCTCATGTTGAAAAGGGCTTTATCATGCCCGAAAGAAAATTAAAAAGAAGTCCATTCCTAAGATGAAAAAAACTTTAATATTGAAACAAAGGATTATTTTATTGAAAATAAACAAGTGTTTTAATGTGTTTGTTCTTAGCTTTATTAATCAAAGAGAGAGAGAGAGAGATTGAGATTGAAACTGATTTATTACAAAGTCCATATAAGATTATATAAGGTTAAATACAGAATATATATAAATATTTTCGCGGCTGGACCCTACCGGTTCTTTGCGACAACGCCGCTTCCTCCTTCGTGGGTCACCTACTCAGGGTCCCGTTGCCTTCCTCTGCAGCTCTTCCCTGCAGGCCACCCAAAGACGTCCTGAGAACCACCTCTCCAGTGGAACTCCCTTCCTCTGGCAGTATCTCTCGGTCTTACCACTGGTGCGGGGACACGAGAGACTTACCAGAAAAGTAGCAGCAGAAGCAGCAGCGTGGCGATGATGGCGATGGCAAGAGTAACGACAGCGGTGGCACCAAGACTTCAAACACTGACTTTTCATTTTGTCATTCACTACTAAAAATTACATTTAAATGGGATAATAAACAACGGGTATTTACATTATGTTACATCCTGGGGCCAACATAAAAGTGTATTTATAATCATTTTCCCCAGGAAACAGGACCACAGCAGTCGGCGATTCCCAACATCAGCTAGAGAAGCGAAACAGGCGAAAGCTCCATCTATTGGCGGAGGTTGTAGTCATCTGGAGGCCTTACACGCGACAATATGAATAAATATGATTATATAAGGATAAATATATAAATAAATATATAAAATAATTGATAAATATATATATATATACAAGGTCTTTATTGGTGGCGCCCACCAAGAGATAGAGAGAGAGAAAGTGTGTCAGAAAATCCATACTGCATTGAGGCAAAGGCTGAAGAAAACGCTGAGGATTTCACCATGGTGGGCTTATGATACAAAACTGTATAAAAATCCAATGCTAACGACAATCAACAAACTTAAACCCCTACATAGGTCAATTTCCTTAATTTATTAAGAGAAACGGTACTTCGTACCATATCATTAAATAAAAATATATTACAACGCTTAATTGATATTTATCCCGATAGATGGCGATTAGCCATTAATGACTTTCAGTTGCTTGATAATATTGATCATTAGTGTGATCAGGTCTTGAGCAGTTTGGGAGAGTAAGGTTAGAAAAGTCTTACAGATATCGAAAGCCTTGGAAAATTACTTCACCTTGTACACCGTGGCTTCATGAAAGTATCAAATCCCTTAACCTAAAGAAAAGAGGCATTAAATAAAATAAAAAATATATATATGCATTCAAAGAGAAAATCGGACTTTAAATAAATCAGAAAGAGAGTCAGTAAATATACTCATGAACAAAACTTAAGGAAGTTTTACCTTTTAGCATGTATATCGGTATTCAGACAATAACTCTGAAAGATACACTCATGGACAAAACTTAAGGAAGTTTTACCTTTTAGTATGTATATCGGGATTCAGACAATAACTCTGAAATATACACTCATGGACAAAACTTAAGGAAGTTTTACCTTTTAGTATGTATATCGGGATTCAGACAATAACTCTGAAGGATACACTCATGGACAAAACTTAAGGAAGTTGTACCTTTTAGCATGTATATCGGTATTCAGACAATAACTCTGAAAGATACACTCATGGACAAAACTTAAGGAAGTTTTACCTTTTAGTATGTATATCGGGATTCAGACAATAACTCTGAAAGATACACTCATGAACAAAACTTAAGGAAGTTTTACCTTTTAGCATGTATATCGGTATTCAGACAATAACTCTGAAAGATACACTCATGAACAAAACTTAAGGAAGTTGTACCTTTTAGCATGTATATTTGAATTCAGACAATACCTCTGAAATATACACTCATGGACAAAACTTAAGGGAGTTGTACCTTTTAGCATGTATATCGGGATTGAGAAAATAACTCTGAAAGATACACTCATGGATAAAACTTAAGGATGTTGTACCTTTTACCATGTATATCGGGATTCAGACAATAACTCTGAAAGAAAATACAGTGATCTTTATTGAAGACACACGATATAACCAAGTGTGAACAACCTCTCTCTCCTTCACAAAAGCAAACGACCGGCGACATAAAAATATGAAAATTATATAAGTTTTGCCTATCAGTGTGAATATTTTTCTTATTTTGTGGCTTCAACTACGGGAAAGACTTTGCAATCGATGGACAACAAGAGTTCTTTCCCACAGATTGGGCAAGGTGATGTTGTAGCTGACATTGCTTATCGCAAGCCCAAGATGGTAGTTGTAGATGGCCATAGGGGGTCGGTTTAAGGTTAGTCTAAACCATTGATTTTCGACCGCTACGACCCGGGATCGAATCCCGCATTAGGTACTTTTTTTCTAATTAAAAAAAAATGCTCCAATGGTCCCCGAATCTTACAAAAATTCAACCCCACCAACGAGTACAAATAACCAAACGGAGGCTCTGGCATATTAGTAAGTGCAAATTCGAACTGCTTTTCACATGTGTAGACATGTGGTGCACTTACAGTAAAAGTAGTCGCTAACTACCCACCATGATTATCATGGCCTGTACCACGTGTACTAGGGATAATAAAAATAAATAAATAAGATGGCCGTCACAGCTGTGGCAGTCTCGGGAAGAGCAAAGAATCGCATGGAACCAGTGAACGCCATTAAAGAAGAAAAGAAGGAATCTCTCCGGGACGTCAACAGATGTTGGATCAAAATCCAATTCCACAACCGCCCTCTATTAGCACCCGACAATGGTATGATTAAGTCCCGGATGAAGAGCTGGCTATTGATTGGCGGAACGATAAGTAAGCTGGTCATTGATTGGTCGTTGGTTATCACGTGGGTTTTTGAAAAATGTTTTCTTCACACAATACTTAGTTCTTTTATAGTTATAAAATAAGTCTGTTTATATAATATATCAATTACATTATCATTATAGGATGATTTCTCAAAATGTAAAATTAATAATTCTGAATTAATAATTGAAAGCGGAGTTTTGTTGTGTTATCGTGAATTGGCCTTTAATAAGCTCAACCAGGAAGCTTGTAGAAGACGTAGAAATTTCCACACTACGGGAAAATGAAAAATACACTTGTATATACACTCATGGACAAAATTAAAGGAATTTGTACCTTTTAGCATGTATATCGGGATTCAGACAATACCTCTGAAAGATACACTCATGGACAAAACTTAAGGAAGTTGTAACTTTTAGCACGTATATCGGGATTCAGACAATAACTCTTGAAAAATATTTGATACACAGTGACCTTTATTGAAGACACACGAGATAACCAAGTGTGAACAAAATTGTCTCCGTCTCCTTAAAAAAAGAATAAATGACAAGAGATATATAAGCCTTTCCATTTCCTTAAATTTTGTCCACGAGTTTGAATATTAGTTTGAGTCAAATGGTGACCCATTGAATATATTTATATGAAAAAGGGCATACCTGGATCTGTGAAAAAAAAAAAACTCTTTTTTTTTTTCTGAAATATTTCGAGGGATTTCTCCTTCTTTACAAATTAGCGCAAAATAAACTTAAAGGGTAATTTACATATTTTTCATAGTTTCCATGTATACAGAATTTGTAAATCACTTTTAAGTTTATTGTGCAATAAATTAATGAAGAAATGGTAATCCTTCGAAATATTTTGTGAAAAATACTTGGGTGTTTTTTTACTGGAGCTGCAGGCGTATCAGGCCCCTCATCATCGGAGCTTTCAGTGTCCTTGGGCGACCTCCTGACCTGAGGGCCTGGATATTCGGGTCTGGCCTCGAAGATGACGACTTGGCCATCCTGGTGTCGGCCAAATCCATCATCTACCGGTACTTGGTACAGGTTGGGCTGACCGGAGGACCCGCTCATCACCTGGGAAAGAATGCTCACTCGTCAGGGCACATCCCCCGCACGATAATCTATATTTTAGTTTTATTTACATTTTTAATGTAAATTATTGACAAGAAGTCAATAAAATTTGTTTCAATTGTCAATTGTCTTGGATGTTTTTTTCTTTCTCAGATTCAGATGCGCTTTATATATATAATATAAATATTAAATAGAATATACTAGCCGAATGACCCGGGCAACGCCCGTGTTTTACCCGACTGTAGATGATACAACGGTGATCCTTAGGTCGCTGGTTCAAATCCGGCTCGAGGGAGCCGGCGAGCACGTGACCTCCCTGTGCGCGCGCATCCGTGACAGAGGTCGATGAGGAAAGACGGTCGTGACTATATATATATATATATATATATATATACAATATGTTTTAATTCTTAAAATTAAAGATAATTCTGCCAACATATAAATATCTTTTTATTATATTAATAAAATATTGATAAATATTAATACCTCTATATATATACAATATGTTTTAATTCTTAAAATTAAAGATAATTCTGCCAACATATAAACATATTTTTATTATATTAATAAAATATTGATAAATATTAATACCTCTATATATAAAATTTAGTTAAACTCGATAATGTCGACTTATGTTGATTTTTGTGTGACCTTGAATGGTATTTTTTTAATATCAAAATGATATATTAAAAATGGAAATCAGTTACACACATGTATACAATTTTTAAAAAATATATTCTTATTACAATTAATAAATGTCCTGAATGAAATAAAAAAAAGTTCATAATAAAATACATAAAGATTCATATAATCAACTATCATTTTTCATTTATTTTATTATCGTTTGTAAACAAGACACGCTATATCCGAACTGGATAATTGCGCGTGAAACTATTTACAACTAGACGAATGGCCCGGGCAACGCCCGGGTTTTACCCGAGTGTGAATATATTTTCAAAACGTTTTAATTCAAATACTATTCGTTACAATTATAAATTGGCGCCGTGGATGTCACTCTTGTGAAACGTCCCGTTCCAAACTGTGTGTTTTTAAAATGTTTTAACTATATATAATATAACGGTATAATAACGGTATAAAGAAATAATGAGCCTATAGCCTAGTGGTCATGGCATCTGCCCGGTAAGCGGAAGGTCGTGGGTTCGATTCCCATCCCTTGACCTTGTATACATCTTGCTTCCTAGGGTTGCCTAGAGTGGCCGCTATAGACAGGGTGGTCTGTATAGACAGGTGGATGTATCACACAGCTGATAACAGGGTTGCCTAGAGTGGCCGCTATAGACAGGGTGGTCTGTATAGACAGGTGGATGTATCACACAGCTGATAACAGGGTTGTCTAGAGTGGTCGCTATAGACAGGGTGGTCTGTATAGACAGGTGTATGTATCACACTGCTAATAACAGGGTTGCCTAAAGTGACCGCTATAGACAGGGTGGTCTGTATAGACAGGTGGATGTAGCACACTGATGATAACAGGGTTGCCTAGAGTGGCCGCTATAGACAGGTGTAAGTATCACACAGCTGATAACAGGGTTATCTAGAATGGCCGCTATATACAGGGTGGTCTGTATAGAAAGGTGAATGTAACACACTGCTGATAACAGGGTTGCCTAGAGTGGCCGCTATAGACAGGGTGGTCTGTGTAGACAGGTGGATGTATCACACAGCTGATAACAGGGTTGCCTAGAGTGGCCGCTATAGACAGGTGGATGTAACACACTGCTGATAACAGGGTTGTCTAGAGTGGTCGCTATAGACAGGATGGTCTGTATAGGCAGGTGGATGTATCACACAGATGATAACAGGGTTGTCTAGAGTGGCCGCTATAGACAGGTGTATGTATCACACAGCTGATAACAGGGTTATCTAGAATGGCCGCTATATACAGGGTGGTCTGTATAGACAGGTGGATGTAACACACTGCTGATAACAGGGTTGTCTAGAGGGGTCGCTATAGACAGGATGGTCTCTATAGACAGGTGTATAACAGGGTTGCCTAAAGTGACCGCTATAGACAGGGTGGTCTGTATAGACAGGTGAATGTAACACACTGATGATAACAGGGTTGCCTAAAGTGACCGCTATAGACAGGGAGGTCTGTATAGACAGGTGGATGTAGCACACTGCTGATAACAGGGGTGTCTAGAGTGGCCGCTATAGACAGGTGTATGTATCACACAGCTGATAACAGGGTTGTCTAGAGGGGGGCAGGGAGGTCACGTGTTCGCCAGGCAGCCAATGGGCGCGCATTCTATCCGTGAGCTTCAGACAGACAGACAGAATAAGGCAATTATATAAGTAGATAATTGTAGTAGAGTAGGTAACAGAATTATCAAAAAGAAAATAAACAATTAAGAAAAAGAGCATTGAATAAACATATACATTAAACAAATAAGCAACAACATAAGCAGATAGAATAAATCGCAAGGTAGTTATTTACAGTATGTTAAGCAATGATCTCATCAAATTTAACTTTTTAAAAAAGTATTAAAAATAAAATTAAAACACAGAATTATAACCTATTTATATATAAGTTATAATTAAATAGGTTATAATTCGGTGTTTTAATTTTATTTATATATATAAATAAAAAAATAAATGGTTACGCATGCGTATTTAAAAGAAAAATGTGTTTAAATTTAATTTACAAAATATTTATTACAGACGATTCCCAAGATAATATCAAAGATCAGGTTTATTTAAATTCACTAAATCTTTAATGTATAAATATCTTTTTAAAATACACAGGTAAAATATTACCATTTAATCCGATGCCAGGCTTAAGGGTTAAATATTGCGTCTAGATGTAAATTTTTCCCAGTTCCTCACATCAATATATCATGGCAACGGATCGTTTGTTATCCAGAAGAATTCAACAGATTGGTTGATTTCGTCTGGCATCAATTTGTTTCATTTTCTCGCTATTCTTCACAAAATAAAAATATAAATAGTAAAAATATTAGTTTTGTACAAATATTTTATTCTTGAAATTATATTTAAATTATATAAAAATATATTTCGAAAATATATATAGAGCAATCCATAAATAAATCTTTAATTAAAAAGGCATATTTTAGATCAAAATATCATTTATTTTACCAATATTTCAGTTGGCTGAACGCCAACCTTTATCAAGGTATTATAACATATTTAATGTGTGTCAACAACAAACTCAGCGCCACATAACGTCAACAGAAATAAGTTTTTAAAAATATTTTGTAATATTCAATGGGGAGTAAACAAAATATTTTTAAAACTTAATTCTGTTGACGTTATGTGGCGCTGAGTTTGTTGTTGGCATACATTAAATATGTTATAACACCTTGATAAAGGTTGGCGTTCAGCCAACTGAAATATTGGTAAAATAAATGATATTTTGATCCAATATATGCCTTTTTAATTAAATAAAAATATATATAAATAAAAAATATTTACTGGACGAAGTATCTTTAATTTGAAAAACTATGAATACCGGCCAGGCAGCCTCTATCTTTACGTTAAATATTTTATTATTATATATAAAATATATATATTATGCTATATTTTAATATTTTCATATTATAAAAAAACAGCAGTTATATTAAGCTGTATAACATTTTACACGTTTTATTTTCAAAATTCTAATAAAGTTTTAAATATATATTTAAAAGTTAGAAAAATATTGTTATTTATTTACGAGTATTACCAGTTACTTATGAGACACACTATATCCGATCTGAATAATTGCGCGTGAAACTATTTACAATAATTGTAGTAGAGTAGGTAACAGAATTGTTAAAAGAAAATAAACAATTATATTATGATGCATTAGCGCGCCATCTGTTATGAAAATTTGAGCAGAAGAAATTGTTTAATTTGTAAAAGAATCATATATATATACACGTCTATAATAGTTTCGAAAATACACAATTAATAAAAAGATCATTAAATAAACATATACCATAAACAAATAAGAAACAACATAAGCAGATAGATGAAACCAAAAGATAGTAGCCTTACCTACAGCCGGTTTACAGAATCGTCAACGCTCTCACCTACCTACCATCATATCACAGTGTCAAACCTACGCTCTTACAGACAGATCTTTTTCCTGGAATATAGAGTGGGTGTATGATGAGGTACCATTGCTTCAAATGATAAATGCAGCAACTCCGCCTTTGCCGGTCCCAAGCCCGGATGAAAAAGGAGGAGGGGGAGCAGTAACAAGCTCACTAAAAATCTGGGCTCAGCTGGCCCCCTGCTGATAGTACCCTGTAAAGGCTCCTAATCCAAGGATACAGGATGAGCAGCGTTTGTACTCCATGTTAGGAGCAGCTGCACATCTGTTCCTCATGTCAGAGGCGGCCATTTATTTTGGAGCTAAGTCGGCCTGCCACTGAGTAGTGCTCCCAGTCTTAATGACAAAGGCAGACGCATTCTACTTCACCCAATCATGATGGTTGTCAACTTTACAAGCTTGATACCTAATATGATTGAGTGGAGATAAGAAAGAAAAATATAAATGCAGCTGGAATTCATCTTTACAGACCTTCAGTCCATCTTTGACCAAGTGGGCCGAGGATTCCTGGTATTCAGGCTGCGCTTCTTTCAGCCTCCCACCGGTATTTGTAAAGTGGTTGTAGATGTCCTACGTAAGAGAACATACCATAGTCAGAATTGAAGATCACTACATTCGCAATTCAAATTGCGTAGAAGATTTCAGCAGGATTGCGTCACCAGAACCGCCCTTTTCATTATCTTCACAAGTCCACTCCTGAGTCTACTTGAATGAGTTTTCAGTAGAGGAAGCGTCCTGTTTTGTGCGCTATCTCTTGTTGATTCGTGAAGATTGGACTTTCGAGAGGACCACCTTTGACGAATTATGACATGTATCAGGGATTCGCGTAAACCTCAAGAACAAGAGACTGTGTTTCGGCGCCTTGAAAGATCTCGCTGACTATCGCTGGTAACAACGTTGTCATCCCCTCCCATCACAGTGATAGGCTGCGAAATGTTATCAGGCTACCAAACCTGGAGCCTAATGTTGATCTTGGAGAATGTATTCTACAAGTGGTCTATATATTCTTAACTATTATAGACGCGTATGATTCTTTTGAAAATTAAACAATTTCTACTGCTCTTACTGTAATGGAAAAATTAAAGAGAGGGTCTGGTGCATCAGAGATGAACCCTCCCAGCGGTTTTGCCAGTTTAATCTACGATACCGCTGTTATATTTCATTTTTGGAACTTCCTTTCATAGTGATAATGATTCTGGACTCTTTTCAATTACAGTAAAGGCAGTAGAAATTGTTTAATTTTTAAAAGAATCATACGCGTCTATAATAGTTTCGAATATTCATAACAGATGGCGCGCTGATGCATCATAATATAATTGATCTCTATATGTCTGTGGCTTCTCCCTGGTCAGGCAAGCGAGAGCAGCCAACTCGCTGGTGATAGCATCGGTCATCTACTATATGCACGGGGGTCGGTGGAAGGATGGTCTAAACCGTTGGTTTTCGACCGCTACGACCCGGGTTCGATTCCCGCATTTGGCACTTTTTTCTGAAAAAAAAAAAATACTCCAATGGAAAAGTCAAACCCCACCAGCGAGTGCAAGAACCCAAACGGGGCTCTGGCACATTTGTAAGTGCAAAGTCGAACTGCTTTTCACATGTGTAGACATGTGGTGCACTTACAGTAAAAGCAGTTGCCTACTTCTACCCACCATGATTATCATGACCTGTACCACGTGTACTAGGGATAAGCAAAAAAAAAAAACTATCTGCACAGCTACTTCCCCAGCGAGGTTACTATCCCTGAAATACAGACTAGGCTGACCCGGTTATTCTTAAATTCTGCTATCGCAACGCCCAGCCCTCGGGTCGTTTACTATCTTTACTTATGTCAGTCAATAGCATTCGTCTCCTAAAGATCAGGATTCAACTTCAGTATGTCTGCTTCAAGAGGAGTTCAGACAGTACGCAGGATTGGAGATAAGAAAATTTCTAAGATTCCACTCTTTACTGTAGCATATATAAGCAGAATGATATTCAATATTAGAGCTCTAAAGAAGTGGTCTGGTAGATTAAATTGGCACCTAACACGAGAATCCGTAGTAAATCCATGTATAGTAACTTTCTTTGCCTCCAATTTGCCCAGATTAATATTATTACTGAATAATTATTTTAAATATTCTGTGGTATATCATCATAAATATTTGCATAGTCATCACCCCTTACCATTCTTGTAAATTATTACTTGTAAATAAATTCTTAGAGATAGTTTTGCATTTTATAAATAAATTATTTTTACTTAAACTTTTGTTATACTCGTTATCACTACCGTGACAACTGGTGGAGAAGCTGGAATATTCCCTCGACGCCCAAGCCGATAGAAGAAGCCGAAGACTACAAGGACTAGAACCTCAAGAAAACATCGCTATGATCAAGCAAGAGACACAGACAAAAATGGGTGAGTACCATTTTCAACCTTTTCGAAACCTTTCTATTTTTTCTGGAGAACGCAACCAGAATCCAGAAAAATGGTTGAAAGAATTCCATCGCGTCGCTCGCTACAACTGCTGGGATGATTCAATGTGCCTCGCAAATGTTTATTTTTTCCTCCAAGGAACAGCGCACAGATGGTACGAAAATGTTGAAGAGAAAATCAATTCATGGGATATTTTTGTGAAAATGTTTTCTCAGAATTTCGGACATCATGTCACCCAAAAAGATCAACTCGCAGAGAACCTCAAAACTCGAGCTCAGGGAAGGAGGAGACCAGTGATTCTTACATTCAAGATGTTCTCCATCTGTGCAGAGAAGTGAATCCGGCTATGATGGAAAATGAAATAGTTGCACACTTGACGAAAGGAATATCGGAGGAGATATATCAGTCAATCATCATTTTAGACATTGCAAGTATCGATGAGTTCATCAAATGGTGCCGAAAAATCGAGGCTTCAAATAAAAAACGTGTAAAAAAACGTGTAGTATTCGACAGATTACCGAATGTTGCCGCCATCGATTCAGCAAACTCTGAATCAAGGGAAGACTCAATCCGACGCATCGTGCGTGAAGAAGTTCATCGCGCACTAAATCCGGAGTCAACTACCCCTGAACCATCTTCTCTGAAAGAAATTATCCGAGAAGAGATTGAAAAAAAACGTAGCTGCAATTTCGAAGCCTATTCAAAGGCCTCCGCCACGACAGTCGTACCCCAACCAAACAAGTACATTCAACCAGGTTCCACGACGTCAGTACCCTACCCAAACGCCCATATATAACCAGACGCCACCACAACGAAGAACGGATGAATGGAGGACGCATGACAACATCCCAATATGTTTTAATTGCGGCCGCCCAGGCCATGTTAAGCGATATTGTAGAGAACACCGACAATGGACGCAGAGACCCGAAGGACATGCACCAAGCACCCAAGAACCTCAAATGGGTAACCACCAAGCCATAAGAAGCCAAATCTACCGCAGACAATCGCCGTATCCAAACAGAGGAAGATCCCCAAGACGCCAGTCCATTTCCCCAGGCCGCCATACAAGCCAATCCCCACGCCGCTACAATCTAGAAAAAAAACTAAGCGTCGCGTCTTCTTTCGAGGGGGAAGCCGCGGGTGTGAAAAACCCTCCATCGTCGACAGCCGCTAAATTACAACAAAATTATGTCGAAATCATCATTGATGACATTGCATTTTCTGCTCTGGTCGATTCAGGTTCCTTTTTTTCAGTTATCTCTGATGGATTAAGACGACAATTAAAAAAGACCATGTTCAAGGATAGCGGAATGACTCTGAAAGTTGCTGATGGCAAGAATGTTACATCGATCGGCCGATGCACAATCAGCTTGAGCATCAATGGATTGGAACAGCCGCTTGAGTTTATAGTCCTCCCTAATAGTAACCCAAGTATTATCCTCGGATGGGATTTCCAAGAGGCATCAAATGCCGTGATTGATTGTGGATGCGCCGAAATCAGATTGGAAGAGGCCAAAGATGTACTAAATTCACCAGCTTCCATGGGAAAGGTTGTGGCTAGAAGAAGCGTCGTAATTCCAGCCGAATCTACCAAACTAATAAATGTTATGAGTGAAGAGCTTAATGGGCAAAATCAGGTACTTTTTGAACCTTTGAAAAAGGTATTAATAGGAAAAGGGTTAACACTTCCCTGTGCATTATTCAGGCTTTCCCATAATAAAGGAAAACTTTGGATCGTAAATTCTAGCACCACAGCTCAAATAGTCCCTAAGGGAATGTGCCTAGGAAAAATTCAAAGGGTTGAAGAAAATAACTTGACGGCTATTTCAGAATGTTCTGAATTTAATAAGGAGGCGAAAAATGCGAATCATGCCAGCCATGCTGATGAAAGTGACTTTAAAATTTTACAAAATTTAATTAGTGATGATTTATCAGAAGAGCAGCAGTCTCAAATCTTATCAATTTTAAAACGATATGATAAAATATTTGATAAAAATAATGAACCAGTAAAGCAAACTTCAGTAACCAAGCATAAAATTGAAACTGGAAACCATCAGCCTATTAAGCATAGACCATATCGAGTCTCCCCTACAGAACGCCAAGCAATCCAAACGGAAGTGGACAAAATGCTAGACGCCGGGATTATACGTCATTCAGAAAGTCCATGGTCATCGCCGGTTATTTTAGTGAAGAAGAAGGATGGTAACTGGCGTTTCTGTGTGGATTACAGACGACTAAACAAAGTTACAAAAAAAGACGTTTACCCACTACCCCGAATCGATGATACACTTGACTCTCTGAAAGGAACTAAATGTTATTCATCAATGTACCTTCGTTCAGGATATTGGCAAATAGAAGTCGACGAAGCAGATAGATAAAAAACTGCCTTTATTACCCCTGATGGACTCTACGAATTCCTAGTCATGCCCTTTGGCCTGTGCAATGCCCCTGCAACATTCGAGCGCATGATGGACAAGATATTGAAAGGCCTGAAATGGACGATGGCCCTCTGTTATTTAGACGACATCGTGGTGTATTCCAAATCGTTCAACGAACATTTACACCGGCTTTAAATCATACTACAATGTCTCGACAAAGCCGAGCTACGCCTCAACCCAAAGAAGTGCCTTTTCGGAACCAAACGAATAAGAGTGTTTGGACACCTCGTCGATAGTAAAGGTATTTATCCCGATCCAGAAAAGATTGAAGCTATCGCCAAGTTTCCGACCCCAAAATCTATAACAGATGTGAGAAGCTTCATTGGCCTATGTTCCTATTATCGTAGATTTATCGAAAATTTTGCTGAGAAAGCTGCTCCTTTACATGAAGTACTCAAAAAAGATAATAAATTCACGTGGAACTCTGACCAACAGGATGCTTTTGATTCCTTGAAAAAAGCATTGATGTCTGAACCTGTTCCTGCCTATTTCGAAGAACAACTGCCAACCGAGCTCCATACTGACGCCAGCGGTTATGGAATTGGAGCTGTCCTCGTACAGATCAACGATGGGAAAGAGCGGCCAGTTGGTTATGCTTCAAGAACTTTATCTAAGGCGGAGAAGAATTACTCAACGACGGAAAGAGAATGCTTGGCCGCAATATGGGCCATCAACAAATTTCGACCGTACCTTTTTGGTCGTGAGTTTGTCATCGTCACTGACCACCACGCTCTTTGCTGGTATCTAACCTGAAGGACCCGACAGGAAGACTATCAAGATGAGCTTTAAAACTCCAAGAATACAATGTAACGGTTGTTTATAAAAGTGGACGCAAACACCAAGATGCCGACTGTCTTTCTCGAAATCCTCTCCAACTTGAATCGGAAGAAGCATACAATGATGAGGATGATGATATACCCTCAATAACTGCTCTGACGTGCTTCGAGGCTGAACAAAGAAAAGACCCTAAAATTAGTAAATTGATAGAGGAAACAGAAAGATTTGGTGCCGAATCGAAAGGTTATGAAATGTTAAAAGGAACCTTATACAAAAAGAATTTCGACCCCCTGGGAAACCAACACCTTTTAGTTATTCCCAAGCACTTACGCTTAGAACTACTGAGAAGTTTACATGACGCTCCCACAGTAGGTCATCTTGGATTTTCGAAGACATATGAGAGAGTTAAAAACAAATATTTCTGGCCAGGACTTCTCCGGGACATACGGAAGTATGACGCTCATTGTAAAGAGTGCCAAAGAAAGAAACAATCAACTCAAAAGCCACCCGGACTACTTAAAGCCATACCTCCTGCAACCTCCCCTTTTCAAAGAGTTGGAATGGACCTCCTTGGAAGATTTCCCAAGTCTGATACTGGTAACAAATGGATCATAGTCTGTACTGACTATCTTACTCGATTTGCCGTTACTAAAGCCTTACCCACAGGGGAAGCAAAGGAAGCAGCCAAGTTCTTAATGGAAGATGTTGTTCTCAAGCACGGAGCCCCCAGAGAAATCATCACGGACCGAGGACGAGTATTCCAATCCAAGTTGATTGCGGAACTCGCCAATCAATGCTCGTCGATACATCGGTTCACGACAGCGTATCATCCCCAGACGAATGGACTGACGGAGAGGTTAAACAAAACCTTAGCCAACATGATCACCTATGTATGTAAGTGTTGAACAGAAGGACTGGGACCTAATCCTGCCCTACGTCACGTTCGCCTACAACACCGCAAAACAAGATACGACAGGTTTTACCCCTTTTAAACTGATTCATGGACGCGAAGTCGAAACAACTGTAGACACTCTTTTCCCAAATCCGCATGAAGATCTCCAAGAGGATTACAATCAGAAGATTGCCTCACGAGTCGAAGAGACTAGGCAGCTAGCAAGATTAGAAACCTTGAAAGCCCAAGAAAAGGACAAGGCTAGATATGACTCAAAGCACGAGGCAATGGATTACAACGTTGGTGACCTGGTATGGATTTTCATCCCGATAAGAAAGGTGGGACTCTCAGAAAAACTAATGAAAAGGTACTTCGGGCCATACAGGGTTACTCGGAAACTCTCTGACGTGACCTTCGAAGTTGAACCTGTGGACCAACCAACCAGGAGACGCCAAACAAGAGACCTGGTCCATGTACTGAGAATGAAACCCTACCATGACCCTGAGGACCAAGCTGATCTGTTCAAGTGATAATTACAGCGGGACGCTGTTCATCTAGGAAGGGGGCAATATCACTGAATAATTATTTTAAATATTCTGTGGTATATCATCATAAATATTTGCATAGTCATCACCCCTTACCATTCTTGTATATTATTACTTGTAAATAAATTCTTAGAGATAGTTTTGCATTTTATAAATAAATTATTTTTACTTAAATTTTGTTATACTCGTTATCACTACCGTGACAATATATTAACTTGATTGTCTTTATATAATTTTCCCTGTATATAAATATCATATTGCCATTAAGTTCTATCACTTTTTTTCTGCATGTTTCCTATATTTCTGCTTGGAGAATCTGTATAAGACTAAAAGGTCTTAATAAAGATTTTGTTGTTGTTGATTAAATTGGCGAAACCTTTGAGAGGGTTCACCACTAATAAACCAAACCCTCCCAATATTTTTAAGCAGCAGTAAGGATAGTAGGAATTGGATCTATTTGAAACACTCGCATCTTAATGTTTTCATTTGCTGTAAGAACGCATGGCTGGTGGAGAGTGGAACCTGGACGATTCCCTTGCTTTGCGATCCTGGCTGCTTTTTTCTTCGCTCTCTGGGACTATGGGAGCAGGTTTCCTCCATCATGGGACTGAGTTACAGGATGGATTCTACTTCCTCATTACTAGTTGAACAAAAATCAACTAAATGTTGATTGAGGCTTGTTCCATGATATTTGGACAATCCATTTTATTAAATAATACGTAGTTGACTTTTCTTGATTTATCAAGAAAATAGGTAGACCAAATATTATGGAATAAGCCTAAATCAACGTTTAGTTGCTTTTTGTTTCACTAGATGGCGCTCTGACATTTTAAATACTTACTTGAGCGGTCAGGATATGCCTTATATAAGAGGGTTCACCACTGATGAGCCAGGCCCTCCCTTTAATTTTTCAATTGCAGTAAGGGCAGTAGAAATTATTTAATTTCAAAAAGAATCTTACGTGTTTAAAATAGTTTCGAATTTTGATAGAAATATGTAAGAGAATATATGGAGAAATATATAAATATACACTTTAAAATGATAACACTTATTTTAATTATTCTAATAATATTTATGGATTTTCTTGATAATACGTGATTGGCTTTTCTTGATTTATTAAGAAAATGGATTGGCCAAATATTTGTGGAACAAGCTTAAATCAACGTTTAGTTGATTTTTTGTTCTACTAGATGGCGCCCTGTTATCTAAAATATTCACAAGAATGGTCAGGATATGCCATATATATGCTTGTATATAATAAATTTAAACTATTTTGCATCATTCGATCAAATAATCCCATGAATTAATATTAAAATAAAAACATAAAGCCTCCAGGGAAAAGTTTCTTTCAAAAATATTTTTTATTTCTCCCGTAGAAGGGCGTACTTGCCCGAAAGCTCGAGATTTTTCATATAAAAAATATTTTTAAAAGAAACTTTTCCCTGGAGGCTTTATGTTTTTATTTTAATATTTTGCCTCATATTAATATATAAGCATAGATGAAAATTTTGCCGGGAGGAAATTGATCTAAAGAGTCGCCTCTCCCATCAAAATAGACGTCTAAAACCAGACGCCATCTAATGACCGTCGCCGCAACTAGTGGCCTCGGGTCGGTGACAAAGCCACAACACCAGCTTTGGCAAACTGAAATAGGTCCACCTAGAGACCATGGTTTGGGCTAATGGCCCTCGTCAGAGGCGGCCCTTGTCTCTTTAGATCAATATCTTCCCGGCAAAATTTCCATCTATATTTCAGCCATAGATATGGCCCAGCCACTTTACCAGCTAAACACCTCTTTGGCAGATTGTCAAGATTCCATTAGATCCCGTATGGATCTCATGGAATAAAGTCCGTCCTAGACTGACGAGGGCCATTAGCCCAAAACCATGGTCTCTAGGTGGACGCTTATCAGTTTGCCAAAGCTGGTGTTGTGGCTTTGTCACCGACCCGAGGCCGCTAGTTGCGGCGACGGTCAATAGATGGCGTCTGGTTTTAGACGTCTATTTTGACGGGAGAGGCGACCCTTATATCTTTATATATAAGTATGTGTGTTAAAATATAAAAATATATGAATATACACTTTAAAATGATAACACACTATAAATCCTTTAATTATATTTTAAATAACACAAATCAGATTATAATTGGTAATTGTGTAAAAGAAACATGCCTAATTCATAAACTTTCAAATTACAATATTTAATATAATTTTAATATAATATTTCGTATAATATTATACATGATTATAATAAGTCACATTTAATAGCAGAGGAACTTTCTATATTGTTATAGAAATAGCCTTCAATTAATAGTTTATGAGCGACATAAGCCATAAAGAAATATACTGCTCATAAATTATTTTTTGCCACATAAAAAAGCAAGATTTTTAAGCCCTACTTTAGTCTTATGTAAGCATCTCTTTCCAATTTAAATTTTGTTAGGGAAACTTTGATGTAACTAATCATTTATAAATACGATTTGAAATTATAATTTGATTTAAAAAAAATAAATGGGTCTTTTATTTCAACATTGATAAAAATTTATTTCACAATGTTCGTCTACAAATTGAAAGCAAGAGTTGAATTACTTTAAAGCATTTAGATATTAAATTTCAAACCATTTCAAATATTGATTTTATATTAGTGAATTTTGTGTTTCGTCTGAATTTATTTTTTTTATGTTTGTTCGTTTGATATTAATTTAAAAACATTGAATTTATTTCTTTATTAATATTTAGATGTTTTTAGATTTTATTGAAAAATGTATGTTGTTTTATATTTAAAAAAGACGAGAATATTTTGTATAAAGGAAATAAATAATGTAATAAAAGAAGATATAAAATGAAATTAAGTAATACTTAGCGTTAAATATATATATTAGTTTTGTCACATTATGTTGACTTTGCTTAGATTTTTAATGAAACTGATTCCAATAATTATTAATTTAACATTATATTTATAGTTTACAAGAGAGATATCAAAATATAAAAGGGAAACTAATATTAAACAAAGGAACTTTTTTTTTGTTTCGGTTAGCGCCTATTTACCTGTGAGCTTACACACACTCTGCGGAACAATTAAATAATATATATACAACACATTATGTGTTATTATAGAACAATATCTTTTGGCTTTTAATTGGTATACTAGGAAAATAACAGATGCAAAAAGAAGAACGATTACGTATTCTCTTGGACTGCTTGTTTTTTTCATAGAAATAGCTTTTCTTGTAATATTGTATTTTTATTATATAATGCCACAATTAATATATTATTATTATCAAATCAGACGCGATATCCCCATAAGGGATGTTTGTGTCAAGCAACAGCACTAAATTCAGAGACTATTCTACATAAACAATTGGTGTTAAATAATTAAATATCCTACAACACAAGTGTGTGATTTATAATTTAATAATTATAACAATATATACTCATCGACAAAACTTAAGGAAGTTTAATAATTTATATATCATTGATCGTCTGTATTTTTTTTTTTTTTAAAGAGGCAATATTGTTTACACTTAGTTATCTCGTGTATCTTCAATAAAGGTTACTGTAATATCTTTCAGAGTGATTGTCTAAATCCCGATATACAAGGTGAGTTCATTAATTTCCAAGACTGGTTAAAAAATAAAATAAATTAAAAAGCTAAAGAAAAAATTTGTATACAGAGTTAGATATTGGACATTCACCACACCTGACTGAAAGCACGAGTCTCGTGGCGCACGCGGCGATCTAAAAATAGAACAAAACAACTTCCCTGTAAGGTTCGCATTTCTAATTTTAAAATGGCCATTTTCGAAGAGCAGAGAATCTGCATTAATTTGTGTTTTAAATTGAAAAAAGTGATACTGAGACGCATGAATTGATTAAAGAAGCTTTTGGCGGTGCAGCTTCATCCCGTTCAAGAACTTTTGAATGGTTTTCACGCTTCCTAAAAGGTCGGGAAAAGGTAAACGATGATCAGCATACTGGGCGTCCAAGATCATTACGTGGCGAGGAAAACAAGCTAAAAATAAAGGAATTAATTGAATCTAAAAGAATTTCTATTAAAGACTTATCTTCAGAGACTGGACTATCTGTAGGACTGTGTCATCAAATAGTAACAAAAGATTTGGACATGATCCGGACGTCTTCGAAATTTGTTCCACGTATTCTAACAGAGGAAGAAAAGGAGATTAGAATGGATGTCTGCAAAAACATGGTTGAAATGACTCGGACCGATCCAGAATGGATGCAAAAAATCATTACCGGGGAAGAGACATGGGTGCATCAGTATGACCCGGAAACCAAACGTCACTCCAGCCAATGGATTGAAAGAGGGGAACAGAAACCCAAAAAGGCAAGATTTACAAAATCCAAAGTCAAGACATTGACATTTTTTATATTAACGGTTTGGTTCACCATTAATTTATTCCTAGTGCGTCTTAAAAGACCTGAAAGATGGCAAAACAATGACTGGATACTTCACGTCGATAATACGCGGCCGCACACAGCCCATGTTGTTTTGCAGTTCTTGGCCAAGCATTCAACCATACAGATTACTCTTCCACCCTATTCCCCCAATTACTTTTTCCTCTATCCTAAATTGTAAATGAAGTTAAAAGGAAGGAAATTTGACAACGTTGATATGATACAAGCTGAATCGAAGGCAACCTTGCGGAACCTCTCAAAAAGTGATTTTATCTCCTGCTTCGACAATTGGAAAAAAAGATGGAACAGGTGTATTGAGGAAGGAGGGGCATATTTTGAAAAATAGTAAATTAGTTTTTTTATTTGTTTTATTTTTTCAAATATACAGAGCAGTCTTGGAGTGTATCTTTCTGAGTCATTGTCTGAATCCCGATATACATGGTAAAAGGTACAACTTCCTTAAGTTTTGTCCATGAGTGTATCTTTCAGAGTTATTGTCTGAATCCCGGTATGCATGCTGAAAGATACAGCTTCCTTAAGTTTTGTCCATGAGTATCTTTCAGAGTTATTGTCTGAATCCCGATATACATGGTAAAAAGTACAACTTCCTTAAGTTTTGTCTATGAGTGTATCTTTCAGAGTTATTGTCTGAATCCCGATATACATGGTAAAAGGAACAAATTCCTTAAGTTTTGTCCATGAATGTATCTTTCAGAGTTATTGTCTGAATCCCGATATACATGCTAAAAGGTACAACTTTCTTTTGTTCATGAGTGTATCTTTCAGAGGTATTGTCTGAATAACGATATACATGCTAAAAGGTAGAACTTCCTTAAGGTTTATCCATGAGTGTATCTTCCAGAGTTATTGTCTGAATCCCGATATACATGCTAAAAGGTACAACTTTCTTAAGTTTTGTTCATTAGTGTATCTTTCAGAGGTATTGTCTGAATAACGATATACATGCTAAAAGGTAGAACTTCCTTAAGGTTTATCCATGAGTGTATCTTCCAGAGTTATTGTTTGAATCCCGATATACATGGTAAAAGGTACAACTTCCTTAAGTTTTGTCCATTAGTGTATCTTCAAATTATCACCATTAATCCAACTGATTACGAGGATCATTTATTACCAGAGATTATAGATGACAAGCCAGATAGCAAAATTCTTAAAGGAATTTTAAAAGAAAAGAGAGAGAGTAGGTTATGAATACAGACAAAATTAGTGTTTTCGCTACATCTGCTTTATTAAACAGTTAATATTTTATGAAAAAGACATCTCCTGTTCGTCCAACTAAAAGTTGCTGATGGCTTGCGCCATCTGTTGGAATAAATATCAACTATTCGTTGATTTTAAATTATTTCAGAATTGGTCAAATACCCATTCTTTATTAATAATGAAAAGCTAACTGTTGAGGGTTCAGGCGAGAATCCTCACGCCACTTCGCGCCTGGCGGCGCCAGTGTGGCGGGGGATACCGGCCGAGACTGGAACCCGGCGGTTTGGTTTTGGTTTTGGCTGCCAGCGGGAGAGTATCTCCGCGTCTGGCTGTGTGTGGTGTTCTCCTTATGTTCCGGCACTGGTTATAAATAAAACCGGTACCAAGGGAGCTCCGACGACTCAGAGTGGATTATTGACAAAACAACGGGAACAACACAACATGGTGGCATCGGCGGGATCGTGAAGAGCCCAAGTAAGTGCCTTTCTAATTAATTCCACTCTTGTGCAATCAAACCTGACATGGAATCAAATTCCTTTCTTCCGCCTCCTAACTTCAGTTTCGACGCCAAGGATTGGCCAAGCTGGAAACAGCGATTTTCTCGATACAGACTTCTCTCCAACTTGAACGCCAAGGAACAAGAATATCAGATCGCAGCATTGATATATCTTATGGGGGAGAGGGCTGAGGAAATCCACTCTGCGTTCAATCTCTCAACAGATGACGCAAAGAACCTCGACAAAGTCACATTGAAGCGTTCGACAACCACTTTATTGGCAAACGCAACGTGGTGTATGAGCGGGCTTTGTTCGGATTAAGGAGTCAACGGCCGGAAGAAACCATTGAGGAATTTGTGACAGTCTTGCACAGAATATCTGAGCACTGCGAATACGCTAATCTGCGCGAGGAGCTTATTCGTGATCGTTTAGTGCTTGGAGTAAAAGATAGGAAGTTGTCGGAGAAACTGATGCTAAACGAAAACCTGACCTTGGCCAAAGCAGTCGAGATCGCCCGTCAATGGGAAGCTGTGATGTCAACGGATGTCAATCCTGAACGAGAGTTCCCTAAGCTATTTGAAGGACTGGGGCTTCTTGAACAGCCCTATCACATCAAGTTGAAGGAAGGTGCCAAGCCCTTCTCCATACCAGTCCCAAGACGAGTACCTCTTCCGCTCATGCTGAAGTTAAAAGAGCAACTGGATGCCATGGTGGCTCAAGAAGTCATCGAACCAGTTGATGAGCCAACGGAGTGGTGCGCACCGATCGTCCTAGCTGGAAAGCCAAACGGGAAAATCAGGATATGTGTAGACTTGTCCCGGCTTAACCTGAGTGTGGAACGTGAGCTTCATCCACTTGCTGTCCTTGAACATGAACTAGCTCAACTCAACGGGGCCAAAATCTTTTCCAGGCTGGATGCTAACAGCGGATTTTGGCAGATTAAACTCTCTGAAGAAAGCCAAACGCTGATGACTTTCATTACGCCCTTTGGCAGATATAAATTCAAAAGGCTTCCCTTTGGGATCTCTAGCGCTCCAGAACACTTCCAGAAACGCACGTCTGCTATCATACGCGGAGTCAATGGGGTAATCTGTCACATGGATGACATCCTCATTTTCGCAAAGAGAAAGGAAGACCATGACGAGACACTACGCGAAGTTTTGAGACGCCTAAATAACTCAGGAATTACGCTTAACAAAGAAAAGTGCCAGTTCAGTGTAAGCAACGTCACATTCCTGGGACATTACATCGACGAACAAGGTATCAAGGTGGACGAAAAGAAAGTCAAAGCCATCGCCGAGATGAAACCGCCAGCTGACGTGCACGGGGTGCAACGTTTTATGGGCATGGTAAATTTCTTAGGCCGCTTTGTTCCAAACCTAGCGGAAATCACAAAGCCACTAAACGACCTAAGAAAGAAAGATGTTAGTTTCATCTGGGGATCACCACAGAAAAAGGCATTCGAGAAAGTCAAAGATGTTCTGGCCAGTGACCGAGTTCTGGTAATCTTTTACATCTCTAAGAAGACCATGGTCTCAGCTGATGCATCATCGTATGGCCTGGGAGCTGTCCTCAAGCAAGAACATGAAGCTAACGAGTGGCCTTTGCATCATTGACGCTGACGAAGACGGAACAGGGATACGCTCAAATAGAGAAGGAAGCCCTTGCAATCACATGGGCGTGTGAGCGCTTCAAGGACTTTGTGGTTGGAAAAACCTTCCTCATCGAAACAGATCACAAACCTTTAGTCCCCATCTTCACCACTAAAGATCTGAACGATCTAACGCCAAGGCTTCAACGGTACCGTATGAGGATGCTTCAGTTCTCGTTTCATATCTTTCATACACCGGGGAAGGACCTAATAACCGCTGATGCCCTTCCAAGACAACCACTTTCAGGTCATCTTCCCGAAGATGAAGAGCTCCAGGAAGAAGTTGAACATTTTGTGCGTAGCATCGTCCTGCATCAATCTACGACAGACGACCGACTTGCCAAAATAGCTCTCAACCAGAAGCTGGAGCCTACCCTTCAAAATTTGGCATTTTATTCCAAAAACGGTTGGCCCGCCAAATGTCAGCTCTCTCCCTTAGAACGCTCGTTCTACGATGTTCGCGACGAGATAGGGGAAGAGAACGGCTTACTGGTGAGAGGACTGCGAGTGATCATCCCCTCTAACATGCGAAAAGATGTTTTGAACCGCATCCACGCAGGTCATTAAGGAATAACAAAATGTCGAGCAAGAGCAAAGGATCATGTTTGGTGGCCAGGAATAGGTCAAGAAATCCAGGATATGGTAAAAACCTGTGAGAAATGCATCGAGAATCAACCTCTAAAGCACGAACCACTCATCCCCAACGACCTTCCGGAAAGACCGTGGCAAAAAGTCGGGATGGATCTCTTCCATTACGAAGGAAGTGAGTATTTAGTCGTCGTAGACTACTTTTCTCGATTTATCACTGCAAAGCCATCTTTGCTCGTCATGGCATCCCTGACATTGTAATCAGTGATAACGGACCACAATTTCGCCCATCAAGAACTTCAGCTTTTACGAAGTTTGCCTCTGAAGTTGGGTTTCGACACATCACTTCCAGCCCAAAGCATCCACAATCAAATGGTCAAGCAGAGGCTGCTGTCAAAATTGTGGAAAACCTGAAGAAAAAGAATAAAGATCCGGTCCTAGCACTCATGGAGTATCGGGCAATACCTCTGGCAAACGGACTCTCCCCTGCGGAACTTCTATTTGGACGGAAAATTCGCACTATGGTTTCCTGCACTTCATCATCACTAACCCCTAAAACAGTGGATCAATCCAAACTCAGGGGGAAAGAGGAGCAGCGGAAGATGGCGCAGAAAACGGCTTTTGACAGACGCCACGCGGCCACGAAAAAGACGGAACTAATTGCAGGAGAGAAAGTTTGGGTGAAGGATCTACGAGCGTGGGGAAGTGTCAATCGAGAAGGCTTCAGCGCCCCGCTCATACATCGTGGAAACTCCTGTAGGAACCTACAGGCGGAACTCTCTTCTGGCTTCTTCCCAACAACAGGTCGACCCCAGTGAGACATCTGACAGCGAACTCCCCGCTGAAACGGAGGAAACTCCGGGAAATGAACTGCCTGCAGAGGAGCAACAACAGCTGCCAGCAATCGCTCCAGAGATGAAGCAGCTGTCTCCCTCACCTGGGAAAGTGTCGCGGTATGGGAGAAGATACAAGCGTGTCCAGCGCTAACCTCCTCTAAACTTTTTAGGGGAGATGTTGAGGGTTCAGGCGAGAATCCTCACGCCACTTCGCGCCTGGCGGCGCCAGTGTGGCGGGGGGAACCGGCCGAGACTGGAACCCGGCGGTTTGGTTTTTGTTTTGGCTGCGAGCGGGAGAGTATCTCCGCGTCTGGCTGTGTGTGGTGTTCTCCTTATGTTCCGGCACTGGTTATAAATAAAACCGGTACCAAGGGAGCTCCGACGACTCAGAGTGGATTTTTGACAAAACAACGGGCACAACAAAACACTAACCACGTACGCGTTTCGGGCTGTTAGCCTTCGTACATTTCCATTTTAGTCCTATTTTTTTTCACATTGTCTTGCGTTCTCACTCACTTCTGGCTTTAACTACCCGTTTCATGATTTTTAAGGATGCCTGAATGGCCAGTTTTTTGGCCGTTCCCGAAACACGTACAAGGTTAGCTTTTCTTGATTAATCAACAATGGGTATTTGGAAAATTCTGGAATAATTAAAAATCAACGAGAATAGTTGATATTTTTACCGACAGATGGCGCAAGCCATCAGAAACCTTTAGTTACACAATCAGAAGATGTATTTTTCTTAATTTATCCATCTGTTCCCAGTACAATTTCACTTTTGTTCTATCTGTTCACATTGTTTATATTTTGTAATTATTTTGCAAAAATATTTATATAAATTTAATTGCCATCTATCGTTAAGCTTATGTCCATAGTTCACTAAAGACCCCTAAGCTACCTTCCATAGAAAATACAGGGTATATTTCAAACCAATCCAGTAAAATAGTAGAACGGTCTAGAGATTAATTTGGCGAAACCGCTGAGACAGTTCACTATTGATAAGCCAAGCCCTATCATTCAATAACTCATATCATTGCAATAAGGTCTGTAAAGATAATATTTGATGATATTTAAAATAAATAGATTACATTTTAATTTTAATAACAATTTGTTTATATAAATATATATTTTGATAATTCGGAACTATTATAGACGCGTATGATTCTTTTTGAAATCAAACAATTTCTATTGTCCTTACTGCAATGGATTTTTCCATGTTTAATTTCAAAAAGAATTATACACGTCTATAATAATTCCGAATTTTCATAATAGATGGCGCGATAATCCATCATAAATATATATTTTTTAAATATAATTTTAAATTACATTCTTATATGTGTTATTATTTTTTATTATATTTTTTCTATAATATATTCTATGAATTCAGTTGTTAGGTGGCGCAACTAGTAACAACATTAATTAATTGTTTTTTCTCATTTTACATATTTTCTTTTGGTAAGTATGCAAATTGCCAAGTTGATCTACGCATCGTCTAAGGTAACTTCTTTCTCTTTTTGTTGCCTAAATTTAACAATATTCTTCATTTGTTTTAATATTTCTGTTATCATCTACAGTATACTCTCCTATAACGCGAGTTTTTACAACGCGATAAAAAAATTGCGACAAATTTATTTATATAACGCGAATTTTCGTATAACGTGTTATTAAAATAAAACAATTTACCCTAACAACATTCGCGTTATACAAGTTTTATTTCGTACAACGCGAATTCCTATAACGCGATTTCATACAACACGGAACACATTAATCGCGTTATAGGAGAGTTTACTGTATTTGTTTTGTGCTTGTTATTAATATATTTAAGACAAGAACAAAATAAACATTTATAAGATACAAAATAAACAACGAGGGAAGTTTCCAGAGTAGTAAAATATAAAAATATCAAAATATTAATAATCTGTATATAAAATAAATTAATAATTTTTCTACAATTAACAAATTTTGGATTAAAATGAATGAATTTATTTCAACATGACACATGTATTTTGTGCTTGTTAAAGTTTAAAACATATTTGAAATATATATATTTTATTCAATGAAGATCAAAATTACATAACCATCACAATTAATTATATATCATAACTACATAACATTAAGCCATCTATTTTTATTTTGCTTTGGTCACCAGTCCAATATTTTTATTTTCACAGAAGATGAGATTAATTTATAAATGAAATATTATGCAAAATAAATAACTATATACATCAATATTCACTCTAATATATTTTTTTCAATATATTTAGAAACCAGCAATTTATGACAGTTATTTTTCAAAGTATTATCACTATATACAACAAAAACAAATTGTAATTTGAAAACCAAACAAAATATATCTTTCAAATTAATAACCAAATCTTTTTATTTAGTGAATATTATACAGTGTTTATTATTATTTAGATAATAAAAAGGCATATATTGGATTGAATAAAAGATTTGTCAATATTATGGTTAGCTGAAATGCCAACATTACATTTTGTATAAATTTACAACTTGTATAAACTTTATACAAAATGAAATACCTTAACAAAGGTTGGCGTTTCAGCCAAACGAAATATTAGCAAATATTTTATTCAATTCAATATATATTTTTATTATATATTTTTTTATTGATTGCTCTATTTTCTGAGTGTTTATATTCTATTTAAATTATTTCCTTTTTATAATATAATATATATGGTAATTTAGGCCAACAGCCCTATATTGTATAATACTTATGGCAAGATTGTCATGTTGTATAATAGAAACACATCTATAAATAATTATACGCATGATTGACATGTGTCAGTGCATCACCATATGTAATGTACTTTGTACGAACTGAAGATGAATAAATAAAACTATGTAATGGATTAAGAGCTGAGCTGGGCAAGAGGTCGAGATAGAAATCCAACAACCCTAAAAAGGAATTTGGCAAGTCGTTGCCATCAAGGTCAAAGGGTGCAGAATAGCGCAGACGCCCCCACGCCCTTTGGACCTGTTCAAAGTCCAAATTCTCGCATGTCTCCCTCCTCGGCAAAGGTATATAAAACCTCGGTTTTAGCCGAAAACACAGTCACTTCACCATCGGCGTGGGCCCTTGTCGGTTGTACCCAGGACCACCTCATCGACCATGTAAAACAGAAAGACTCTTCTAACTCCATCTTGGTCTTAGCTCGACTCCTATCTGTTCTCGGAACTTTCCTACTACAACTGTGTCTCTTCGTTTTTTGTGTGTGGACATTCCCAAGCTTTCCACTCTGCCTCGACCACGATTGCCTGTACTCTGTGAAAACTGTTAAAGGTCTTCCAAAGTGCAGAGAGGTACTGGAAAACTCTCCACGCTCTGACTGTCCCTCTCAGTTACTACAGGTTTGACCCTCGGTTACCACAGCTATAGCGAGAGTCGACAGGATCCCTCATCACAGATAAGTCGACAGGATCTTATCACATATATATATATACATAATATTTAATTAAAAAGGCATATATTGGATCAAAATATCCTTTAATTTTACTAATATTTCAGTTGGCTGAACGCCAACCTTTATACTTATAACATATTAATGTACACAAGGTCATGACCCCAAATCCAAATAAATAGTGTGTGACGTTTCGGTAACAGCATTATTCCCATCTTCAGACAAAAGTACTGAAGATGCCTGAAGATGGTAACAACGCTGTTACCGAAACATCACACATTATTTATTTGGATTTGGTCTTATTACCTTGTGTTTATAATCTATAATCCAAATTTTGCCTTAACATAATAAAAAAAATGTTATACTACCTTGATAAAGGTTGGCGTTCAGTCAACTGAAATATTGGTAAAATAAATTATATTTTGATCCAATATATGCCTTTTTAATTGAAGATTATTTTTATGGATTGCTCTATTTCCAAAACAATAAACATAATTATGATGATAATTGAGAGAGATTTGTTTTTCTAATTGTTATAATTATCTTTTTTTGTGCTTGAGAAAAAAATATCAACGATAATATCTTAGAAAAATTTACATTAAAATAAACAAGAAGTGAACATATGTAAAATTCTTTCTCGCCAAACGATTTCTACAAACATGGCGTCAATAGAAGTACAAATCGATGCCATTTTAAATGGCTTTCAGTGGCAGCAGACAGAGTCTATCTCGTTTGCAATTAATGTCACGTTTCCGGCGACTTCCGGCATCGTCTGAATGCTAAAATCTCGTCTGCGTCCACAGTAAGGCTCTCTTGAAGGTCTTTTTACATCTGACACCACATTTCTATATAATTATTTAACATTTAGAAATGAAAACATACGATCAAATTTACATTTATGATTAAAATGAATATAGTGTACTCTCACAATAAGTTCATTTTTATTACAAAACGCGAGCTTTCAAGGGATAATCGCTCTTCAACAGGCTTAGTAAAAAACATCGACTATATCTTACAAGAAATATTTACAAATACATATGCGCGCAGCGTGGATATTTACAACTGGAATTTTAAAATTTCTATGAAATTTAACAATGTTATATATTATATTTTCAAATTAATAAGCTTGAGGGATAAGTCTCTTTCAAATACATTTATTTCAAGCTTTCGGGCACAACCGCCCTTCGACAGGAAAAATTATATTAGCTACTAAAGTCTTCGGATCTAATCTATATATATACATTTGCGAGACGCCCGTGTCTCAAGTGTAATGCGAGGCTTGCCGCGAGAGGGGATGAGATCCTTGAAAAAGATGGCCGTTTAGCCCATTGAAATATCGGAAATAAAAGATTATTTATTGAATCGCAGAGTTCATGATACAGAGGGGGGTTTGGTCGCTGCAGGGAATATTACATTGTAAATTTCAGGTAAATCAATTTTTCTATTGAGGCTCTGGAATTTGTGCTTGACAGGATGGATTCAATGATTAGTCTTTGGTGTTTGTTGGCAACATTGGAATAGTGAATTTTCGGTGATGTAATGTTGAAGGAATGGCCAGTTCCGTTTATGTGCTGTACTATTAAGGATCTATGGTCTAAGTTATCGATATTTCTTTTGTGTTCATGAATTCTAATATTGACATGTCTCCCGGTTTCGCCTACGTAGATTTTTGGGCAGTTCAAACATTCTATGGAGTAAATAGCGTTTCGTGGTGTGCTGCGAGGTTCATTAAGTTTCATGATCTGGTTTCGGAGAAGGGATCCAGAGGTAGGTGCGCAGGTGAAGTAGGTTTTGATTACAAATTTCAATAAGAATCTCGCTATTGCGGAGGATAATGGTGAATACGGCATATTGCAAATAGATCTGTATATTGTAGACTGTGTCTTTTTAGTTGGGTCATAAAAGTGTCGCAATATAAAGGATATCGGGTATGCGCAGTCCCTGAGGTTAGCTAATATGTTCTGTGTTTCAAGGTTCTTGTACTTCTGGAGGGAGCAGTGGGTATGGACTCGTTTTGATAGAGCAATGACTGTGTTGATTTTGTGACTGATAGGACAGAAGGACGAGTATTGAACGTAATTAGGACGGAAGGATGGTTTATAATAAACGGTGGTGTGCAATTCATGTTGGTGCCGGATGATTTTAACGTCGAGAAATGGAAGGGTATTATTGGTTTCTTTTTCAACGGTAAAGTGAAGATCAGGGTGATAATTGTTTAGATTGTAGAGGATGTAATCGGTTTTGGTGGTGGTGCAAATGCAAAAGATGTCATCGATGTACCTGCGCCAAAAGAATATATCATGAGGGAAATTGGCGGTAATCCTTCGGTCTATTGCGCGCATAGAGATCTCAGCAATTGTGGTCGATAGAGGGCTTCCCATTGGGGACCCTTTTGCTTGCCTGAATGATTCGGAGTTATATGCGAATATGCAGTTATCTAGACATATGGAAATGAGTTGTGTGATTTTTGGATGATATCTGTATCAATATGCTGTTCCTGCAGAAGTTCTATTGTATCACTTATGATCAGAGGATGTGGAAGGCTGGGGTATAAGGCTTGCACGTCAAAAGACACCATGATGCGGTCAGATTCAGGTTTGATCTTTAGGACTTCTCCTATAAAGGTTTGGGTGTTGGATATGGGGATTTATGACCCAACTAAAAAGACACAGTCTCCAATATACAGATCTATTTGCAATATGCTGTATTCACCATTATCCTCCACAATAGCGAGATTCTTATTGAAATTTGGAATCGAAACCTACTTCACCTGCGCACCTACCTCTGGATCCCTTCTCCGAAACCAGATCATGAAACTTAATGAACCTCGCAGCACACCACGAAACGCTATTTACTCCATAGAATGTTTGAACTGCCCAAAAATCTACGTAGGCGAAACCGGGAGACATGTCAATATTAGAATTCATGAACACAAAAGAAATATCGATAACTTAGACCATAGATCCTTAATAGTACAGCACATAAACGAAACTGGCCATTCCTTCAACATTACCTCACCGAAAATTCACTATTCCAATATTGCCAACAAACACCAAAGACTAATCATTGAATCCATCCTGTCAAGCAAATTCCAGAGCCTCAATAGAAAAATTGATTTACCTGAAATTTACAATGTAATATTCCCTGCAGCCACCAAACCCCCCTCTGTATCATGAACTCTGCGATTCAATAAATAATCTTTTATTTCCGATATTTCAATGGGCTAAACGGCCATCTTTTTCAAGGATCTCATCCCCTCTCGCGGCAAGCCTCGCATTACACTTGAGACACGGGCGTCTCACAAATGTATATATATAGATTAGATCCGAAAACTTTAGTAGCTAATATAATTTTTCCTGTCGAAGGGCGGTTGTGCCCGAAAGCTTGAAATACATGTATTTGAAAGAGACTTATCCCTCAAGCTTATTAATTTGAACATACTATTAGGTGATTGGCCTATTAATTGTTAACCAATGTTATATTATAATTTAATTATATATCAATTTTGAATTTTTTCATTTGTAATTATCCACGTTGCGCGCGTATTGTATTTGCAAATAATTCTTGTAAGTTATAGTCTATATTTTTTCATTAAACCCGTTGAAGAGCGATTATCACTTGAAAGCTAGCGTTTTGTAATAAAAAGAAACTCATTGTGAGATAATATTTTGTAATTTTAAAACGTTTTTCATGATTTTTACGATGAATATAGTTCACTCTGTTCATGAAATGTAAACTATAGTTCGATATTTTCTTTTTTAAAATAGAATAACTTCCCGTTGTTCTTTCTGAGAAGTAGAAATTACTGGGATAGGACTTGATTTATTAGGGTTTAACCCTCGAAGGGTTTAGTGATGAAAGGACTGGACTTTCCAATACTATAAGGTTATCCCAAATGTTCGTATTTTTCTTAAAACGTTGTTTTTCTTATTACTTGGCGAATAATATTATTACGGAGAATATATAATAATATATAATAATACAATTACTTTATACATGATACAAAGACATTATACATAACGTCGAATAATATTATTACGGCGAATACATAATACAATTACTTTATACATAATAAAAATATTTTATACATAACGGCGAATAATATTATTACGACGAATACATAATAATACTTAATAATACAATTACTTTATACATAATACAAAGACATTATATATAACGGTGAATTTCAATTTTTGCAAGTGTTTACGAACTTTTAGGACAACCTTTTATTTAACTATCTAATTCTATAATTAATATATTTGTCAATTTTGTTGTAAGAATTTCTTAATATTGGCAAACTATGAGGGTGAGTTAGTATCTATTGTTCGCATGGGTTTAAAAAAAAAAACGAGCCAAATCACAAAAGATTTCTAATGTCCTTAGTGACAAGTGAAAAATGGCGTCTCTCAAAGAACACCCCCCCCCCCTACTCCTCCCCCTTACATCTTTCCCCCACCCCCCACAGTTACATTTATTTTACTACTACGTTATAAAGTACACTCCTTACGTTACCTTGTAAGGAAGTTATACCTTTTAGCATGTATATCGGGATTCAGACAATAACTCTGAAAGATACACTCATGGACAAAACTTAAGGAAGTTGTACCTTTTAGCATGTATATCGGGATTCAGACAATAACTCTGAAAGATACACTCCTGGACAAAACTTGAGTAAGTTGTACCTTTAAGCATGTATATCGGGATTCTGACAATAACTCTGAAAATTACACTCATGGACAGAACTAAAGGAAGTTGTACCTTTTAGCATGTATATCGGGATTCAGACAATAACTCTGAAATATACACTCATGGACAAAACTAAAGGAAGTTGTACCCCTCAGCATGTATATCGTGAATCAGACAATAACGCTGAAAGATACACTCAAGGACAAAACTTAAGGAAGTTGTACCTTTTTAGTATGTATATCGGGATTCAGACAATAACTCTGAAAGATACACTCATGGAAAAAACTTAAGGATGTTGTACCTTTCAGCATGTATATCGGGATTCAGACAATAACTCTGAAAGATACACTCATGGACAAAACTTAAGGTAGTTGTACCTTTTAGCATGTATATCGTTATTCTGACAATAACTCTGAGAGATATACTCATGAACAAAACTAAAGGAAGTTGTACATTTTAGCATATAAATCGGGATTCAGACAATAACTCTGAAAGTTATACTCATGGAAAAAACTTAAAGGTAGTTGTATCTTTTAGCATGTATATCGGGATCCAGACAATAACTCTGAAAGATACACTCATGGACAAAACTTAAGGAAGTTGTACCTTTCAGCATGTATATCGGGATTCAGACAATAACTCTGAAAGATTCAATCATCAACAAAATTTAAGGAAGTTGTACCTTTCAGCATGTATATCGGGATTCAGACAATAACTCTGAAAGATACACTCATGGACAAAACTTAAGGTAGTTGTACCTTTTAGCATGTATATCGTTATTCTGACAATAACTCTGAAAGATATACTCATGAACAAAACTAAAGGAAGTTGTACATTTTAGCATATAAATCGGGATTCAGACAATAACTCTGAAAGATACACTTATGGAAAAAACTTAAGGAAGTTGTACCTTTCAGCATTTATATCGGGATTCAGACAATAACTCTGAAAGATACACTCATGGACAAAACTTAAGGAAGTTGTACCTTTCAGCATGTATATCGTGATTCTGACAATAACTCTGAAAGATACACTCATGAACAAAACTTATGGAAGTTTTACCTTTTACCATGTATATCGGGATTCAGACAATAACTCTGAAAGATACACTCATGGACAACACTAAAGGAAGTTGTACCTTTCAGTATGTATATCGTGATTCAGACAATAACTCTGAAAGATACACTCATGGACAAAACTTAAGGAAGTTGTACGTTTTAGCATGTATATCGGTATTCAGATAATAACTCTGAAAGATACACTCATGGACAAAACTTAAGGAAGTTGTACTTTTTAGCATGTATATCTGGATTCAGAAAATAACTCTGAAAGATATTACAATGACCTTTATTGAAGATACACAAGATAACTAAGTGTGAACAAAATTGCCTCTGTCTCCTTAAAAAAAAAAGATGACCGTCGACATTAAAGTATTTTATTTCTTTAAGTTTTGTCAATGAGTGTATATTACATTGTACAAACTCTTACTTTGCATCTCTTGGATTTCTCGTCTACTTTTGTATGTCTCTGCTATAAAGCAATACCACGCCATCTATATATAGCAAATGAAAACATTAAGACACGAATGTTTATTTTACACATCAATCAAACTTCTACTGTCCTTATTGCGATGAAAATGTATTGGGAGGGCTTGGTTCATAGGTGGTAAACCCTCCCAGTGGTTTCGCTAATTTAATCTACCAGACTGCTTCTTTAGAGCTCTAATATTGTTTTGGATCATTCTGCTTATATATGCTACAATGAACCCTTGCCACAGAAAAATAAACTTACTTTTAAAGATATAGAAACAATAGCCAAAACAAAAATAAACAAGAACTGGAGGATCCCACCTAAGCACAGTTGGTACAGTGGAGTGAACCCAGGAGGAGCTCTGAACATCAGAAATAGACAGCATCAAACAACACTAACAAGATTTAGAACAGGCCATCTCAAGCCATTTAAGATAGAAAATAATAACAAAATCTACCCCACTTGCCCAAAATGTAGCTTGGCACCTGCAGCTCCATAACACATTTTGGCTTGCATTAGATGCGCTAAACAGGACCTTTGGGAGAGGTTGCTGCTTATCATAATACAGCTCGAGGAATATGAACCCATGGAATTCGTGTAATCTTTACACAAGGGGATAAGAAACAACAACAACAACAACAATGAAGGATGAAATCTCAGAAATGGTATTCAAGTAAACTATGGGTATAAGCTTTCAGGACAATAGAATTACATACAATAATTTTTCATAGCAGTGTAAAGACAGTAGATGCTTTATTTATGTGCCATGAAAACACTACCGTATCAATGTTTTTATTTGCTACTAGCGGATGTGCCCGGCTTCGCCCGGGTTTTTACCCGAGTAAAGGTTTGTCTAACGAACATTTGTTAAAACAATTCTCTATAAACATTTAAAAAGAAGATATATTTTGATAATTTGAAACTTGTAAATTTGAATCTCTCGATAAAGTGAACATTTTTTCCCGGTCCCTGTGTGCCGTGTCATCCTGAATTTTGTCTTTCCTAATTTTCTACATTACAAAATCATCGTTTTATCTAGTGAACATTTTTTTCCGGTCCCTTGAAAAATACTCGATAAGTTGAATAAAATCAATATTAATTGGTTCCCTCGGTAATTGGAAGTTAAAGGAATAGTATCTTCGCCTTGGAATTGTATCATTATTCTTGTCTCAAATAAATTGCCATGTCATCCTGAGATAATCTTACTTTTGATAAATAATATTTAAGATTTTATTATATATATATATATTATATTATATATATATTACACGTTATTTGTTTTCTTGGCCGACTGTTTTACATATGGTGTTATCTTAAAATTGCTTGTTTTGAATATTTTTTTAGATTGAGATTATTAGCTAGTATGTAAAAAAATTAACTCTGTTGAAATTTAATTTTGTATTTATATATAAATAAAATTAACTCTGTTGATTTTTTTGTATTTAATCGATAACAGCGAAGTTACGCATGTTAATGTTAGGAAAAAATATGTTGATGTTAAGCAAAACCTGCTCCATCTCGTTTTACATAAATGTTGAAAATTTGGTTGAAATTGATGCATTGTAACGAAAGTTTTTAGTGATGTACACTCATGAAATTTGCATTTTATTAATATAGATATCTCTTTTATACTTGTTGCCTGTTTCTAAAGTACTTCTTGTTTACTTTTGTATACGTTTTGGTTACTTAATATTAATAGTTAGCATATAATTTTAATATCGTTGTGAGAATATTTTTAGAATTTTATTGTCGTGCCATGTTTAGAATGTAATTGGCATAGCTAAACGGCTAACCCCCTTGTCTGGTTATACAAATCAGATGACTCCAGGTTCGAATCCCTTCTAAAAATGGCTGTAGGGCTATCTTCCATAACACATTGTATTACAGCAGTTTTATTAGGACATTTCCGTCCTGTAAGGACTCGCCATACATCATTTTCATGTAGAAAAGGGGAAAAAAAAACATAAACAAAGGAGAGAAGGGAAAATAAAAAGGAAATAAAGTATTCAACATAACTATACAAATTAACTATGGAAGGAAATTGTTCTGTAATTTTGTTCTTAGAGATTACTTTATTCTCTAACGCTTTATGAAAGTTAAACAATTCTATCGCTCTATATTTTTTCTCGGACATTATTCTGATTAGCTGAACTGGGGTTCACGTAGACTTGGATAATGTTCTTTAAGATCTTATTCCGTTCCTCGTTAACAATTGTGCATTCAGAGATGTAGACATTGTATTAATATTAAGAAAGAAAAAAAAAAGGCATATCCTTTAAGGTAACTGAAAGTTAATATATAATTGTATTATGATGCTTTAGCGCGCCATCTGTTATGAAAATTCGAAATTATTATAGACGTGTATGATTCTTTTAAAAATTAAACAATATCTACTGTCTTTACTGCGATGGAAAAATTAATGGGAGGGCCTAGCTCATCAGGGGTAGATTAAACTGGCGAAACCGCTGAGAGGGTCCACCACTGATGAGCCAGGCCCTCCCATTAATTTTTCCATTGCAGTAACCGCAGTAGATATTGTAGCAAAGCATTTATTATTTTACACTAGTATTAACAGAGTATCATTTTTTATGTTTATGTTTTACTACTCTATAAACTTCCCTCATTCCTTATCTTTTGTTTATCCTTCATAGTTTGTTCTTGCCTGAAAAAAATTGCTGTCTCATCCTGAAATTTTTGTTTACCCTAATTTTCCACGTGGTAATATTGTTTAATTTTAAAAAGAATCATACGCGTCTATAATAGATGGAAATTTTGCCGGGAGGATATTGATCAAAAGAGACAAGGGTCGCCTCTCCCGTCAAAATAGACAGAAGAGGCGACACTTGTCTCTCAGCGTCTATAATAGTTTCGAATTTTCACTTCTTAATTTATGCATCTTATCCCAGTACAATATCACATTTGTACTATTTATTTCACATTTTATTAATATATGATGATGGTCCACTACTGCAAAACTGCAACACCATACTAAAACTCTCGCCAAACTTGCATGGCTCGGAGAAAGCTCTCAAAGGTAAATGGGTAAAATCATTCACGAAAACCTTAAATTTATTCCTAAACCTTTTTATCATTAACATGCCCCAAATCTCATCCGATAAAAGCATAGATAAAAAGTTGAATATGACTAAAGTATGGAAAAATTCGAAACTATTATAGACGCGTATGATTCTTTTTGAAATTAAACAATTTCTACTGCCCATACTACAATGGAAAAATTAATGGGAGGGCCTGACTCATCAGTGGTGGACCCTCTCAGCGGTTTCGCCAGTTTAATTCACCACTGATAAGCCAGGCCTTCCCATTAATTTTTTCATTGCAATAAGGACAGTAGAAATTGTTTAATTTTCAAAATAATCATACACGTCTATAATAGTTTCGAATTTTCATAACAGATGGCGCGCTAAAGATTTGCAGAAAACAACAAGATAAAAGCTCATTGTATTCAATTCTAGTTATCAAAATGATTGGAATAGATCAGAATGACTGCGTTGTGACATTGACACAAATATATTTATACCTAAATTATTGCTATAAATAAATACAGATGGGAATTTTGCCGAGAAGAAATTGTTCTAAAAAAGCATAGGACTCCTGTTGTTGTTGTTGTTGTCGGTCCAAAGAAGAGTCTTAGATGTCTCCATACATCTCCATCACAGCAGCAGCAATATCCACTATCTTGGGTGTGTAAAGCTGCTGCTCTGGGTATGCTGGAGATATCGGTTTTGCTCTTCATTGGAAAATGGGTGCCGTTGCCACGTTAGTCACCTTGGAAACGAACCAGAATTTGGTCGAATATTCCAAGGGTCCAAGGGGGACCGAAGGGAGGTTTGGTCGGACATCTCCCCCCCCTATAGGGCTCCTCTTCCGTCAAATTAAACATCAAAACTAGACGCCATTTATTGACCGTCCCTGCAAACTAGCGGCCTCAGGTCGGTGACAAAGCCACAACACCAACTTTGGAAAACTGAAAAGCGTCCACCTAGAGACCATGGTTTCGAGCTAATGGCCCTCGTCAGTCTAGGGCAGACTAGCGGCCTAAGTGGACGCTTTCCAGTTTGCCAAAGTTGGTGTTGTGGCTTTGTTATCGAATCGAGTCCGCTAATTTGCGGCGACGGTCAATAGATGGCGTCTAGGTTTGACGTTTAATATAACGGGAGAGGAGCCCTATGCTTTTTTTTATATAAACAAATATGTCACCTATGCAAATAGAAATCATTGAACGTGCTGAAATATTACAAGGAAAGTTTGCCAAACGAATCATGGTTGCAGATTTATATTAAGACAGACAAACTATCTTTGTTTTTGACTGCCAAGAAAGTCTAAGATAAGAGATTAGTGGTTATTAAAATATATTATGGAAAATATTTTCTAATATTGTTGCACCAGGTTGCGGCTTGGCAGACTCTTCAAACTTGATTCTCTCCTGTGCCGGGTCTTGTATCTTACCAGAGCGTGTTTCAACCATCCTACAAATTTATATAAGGGAATAATGAGATAACTTTAAGTAGCCTCCAGAATTATCTATTTATTTCTCACATCAAAGAGAGCAGTGAAGTCACACAGTGTACCTAAATACAAATGATGATTCTATAATACATATATTCTGTTTATAATATATATATGGTAATTTAAACCAACAACCCCATATTGTGTATATAACTTATAATAATATTTAATGTTGTATAATAGAAACACATCTGTTAATGATTATACGTATTATTGATATGCCTTTACATCATCATATGTAATGCAATTTGTACAAACAGGATAAATAAATAAAAATCTGTAATAGATTTAAGAGTTGAGCTAAGCAAGAGATGGAAGTCATAACGTCAAGGTCGAGATAGATTTAGAATGCCCACAACAAGACCACCCACACTGTTCACAGCTGGTGGAATGCAGGGCCCCCTCTCACACCTGGTGACATGCAGGGCCCCCTTTTTCTCAGAAACGCCCCTGTCACATAAGGCCCCCCCGTCTTAACCTATAAATACAGTCCCTTTACAGTCACTTGACAGTTTTTAGTTCACCCTCAGTGCAAACCCGCGTCGGTCGTACCTCATGTCGATCTCAACTAACATGTAGTTAGTAAGAACTCTTCTATCTCCATCTTTCGCTCCTAGCTCAACTTTTATCTGTTAACGGAACTTTCTTAGTGCAATTGTGTCTTCGTTTTTTGTGTGGACATTCCCAAGCTTTCCACTCTGCCTCGACCACGACTGCCTGTATTTTGTGAGAACTTTTAAAGGTCTTCCAAGGTGCAGAGAGGTACTGGAAAACTCTACATCCTGACTGTTCCTCTCGGTTAACACAGTATAGCGAGAGTCGACACTTCATCATCACAAAGTTAATCGACAGGATTATCTACACAAGGCTTACCAGAACTTCAACTTATTTCAAATATATTCTGTTTAATAAAATAAATAAATATAAAATATAAATTTGAATTCAAAATATATGAAAAATAATATTACAAATTAAAATAAAATAGGTTCATTAGTCATGATGCAACAAAATCATCCTGGTCTATAAAAAATGCACTATTTTGATATTATAACAAGTATTCAAAAAAGTATTGAATAAATATTTCAAAATTATTCGAAATCTACCGAAATAATGAATAGTGCAATCAGATTCAAATATTTTAAGGGCTAAACAATACCATAATATAATAAATAAATAAAATTCTAATAGAAAAAACGAATATATTTGAATGAAAAGGAACAATAATAGCATTTAGAAAAGACATTTTAAAATGGCGCTGCCAAATATCGCAGACGACTATAAACACAGAATGTCTATATACATCCCAACTTATATTTGCTCGGCTTGAACAAACTTGACTGTGTACACATCTCTTGTGTGTGCTAAATGTCGCTTTTTGTATTTTTTATTGACAAATATGACAGAATGTAATTTTGCCTTTTGTAAACTCACTTAAATATGAAAATATTTCATTTATACATTTTTGTAAAACGACATTTGAAAATTATCCCGCATGTGTTTCTTTTGAACGAAAAATCAAAATTTATTTTAAGGAGAAATAACGAATGTTTCTAATCTTAGGGATGAAGTATGAAAGGATGAATTGTGAAGAGTAATGATAAACGGAAAAATAAAAGTTTTCAGGGATGGGAACCGAACCTACAGTGTTCCACTTACCGGACAGATGCCATGTCCCCTAAGCACTTTTATTTTTCCGTTTATCATTACTATTCACAATTCATCCTTTCATATTTCATCCCTAAGGTTAGAAATAATCGTTATTTCTCCTTAAAATAAAATTTGATTTTTCGTTCAAAAGAAACACATGCCGGATAATTTTCAAGTGTCATTTTCCAATCACAAGCCGCATTATATTGTATTATACATTGTTGTGTTATATATATGGGTGTTTATAAATATTACCTGAAGTACAATATAATTTGTGGCACGGTATATACAGTATGATGCCTTTCCGCGCCATCTGTTATAAAAATTCGAAACTATTATAAACGCGTATGATTCTTTTAAAAATTAAACAATTTCTACTGCCCTTACTGCAATGGAAAAATTATAAAACTATTTTAGAGGCGTAATATTCTTTTTAAAATAAAACAATTTCTACTGTCCTTACTGCGATGGAAAAATTAAAGGGAGGGCCTGGCTCATCAGTGGTGAACCCTCCCAGCGGTTTCGCCAGTTTAATCTACCATACCGCGGTTATATTGCATTTTTGGAACTTCCTTTTATAGGTGACTGTTGTAAGACTCTTGGAATGGGTATTTTAGAAGAACCATGGACATAAGCTTTTAGGACAGCAGAATTAAATATAATTATAATTATATAATATGCTTCGAGCAATCGCTGGGATGGTTCACCACTGATGAGCCAGGCCCTCCCTTTAATTTTTCCATCGCAGTAAGGACAGTAGAAATTGTTTTATTTTAAAAAGAATATTACGCCTCTAAAATAGTTTTATAATTTGATAACAGATGGCGCTCTAGTACATCGTAACATTATTGTTCTAATAAAAGACACAATTTGATATTTGCGGAAGAGCGATTGCTCGAAGCATATTATATAATTATAATTATATTTAATTCTGCTGTCCTAAAAGCTTATGTCCACAGTTCTTCTAAAATACCCATTCCAAGAGTCTTACAACAGTCACCTATAAAAGGAAGTTCCAAAAATGCAATATAACCGCGGTATGGTAGATTAAACTGGCGAAACCGCTGGGAGGGTTCACCACTGATGAGCCAGGCCCTCCCTTTAATTTTTCCATTGCTGTAAGGACAGTAGAATTGTTTTATTTTAAAAAGAATATTACGCCTCTAAAATAGTTTTATAATTTGATAACAGATGGCGCTCTAGTACATCGTAATGGAAAAATTATTGGAGAGCCTGCTTCATCAGTGGTAGATTAAACTGGTTTCACCACTGATGAGACAGGCCCTCCCATTAATTTTTCCATTGCGGTTAGGGCAGTAGAAATTGGTTAAATTTTTAAAAGAACCATACGCGTCTATAATAGTTTCGAATTTGCATAACAGTATATAAGATTAACCTTTGATTATAAACTACAACAAAATATCATCATCATCATGATTACCATTCTTTTTGTTATGTAGTAGTAACATAAAGGTAACCCAGGCTCCTGGAGCGTCTACATAGATACCAACTACCCGAGCTATCCTGTGGAGATGTCTTGGTAGCCTTAGTGAACCAGTTCACCAAGTGTTTTCAGGCCGGTTTGTTTCTTGGTAGATTCATAAGGGAAATGTTATTGAATTAGGGCAGTCCAAAGACTGTAGCTGTCTTGAATAGCTGTAGTTGATATGTTGGACAGCTGACTTTTTGTTATGATAAATATATGAATATATATTATCATAACACAAAAATACTGATGATAATAGCATTTTATTGCCGTATGGAATACAACTCCTGTAGAAGAACTGACAAGTCCGAAAATAAAAAGTTGAACAGGAAACTTAGCCCTGGAAGCTTTATTTATTTTATAATATTATAAATCAGGAAAGAACGGTTAAATACAATAGTATAATCATTTTGAAATATTAGAATAATGTTTGAATTCTAAAATGTAAAATTTTCAAATAGATTTCCAAGATAGCTTGTCATATACTGAAAGCTAATTGTTCCAGTAAGTTTGTATTGATTAAAGAGAATTCAATGATATAATTCCTTTTATCAATATTGAGTAAAGATATCAGACTTTCAGGGAAAATTATCTTTTCAAAATCTTGTTTTATTCTCTAGCTTTCGGGTACGAACATCCTTCTACAGAAGAAAACATGGTATAATAACTCGCCAATTGTTTAACCTTGGCTGGAGGCGGAGTTCTGCTTACAAGTAGTACCAAGGGTCTCCGCCACCTTCTGAGGACTGTAATTGTTTTGAGTTGAGGCGATCACTCGTTGAATCACAAAGGGAGAGTTATTCTATAAAGGAATCCCACACACGGCCGTACTTACAAACACACTGATTTTATTTAACAAAGCTATCCAAAATTTACATACTTGGCACGTGGTAAAATTAATTATATTTTACAAACAAAAGAACATTATGCAAAACAGCTAGAATTTTAACTATTATGTAACAACAGAAGTTAAATATCAATCTGAACACCAATAATTAAAGAAAATAACTGTGAACAGATATATGATCTGAAAGTCATAAAATACGAAAATAAAAGGTAGAAGACAATTGAGATTTGAGAGAAGGAACGCCAGAAAAAAAGAGCAGAATTGATGATAAATCAATGGAATTTTATCTTTCACCGAATTCTCGCCCGGGGGATCTCACAGAGGCATGGTAGCTAGCACAGATAAGACCGTTGAATTTTGGTCCAAGACGCCATTTTTTACCCGACATCTCGCTCTTTATCTAATTTTACAATCTGATAAAAACTATGATAGTTAGTGCATTATAGCGATAATAGTTAAGTGGTTAGGTTAACATTGCCTTATATCACTTCAACATTATAGTATGATTCATAATAGCTTGAATATTGGCTAAAAGTAAACTATTCAATATAAAATAGAATAAATTGATAGGATTTTGTGAATGTAAATAATCAATTTTCTTTACCATATTTGCATAAATATTACATTTAGATTGTCTTTATCAGAAATTGTCTTTATATAAATGGCTTAGCATTGCTTTTTTAATCGATCTTTTTTTTTTACAATAAGATGTTTCCATAGATGGAAATTTTGCTGGGAGGAAATTGATATAAAGAGACAAAGGTCGCCTCCCCCCTCAAAATAGACGTCAAAACCAGACGCCATTTATTGACCGTCGCCGCAAACTAGCGGTCTCGGGTCGGTGACAAAGCTACAACACCAGCTTTGGCAAACTGAAAAGCGTCCACCTAGAGACCATGGTTTCGGGCTAATGGCCCTCGTCAGTCTAGGGCGGACTTTATTCCATGAGATCCACACGGGATGTTTCTAATTTTGATATATATTTGAAAGAAATTTTATTTCGATAGGGTGTTAGGATCCTTTCAGATTTTAGTTTAAGATTTTGGGTATCCTGTTTAACATATAAAAATCAAATGTGATACTGAAATGCTAACATCATGATATGTGCTCGAAAATATCTTTAATAATTGCATCTTTTTCATATTTTATCATTGCAATATAGATAGTTGGAAATTGTTTTGATTGAAAAGATAAAAACGCGTGTCAAAAATAGTTCAGATTTCTAATAACAGATGGCGCGCTTATGCATCGTATATATAATTCATCTATTTGCATACTTACATCTCTTTCTCGTTTTCAAAGTTTATTTTTAACACATTTCAGTAAACATTTGTAAATATGAAAAATAGTACAAATGTAACATTGTACTGGGATAAGATTCATAAATTAAAAAAAGGCATCTCCTTATCGTGTAACTGAAAGTTGCTGATTGCTCGCGCCATCTATCGGAATAAATATCAACTATTCATTGATTTTTAATTGTTCCAGAATTGGCGAATAACCATTCTTGAAATGACCAGTTTTTTGGTCATTGAGGTACAGCATGCACCAAGCTGACGAGGGCCAACAGCCCTAAACGCGTTCGTGGTTGAATTTTCTTGTTTAATCACACAAGAATGGATATTTGGCCAATTCTGGAATGATTAGAAATCACCAAATATTTGATATTTATTCCAATAGATGGCGCAAGCCATCAGCAACTTTCAGTTGCATGATAAGGAGATGCCATTATTCTTAATTTATGAATCTTATCCCAGTACAATATCACATTTGTACTATTTTTTCACATATATGAAAAGAAAAATCTATTATTTCTGAATATTAATACATTTTTCTGTCAATTTAACTGAAGCCATTTTATAAGAACGGCTAAATCTTAGATTTTCTCATGTTTCATTAATAAAACCGCGTAAAACTATTCATATTGTGGCGAAGAAATAATTTATTATTTAATTTAATATTATTCAATGAAAATATTCAACAGATTATAATATATATATATTACTCTGTATTTGTAAAATCATCTTAAAATATTTCTTTGCTTGCTTGTTCAAGATTCTCTAGCTGTAGATAGTTGGGGGTTATTTTGTTAATAATTGTCGACTGGTCGTGGTGACGTCATCAATAAATACTTTCACATCTACAGATATACAACGACTTGATTTCTACGCTACAAAATATTGTGGAACCTAATTTTTATAAAAAGATCGAAACCCTTCGTAAAAATGAGTTTTGATCTTTTTAGATAGAAATATACAGTAGAACTTCCCTGAAAGAAGACTTGCCAAAGAACTTGGGCGAAGAAATCTTCAAAGGATTTGACAAACTTGCAGGGTAGTCCGTCCCATCCCTAGGCACGGCCATTTGGCAGGCGATGGATGGCTGCCGCTATATGGTCGCGGGAGATGTCGGCGAGAAATAGCTGGTCCCACTCGTCGAACTCCAGAGGAGTCACTTCAGCTAGGAAGTCGGCGATGGCTTCTTCCGAGCTTGGAGCCTGAGCGAAGCGACTGCTTAAGCGCTCCAGAAGGAAACGCCTAAGCTGGCCCCCGGAGATGGCGTTGCCGTCGTCGTCGGTGAAGGTGAAAGGAAAGCGACGTCTGGCTCAGAGGGAACGCCCGAGGTCCGACAAGGAAGGATAGTCTACAAAGGACAGTTTTAATTTGCAAAATTTACCATTTTTACTATTTAGAAACTCTCCAGTAAGAGGACACCTATCCTTAAAGTACACTTTGGCTCTGCAACTTTGTCCTTCACAGCATGTTTCTTCTGTATCGTATTTTTTTAAATATTTTATTAGAAACTATATTTTGATGCATTAGCGCGCCATCTGTTATCAAAATTCAAAACTAATATAGACGCGTATGATTCTTTTTAAAAATAAACAATTTCTACTGTCCTCACTGCAATGGAGAAATTAATGGGAGGGCCTGACTCATCTGTGGTAAACCCTCCCAGCGGTTTCGCCAGTTTAATCTACCATCTTATATATATAAACTATATTTAATAAGCAATGAATATCTATATATGTAAATAACGATTGTTTTTGTACCTTTTATTCCCTACAGTTAAACCTGTCTATATCGCCCCCTCTTGGGACTCACCAAAATAGGGTGCTATAGAGAGCGGGGTATTATAGACAGGTCACTTTTAATGTAAATCGCATCGTACTACGTATTTAAAATAGAGTGCTATAGAGAGGAAGGCGCTTATTATAGGGGACGCTATAGACAGGTTTATAATTATTATAAATTTATATTTATATATTTATTTTTATATTTATAATTATTATAAATATTTAAAAATAAGATATAGTCAAACTCCGCCTTTGCCGGTCCCAAGCCCGAATGAAAAAGGAGGAGGGGAAGCATTGACAAGCTCACTAAAAAAACTGGGCTCAGCTGGCCCGGCTGATAGTACCCTGTAAGGGTTCCTAATCCAGGGATACAGGATGAGTCTGTACTCCATTGTTAGGAGCGGCTGCACATGGCGTCTGTTCCTCATGTCAGAGGCGGCCATTTCTTTTGGAGCTAAGTCGGCCTGACACTGAGTAGTGCTCCTAGTCTTAATGACAAAGGCAGATGCATTCTACTTCACCCAGTCATGATGGTTGTCCCTCGGCAGACACCATCAAAAGCTTTTCAAGCTTGATACCTTAATATGATTGAGTGAAGATAAGAAAGAAGAAGAATATGTTTTCAGAAGGACAGAGTTTCCTGGTATTCCCTCTTATCTGGACTGGACCGACAGGTCGGGGAAAACAGTGACGCCACGTGGAAGGTAGAAAAACTCAGTTCTCCCCTCTTGCTCTAACTGCTGGGTCGATCTGGCTCATGTACATAGTAACTTTTATATTATATTTAAAATATTTCCTATAACTAATTAAATATTTAAAGTCATTCGGAAACCTAACTAATTATTTTCATCGCGACAATATACCGTTCTCTCTTTAGTTTAATTAAGATAATAAATAATGAAAATGTAAATATAATGATGATGAAAATACACTCTGACTTGGCAAGTCTTCTTCTTTCTTATCTCCACTCAATCATATTAGGGTATCAAGCTTGTAAAGCTTGACAACCATCATGACTGAGTGAGGTAGAATGCGTCTGCCTTTGTCATTAAGACTTGGCAAGTAAAGAAACGGTGTTGAAAATGTTGGTCTAGGTTTTGAATGCGAGCCAAAAGGAATGCAGGCCTCTCTCTCATGAGAATACTACATTAGAAAGGGAATTCCATCTCATATGCAATTAAGTTTATCTCTTCTATAAGTCTTTTGGCTATAGTATCGCAAAAACGTGTTTCTCATAGTAATTTTACAAAACCAGTTTAATGGTGCCATATTTTCGTATCTAAATATTCGCTCTCTCATCCGAGAGACGTTCTCCATCATCGGCCGCACCTGCAGTCCTGGATCTTTCTAGTTGGTCTCGAGGACCACGCCATCTCCTCAGCGGCGAAGTACGCGATCTACGTATTCTTCGTAAATCACGAAATACGTGGTGTCACTGGAAACCCCCTGGTGATTCTCCACCAAACTCTGCAGCGGTGGTAGAGGCGCCATATTCATTGTACATATATGATGTATAAAAGTCATAATATATACCTTTCCAGGAATAATAAAGCAAACCTAGAGCCAGCCCAAAGAGAGACGGGATGTAAAGTCCTGTCACTTGAGACAGCAGCGACATTCCAAGGGGCGGCAAATGGGGCCGTCCGTTAACACCTTGGGACTTTTAAGTCACGAACGGTCTCTCTCTCTCTCTCTCTCTCTTAATTGTCAAAATTGTCAAAATATTTAATATACTAAAAAGTTTTTTTAAAACTAATAAATTTAACTGTACCAAATGTAATCAGCAGGAAAGAAACATCGTTTAGAGATTGAGATTGTAACTAATTTATTACAATGTCCATATAAAATTATAAAAGGTTAAATATACAGAATAAATATGAATAAATAAGATTTAAGGAAAAATAGATAAATAAATAAATAGTAATCTGGAATAAGAAATGTAAAATATAAAATCGGGATAAGTATACATATATATTATATAATATAGAAACTCAAATATTTCTATATTTTAAAAGATATTTTATTTGTATTCACTGATATTTCTACTTTTTATCATCGTTTTTAGAATGACTTTCAGTTTTGTTGTAAATATGCGTAGTTAACATATCTATTTTTTTGAATCACAATTATAGGATTAACTTTAGAAATTCCATATAATGTGAAAATAACTAATGTGTAATATTTTCCCATTAATTGAAAATAGAAGCTACTTGACGGTAAATAATTATCTTTTTTTTAATCACGACTGCACCTTCAACCCTTTATCTTATCGATCCTTTGTCTTATCAACCCTTTATCTAACAACAATCAAATTATTCATAACATATATAAATATGAAAAATAGTACAAATGTGATATTGTACTGGGATAAGGTGCATAAATAGAGAAAAAAGCATCTCCTTATCTTGCAACTGAAAGTTGCTGATTGGCCAATACTGGAATATTTAAAAATCAACGAGAATAGTTTATATTTATTCCGATATATGGCGAAAGTCATCAGCAACTTTCAGTTGCACGATAAGGAGATGCCTTTTTCTTAATATATATATATTATTTCTCAAAATAGAGCTATACATACTTAGATAATTAGATAATAAAAAGGCATATATTGGATTGAATAAAAGATTTATTTGCCAATATTTCGCCAACCTTTATCAAGGCATTACATTTTTGTATAAACAAACTCAGCACCGCATTCTGTTATAATATTACACTATTCATAAAACTAAGCGACAATGAGTTTTTTTTAAGAACAAAAGATGTAATGCCTTGACAAAGGTTGTCGTTTAGCCAACCGAACTATTGGCAAATAAATCTTTTATTCAATCGAATATATGCCTTTTTATTATCTAATATATGAAATATACAGGGTCTTTGATAGCTCCTTATTTTCTTGAGGACTGTATTTTTGTTCCTTTATAAGGCTCCATTCAGCTGCTGCCTACCTCGTGTATTCCTATCAAGCCAACACACCAACACTATGAGACACTCACACTTTATTTAAACAACAAAACTATTTATACACCTTGGCTGGTGGTCAAAAGAATTAAAACAGAATAACTTATTTTACAAACAAAGTTATGTAAAATAGGCAGTATTAAAAATTGATCTAGACACAGAATAAAGAGATTAATAATAAATAAATATTCACAGATATATACATTTAATTCTCAACAGTCTTCTTAGATAGTGTCCACTGCGGGAAAGACTCCGCCACTGTTGTACTGTAAGAGTTCTTTCTTACAGATTGGGAAGGTCGATGTGATGGCTGGTGTTACCTACCTCAATACCAAGATAAGTAAAACAAAAATACGAATAAAAAAGTGAGAATTTGACGATGTTAGTTCATGGAACAGCCATAAGACTATGGCAAAAGAGGACCCAGTAATGTGGTATTAGAGAGACCCATGATATCATCTCCCTCCATGTATGATTTCCGGAATCGAATGGCCGCCATTCTGGTATGGTGTGAGGGCAATAGACAGATTTTACCTTCGCAGTAAAAATACTAGGAAGTTATTTTTATTAGAAAAAATAAACAAATGCGTTAAAAAGTTTTCCTATGTATAGAGAAGGTACGCTTATTGCTTATAATTAACTTAGGACTATAAATGACCTCGTTATGTGAATTATTCACGGAAAACATTGTTCAATACAAGTTTTTATAGGGTCCTTTAAACTCCGCCTTTGCCTGTCACAAGCCCGGATGAAAAAGGAGGGGAGCAGTAACAAGTTGGGTAAAAAACTGGGCTCAGATGGCCTGGCTGACAGTACCCTGTAAGGGCTCCAGGGATACAGGATGAGCAGCGTTTGTACTCCATGTTAGGAGCGGCTGCACATGGCGTCTGTTCCCCATGTCAGAGGTGGCCATTTCTTTTGGAGCTAAGTCGGCCTGGCACTGAGCAGTGCTCCCAGTCTTGATGACAAAGACAGACGCATTCTACTTCACCCAGTGTGGAGATAAAAAAGGAGAAGGAGGAGGATACGGTCCTTTAATGTTTAGAGCTTCCTTGAATACCTTACAACCAAGAATTCCTTAATTGTCTAGCCGTCTACGTTTTTTAAAAATAGTATTTCTAAGAGAGAGAGCTTAGCTTCAGTATCGGTATAAAAGAACAGCCTAATGCAATATTGTGAGCTATGCAATATTGTAGGGACAGCCCGGGCAGTGGCAAGATTGTAGGGACAGCCCGGGCTATGTCAGATTTGAGAACAGTCCAAGCTATGCCAGATTGTAGGGACAGCCCGGGCTATTTTAGGATTGAAGACTGCTGGAGCTATGACAGATTATAAGGACAAATATATATTGTAACAGCGTGTTTTCTCATACCTGATTGTTGACAGCCGCTGTGTGCCATCTATTATCGACCGGATCTACCACTGGACCCCTGATACCGAGGACCTATCCAAGCTGGACAAGATCTTGACCCATTCCACTGCCCAATTCTGATGCCAACTGGATGAGAATCATGTCACCACAAGATCCACGAATCTCTCAAGGCTGAAAGAAGAATCCAATCAAAGAGACTACCAGTCCGTAAGTTGCAATGTCTACACTCCATACATGTCACATTATCTTTCACATCCAAACATCCACATCATGTAGAGCCTGGCGAACAACGCCCAGAACTAAATAGATTATCATTAATGGGTTTAACCTAACATTACCTAACCTAACTTGGAAATAAGCTAATTATATTGTCACTGAATAATTATTTTAAATATTCTGTGGTATATCATCATTAATATTTGCATAGTCACTCATTACGATTCTTATATATTTTACTTGTAAATAAATTTTTAGATATAGTTTTGCATCTTCTAAATAAACTATTTTTTACTTAAACTTTTGTAGTGCTCGTTATCTCTACCGTGACAACTGGTGGAGAAGCTGGAATATTCCCTCGACGCCCAAGCCATTAGAAGAAGCCGAAGACTACAAAGACTAGAACCTGAGGAAAACATCGCTATGGTCAATCAAGAGACACAGACAAAAATGAGTGAGTACCACTTTCAACCTTTTAGAAACCCTTCTATTTTTACTGGAGAACGCAACCAGAATCCAGAAAAATGGTTGAAGGAGTTCCATCGCGTCGCCCGCTATAATTGCTGGGATGATTCAATGTGCCTCGCAAATGTTTATTTTTTCCTCCAAGGAACAGCGCACAGATGGTACGAAAATGTTGAAGAGAAAATTAATTCATGGGATATTTTTGTGAAAATGTTTTCTCAGAATTTCGGACATCATGTCACCCAAAAAGATCAGCTCGCAGAGAACCTCAAAACTCGAGCTCAGGGGAAGGAGGAGACCAGTGACTCCTACATTCAAGATGTTCTCCATCTGTGCAGAGAAGTAGATCCGGCTATGATGGAAAATGAAATAATCGCACACTTGACGAAAGGAATATCGGAGGAGATATATCGGTCAATGATCATTTTAGACATCGCAACTATCGATGAGTTCATCAAATGGTGCCGAAAAATCGAGGCTTCAAATAAAAAACGTGTAGTATTCGACAAACTACCGAATGTTGCTGCCATCGGTTCAGCAGACTCTGAATCAATGGAAGACTTGGTCCGACGCATCGTGCGTGAAGAGGTTCATCGCGCACTAAATCCGGAGTCAACTACCCCTGAACCATCTTCTCTGAAAGAGATTATCCGAGAAGAGATTGAAAAAAAACGTAGCTGCAATTTCGAAGCCTATTCAAAGGCCTCCACCACGACAGTCGTACCCAGCCAAACACGTACATTCAACCAGGTTCCACGACGTCAGTACCCTACCCAAACACCCATATATAACCAGACGTCACCACAACGAAGAACGGATGAATGGAGGACGCATGACAACATCCCAATATGTTTTAATTGCGGCCGCCCAGGCCATGTTAAGCGATATTGTAGAGAACGCCGACAATGGACGCAGATACCCGAAGGACATGCACCAAGCACCCAAGAACCTCAAATGGGTGACCACCAAGCCATGAGAAGCCAAACCTACCGCAGACAATCGCCGTATCCAAACAGAGGAAGATCCCCAAGACGCCAGTCCGTTTCCCCAGGCCGCCATACAAGCCAATCCCCACGCCGCTACAATCTAGAAAAAAACTAAGCGTCGCGTCTTCTTTCGAGGGGGAAGCCGCGGGTGTGAAAAACCCTCCATTGTCGACAGCCGCTAAATTACAACAAAATTATGTCGAAATCATCATTGATGACATTGCGTTTTCTGCTCTAGTCGATTCAGGTTCCTCTTTTTCGGTTATCTCTGATGGATTAAGACGACAATTAAAAAAGACCATGTTCAAGGATAGCGGAATGACTCTGAAAGTTGCTGATGGCAAGAGTGTTACATCGATCGGCCGATGCACAATCAGCTTGAGCATCAATGGAGTGGACCAGCCGCTTGAGTTTATCGTCCTCCCTAATAGTAACCCAAGTATTATCCTCGGATGGGATTTCCTAGAGGCATCAAATGCCGTGATTGATTGTGGACGCGCCGAAATCAGATTGGAAGAGGCCAAAGATGTACTAAATTCACCAGCTTCCATGGGAAAGGTTGTGGCTAGCAGAAGCGTCGTAATCCCAGCCGAATCTGCCAAACTAATAAATGTTATGAGGGAAGAGCTTAATGGGCAAAATCAGGTACTTTTTGAACCTTCGAAAAAGGTATCAATAGGAAAAGGGTTAACACTTCCCTGTGCATTATTCAGGCTTTCCCATAATAAAGGAAAACTTTGGATCGTAAATTCTGGCACCACAGCTCAAATAGTCCCTAAGGGAATGTGCCTGGGAAAAATTCAAAGGGTTGAAGAAAATAACTTGACGGCTATTTCGGAATGTTCTGAATTTAATAAGGAGGTGAAGGATGGGAATCATGCCAGTCATGCTGATAAAGGTGACTTTAAATTTTTACAAAATCTAATTAGTGATGATTTATCAGAGGAGCAGCAGTCTCAAATCTTATCAATTTTAAAGCGACATGATAAAATATTTGATAAAAATAATGAACCAGTAAAGCAAACTTCAGTAACCAAGCATAAAATTGAAACTGGAAACCATCAGCCTATTAAGCATAGACCATATCGAGTCTCCCCTACAGAACGCCAAGCAATCCAAACGGAAGTGGACAAAATGCTAGACGCCGGGATTATACGTCATTCAGAAAGTCCATGGTCATCGCCGGTTATTTTAGTGAAGAAGAAGGATGGTAACTGGCGTTTCTGTGTGGATTACAGACGACTAAACAAGGTTACTAAAAAAGACGTTTACCCACTACCTCGAATCGATGATACACTTGACTCCCTGAAAGGAGCCAAATTTTATTCATCAATGGACCTTCGTTCAGGATATTGGCAGATAGAAGTCGACGAAGCAGATAGAGAAAAAACTGCCTTTATTACCCCTGACGGACTCTATGAATTCCTGGTCATGCCCTTTGGCCTATGTAATGCCCCTGCAACATTCGAGCGCATGATGGACAAGATATTGAAAGGCCTGAAATGGACGATGGCCCTCTGTTATTTAGACGACATCGTTGTGTATTCCAAATCGTTCAACGAACATTTACACCGGCTTGAAATCATACTACAATGTCTCGACAAAGCCGAGCTACGCCTCAACCCCAAAAAGTGCCTTTTCGGAACCAAACGAATAAGAGTGTTTGGACACCTCGTCGATAGTAAAGGTATTTATCCCGATCCAGAAAAGATTGAAGCTATCGCCAGGTTTCCGACCCCAAGATCTATAACAGATGTGAGAAGCTTCATTGGCTTATGCTCCTATTATCGTAGATTTATCGAAAATTTTGCTGAGAAAGCTGCTCCTCTACACGAAGTCCTCAAAAAAGATAATAAATTCACGTGGAACTCTGACCAACAGGATGCTTTTGATTCCTTGAAAGAAGCATTGATGTCTGAACCTGTTCTTGCCTATTTCGAAGAACAACTGCCAACCGAGCTTCATACTGACGCCAGCGGTTATGGAATTGGAGCTGTCCTCGTGCAGATCAACGATGGGAAGGAGCGGCCAATTGGTTATGCTTCAAGAACTTTATCGAAGGCGGAGAAGAATTACTTAACAACGGAAAGAGAATGCTTGGCCGCAATATGGGCCATCAACAAATTTCGACCGTACCTTTTTGGTCGTGAGTTTGTCATCGTCACTGACCACCACGCTCTTTGCTGGTTATCTAACCTGAAGGACCCGACAGGAAGACTAGCAAGATGGGCTTTAAAACTCCAAGAATACAACGTAACAGTTGTTTATAAAAGTGGACGCAAACACCAAGATGCCGACTGTCTTTCTCGAAATCCTCTCCAACTTGAATCGGAGGAAGCATACAATGATGAGGATGATATACCCTCAATAACTGCTCTGACGTGCTTTGAGGCTGAACAAAGAAAAGACCCTAAAATTAGTAAATTGATAAAAGAAACAGAAAGATTTGGTGCAGAATCGAAAGGATATGAAATGTTAAAAGGAACCTTATACAAAAAGAATTTCGACCCCCTGGGAAACCAACACCTTTTAGTTGTTCCCAGGCACTTACGCTTAGAACTACTGAAAAGTTTACACGACGCTCCCACAGCAGGTCATCTTGGATTTTCGAAGACATATGAGAGAGTTAAAAACAAATATTTCTGGCCAGGACTTCTCCGGGACATACGGAAGTATGTCGCTCATTGTAAAGAGTGCCAAAGAAAGAAACAATCAACTCAAACGCCACCCGGACTACTTAAGGCAATACCTCCTGCAACCTCCCCTTTTCAGAGAGTTGGAATGGACCTCCTTGGAAGATTTCCCAAGTCTGATACTGGTAATAAATGGATCATAGTCTGCACTGACTATCTTACTCGATTTGCCGTTACTAAAGCCTTACCCACAGGGGAAGCAAAAGAAGCAGCCAAGTTCTTAATGGAAGATATTGTTCTTAAGCACGGAGCCCCCAGAGAAATCATCACGGACCGAGGACGAGTATTCCAATCCAAGTTGATTGCGGAACTCACCAATCAATGCTCGTCGATACATAGGTTCACGACAGCGTATCATCCCCAGACGAATGGACTTACGGAGAGATTAAACAAAACCTTAGCCAACATGATCGCTATGTATGTAAGTGTTGAACAGAAGGACTGGGACGTAATCCTGCCCTACGTTACGTTCGCCTACAACACGGCAAAACAAGATACGACAGGTTTTACCCCTTTTGAACTGATTCATGGACGCGAAGCCGAGACAACTGTAGACACTCTTTTCCCAAATCCGCATGAAGATCTCCAAGAGGATTACAGTCAGAGGATTGCCTCGCGAGTCGAAGAGACTAGGCAGCTAGCAAGATTAGAAACCTTGAAAGCCCAAGAAAAGGACAAGGCCAGATATGACTCAAAGCACGAAGCAATGGATTACGACGTTGGTGACCTGGTATGGATTTTCATCCCGATAAGAAAGGTGGGACTCTCAGAAAAACTGATGAAAAGGTACTTCGGGCCATACAGGGTTACTCGGAAACTCTCTGACGTGACCTTCGAAGTTGAACCTGTGGACCAACCAACCAGGAGACGCCAAACAAGAGACCTGGTCCATGTACTGAGAATGAAACCCTACCATGACCCTGAGGACCAAGCTGATCTGTTCAAGTGATAATTACAGCGGGACGCTGTTCATCTAGGAGGGGGGCAATGTCACTGAATAATTATTTTAAATATTCTGTGGTATATCATCATTAATATTTGCATAGTCACTCATTACGATTCTTATATATTTTACTTGTAAATAAATTTTTAGATATAGTTTTGCATTTTCTAAATAAACTATTTTTTACTTAAACTTTTGTAGTGCTCGTTATCTCTACCGTGACAATATATTGGCTCGGTCATATATATTTCAACTTAAACCTCCTACCTAGCATTCGTAGCTTTCACCTCTTAACTACACTCATGGACAAAACTTGAGGAAGTTTTATATTTTTATATCGCCGGTTGTCTGATTTGTTAAAGGACACAGAGGCAATTCGGTTCACACTTGGTTACCTCGTGGGCCTTTAATATAGGTCATTGTGTATCAAATATCTTTCAGAGTTATTGTCTGAATCCCGATATAGATGGTAAAAGGTACAACTTCCTTAAGTTTTGTCCATGAGTGTATCTTTAAGAGTTATTGTCTGAATCCCGATATACATGGTAAAAGGTACAACTTCCTTAAGTTTTGTTCATGAGTGTATCTTTCAGAGTTATTGTCTGAATCCCGATATACATGCTAAAAGGTACAACTTCCTTAAGTTTTGTTAATGAGTGTATCTTTCAGAATTATTGTTTTAATCCCGATATACATGGTAAAAGGTATAACTTCCTTAAGTATCTTTCAGAGTTATTGTCTGAATCTCGATATACATGCTGAAAGGTACAAATTCCTTAAGTTTTGTTAAAGAGTGTATCTTTCAGAGTTATTGTCTGAATCCCGATATACATGCTAAAAGGTACAACTTCCTTAAGTTTTGTCCATGAGTGTATCTTTCAGAGTTATTTTCTGAATCCCGATATACATGGTAAAAGGTACAACTTCCTTAAGTTTTGTCAATGAGTGTATCTTTCAGAGTTATTGTCTGAATCACGATATACATGCTAAAAGGTACAACTTCCTTAAGTTTTGTTCATGAGTGTATCTTTAAGAGTTATTGTCTGAATCCTGATATACATGGTAAAAGGTACAACTTCCTTAAGTTTTGTTATGAGTGTATCTTTCAGAGTTATTGTCTGAATCCTGATATACATGGTAAAAGGTACAACTTCCTTAAGTTTTGTCCATGAGTGTATCTTTCAGAGTTATTGTCTGAATCCCGATATACATGGTAAAAGGTAAAACTTCCTTAAGTTTTGTCCATGAGTGTATATTTCAACTCAAACTTCCTACATAGCGCATTTCTGTCTTTTATAATAACGCGAGGTTATATTATTTCAATATTTAGGAATTCATTATGGTGGTAGTAGATGATGATACCAAATGAGTATCACATAGATGTTAGGTTTACAAGATTGCCGACAAGCTATGTATGAAAATAATTACACTTTTGCCACTGCTTGATAAAATGTTACAAGAATCTATTTATACCATTAAATGTGTTGCTGATCATCAAGTAAAAAAATCATCAATAATTCCTACTTTTATTAAAATTCTAAATATAAATATATACAGTAGAACCTCTCCGTAAAGGACAACACCTAATTTCAGTGCCAAAGTGTCCTTTAGGGAGAGATATCCTCTTACCAGATAGTTGCTAAATTGTAAAAATGGCAATTTTGCAAATGAAAACTGTCCTTTGTGGAGAGGTGTCCTCTTACCGGAGAGTTACTAAATAGTAAAAATGGTAATTTTGCAAATGAAAACTGTCCTTTGTGGAAAGATGTCCTCTTACCGGAAAATTGCTAAATAGTAAAAAATGGCAATTTTGCAAATGAAAACTGTCCTTTGTGGAGAGGTGTCCTCTTACCGGAGAGTTACTAAATAGTAAAAATGGTAATTTTGCAAATGAAAACTGTCCTTTGTGGAGAGATGTCCTCTTACCGGAAAATTGCTAAATAGTAAAAAATGGTAATTTTGCAAATGAAAACTGTTCTTTGTGGAGAGGTGTCCTCTTACCAGATAGTTGCTAAATTGTAAAAATGGCAATTTTGCAAATGAAAACTGTCCTTTGTGGAGAGGTGTCCTCTTACCGGAGAGTTGCTAAATTGTAAAAATGGTAATTTTGCAAATGAAAACTGTCCTTTTTAGAGAGATGTCCGCTAAAGGGAGGTTCTACTGTAAATTAAAACTATCACATCAGTAGGAGCTGTCGTTGATGGAAATATTCAGATTATAAAAATAAATGATAAAAAAAACTCCCAACCCACATAGGCAAGATTGTATTTTAAGAAATTCCTAAATCACACACAAACAATATTAAACCAATAAAATTAGCAAAACTTTTCAACTCCTACTATATCAACTTAGGAAAAATCTCAAAGTTAATATTTTACATAATTTTGTGAAGGAGAGAAGGCTTAAACAGTTTCATATTTTTGAAAAATTCGCAAAATATATTTATAACTAGCGGACGTACCCGGCTTCGCCCGGGTTTTACCCGAGTAAAGGTTTGTCTAACGAATCTCTCGATAAAGTGAACATTTTTTCCCGGTCCCTTGAAAAATACTCGATAAGTTGAATAAAATCAATATTAATTGGTTCCCTCGGTAATTGGAAGTTAAAGGAATAGTATCTTGTCTTGGATTTGTATCATTATTCTTGTATGGACGTACCCGGCTTCGCCCGGGTTTTACCCGAGTAAAGGTTTGTCTAACGAATCTCTCAATAAAGTGAACTTTTTTTTCCCGGTCCCTTGAAAAATACTCGATAAGTTGAATAAAATCAATATTAATTGGTTCCCTCGGTAATTGGAAGTTAAAGGAATAGTATCTTGCCTTGGAATTGTATCATTATTCTTGTCTCAAATAAATTGCCGCGTCATCCTGAATTTTGTCTTTCCTAATTTTCTACATTACAAAATCATCGTATCATCATGATAATATTTAGATCAGATTGTTGAATTATAACAGATAAATTAGAATATTTATCTTGATTATTTTAAAGCGAAAAGTTATTTCAAAAATTTTATTTGCTAGAAACCTTCCCAGTACTATACTAAATAACTTCCCAAAGTTTCATGGCGTTCCAATGAGTGGTTTGGTCAGGCATAAAGGACAGACAGACAGACACACACACAGACATACATTCATTTTTATATATATAGATTAAACCTATTTTATATATGATATATTCTATGAATATTTTTATATCATTTCTAATTTAATTTCATAGTAATCTATTTTTATTTACCATTAAGTAAAATGATAAAGAAGAATAAGAGAATAAGAACATTCATGATTGATATTAAAGAAGTTTTTATTTAGTTATTAATAAACCAGGCGTGATATTGAAATATTTGTGCCTAATACAGAGGAAACAACAAACAAATTAGAACTTAGAATTAAATATTTATAAATTTACACATGTATTATTCTACAGAGTTCATAAAATTTATATAAACAAAGTGACTGATGTAAGAGAGTTAAATCATTTAGATCAGGGAACAATCGATGTCTCACTTCTGTAAAGTTCAGACAGTCATAGATAAGGTGAAGAGCAGTTTGTTCGGTTTCTCCGCAGGAACAATTTGGTGTTTCTGATAGACCTCTTTTATGTAAGTATTTCTGGCCGTGTGATGTGAAAAATTGAGTGAATATAAAATTTGGATGGAACTGTGTAGGAATTCCGTTTGGAAAAATAGTGAGAATTGTGTAATTAGCATTATGAATGGATATATTAAAGAAAATTGATAATCATGAATTAAATATGAAATTATCTATGATTATATATTCTATAAATAGTCCCTTGCATAAATATTGAGTAAAATCAATCATTCCTCCAGGGAAAAGTATATTTTCGAAAACATTTTTATTGTTCTCTAGCTTTCGGGAACGTACGCCCTTCTACAGGAGAAAACATGGTATAATGATACGCCAATAGAACACGAGTTAAATATAATCGGATACTATTTTACATAATTTTATGAAGATATAAAAATATTATTTTTTACATATTAACTATTATACTAATTGAAACAAAATATTTTAAAATATTTATCTCTAATAAGAAGACAAACAAATGAATAAATATAGGCTACTAGAAAAAAACAAGGAAGCAAGGAATACATAGTTAGGCTGTAGTTATCATTATTATTATATTCAATATATTATTGAAATGCCAGAGGGGAAGAAAAATGCAACCAAGGGGTCCAACATTTGATACAGCTCAGGTTTCACCAGATTCCACAGACTTCAGAAGAGGAAACTGTTATTAAAGAATATTTTATATCAATTTAAAGCGTTATGTCCCTCTAGGGATACTTGCGCTGTCATAGATGTATGCCTTTACATTTGTCTATACATATTTACGATAATTTTAGGCCGTGAATAGAATAGTCATATGATGTTAACAATGAGAAAGAGAGGGTGGAAACGAGAAGAAAGAATTTTGTACAAAAGAAAGAAGTGTCTGGCAATTTGTAAACTGTTATTACAGAACAAACAGGTAACTTCGATGTCAAAAAAAAAATTGAGGGTAAAACTTTCTATAATTAAACATAACAGACCGTGACTGCTAGAGCACAGGAATCCTCAATTCTTGTAGTGACTTATTTGTTGAATTCTTGTCACTTCTATCTTGAACCCGATGTACTGACAAGAGCCAATCTCTGGTTATACTTTCTAATTAAACGACATCGGTTATTCTTCGTCCCTTTTTTCTTTGCTTATCCCTAGTACACTTGGTACAGGCCATGATAATCAAGGTTGTTAGAAGTAGCTTTTACTGTAAGTACACCACATGTCTACACATGTAAAAGTAGTTCGAATTTTCACTTACAAATGTGTCAGAGCCCCCGTTTGGTTACTTGAACTCGCTGGTGGAGTTGGACTTTTGCAAGAATCGGAGGCCATTGGAGTGGCTGCTATAGAACAGGAATCCTTAATACTTGTATCAACTGATTGGTTGAATTCTTGTCGTTTCTATCTTGAACCCGATGTATTGAAAAGAGCCAATCTCTTGTTATAATTTCTAATTAAACGACATCGGTTATTCTTAGTTCCTTTTTTTTTGTTTGCTTATCCATAGTACACGTGGTACAGGCTCTGATAATCATGGTGGGTAGTTAGCGACTGTTTTTACTGTAAGTACACTACATATCTACACATGTGAAAAACAGACTTTGCAATTACAAATATGCCAAAGCCCCGTTTAGTTACTTGCATTCGCTGGTGGGGTTGGAATTTTGCAAGAATCAGGGGCCATTCGAGCATTTTTTTTTAATCAGAAAAAAAAGTGCCCAATGCGGGAATTGGAACCCGGATCGTAGCGGTCGAAAACCAACGGTTTAAACCATCCTTCCAACGACCCCTATTCTTCATTCTTGCTAAAGCATATTCAACAGTAGCCAAAAAAAATATTTCAGCGCTAGAATTACAAAATTATTCCATTAACAGAATAATTTGTGCATTCCTCGGGGTCGATATTAATTAGGATAATAATATATTAATGAAGGGAGTCGTCAGAAGGATGGTGTAAACCGTTGGGTTTCGGCCTCTACGACCCGGGTTCGATTCCCGCATTGGACACTTTTTTTTCTTATTTAAAAAAAAGAAATGTTCTAATGGCTCCCGATTCTTGAAAAAGTCCAACCCCACCAGTTAGTGTAAGTAACCAAACGGGGCACTGGCACATTTGTAAGTGTAAAGTCGAACTGCTTTTCAGATGTGTAGACATGTGATGCACTTACAGTAAAAGCAGTCGCTAACTTCTACCCACCATGATTATCATGGCCTGTATCACGTGTACTAGGGATAAGGAAAAAAAATAAAGAGAAAAAACTCTACGAATGGTTTTATCCAAAGAACAAGTTCCACAAATGTTGACTATAAAACTAGATAAGAATTCACAATTGAATGTGAAAAACGCGGCAGACGAGACTGGAATATTCCATCAAGTAATATTTCCCGCTTCATTAAGTCTTCTAATTGTGGGAGCCAATTAGACAACGTAATTGGCAGCGAGGTGTATATTGACAACAATTTATTTGTCCAACATACTGTACTCTTTCTTCCTCCTTTGGATTGATATTACGAATCAAAAGAAGATAATTTCTACAAGATGTCTCTTTTTTATCGTTATTTATATCGTAGCGTAGTTTATTATTTACATTATTTTGAGTTTTAGATTATTTTTTTGAAGCAAGAAAATGATTATTCTTTGAGTGTGAAAACTTGTAATAAATAGGAACTTACCCTTTACCATTTAATTTGTTTATTTTTCTTTGTCGTCTGTTTTTGCATAAGTTGAATCTGGTTAGAACGATGTATGTAAATTAGATGATTCTTTTGTTGCCTTAAATACGAGGAAATTAACTCGTTTCTCTCTATATATCTATTTCCTTTTTTTATGCTTTATTCATTCAACCTTTATTGTTCAGTGATAATAATGAGAATCTGTAAATATTTATCATCATAAATGGTACACTTAACCCTTGTCTTAACTAATTTTAGTGAATTCTAAAATAAATTCGGCAATGTTTAATAAAATTGAAGAGTTTGATACCCAAAAATTTTAGAGAAGATAATATTTATAAAAAAATAATAATTTATCATTTTCAAAAGAATATATATTCTTTTGAAAATGATAAATTATTATTTTTTAAAAATAAATATTATCTTCTGTGAAATATTTGGGTATCTAACTCTTCAATTTTATTGGATGGGTTTAAGAGAGTTTTCTTTGATTTTCACAAAATTTGATTCTTTTCACCTTTCAACAAAATTCACAAATTTATATTCTGAAATTTTGTCTTTATATATCTGTTTTTCCGTGTTTTTACTGTCTCGAAAATGATCAACATTTTTTCAATAGATTTGCATAGTTTGGCTTTGTGTCGTTTTATATAAATGTATGCAGCTACAAGTTAAAGTGTTTCGCTGAGTTTGAGTTCTTCTTCTCCAGGAGACGTTCTAGAATAAAACAAAGACTTGACTTAAATTAGAGTTTATAATTTCCTACAAACAACAAAACAAAAGAATTTAGAATTTTACATACACACCACTGAATACGATTTTTTAATTTACATCACAAAACAAACAAAATAATTTTAACAACATACTGTTGCCGAATTAAGAAAAAAACAAACATAAAAACTAATAATCAATGAATATATCTACAAATTAATAAATGTGCAAATGTCGAACTGCTTTTCACATGTGTAGACATGTGGTGTACTTACAGTAAAAGCGGTCGCTTACTACCCAACATGATTATCATGGCCTGTACCATGTGTACTCCATATAATAATAATAATAATAATAAAACTTTCATATCATAATTAGCTTTTATTTCCAAGTCTGTCGCTACAAGATGCTTGATGCTTAAGTTTGGAAAATTCTTTGGGCGAGGTTTGTGAGAAATTATAGGTTTTATTTAAAAATATAAACGATCATAAAGAGGATTATTTAGATATATATTTAACAACATAAAGTTGCGAGAGGATGATATTCAAGTATCAAAAAGGCAACTCTCCCTTTAATTATGAATTAGAATGATACACTCTACATACTCTTAGTATAAATTTACCTGTTTGGTAAATTCGACCGATATCATTACGACCTCTCATAGGATGTTATAATATTGAAGCCGTCCCTGTACTGATGAGGGTCATAGCCTGAAACCATGGTATACAGCTTGTTGGCTTTTTGTCTGAATTTGCCAAACTGGTGTTGTGACTTTTTCCTTATCATTACTATTTACTATGGTAATTTAATAGTTTACTATATTACAACAACAACAACAAAAGCCTTTATTGAGGACCTCTCGTCCTATAAAGGATTCGCCAGTTTACAGAGTAAGAGAAGAGAACTAAGAATACAGAGAGAAACCTATAAGTTAGTAGGTATAGTATAGTATTTTCTACACTGTGACTATATACAACAGCAGCAACAAGCCTTTTACTGGAATCAAAGCCCCATACAGGATTCGTCATTCTAATCCTGAAAAAAGATTATTTACATATGATTATTTACATCAATTAGATCATGTATATAGCTTTCTTTATAGTTTACTATATTAGTAGTTTACTAAGGTTGTGTTTTAATAGGTTAATATTTTACTAGTTTAGTAGTTTAGTATCTACTAACTTAGTGTGTGGGGGGTTTACTAGGATAGTTTTTACTAGGATGTTTTTGTAGAGAACAACCTTTTGTTTCTTTTATAATATTGCGATAATATAAAAGAACAAAAAGTAGCTTTTTGTGTAGAACATGTTTATTCTAATAGCTTTCGAATGACATTGAAGAACGATGTTGTTTGAAAGATAGCGGAATGTTCTACACAAGAATCTCCTTTTTGTCCTTTTATATTATCGCAATATAGGATGTTTTTACTAGGATATTTTTTACTTTTGTGATGTACAGTGCATATCGTGCTGGTGCAAAAATAAAAGGATAGGTACCTCTTTTGATACATATAAATTGTTGGCGCGGTTAGGGCTGTCTGCCCTAGTTGCCCTCAGAGTCAGATTTCGAGGGACCAGTCTCCCTTCTCCGCGGATCACCACCCTGCCCCCCCCCCCAAATCCTCCTCTACATCCCTGCTCTCCTGGCTTCACCCGGCGATGATCCCCTGGCCACTCATCCCCAGGCTCCTCCAACTGTGCTTTATCTATATTCCGCTTTATGCGTCTATCTGGGGTCAAAAATCATTCAATTTTGGTTAACAGCCCGGTAAATAAAGTACACGCTTTTAAGACGAGTAATCCTTTCAGTATATTATAACACGAATAAAATCATAAAGGATAAGTTTCTTTATTGGTAATAACCGTTTCGAGCTTTCAGGCGCAAGCAGCCCTTTTACAGGAATAAAAGGAAACAAGTGAATCAGACATGTATATATACATATATATAAGCTGAATATTTTGCACACCTAGGATTACCCACAATTTTTTTTTAAAGTAATAACTATTGCTATGTAAATTAATCTATCTGCTATTATTATTAAATGCAAAATTATAAAAAGTTGTAACCAATGCAATAATGTTTATGTAGGTGAAACAGGCAGACATATAAAAGACAGAATGGACGAACATAGAAGGAACATTAAAAACAATGACCCCAAATCTCTAATAGTACAACACATCAAAAATACAGATCACGATTTCAATCTATCAAACCCTAACATTCATTACACAAACATAAATAGTAAATGCGATAAAACTGAATAACCGAGAAGATTATCACTCGTTATAAATAGTAAATACAAAAGATTATTACTGGAAGCACTTATTTCATCAAAATATAATTGTATAAATAGACACATAGATATCCCAGAGACATATGATAGGCTGGTCCATAAACTAAAATAGAATAATTTGTTTTCTCTTCATTACAACTTTTTTATAATTTTGCATTTAATAATAATAGCAGATAGATTAATTTACATATCAATAGTTATTACTTTAAAAGAATTTTGTGGGTAATCCTAGGTGTGCAAAAAATTCAGCTTATATATATGTATATACAGTGTACTCCGCTTATAACAAAGTCGGTTATAGCTAAATTCCGCATATAGCGAATGAAATTGTCTGCACGAAAGAAAAGAAGGGCTTAAACCATTAAAAGAACTCTGGATATTGCGAAGTCGGATATAAAGAATTTTCGCTTATAACGAAGTGATTTGCATGTATAAATTTTTATTTTATCCGTTTATAACGAAGTTTTCTCATTTACCATTATAATTGACTAATATATTATGCATAATATATATCAAATTACAACGTGTGAATGACACAAATTTAATGATACACAACAAATAAGTTAATAATATACAATTTTAAAATATGCAAACATATTATAAGTATTTTTTTACATTATTTAAACAAAATTAAATTGTTTAATAAACGCTTATATTTTATTAACGTTTACCATGGCAGGAGAACGAAAACAAACAAGAAACTCAAGAGCAACAAAGCCTCTTCGATCGCATGAAAGAAGTTTTAAAAATACCGTTAGAGATGGATTTCGATTCTTATGCTGACGCTGACAATGACGTCGTTACAAATGCCATGTTATCCGATATAGAAATTGTCGAGAGCATTCTTCAAGCAAAAGAAGAAGAAGAAACGGACCAAGTTGATGAAGAAGTAGACCCAATTGTCCACATTCCGCATCCAAAAGAGGTCTTGGAGAGCATTCAAACTCTGCGATTGTTTCATCAATGTCAGGATGAGTCCAAGTCTCTTCATAGGCATCTGTCAGACTTGGACAACATCGAAAAGAGTGTTCAGCACTTGTTACTGACTTCTAAATGTCAAAAGAAAATCACAAACTACTTCTCCAAAAACACCTGATGAGGTTGTTATTGATCTTTGTGTTGCTCTTTTGAGTTGAATAGTAAATAAAATTATTGGTACAAAACATTTTTTTTCCAACTGCGGATATAACAAAGTGATTGTCATGGATAATGCGACTTCGTTATAAGCGGAGTACACTGTATAATACATGTCTGATTCACTTGTTTCCTTTTATTCCTGTAGAAGGGCTGCTTGCGCCCGAAAGCTCGAAACGGTTATTACCAATAAAGAAACTTATCCTTTATGATTTTATTCGTGTTATAAAGTACACGCTTGTTCGGCGGTACATATACTAAAATTGGAACGATACAGAGAAGATTAGCATGGCCCCTGCGCAAGGATGACACGCAAAATCGTGAAGCGTTCCCGTAAATAAAGATATTCCTGGACCAGTCTCCCACGTGGAGGCAATTTAAAGCTGCAAAGTAGGTTCAAGAAGACGTCCGAGGCAACCTCACTTTCACACTGATCTTAATTAATAAAAATTTTCCTTCTATCCTAACCTATTTTACATATTTTTTATATATTACACAAAAACAACAAAAAGACAATAAATTTACATAAAACCTAAAATTGAGGTGCATCTAATATTTGCATACAAAGAAAACAATTCTAATCCTTTACATATTTTTTATATTAATTAATAAAAGTTTACTGTAGTTAATGCAATATTCAGGGAACAATTCCTATTTCACGGTATGCCATTGTAAAAAAAACGAGTATTTATATTTTATTTTTTACGTGAAAATATCTATTCTAATGTTAATGACACAATTGTTTCAAAGCCGTCTAAGGATAAATTAGCTTTTAAAAATTACCATTTAGGAATCTATAAAGAGGATGGGGATCCTGAATAGATCAACAAACCAAAGAATAGACAAGATAGAAAATACATAAAACAACAGAAAATGTTCTATAAATATTTCGTTATTTATTAAATGTGATATTTAATATGCAGTCTCTCGAAAGAGATATTATTTTAATAAATTTTTGGCGTTATAAAGCCCTAAAATAGAATAAAAATAATGTATTTTCTTATTAAAATATCATACACGTTTTAAAATTAAACTGAATATTTATTTTTAGGTTGATGCAAAGAAAATGACGATGGAGGTTGAATTCCGATAAGAAGAAGAAACAAAGTAGTTCCATTAACCAATATTTAAAAAAATGGTAGGAATTATATATACAAGTCTAAAGAAGCGGTCTGGTAGATTAAATTGACGAAAGCGCTTGGAGGGTTGACCACTGATAAACCAAGCCCTCCCAATATTTTTTCATCGCAGTAAGGATAGTAGAAGTTTGATTTATTTGTGAAAAGAAACATTCTCGTCTTAATGTCTTTATTCGTTATATATAGGTTACGTATTACTGCTTTGTATTAATAGAGGTATGTACATGTGATCTTTTGCTTTGTGATGGCTGTACACTCATTCGACAGCTAAAATATGCTACAGTGATGTCATATTACTGAATTTTGTCCTTGGTGAAATTTGTAATCACCCACGATACAAGGTCTATCAGAAACACCAAATTGTTGCTACGGAGAAACTGAACAAACTGTGCTCTTCACCTTATCTATGACTGTCCGAACTTTACAGAAGTGAGACATCAATTGTTCCCTGATCTAAATCATTTAACTCTCTTACATCAGCCACTTTGTCTATATATATTTTATGAACTCTGTAGAATAATACATGTAAAAATGTAAATATTTAATTCTAAGTTCTAATTTGTTTGTTTCCTCTGTAATAGGGGTAAATATTTCAATATCGCGCCTGATTGATTAATAAATAGGAAAAGAAAATGGTTGAATTGCTTGTATTTTCGTAAACACTTGATATTTCTAAAAGTAAAATAAAAAATTTGAATGAAAATGACACAAACATTATTGAGAAAAAGGAATCTCCTGATGGTACAGCTAAAAGGTTTTAGTTGCACGATCAGAAAAGAGTGCATGTCAGTGTATAAAAAGTTTCTATAAATAAATAGGTTGTCGGCCTCCTCGGAAAATCGAAGGATTCTAATAAAAATGTTCGATCTAACACACACTCATGGACAAAACTTGAGGAAGTTCTACCTTTTAGCATGTATATCGGGATTCAGACAATAACTCTGAAAGAAGCACTCATGGACAAAACTTAAGGAAATTGTACCTTTTAGCATGTATATCGGGATTCAGACAACTCTGAAAGATATTACAGTGACCTTTATTAAAGACACACAAGATAACCAAGTATGAACAAAATTGCCTCTGTATCCTAAAAAAAAAAACACGCACGCATGTACAGCTTTATTAAGACCACCGATATTATACAGAATCATTATAGGAAGGAAGCATAGATGGAGCTCCTATACTCCAGGCAGCACAGAGCCCAACAGCCTACATGTCCGACGCATGTCCAGTGGCCACAGATTCCACCATGCATAGGTTAGCGTATCACTGAAACTTTAAAACAATATATATATACATACAGATTTATCAAGACCTCTGGTCTTATACAATTTCACAGAAGGAAAGAAGCATAGATGGAGCTCCAATACTCCTGGCAGCACAAAACCCAACAACAGCCTCAAGGTCCGACACATGTCCAGTAGCCACAGATTCCACCATGCAGAGGTTAGGGTATCACTGAAACTGAAACTTTAAAAATAATATATACAAAACAAACAACCACGATGGTCTCCCATAGAAACAAATTTTGGTTTTCAAACTAATTTTAAACAAACTACACCATTCACAAGTTAATTGGTTTAGCCAAATTGCTGTTTTTTTGGCTTCAAGCCAGACTAACAATGCTATTGATTTTTTTTTTCGGTTTCTTTCTATTTTAAATGAAATTGGAGAACCTTTGTCGAAAATCTATTAACACAAATGTTTATAAACGATGTTTGAGTTCGGATACCATTGTTAAATTTGATTTATAAATTGATAATTTGATCAATTTGTGTGTCTGTGAATATTATCTTGAATTTTATATTATTTTTTTTTAGTTAAGGCATATAAATAGTGTTTTCTCACAAAGGCTCACACAAAAGTTTGTTAAAGTAATAAAAATAACATACTCTTTTTTAGCATGTGTGGTTTTATCTATAATTCAAATCATAATAATGTGGCATTTGTTTACATAGATAAAGATAAAAGAAATTTGTATAATAATCATTTATTTCACTATAAAGGTATAATTATGTAAATATTTACCTGTATATAAACATTATCTTTCAGTTTCTTGGAAAGTTGCCTGTTGAAGAACGTCAAAGTCCGAAAACTTGCCGAATTTACAGCTTTAGAAACACGTCGCCGTTAACTTTTATTCCTTCTTCAAGATGATGTCAGGTAATTCTTTCTCTTGTACTTATATATATAAATAGCATATCCTGACCAGGAGCACATATGCTTTTCAGAAGGCAGAGCGCCATCTGGTGGAACAGAAATCAACTAAACATTGATTTAGCCTGTTCCCTGATATTTGGCCATCCCAATTTCTTGATAAATCAAGAAAAGCCATCCAAAGCTCTGCCATCTAAAAAGCACATGTGCTCGTGGTCAGGAGATGCCTTTTTTATTTTTAATATATATATATGTAAACATTTCTTTTATCTTTATCTCTTTACTTTTTGTTTTATGTAAAGCAGGCTATTTTACATACTTGTTGTTGGTATTTATCTATTTATACGATCATCTCAGCTGAGTGGATCGAGATTCTCTTACTAAGAATAAAACTTTACTTAATTTTAACATCAAATTCTCTTATTTAATTTTCTACGCGACAATAATCTTCCACAAATATATATTTTTATTAAGACCAAAGATCTTCCTTTTTTTCATAATTTTTCATGAATAATATCCGTAATTTTTTTTTAAATAATTGTTCATAAACCGATATATTTTGCGTTTATATATAATACTAGCCGAATGACCCGGGCAACGCCCGGGTTTTACCCTATTAAATGTACCCTATTCAAATACTATTCGTTACAATTATAAATTGGCGCCTTGGATGTCACTCTTGTGAAACGTCCCGCTCCAAACTTTGTGTCTGAGAAGCGATATTTTTATAGAAAGATGATCTGGCTTTTGTTTTCTGCTCGAATGAATGTTTTTCTGTTAGAATTTTGTTCCTGCATACAAAATAATGAACTGGTTTCACCCGTGGTCTCTGCTTTTTGGAATTTTTCCCGATATAATTTTGTATCTGATAATCAAACATTACACAGCAATATCGTCATCATCATTTTCTGACTAAAAAATATATAGTTTTAATAATTGATTTATATCTTTTTTTAAATAGCCTATCGTCTTCCCCGTATTCTTTTACCTAAGTATGGAAATTTTGGTTTGAATTAGTGAACTACTGCGAATTTGTATACCGGACATACAGACAGACAAACATACAAACATTCATTTTTATATATAGAGAGATTTATATAATGATGCATTAGCGTGCCATCTGTTATGAAAATTCGAAACTATTATAGACGTGTAGTAATTGTATGAACAAAATTGCCTCTGTCTCCTTCATTAATACCATCGATCTTATACAGGTTCACCACAGGAAGGTAACATAGATAGAGCTCCTATACTCCATGTAGCACAGAACTTAATAACAGCCTACAGGTCCGACACATGTCCAGTGGCTACAGTTGTTGTTGCTGAACTTTACACACAGCTTTGTTAAGGCCACCGGTCTTATACAGATTCACCACAGGAAGGAAGCATAGATGGAACTCCTATACTCCATGTAGCACAGAACCAAATAACAGCCTCCAGGTCAGACACATGTCCATTAGCCACAGATTCCACCGTGCATAGGTTAACGTATTTAGTAAAATTGTTTTATTTTAAAAAGAATCTCTCATACGCGTCCATAATAGTTTTGAATTTTCAAATATAAAAATAATTAAATTCTATTTTAGATTAGTTTTACAATTATATAATTTGTATATCAGAAGTATGGAAGATGTTTTTTCGTCTGATATTTGTGTTTAGTTCACCAATGTTTCATTATATCAATTATAAATTCATTTCTCTAAATATCAAGGTACATATTCCTGAAAAAAAAATTATCAACTATATTTATAAAAGGATTCAAAAATGTATTAAGAATAAAGACAAATACAACTGAATTCAATCATAAAGGTAAAAGTAACAAATTGTACAAACACCTCTTCTTCTTCTTCCTTCTTATCTCCACTCAATCATATTAGTGTATCAAGCTTGTAAAGTTTGAGATCATGACTGGGTGAAGTAGAATGCATCTACCTTTGTCATTAAGACTGAGAGAACTACTCAGTGGCAGGCCGACTTAGCTTCAATATGAAATGGCCGCCTCTGACATGAGGAACAGACGCCATTTGCAGCCGCTCCTAACATGGAGTACAAACGCTGCTCATCCTGTATCCCTGGAGCCCTTACAGGGTACTATCAGCCGGGCCAGCAGAACCCAGGTTGTTTAGTGAGCTTGTTACTGCTCCCCCTCCTCCTTTTTCATCGGGGCTTGGTACCGGCAAAGGCGGAGTTGTAAAAACACCTTAACAGGAGGAATTGAAAAAAAAAAACCGTGTGTATACATTTAAATAAGTTTTACGCACCCAAGAATTTACTAATCTATAAACAGTTCCTCAAATGATTCAAATGGAAAACTTAGATACAGAAGATATTTATAGAACAAAGTAAAGTAAGAAACAAAATAAACTGTATTGACATTGTGAAATATGAAACAGCTCAAATAAAAATAAATAGAAGTAATGCTTTTAGAATATGTAATATAATTACATTATTTTGTAACAAAAATAATCCGGATTGAAAACTATTGCAGGAAAATATGATCAGAACTTCGACTATCTTTTTAATATTGAAAAATAGACCAGGAATACAGATCACTACAGTAAAATGTATTTAGAACTTCAGATAGCGCTTTACAAAAAAATAAAAAAAGATCGAAAGAATATCAGGATTAAAAACCATTATAGTAAAATGCGTTCAGAACTTCGGCGATCTACATAGAGATTGAAAGAACCTTTCTCAGAATTGAAGAATAATTCGGTGAATATGTTAATAACAATAAAAATCATTATTATTCTCTTCAGCAATCTTCATGACACGAGATTCCTAAATGCAGACCAACTAAGTTATATAATTCTAAATTAGAAAGATTTATACGCGATATGATAAGTTTGATATGTAGACATCAACTTTCCGATTACCATAACTATATTATGAAAAAGGTATCTCGTTATCGTGCAACTGAAAGTTGCTGATGGCTTGTGCCATCTCTCGGAATCTTCTTCTTCTTCTTTCTTATCTGAACTCAATCATGTTAGGGTGTCAATCTTGTAAAGCTTGAGATCATGACCGGATGAAGTAGAATGCGTCTGCCTTTGTCATTAAGACTGGGAGCACTACTCAGTGGCAGGCCGACTTAGCTCCAAAAGAAATGGCCGTCTCTGACATGAGGAACAGATGCCATGTACAGCCAGTCCTAACATGGAGTACAAACGCTGCTCATCCTGTATCCCTGGATTAGAAGCCCTTACAGGGTACTATCAGCCGGGCCAGCTGAGCCCAGGTTTTTAGTCAGTTTGTTACTGCTCCCCCTCCTCCTTTTTCATCCGGGCTTGGGACAGGCAAAGGCGGAGTTATCTATCGGAATAAATATCAACTATTCTCGTTGATTTTTTAATTATTTCAGTTGATATTCATTCCGATAGATAACGCAAGCCATCAGCAACTTTTCAGTTGCACGATAAGGAGATGCCTTTTTCATAATTTATGCACCTTATCCCAGTACAATATCATATTTGTACTATTTATTTACATAACTATATTGTAAGATTATAAACTCAAAAGAAGCTTCTTCTATAGAACATGTTTATTTTCCTTGAGTTCGAATGACATTGTTCTTCAATGGGCGTAAAGACAAGGTGTGATAATTGCAATTATATAGACGTACATTGAGAGCCAAGATATATACAAATGTAGAACGATGTTAGACGAATTTTACCGCAAATGTTTCTTTTTCAAACGAAAAATCGTAATTTATTTAAAAGAGAAATAACGACTATTTCTAACCTTAGGGATGAAGTATGAAAGGATGAATTGTGAAGAGTAATGATAAACGGAAAAGTAATGATTTTATACTTCATCCCTAAGGTTAGAAATAATCGTTATTTATCCTTAAAATAAATTACGATTTTTCGTTTAAAAAAGAAAACTTTGCGGTAAAATTTGTCGAAAATCGTTCTATAATCATAAGCCGCATTATATTGTATTATAAATATTTACAAATGTACGTGCTCTCAATGTACATCTATATAATTGCACACATCACACCTTGTTTTTATGCCCGTTGAATAACAATGTCGTTTGAAATCTAGCGAAATAAGCATGCTCCATAGAAGAAGCTCTTTTTGAGTTTATAATCTTACAATATAATAAGTTTGAGAATTGTTAAGTTTTTATGTGAAGAGAAGTAATTGTTTGTTCGTTGGTCCTATATTAAAGATTTGAGTTTATTGTCATATCAATCTGCAAAAACAACATCCGCCCAAAATGTGGACGGGTTACACTTACATCGCCCGCTCAAGTCAATCTGGGGACTTTTCCATCTTAAGAAGGTTCAGTGGTGGGTCTGGTAAGGAGATCAAGTCAAGAGGTGAGTCCCGGATATGTACAGTGATACTGTAGTGAGCAGATAGTTAAAGAAAGGTTATAAAAGTATAAATTGGTACATTAGTTTTATAATACAGTTACAAGTTCATGGGCAGCCAGGGGAATGATAGAAGGATTTAATTATTTTATTTATTCACTTATTCATTTTTATGTCATATGAATCTGCATAGTCTTTTTAAGCTCTATTATTTACATATGTATGATGATATGATAAATACTATAATTAGTGATGATGCTACTCTGTTTATTTACACAATTATATTAAGAATAACAACAACAAGAGCTTTTTAGAACATTTCCGTCCTGTAAGGACTCGCCATACATCATTTTCATGGAGAAAAGGAAAAAAAACATAAACAAAGGAGAGAAAGGAAAATTAAAAGGAAATCAAAGTATTCAACATAACTATACAAATTAACTATGAATGGAAATTGTTTTGTAATTTTAATTCTTAGAGATTACCTTGTTCTCTAACGCTTTATGAAAGTTAAATAATTCTATCGCTATATATTTTTTCTCGGACATTATTCTGATTAGCTGAACTGGGTTCACGTAGACTTGGATAATGTTCTTTAAGATCTTATTCCGTTCCTCGTTAACAAAAGTGTATTCAGAGATGTAGTGGGTCATTTCTTCTATGCTTTCAGTTTTGCAGAATTTACAAATTACATCTTCCTTTTTAATTATTTAAATGTGACTTTCACTTAGTAAAGTCGAAGTGATTCTTGTTTGGGTGATGAAACCTTTTGTTAAGGATATTTATATTAACTTTATGAATACATAACAGGAATAGAACTATGAAGCTCTGTATAACAAATTGAGAAGAAATAAAACTTCAGTATTCATAACAAAATTACTAAGACCGAGGATAACCCCACATTGACCAAAGGGAAGGGGGAACTGACTCCACAGGAAGCGTGTAATTTTGAGCGCCGACACAATTGTGGTTTGGCTAGCCGCCACCGAAGCGCTGCGATCGCAGTGGGAGGAGTCAGTCTCCACTTGTAGGATTGAGGACTGCACATCAAGGTAAGTCCGGGACTTCTTCACGGATTCTTGAAACTGCCGTTCAATGGACTTTTTGAACTCCAACAATCCTACATACAATCACCATACAATATCACATCAAAATTCCCCAATTACAATTATCCGAAATTCTCATTATACTAAACTCTAATTTTATCCGAACTCTAATTTTATCCAGAATTTAATTATTCGAAATGCTAATTATGTTAAACTTCACTCAGAGATTATATATATCTGAAAAACAAAATTTTCTTGAATTCCAATTATCCGAAATAATAATTCTACTCAATTCCAATTATTCGAAATGCCAATTATCTTAAACTTCACGCACATATTATATATATATATATATCTGAAGGAAAAAAAAAACAATTATTTTTAAATTCCAATTATCCGAAATACTAATTATATACAATTTCAATTATCCGAAATGCTAATTATTTTAAATTCACTTATCCAAAATATCAATAACAGTAGACTCTCCTATAACGCGAGTTTTTAAAACGCGATTTCGTTCAACGAGATAAAAAAATTGCGACAAATTTATTTATACAACGCGAATTTTCGTACAACGCGATATTTGTCACTAACAATATACCCTAACAACATTCGCGTTATACAAGTTTTATTTCGTACAACGCGAATTCCTATAACGCGATCTCATACAACACGGAACACATTAATCGCGTTATAGGAGAGTTTACTGTATCTTGAATTCCAAATATCCGAAATACTAATTCTATACAATGCCAATTATCCGAAATACTGATTTTATATAATACCAATTATCCGAAATAATAATTCTATACAATTTCAAGTATCCGAAATGCCAATTATCTTAAACTTCACACACATATTATCTGAAAAACCAATTATTCTCTTGAATTCCAATTATCCGAAAACTTAATTATACTCAATTCCAATTATCCGAAATGCTAATTCTCTTAAATTCCATATATATATATATATATATATATATATTATCCGAAAAGCGACTTATCTCAAACTTCAAAAAATGAAATATCCATAAATTTGAATTCCAAATATCCGAAATACCAATTATACACAATTACAATTATCCGAAATGTCAATTATCCTCAATTCCCATTATCCGAATTATCAATTACTTTAAACCCCAATTATCCGAACTACTAATTATACTCAATTCCTTTTATCCGAAATACCAATTATCATCAATTCCACAATTAGTCTAATCGAATTAAGACTTTTGCCACCTTAAAATGAAAACTTTAAAAAGTTCCGAACTTAGCTTCAAAAGCAATAAAGAACAACCAGATGTACTAAATTGAATATTTAAATTTTTCAAATACAGTATTTTTTTTTTAAGTTTCCAGAATCTTAATTTTAAACACAAACAAAAATAATAACTAACCTCTTTTAAAGTATGCACATGAGTATTTGTATTTTATTTAGATCAATTTTTTTGTTATTTATTTGTGTTCATTTGAAAGATAAATCCTAAACTTACTTTATAAGAGACAAACATTTTCTCACTCTAATTATTAGAGAAAAAATCAATCCGAATTTAGTTATCATCTATAATTGGAGTTTTCTTGTATCCACTCTGTCATTGCTCCTATAAAGTTAACCCTTAATATTTCAATCCTATATCTATATATTTATATAAAAAATAATCAAGAATACTTATAGAAAATCCGAATGTTATAGGTGCTAAAGAGAAAGCTTACCTTGAATATCCAAAGCTTGAATCATTGATTTGTGTGATAGTGTGATAACACAAAGTATAATATATCCGTGACTGGTATAACAGGGAGTGATCGAAATGTAGAGAATTTTGAATAAAACAAAAGTTAAGGGATATCCCTGTGACTGGGATAACAGGGAGTCACCGAAATGTAGATAATTTTGAATAAAACAAGAGTTAAGGGATATCCCTGTGACTGGGATAACAGGGAGTCACCGAAATGTAGAGAATTTTGAATAAAACAAGAGTTAAGGGATATCCCTGTGACTGGAATAACAGGGAGTCACCGAAATGTAGAGAAATTTTAATAAAACAAGAGTTAAGGGATATCCCTGTGACTGGGATAACAGGGAGTCACCGAAATGTAGAGAAATATTAATAAAACAAGAGTTAAGGGATATCTCTGTGAATGGGATAACAGGGAGTCACCGAAATGTAGATAATTTTGAATAAAACAAGAGTTAAGGGATATCCCTGTGACTAGGATAACAGGGAGTCACCGAAATGTAGAGAATTTTTAATAAAACAAGAGTTAAGGGATATCCCTGTGACTGGGATAACAGGGAGTCACCGAAATGTAGATAATTTTGAATAAAACAAGAGTTGAGGGATATCCCTGTGACTGGGATAACAGGGAGTCACCGAAATGTAGAGAATTATGAATAAAACAAGAGTTAAGGGATATCCCTGTGACTGGAATAACAGGGAGTGATCGAAATGTAGAGAATTTTGAATAAAACAAGAGTTAAGGGATATCCCTGTGACTGGAATAACAGGGAGTGATCGAAATGTAGATAATTTTGAATAACACAAGAGTTAAGGGATATCTCTGTGACTGGTATAACAGGGAGTGATCGAAATGTAGATAATTTTGAATAAAACAAGAGTTAAGGGATATCCCTGTGACTGGTATAACAGGCAGTGATCGAAATGTAGATAATTTTGAATAAAACAAGAGTTAAGGGATATCCCTGTGACTGGGATAACAGGGAGTCACCGAAATGTAGAGAAATTTTAATAAAACAAGAGTTAAGGGATATCTCTGTGACTGGGATAACAGGGAGTAATCGAAATGTAGATAATTTTGAATAAAACAAGAGTTAAGGGATATCCCTGTGACTGGTATAACAGGGAGTGATCGAAATGTAGATAATTTTGAATAAAACAAGAGTTAAGGGATATCCCTGTGACTGGGATAACAGGGAGTCACCGAAATGTAGAGAAATTTTAATAAAACAAGAGTTAAGGGATATCTCTGTGACTGGGATAACAGGGAGTCACCGAAATGTAGAGAAATTTTAATAAAACAAGAGTTAAGGGATATCCCCCATGTGACTAGGATAACAGGAAGTCACCAAAATGTAGATAATTTTGAATAAAACAAGAGTTAAGGGATATCCCTGTGACTGGAATAACAGGGAGTCACCGAAATGTAGAGAAATTTTAATAAAACAAGAGTTAAGGGATATATCTGTGACTGGGATAACAGGGAGTCACCGAAATGTAGAGAAATTTTAATAAAACAAGAGTTAAGGGATATCCCCCATGTGACTAGGATAACAGGAAGTCACCAAAATGTAGATAATTTTGAATAAAACAAGAGTTAAGGGATATCCCTGTGACTGGAATAACAGGTATGCACCGATATGTAGATAAATTTTAATAAAACAAGAGTTAAGGGATATCTCTGTGACTAGGATAACAGGGAGTGATCGAAATGTAGATAATTTTGAATAAAACAAGAGTTAAGGGATATCCCTGTGACTGGGATAACAGGGAGTCACCGAAATGTAGAGAAATATTAATAAAACAAGAGTTAAGGGATATCTCTGTGAATGGGATAACAGGGAGTCAACGAAATGTAGATAATTTTGAATAAAACAAGAGTTAAGGGATATCCCTGTGACTGGGATAACAGGGAGTGATCGAAATGTAGAGAATTTTGAATAAAACAAGAGTTAAGGGATATCCCTGTGACTGGAATAACAGGGAGTGATCGAAATGTAGATAATTTTGAATAACACAAGAGTTAAGGGATATCTCTGTGACTGGTATAACAGGGAGTGATCGAAATGTAGATAATTTTGAATAAAACAAGAGTTAAGGGATATCCCTGTGACTGGTATAACAGGGAGTGATCGAAATGTAGATAATTTTGAATAAAACAAGAGTTAAGGGATATCCCTGTGACTGGGATAACAGGGAGTCACCGAAATGTAGAAAAATATTAATAAAACAAGAGTTAAGGGATATCTCTGTGACTGGGATAACAGGGAGTGATCGAAATGTAGATAATTTTGAATAAAACAAGAGTTAAGGGATATCTCTGTGACTGGTATAACAGGGAGTGATCGAAATGTAGATAATTTTGAATAAACCAAGAGTTAAGGGATATCCCTGTGACTGGTATAACAGGGAGTGATCGAAATGTAGATAATTTTGAATAAAACAAGAGTTAAGGGATATCCCTGTGACTGGGATAACAGGGAGTCACCGAAATGTAGAGAAATATTAATAAAACAAGAGTTAAGGGATATCTCTGTGAATGGGATAACAGGGAGTCAACGAAATGTAGATAATTTTGAATAAAACAAGAGTTAAGGGATATCCCTGTGACTGGGATAACAGGGAGTCACCGAAATGTAGATAATTTTGAATAAAACAAGAGTTAAGGGATATCCCTGTGACTGGGATAACAGGGAGTCACCGAAATGTAGAGAATTATGAATAAAACAAGAGTTAAGGGATATCCCTGTGACTGGAATAACAGGGAGTCACCGAAATGTAGATAATTTTGAATAAAACAAGAGTTAAGGGATATCCCTGTGACTGGGATAACAGGGAGTCACCGAAATGTAGAGAATTATGAATAAAACAAGAGTTAAGGGATATCCCTGTGACTGGAATAACAGGGAGTGATCGAAATGTAGATAATTTTGAATAACACAAGAGTTAAGGGATATCTCTGTGACTGGTATAACAGGGAGTGATCGAAATGTAGATAATTTTGAATAAAACAAGAGTTAAGGGATATCCCTGTGACTGGTATAACAGGGAGTGATCGAAATGTAGATAATTTTGAATAAAACAAGAGTTAAGGGATATCCCTGTGACTGGGATAACAGGGAGTCACCGAAATGTAGAAAAATATTAATAAAACAAGAGTTAAGGGATATCTCTGTGACTGGGATAACAGGGAGTGATCGAAATGTAGATAATTTTGAATAAAACAAGAGTTAAGGGATATCTCTGTGACTGGTATAACAGGGAGTGATCGAAATGTAGATAATTTTGAATAAACCAAGAGTTAAGGGATATCCCTGTGACTGGTATAACAGGGAGTGATCGAAATGTAGATAATTTTGAATAAAACAAGAGTTAAGGGATATCCCTGTGACTGGTATAACAGGGAGTGATCGAAATGTAGATAATTTTGAATAAAACAAGAGTTAAGGGATATCCCTGTGACTGGGATAACAGGGAGTCACCGAAATGTAGAGAAATTTTAATAAAACAAGAGTTAAGGGATATCTCTGTGACTGGGATAACAGGGAGTCACCGAAATGTAGAGAAATTTTAATAAAACAAGAGTTAAGGGATATCCCCCATGTGACTGGGATAACAGGAAGTCACCAAAATGTAGATAATTTTGAATAAAACAAGAGTTAAGGGATATCCCTGTGAGTTGGATAACAGGGAGTCACCGAAATGTAGAGAAATTTTAATAAAACAAGAGTTAAGGGATATCCCCCATGTTACTGGGATAACAGGAATTCACCAAAATGTAGATAATTTTGAATAAAACAAGAGTTAAGTGATATCCCTGTGACTGGGATAACAGGGAGTCACCGAAATGTAGAGAAATTTTAATAAAACAAGAGTTAAGGGATTACCCTGTGACTGGGATAACAGGGAGTCACCAAAATGTAGATAATTTTGAATAACACAAGAGTTAAGGGATATCTCTGTGACTGGTATAACAGGGAGTGATCGAAATGTAGATAATTTTGAATAAAACAAGAGTTAAGGGATATCCCTGTGACTGGTATAACAGGGAGTGATCGAAATGTAGATAATTTTGAATAAAACAAGAGTTAAGGGATATCCCTGTGACTGGGATAACAGGGAGTCACCGAAATGTAGAAAAATATTAATAAAACAAGAGTTAAGGGATATCTCTGTGACTGGGATAACAGGGAGTGATCGAAATGTAGATAATTTTGAATAAAACAAGAGTTAAGGGATATCTCTGTGACTGGTATAACAGGGAGTGATCGAAATGTAGATAATTTTGAATAAACCAAGAGTTAAGGGATATCCCTGTGACTGGTATAACAGGGAGTGATCGAAATGTAGATAATTTTGAATAAACCAAGAGTTAAGGGATATCCCTGTGACTGGTATAACAGGGAGTGATCGAAATGTAGATAATTTTGAATAAAACAAGAGTTAAGGGATATCCCTGTGACTGGAATAACAGGGAGTGATCGAAATGTAGATAATTTTGAATAACACAAGAGTTAAGGGATATCTCTGTGACTGGTATAACAGGGAGTGATCGAAATGTAGATAATTTTGAATAAAACAAGAGTTAAGGGATATCCCTGTGACTGGTATAACAGGCAGTGATCGAAATGTAGATAATTTTGAATAAAACAAGAGTTAAGGGATATCCCTGTGACTGGGATAACAGGGAGTCACCGAAATGTAGAGAAATTTTAATAAAACAAGAGTTAAGGGATATCTCTGTGACTGGGATAACAGGGAGTAATCGAAATGTAGATAATTTTGAATAAAACAAGAGTTAAGGGATATCCCTGTGACTGGTATAACAGGGAGTGATCGAAATGTAGATAATTTTGAATAAAACAAGAGTTAAGGGATATCCCTGTGACTGGGATAACAGGGAGTCACCGAAATGTAGAGAAATTTTAATAAAACAAGAGTTAAGGGATATCTCTGTGACTGGGATAACAGGGAGTCACCGAAATGTAGAGAAATTTTAATAAAACAAGAGTTAAGGGATATCCCCCATGTGACTAGGATAACAGGAAGTCACCAAAATGTAGATAATTTTGAATAAAACAAGAGTTAAGGGATATCCCTGTGACTGGAATAACAGGGAGTCACCGAAATGTAGAGAAATTTTAATAAAACAAGAGTTAAGGGATATATCTGTGACTGGGATAACAGGGAGTCACCGAAATGTAGAGAAATTTTAATAAAACAAGAGTTAAGGGATATCCCCCATGTGACTAGGATAACAGGAAGTCACCAAAATGTAGATAATTTTGAATAAAACAAGAGTTAAGGGATATCCCTGTGACTGGAATAACAGGTATGCACCGATATGTAGATAAATTTTAATAAAACAAGAGTTAAGGGATATCTCTGTGACTAGGATAACAGGGAGTGATCGAAATGTAGATAATTTTGAATAAAACAAGAGTTAAGGGATATCCCTGTGACTGGGATAACAGGGAGTGATCGAAATGTAGATAATTTTGAATAACACAAGAGTTAAGGGATATCCCTGTGACTGGAATAACAGGGAGTGATCGAAATGTAGATAATTTTGAATAACACAAGAGTTAAGGGATATCTCTGTGACTGGTATAACAGGGAGTGATCGAAATGTAGATAATTTTGAATAAAACAAGAGTTAAGGGATATCCCTGTGACTGGTATAACAGGGAGTGATCGAAATGTAGATAATTTTGAATAAAACAAGAGTTAAGGGATATCCCTGTGACTGGGATAACAGGGAGTCACCGAAATGTAGAAAAATATTAATAAAACAAGAGTTAAGGGATATCTCTGTGACTGGGATAACAGGGCGTGATCGAAATGTAGATAATTTTGAATAAAACAAGAGTTAAGGGATATCTCTGTGACTGGTATAACAGGGAGTGATCGAAATGTAGATAATTTTGAATAAACCAAGAGTTAAGGGATATCCCTGTGACTGGTATAACAGGGAGTGATCGAAATGTAGATAATTTTGAATAAAACAAGAGTTAAGGGATATCCCTGTGACTGGGATAACAGGGAGTCACCGAAATGTAGAGAAATATTAATAAAACAAGAGTTAAGGGATATCTCTGTGAATGGGATAACAGGGAGTCAACGAAATGTAGATAATTTTGAATAAAACAAGAGTTAAGGGATATCCCTGTGACTGGGATAACAGGGAGTCACCGAAATGTAGATAATTTTGAATAAAACAAGAGTTAAGGGATATCCCTGTGACTGGGATAACAGGGAGTCACCGAAATGTAGAGAATTATGAATAAAACAAGAGTTAAGGGATATCCCTGTGACTGGAATAACAGGGAGTGATCGAAATGTAGAGAATTTTGAATAAAACAAGAGTTAAGGGATATCCCTGTGACTGGAATAACAGGGAGTGATCGAAATGTAGATAATTTTGAATAACACAAGAGTTAAGGGATATCTCTGTGACTGGTATAACAGGGAGTGATCGAAATGTAGATAATTTTGAATAAAACAAGAGTTAAGGGATATCCCTGTGACTGGTATAACAGGGAGTGATCGAAATGTAGATAATTTTGAATAAAACAAGAGTTAAGGGATATCCCTGTGACTGGGATAACAGGGAGTCACCGAAATGTAGAAAAATATTAATAAAACAAGAGTTAAGGGATATCTCTGTGACTGGGATAACAGGGAGTGATCGAAATGTAGATAATTTTGAATAAAACAAGAGTTAAGGGATATCTCTGTGACTGGTATAACAGGGAGTGATCGAAATGTAGATAATTTTGAATAAACCAAGAGTTAAGGGATATCCCTGTGACTGGTATAACAGGGAGTGATCGAAATGTAGATAATTTTGAATAAAACAAGAGTTAAGGGATATCCCTGTGACTGGGATAACAGGGAGTCACCGAAATGTAGAGAAATTTTAATAAAACAAGAGTTAAGGGATATCTCTGTGACTGGGATAACAGGGAGTGATCGAAATGTAGATAATTTTGAATAAAACAAGAGTTAAGGGATATCCCTGTGACTGGTATAACAGGGAGTGATCGAAATGTAGATAATTTTGAATAAAACAAGAGTTAAGGGATATCCCTGTGACTGGGATAACAGGGAGTCACCGAAATGTAGAGAAATTTTAATAAAACAAGAGTTAAGGGATATCTCTGTGACTGGGATAACAGGGAGTCACCGAAATGTAGAGAAATTTTAATAAAACAAGAGTTAAGGGATATCCCCCATGTGACTGGGATAACAGGAAGTCACCAAAATGTAGATAATTTTGAATAAAACAAGAGTTAAGGGATATCCCTGTGAGTTGGATAACAGGGAGTCACCGAAATGTAGAGAAATTTTAATAAAACAAGAGTTAAGGGATATCCCCCATGTTACTGGGATAACAGGAATTCACCAAAATGTAGATAATTTTGAATAAAACAAGAGTTAAGTGATATCCCTGTGACTGGGATAACAGGGAGTCACCGAAATGTAGAGAAATTTTAATAAAACAAGAGTTAAGGGATTACCCTGTGACTGGGATAACAGGGAGTCACCAAAATGTAGATAATTTTGAATAACACAAGAGTTAAGGGATATCTCTGTGACTGGTATAACAGGGAGTGATCGAAATGTAGATAATTTTGAATAAAACAAGAGTTAAGGGATATCCCTGTGACTGGTATAACAGGGAGTGATCGAAATGTAGATAATTTTGAATAAAACAAGAGTTAAGGGATATCCCTGTGACTGGGATAACAGGGAGTCACCGAAATGTAGAAAAATATTAATAAAACAAGAGTTAAGGGATATCTCTGTGACTGGGATAACAGGGAGTGATCGAAATGTAGATAATTTTGAATAAAACAAGAGTTAAGGGATATCTCTGTGACTGGTATAACAGGGAGTGATCGAAATGTAGATAATTTTGAATAAACCAAGAGTTAAGGGATATCCCTGTGACTGGTATAACAGGGAGTGATCGAAATGTAGATAATTTTGAATAAACCAAGAGTTAAGGGATATCCCTGTGACTGGTATAACAGGGAGTGATCGAAATGTAGATAATTTTGAATAAAACAAGAGTTAAGGGATATCCCTGTGACTGGGATAACAGGGAGTCACCGAAATGTAGAGAAATATTAATAAAACAAGAGTTAAGGGATATCTCTGTGAATGGGATAACAGGGAGTCAACGAAATGTAGAGAATTTTGAATAAAACAAGAGTTAAGGGATATCTCTGTGAATGGGATAACAGGGAGTCAACGAAATGTAGATAATTTTGAATAAAACAAGAGTTAAGGGATATCCCTGTGACTGGGATAACAGGGAGTCACCGAAATGTAGATAATTTTGAATAAAACAAGAGTTAAGGGATATCCCTGTGACTGGGATAACAGGGAGTCACCGAAATGTAGAGAATTATGAATAAAACAAGAGTTAAGGGATATCCCTGTGACTGGAATAACAGGGAGTGATCGAAATGTAGATAATTTTGAATAAACCAAGAGTTAAGGGATATCCCTGTGACTGGTATAACAGGGAGTGATCGAAATGTAGATAATTTTGAATAAAACAAGAGTTAAGGGATATCCCTGTGACTGGGATAACAGGGAGTCACCGAAATGTAGAGAAATTTTAATAAAACAAGAGTTAAGGGATATCTCTGTGACTGGGATAACAGGGAGTGATCGAAATGTAGATAATTTTGAATAAAACAAGAGTTAAGGGATATCCCTGTGACTGGTATAACAGGGAGTGATCGAAATGTAGATAATTTTGAATAAAACAAGAGTTAAGGGATATCCCTGTGACTGGGATAACAGGGAGTCACCGAAATGTAGAGAAATTTTAATAAAACAAGAGTTAAGGGATATCTCTGTGACTGGGATAACAGGGAGTCACCGAAATGTAGAGAAATTTTAATAAAACAAGAGTTAAGGGATATCCCCCATGTGACTGGGATAACAGGAAGTCACCAAAATGTAGATAATTTTGAATAAAACAAGAGTTAAGGGATATCCCTGTGAGTTGGATAACAGGGAGTCACCGAAATGTAGAGAAATTTTAATAAAACAAGAGTTAAGGGATATCCCCCTTGTTACTGGGATAACAGGAATTCACCAAAATGTAGATAATTTTGAATAAAACAAGAGTTAAGTGATATCCCTGTGACTGGGATAACAGGGAGTCACCGAAATGTAGAGAAATTTTAATAAAACAAGAGTTAAGGGATTACCCTGTGACTGGGATAACAGGGAGTCACCAAAATGTAGAGAAATTTTAATAAAACAAGAGTTAAGGGATATCTCTGTGACTGGGATAACAGGGAGTCACCGAAATGTAGAGAAATTTAATAAAACAAGAGTTAAGGGATATCCCCCATGTGACTGGGATAACAGGGAGTCACCGAAATTTAGATAATTTTGAATAAAACAAGAGTTAAGGGATATCCCTGTGACTGGTATAACAGGGAGTGATCGAAATGTAGATAATTTTGAATAAAACAAGAGTTAAGGGATATCTCTGTGAATGGGATAACAGGAAGTCACCAAAATGTAGAGAATTTCGAATAAAACAAGAGTTAAGGGATATCTCTGTGACTGGGATAACAGAGAGTCACCGAAATGTAGATAATTTTGAATAAAACAAGAGTTAAGGGATATCCCTGTGACTGGTATAACAGAGAGTGATCGAAATGTAGATAATTTTGAATAAAACAAGAGTTAAGGGATATCTCTGTGACTGGTATAACAGGGAGTGATCGAAATGTAGATAATTTTGAATAAAACAAGAGTTAAGGGATATCTCTGTGACTGGGATAACAGGGAGTCACCGAAATATAGAGAAAATTTAATAAAACAAGAGTTAAGGGATATCTCTGTGACTGGGATAACAGGGAGTCACCGAAATGTAGAGAATTTTTAATAAAACAAGAGTTAAAGGATATCCCTGCGACTGGGATAACAGGGAGTCACCGAAATGTAGAGAATTTTTAATAAAACAAGAGTTAAGGGATATCCTCCATATGACTGGGATAACAGGAAGTCACCGATTAGTAGATAAATTTGAATTGAACAAGAGTTAAAGGATATCCCTGTGACTGGGATAACAGGGAGTCACCGAAATGTAGATAATTTTGAATAAAACAAGAGTTAAGGGATATCCCCCATGTGACTGGGATAACAGGAAGTCACCAAAATGTAGAGAATTAGAATAAAACAAGAGTTAAAGGATATCTCTGTGACTGGGATAACAGGGAGTCACCGAAATGTAGATAATTTTGAATAAAACAAGAGTTAAGGGATATCCCTGTGACTGGTATAACAGAGAGTGATCGAAATGTAGATAATTTTGAATAAAACAAGAGTTAAGGGATATCTCTGTGACTGGGATAACAGGGAGTCACCGAAATGTCGAGAATTTTTAATAAAACAAGAGTTAAGGGATATCCCTGTGACTGGGATAACAGGGAGTTACCGAAATGTAGAGAAAATTTAATAAAACAAGAGTTAAGGGATATCTCTGTGACTGGGATAACAGGGAGTCACCGAAATGTAGATAATTTTTAATAAAACAAGAGTTAAGGGATATCCCCCATGTGACTGGTATAACAGGGAGTGATCGAAATGTAGAGAATTTGAATAAAACAAAATTTAAGGGATATCCCTGTGACTGGGATAACAGGGAGTCACCGAAATGTAGATAATTTTGAATAAAACAAGAGTTAAGGGATATCCTCCATATGACTGGGATAACAGGAAGTCACCGATTAGTAGATAATTTTGAATTGAACAAGAGTTAAAGGATATCTCTGTGACTTGGATACCAGGGAGTCACCGAAATGTAGATAATTTTGAATAAAACAAGAGTTAAGGGATATCCCCCATGTGACTGGTATAACAGGGAGTCACCGAAATGTAGAGAATTTTGAATAAACCAAGAGTTAAGGGATATCCCCCATGTGACTGGGATAACAGGGAGTCACCGAAATGTAGATAATTTTGAATAAAACAAGAGTTAAGGGATATCCCCCATGTGACTGGGATAACAGGAAGTCACCAAAATGTAGAGAATTAGAATAAAACAAGAGTTAAAGGATATCTCTGTGACTGGGATAACAGGGAGTCACCGAAATGTAGATAATTTTGAATAAAACAAGAGTTAAGGGATATCCCTGTGACTGGTATAACAGAGAGTGATCGAAATGTAGAAAATTTTGAATAAAACAAGAGTTAAGGGATATCTCTGTGACTGGGATAACAGGGAGTCACCGAAATGTAGAGAAAATTTAATAAAACAAGAGTTAAGGGATATCTCTGTGACTGGGATAAAGGGAGTCACCGAAATGTAGATAATTTTGAATAAAACAAGAGTTAAGGGATATCTCTGTGACTGGGATAACAGGGAGTGATCGAAATGTAGAGAATTTTGAATAAAACAAAAGTTAAGGGATATCCCTGTGACTGGGATAACAGGGAGTCACCGAAATGTAGATAATTTTGAATAAAACAAGAGTTAAGGGATATCCTCCATATGACTGGGATAACAGGGAGTCACCGAAATGTAGAGAATATTTAATAAAACAAGAGTTAAGGGATATCCCCCATGTGACTGGTATAACAGGGAGTGATCGAAATGTAGAGAATTTTGAATAAAACAGAAGTTAAGGGATATCCCTGTGACTGGGATAACAGGGAGTCACCGAAATGTAGATAATTTTTAATAAAACAAGAGTTAAGGGATATCTCTGTGACTGGGATAACAGGTAGTCACCGAAATGTAGAGAATTTTGAATAAAACAAGAGTTAAGGGATATCACTGTGACTGGGATAACAGGGAGTCACCGAAATGTAGATAATTTTGAATAAAACAAGAGTTAAGGGATATCTCTGTGACTGGTATAACAGGGAGTCACCGAAATGTTGAGAATTTTGAATAAAACAAGAGTTAAGGGATATCACTGTGACTGGGATAACAGGGAGTCACCGAAATGTAGATAATTTTGAATAAAACAAGAGTTAAGGGATATCTCTGTGACTGGAATAACAGGGAGTCACCGATTTGTAGAGAATCTTGAATTGAACAAGAGTTAAAGAATATCTCTGTGACTTGGATAACAGGGAGTCACCGAAATGTAGAGAATTTTGAATAAAACAAGAGTTAAAGGATATATATGGGGTAAACGGCGAAATGAGGATTTAAATTAAAAATAACTAATCTTTTTTATTATTAAAATCTATTTGGTGTATTTTAAAACTATTTTTTTATTAGAAAATATATCTAATATTTACTTCTCCCATTCATCAATGTCTTCCTCTACTGAAGGTGGGCCACATGGTCTACCATATCTCCTTCCTTAATACCTTCCTCTACTGAGGGTGGGCCACATGGTCTCTCCATATCTTCCTCCGCCATCCTCTTCATCTCCTCGTAGGTGTGTCGTCCAGTCCATTGTTTTAGATCGTCTATGCATCCCTGTCGTCTCCTTCCCCTCGATCTCTTCCCCCGGAGCTTTCCCTCCAACACTGTCAGCAATGTCTCTCCTGCTGATCAGTGCATCACATGCCCAGCAAACGTCAGTTTCCGTTGTTTATAAACTTGATTAGCTGGTGTTGTGTTGTTATTTTTGTCTATTAATATTTTTAATGAGATTTCATGCCTACCTATTAGCATTATAAAAATTTAGAAGCATAGGGCGCCTCTCCCGTCAAAATAAACGTCAAAACCTGACGCCATCTATTGACCGTCGCCGCAACTAGTGGCCTCGGGTCGGTGACAAAGTCACAACACCAGCTTTGGCAAACTGAGAAGCCTCCACCTAGAGACCATGGTTTCGGGCTAATGGCCTTCATCAGTCTAGGGCGGACTTTATTCCATGAGATCCACACGGGATCTAATGGAATCTTCACAATCTACCAAGGAGGTGTTTTGCTGGCAAGGTGGCTGGGCCAAATCTATGGCTAAAATATAGATTGAAAATTTGCCGGGAGGAAATTAATCCATAGAAGCATAGGGCGCTTCTCCCGTCAAAATAAACGTCAAAACCTGACGCCATTTATTGACCGTTGCCGCAACTAGCGGCCTCGGGTCGGTGACCCGATATATATATTACGAACTTCGAGAAATTTAAGGTATTTCGCAATGGGGGTAAACCCTCAAGAGAAGATAGATGGTACTGGAATGGTAAACCTCTGATGGTAACAAGAAGATATAATTACTTGGAATACCCTCTGGTCAGTACAACTAAAACCACTCAAGCCGCAAACCTTTTCAAAGGAAAAGCACTTGCGGCAATAAATGCTACAACCCCAATATTAGCAAAATCAAAAATTAATTCATTAAACTCTACAAAGAAACTATTTGATTCTATTGTGATGGCTATTTTGATGTATGCTGCGACAATATGGGCAACAGAGCATAAAGATTTATTGGATCATATACAAGATACATTTATTCGTAGGTTCTTGAATTTGCCTAGATATACACCAGGATACATAATAAGACCAGAAACAGGCCGCGTCTCATTAATAATAACAGCTCAGAAATTGACCTTGAAATATTGGCTGAGGGTGCTGAGTATGGATACAAATAGATTGCCTCGAATATGTTTAAATAGAATGAGACAAATATCCTGTGCTACAGGTGCGCCCATCGGGTTTATAAAACAATTAAGCAATTCACTTAATGATAACGGATTCTCGTGGCTTACTTATTGTAATGATCCTGATTCACTAAGGAATGAGATCCCAGGAATATTAAGAACTGCGATAGAGCAAACAATACAAAATGACTTAACAAGAATAACCCAATCAAAGTTATATTCCCACTATAGAGACATATATACAACGTTTACCACCGAAGAATATTTCTTAAGTGAACTCCCTTTTCCTGTCATCAGATTAATCGCGCAATTTAGAACCCTTTCAATTTTTTTCAGAGAACACCATCTGATTTTAATGTAGGGTGAAGACCTGAAATGCACTTTCTGTGGATCAGGAATAACAATTGAGATGTTGCACTACTTATTTGACTGTGCTGCTCTGTCTGAGGAAAGACGAAAATTAATGATAAAACGGGGCAACTTTGTCCTTCATTTCCGGCACTAATTAATGAAATATCAAAGAATAGGTATATGGCGGTGGCGATATTTGGATTTCACAAGACTATATCCCGGAAAAAGGCCACACAGTGTTCTCCCCATCCTTTGTGAACTGGCGAATCCTGTATAGGGCGAGAGGCCCTAAATAAAGGCTTTGTTGTTGTGTATATATTACGAACAAAGGATTTCTGCTGATTTTGAAATTAGAGTTAAAGAATTAGCACTAACTGATTATTTGTTGGATAGAATTTGATCAGGTTGTTTAAGGATACAAAACCATGTTTGTGATAGAGCCGTGGTAAAAATAAGAAAATAAACTTTGAATCACAATTCGCTTCAATTGTGCTGTTATACATAATCAAGGAAGAAATACCTGAATTAAGGCGTAAGAATAAAGAAAATAAAATATTACTTATTTACATATCTACAAAAGATTTGAGCCGGCCAACGGGAAATAACAACAAGGGTTTACATAGGGAAAGTCGTGATATCTTGGTTGTCGGTTTAAACAGAGTAGTTTGTTCTAGAATTTATATTTTTAAAAAATAAAATAATTTTTATATTACATATATATTTTAAAAAAAATGTTTATGTTGATTTTGATTATCCCGAGGATTAAGCTATGGTAATGCAGTCGTGATTAAAATCTTGAAAGTATAATAATAAAAATAGTAGAGATTAGAAATAGCTTTAATTGAGCTTACGGAATATAGAAAACATAATTTGAGAAAGGTATGTTTGACTTAAAGCGTAAGAATAAAAAAAATGAAAAACTTATTTACATAATGTACAAAAGGTTTGAGCCGGCCATCGGGAAACAACAACAACAATTAGTTTTTATAGGGGAAACGTGACCTCTGGCGGTCGATTTTAACAGAGTATTTGAATCTATGAAATTTAATTTTTTAAATAAAATAATATTTTAATATAACATATTATATATTTTAAAAAGTGTATATATTGGATTTATAATTATTTTATTGGTCCAATATTTCGAGGGGCAACTCGCCTCTCTTTTTCGAGGATGTTTGTGTTTTGTACTAAAACATGCGAGCACACGTACACCACTCTCGTTCTACAAGGTCAATTAAAGAATTATATCTTTCATTTAAATATTACATTTAGTATATAAAGAGCTAACAATTATATATAATATTACATTTAATTCAAAGATACAATTCTTTCATTGGCCTTGTAGAACGAGAGTGGTGTACGCGTGCGCGCATGTTTTAGTAAAAAACACAAACATCCTCGATAAAGAGAGGCTAGTTGCCCCTCGAAATATTGGAACAATAAAATCATTATAAATCCAATATATGCGTCATTTTTTGAATATAATTTTAATTATGGATTGCTCAATCTTCAATATAAATTAATATATGAAAAAATAATAGAAAAAAATAAAAGATAAGTGGGTCAGGTGTTGATACAAAAAATAAAGAAGGCATCTCCTGACCACGAGCACATGTGATTTTTAGATGGCAGAGCGCCATCTAGTGGAACAAAAATAAACGTTTATTTAGCTTGCTCCGTGATATTTGGCCAACTCAATTTCTTGATAAATCAAGAAAAGCCATCCACGAACGCGTTTCGCGCTATTGGCGCTCGTCAGCGTGGAGTAGGCTGTAACCACTGCGACCAAAAATATTATTTGGTCCCAGAGGCTTCTTGGGAAATCAAGAAATGGGTTTTTATGGCCAAAGTTGCGTAAAGACGCTTAACACATGAAAAAACAATAGAAAAAAAATACTATATATATCATATACAGTAAATAAATATTGGAATTAATTCTTTTCTATCTTACATAAAGAAAGCTAAAAATATAACAATGACACAGAACTCACAGTGTAAAAAATAAAACAGATCTAAAAATTCCCATCATAAAGCAAATATATTTCAACTAAAGTTATAACTCTAAGCCTTGCGTGCCAAACTCAACTAACAAAAAATGGAATCAGCAAAAAGTGATAAAGTTTGTGGAAAGAGACTTTTGTTAAATAAACGCAAAAATTCGATTTAATCTTTCCATTAACTAATTCTTTATTTTTTTATTTCACCTCTCAATCATATTTGTATAGATCGTTTGGTATTTTTATAATTCTATACGGGGGTTTGGTGGAAGGCTAGTTAAACCGTTTGGTTTTCGACCACTACGACCCGGGTTCGATTCCCGCATTGGACACTTTTTTTCTGTTTAAAAAAAAAAAATGTTCCAATGGCCCCCGATTCTTTCAAAAGTCCAACCCCACCAGCGAGTGCAAGTAACCAAACGGGGCTCTGGCACATTTGTAAGTGCAAAGTCGAACTGCTTTTCTCATGTGTAGACATGTGGTGCGCTTACAGTAAAAGCAGTCGCTAACTACCCACCATGATTATGGCTTTGAGATAAGAAAGAAGAAGAAGAAGATAATTCTATATATCTCGTTTATGGAAGTCGCTTCTTCTAAACTTGAGAATAAAATAAAATCAGTGTTTAATATGTTTTTATCTAATATGATACTATATCTATCTCCATAAAGCATTTAGGATCAAGTTTAGAATATACCTTTTGTTTTCATTTTAATATATATCATTTTTGCATATACATATATGTCGCATATATACTCGTGATTGAAACAAAATCAATCCATATCATCACAATAATCTATTCTTCTTTCATAACTCCACTCAATCATATTAGGGTATTAAGCCTGTAGAGTTGGGGTTGCAGGTATGACAACCATCAACTCTGGATGAAGTAAAATACGTTTTCCTTTGTCATAAAACTGGGAGTACTACTCAGTAGCAAGTTGACTTAGCTCCAATATGAAATGGCCGCCTCTGAAATAAGGAATAAACGCCATAAGCACAATAATGTAATATATATATAGACTATAACAATTTTATTATTTCAATGTTAAAACTTTTCACAGGACTTTCTTTGTCAAACAAAATAGTAAATATATATAAAATGAAAGGATTTGAAAGCACAAATGTTTCTTTTATACACAATACAAACTTCTACTGTCCTTACTGCGATGAAAATAATAAATTAGGAAGGGCTTGGCTCATTAGTGGTGAACTCTCCCAGCGGTTACGCCAATTTAATCCACCAGACCGCTTCTCAGAGCTCTAATACTGTATTGGACGATTCTGCTTATATACGCAGCACTGAAGGGTGGAATCTCAGAAATGGATTTCAAGAAAACTATGGACATAAGCTTATAGGACAGTAGAATTGCATTCAAACATTTGCATCGAGCAATGTTCTTCCGCAAACATTAAAGACAAGGCCAGTTGTAAATTCTTCGTCTAAAATGCATAATTACTATTCATTTTGATAAAAAGAATCCACGAAAGCTTTCAACATAAAAGTAATAAAAGGTTATCGCCAAATATATGTTAATATTGTTAATATATATAATAATTCGTTGCGTTACTATTTTAAAAACACGAAAATGTGAACTTAAAACGATTAATTTATTTTATTTCGATCAAATTGAACGGGAATTTCAAACCAAAAGATTCTTTATCGTAGTCGGAGCCGTGAAAAAAAAACCTTTTGATTTGAAATCTCTCCCAGTTTTGCTTATATAAAGAAATTAGTTCACACACACACAAAAGCCTTTATTAGGGACTTGCACCATACAGATTCTCCCAATTGGGTAAGGTAATAATCATCTTGGGTTATTTACATAGGTAGTAAGATAGAAATTGAACTGGCTTTACTCTTCATCTCAAAGTCATTCACTTGTTGACTGGTCTTTAAATAATGATGATCTAAAATATTTATAGTAAGCTATTGCCTTAGATTTGTTTGCTGATATTTTTGAAAGAAATACGTAGGGTAAAGTGTTGGAACATTTAATTTGTTTATATAGGGCCTTCCTCACTGCATCAAGAGCTGTACAATTAAGCAAGTAATGGGGGAGTTCATCAGTAATAAATAAATTAATTGTAATTCATCATTATTATCGTGATACACTCTAACCTATACACGCCGAATAACTGTCAAAATAGTACATCTTAATCAACAGACATTCCTCTAGGCCAAATTCCACACCAATGGATTGTTCGGCGTCCTAACTTCTATAGGGCAATAAAGCGCCATCAATGAATAAGAAATGAGAAAGCATGAATTTTTCTTTCACTTATTTATATGTAATTATACTGTCTCAAAAGCTTATATCCATAGTTATCTTGAATACCATTTCTACACATTCCACCCTACAGTGTAGCATATATAAACAAAATCGTCCAATATAGTATTAGAGCTCTGAGAAACAGTCTGGTAGATTATATTGACAAATTTGCTGGTAGGGTTCACCACTTATTAGCCAAGTCTTCTCAATATCTTTCATCGTAGTAAGGACAGTAGAAGTTTGATTTATGTGTAAAAGAAATATTCGTGCCATAATGCTTTTATTTATTATAACCTCTATGGAATGTAAGCCTGCAGTCTAAATGTACTCATGCTCCTCTAGGTTTCAAGCCAGTAGGAACTGATGCACGCTGATGCACTCAGTGACTATTTGGGATGATCCTCGCTCTCGCTTTTAAGATCTATCTCAGTAGGGTTGACCAAGTCAGACCGCAAGCGCCTCAAAGAGTTATCGTTTCTGTACAAGCCCTCTTGCTTGAACTTGAGTAAACTCACCCAACGCTCTAATGAAACTTAGCTCTCCCCTCCTTTTAGCCCTCGTGCCTTTACCCAGTGTACCTTGAATCGGTCGACGAATTAGGGTTCTCTGAGGAAGAATCATATTATTTACTATCCTCTTTCTTCAATGCCTTTCTCTACTGAGGGTGGCCCACATGGTCTCTCCATATCTCCCTCCGCCATCCTCTTCATCTCCTCGTAGGTGTGTCGTCCAGTCCATTGTTTTAGATCACCTGTGTATCCCTATTGTCTCCTTACCCTCGATCTCTTCACCTGAAGCTTTCCCTCCAATACTGTCAGTAATGCCTATCCTGCTGATCGCGCATCACATATCCAACAAACGTCAGTTTTCGTTTTTTTTATGAACTTTATCAGCTGACGTTCTGTACCCATCCGATCCAGGACTTAATTATTTTTTTACCATATCTCTCCAAGGAATATTTATATATCTTATTATTTATTAAACGTAACAGCATGAATACAAAGATATCGTCTCAAGATGAAAAATAAATAATAATTCAATAGCAAAAGAAACCTCATTTACAGGCGTTTCAAATTACTTTTATAATAGCTTTTTAATGATAATATAATAGATCAACACTCAATTTTAAATCATTTCTATTATTCTTTCAATCACAATAAACACGGTAATAACTTATTGTGAAATCTCTATACATAAAATTAAAATTAATTGCTTTCTGAAATGTATTTCATAACCATTGCTACTTTTCTCTAAATTTTCTGTCGCTATGAAACGTAATTAATATTTGGTGTGATATTGAATTTTATATATTCCTCAAATATAAATGTGAAAACAATGTTCACTTTATATTAATATTTTATTTATATAAAGCCACAAGTATAAGCAGTGCCTTGTATATGCTTCAGAAAAATCACAGGGAATATTTGAAACGGAAAAGGTTTTTTTTATTATCCCTAGTATATACAGGTGGTACAGGTCATGGTAATCATGTTGGGTAGAATTTGGCGACTGATTTTAATATAGGTACACCACATGCCTACACATGTGAAAAGCAGTTCAACTTTGCACTTACAAATGTGCCAGAACCCCGTTGCTGGTAGGGTTGGACTTTTGTAAGAATCGGGAACCGTTTAAGCATTGTCATTGTTAGAAAAAAAGTGCCCGAAGCGGGATTCGATACCGGGTCGTAGCTGTCGAATACCAACGGTTTATATCATCCTTCCACCGACCACCAAAACAGATAATGTATTTTCTCTTCCTATTTCTTATCTCCACACTTGGTGAAGTAGAATGTGTCTGCCTTTGTCATTAAGACTGGGGACACTACTCAGTGGCAGGCTGACTTAGCTCCAAAAGAAATGGCCGCCTATGACATGAGGAACAGATGCCATGTGCAGCCGCTCCTAACATGGAGTACAAATGCTGCTCATCCTGTATCCCTGGATTAGGAACCCTTACAGGGTACTATCAGCCGGGCCAGCTGAACCCAGGTTTTTTAGTGAGCTCGTTACTGCTTCCCCTTCTCCTTTTTCATCCGGGCTTGGGACCGGCAAAGGCGGAGTTACAGAAAATGTGACTTCTCGGATCAAGAAATTAAATAAATAGATTAGAACAATAAGTTCTAAAAAAGAGTGTCGATGTAATAAGATTGAACTATTCTCACCCAGCTGAAATTCACCATTGAAGAATAAAGAGATGAGTGTCAAATCCAAAAAGAAATGTACAAAAGTATATTCTAATATTGTTGCATCAATCTTATGCGCCACATTTATTCAAAATATTCTATGATATCTAAAATTTATATTTTAAACAGATTATATATATTTGAAACTATTATAGACTCGTATGATTTTTTTTTAAATTAAACTATTTCTACTGCCCTTACTGTGATGGAAAAGAGTCTAGCATCAGTATCACTATAAAAGGAAGTTCCAAAAATGCAATATTTGAATGTAATTCTACTGTCCTATAAGCTTATGTCCATAGTTTTCTTGAAAACCATTTCTGAGATTCCATCCTTAAGTGCTGCGTATATAAGCAGAATCGTCCAATACAGTATTAGAGCTTTGATAAGCGGTCTGGTGGATTAAATTGACGAAACCGCTGGGAGGGTTAACCACTGATGAGCCAAGCCCTCCCAATATATTATTTCATCGCAGTAAGGGCAGTAGAAGTTTGTATTATGTATAAAAGAAACATTCGTGCTTTTTAATCCTTTCGTTTTATAAAAATGCAATATAACACCGGTATGGTAGATCAAACTGGCGAAACCGCTGGGAGGGTTTACCACTGATGAGCCAGGCCCTCTGTTTAATTTTTAATTGTTTAATTATCAAAAGAATCATACGCGTCTATAATAGTTTTATGATTTATAAATACAGTCGAACTATATAAATACGAAGCCCAAAGAACAAAAAAGATCGAATTATTCAAAAACTATAATTAAAAACGTTTTGAATAAAAGGCACCAAGATAAATATTCAAATTAAATACGTTTTAGAATTAAATATGTTTGAATAATTCAAGTTCTATTGTAAGTGTAAATTAAGGTGTATACCTTTTAGACTAAATATGGATTATAGTTATTTGAATGTCTTCATTAGTTTCAAAACTCCAGGTTCCGTTATAAATCTCTTCATCCATCAACTTCAGGAAGATAGCCGCGTGTTGCTCATCTGGCACGCACCATTCTGACCAGCCATATATCTTATAAGATAACTCTATACAATTCCTTAACATTGAATTGTCTACTGAAATAATACAAGTTTAACTCTGATTTTATAAATAAAATGAACTTAATTATATGTATATATGTTATAAATAAATAAAGAAAAGAGATTTCCTGCCTGAATATAGATCATGTTGAGGATTATGGTAATGCAGTCGTGGTTAAATCTTGAAAGAATAATAATAAATATGGTTTTGATTAGAGGTTGCTTTAATTGAGCTAAGAAATATATATAAAAGACGATTTGGTGAGAGTACTGCCTGGCTAAAAGCGTGAAAATAAAAAAAAACTTATTTACATAATGTACAAAAGTTTTGAGCCAGCCAGCGGGAAAGAACAACAACGAGATTTTATAGGGGAAGCATGACCTCTGGCGGTCGATTTAACAGAGTATTTGGATCTATGAAATATAATTTTTTAAATAGAATAATATTTTAATATAACATATATACATTTATTGGACAAAACTTAAATATTTCTGTGAAAAATAGAAACTTCGGTCAGTTAAAGCTTTATTTTTTCTCAACCTTTCAACAAAAATATTTTGTCTTCGTCAGGAGAAATGAATAAAGTATTTGGCAAGGCGTTAAACATTATTTTTTGATTTAAACGCTTTGCCAAATGCTCTATTTTTACTTATTCCTGACATAAACAAAAGAATTTTGTTGAAACGTTGAAAAAATAAAACTTTAAATGGCCGAAGTGTCTATTTTTTACAGAAATATGAAAACTTAAAAAGTGGAAATTGTTTGATTTCGCCCCTCGTCTGTTATTTTAAGGAGACAGAGGGTATTTTATTCACATTTGGTCATCTTGTGTGTCTTCAATAAAGGTTACTGTGTATCAAATATCTTTCAGAGTTATTGTCTGAATCCCGATATACATGCTAAAAGGTACAACTTCCTTAAGTTTTGTCTATGAGTGTATCTTTCAGAGGTATTGTCTGAATCCAGATATACATGCTAAAAGGTAAAACCTCCTTAAGTTTTGTCTATAAGTGTATCTTTCAGAGGTATTGTCTGAATCCAGATATACATGCTTAAAAGTACAACTCCTTTAAGTTTTGTCCATGGGTGTATCTTTCAGAGTTATTGTCTGAATCCCGATATACATGCTAAAAGGTAAAACCTCCTTAAGTTTTGTCTATAAGTGTATCTTTCAGAGGTATTGTCTGAATCCAGATATACATGCTAAAAGGTACAACCTCCTTAAGTTTTGTCTATGAGTGTATCTTTCAGAGTTATTGTCTGAATTCCGATATACATGCTGAAAAGTACAACTTCCTTAAGTGTTGTCTATGAGTGTATCTTTCAGAGTTATTGTCTGAATCCCGATATACATGCTGAAAGGTACAACCTCCTTAAGTTTTGTCAATGAGTGTACGTACATAAAAAAAGGGCGTACCTGGATCTAGGAAAAAACCTTTTTTTTTCTCAAAATACCTCGAGAGATTTCTCCCTCTTTATCAATTTATTGCGCAATAAATTTAAAGGTAATTTACAAATTCTTGTAGATCATATGAAAACATGATTTTTGACCGATGACAAAGTTGTTTCCATGTTATTTACAAGAAATTGTGAATTGTTTATTGCGTGATATATTGATAATGAGGGAACAATCCTTCGAAATATTATTTTTTTTTCTTTCACAAATCCAAGTACACCTATCCCCCGATTTACACGGTACTTGTTTTACACGTTTTCGCTTTTACACGGTTTTCCAAGTAAGTTTTTTTTTTTGTTTTTATCGCACTATACTAACGAAATACTATACGAAAAAAATTGTAGAGCAATTGCCATCTTCTTCTTCAACTAAAAAGAAGCCAATTTTTTTGGCAAGTCATGGCTGGTTTGAAAGATTTAAAATAAGACATTCTTTTTTTTTTCGATTTACACGTTTTTCTCAGGAACGTATCTACCGTGTAAATCGGGGAATAGGTGTATATATTGATGAGACTGAGGTGGGGATGTAATACTCAGTTTGTTTAACGACTGCAGTGTCCTGGTGGGCTATGGTCACCAGGGTCCGTTCAAGTGCTGGGTTCGTGGTCCGGTCTCGGATGGTCATTGTTATCTGGTCGGTGTGGCCGTAGGAGGGGTTGTAGCTTTGACATCTTTCAGTTGCCGGTCAAGGAAAAAAAAAGGACAAAGGGTCTCTTCTTTCTTATCTCCACTCAATCATATTATGGTATCAAGCTTGTATAGCTTGAGACTGGACAACTATCATGACTGGGTGAAGTAGAATGCGTCTGCCTTTGTCATTAAGACTGTGAGCACTATTCAGTGGCAGGCCGACATAGCTCCAAAAGAAATGGTCGCCTCTGACATAAGGAACAGACACCATGTGAAGCCACTCCTAACATGGGAGTACAAACGCTGCTCATCCTGTATCCCTGGAGCCCTTACAGGGTACTATCAGCCGGGCCAGCTGAACCCAGGTTTTTTAGTGAGCTTGTTACTGCTCCCCCTCCTCCTTTTTCATCCGGGCTTGGGACCGACAAAGGTGGAGTTAAAAGGACCTAGAAAAAACAATAACTGGCACATTGTATTAACGCATTGCCGCGAAACGGTATTCAATGATCAAATACAATTTATACCTGTCATCTCTGTGGTGCCGTTTCTCTGAATAAATAATTTTTTTTTTGAAAATAGAGCAATCCATAAATAAATCTTTAATTAAAAAGGCATATATTGGATCAAAATATCATTTATTTTATCAATATTTCAGTTGGCTGAACGCCAACCTTTATCAAGGTATTTAAACATATTTAATGTGTGTCAACAACAAACTCAGTGCCACATAATATTTTCAAAATATTCACACCTATATTTCACAAAATATATTTTGTCCAAAATATAAATATATATATATCAAATTTTTTCTCCCCATTGAATATAACAAAATATATTTTTTAAAAACTTAATTCTGTTGACGTTATGTGGCGCTGAGTTTATTGTTGACAAACATTAATATGTTATAATACACCTTGATAAAGGTTGGCGCTCAGTCTACTGAAATATTTGTAAAATAAATGATATTTTGATCCAATATATGCCTTTTTAATTAAAAATAATTAATTAAAAATTTAAAAAATAAAATAATTTGTACTGTTCCCGTGTACCATCGGTCGGCCCACTTGTTGACACACAACGATATATATATATTAAAATCAAAAAAACATATCCTGACTACGAGCACATTAGATTTTTAGATGGAAGAGCGCCATCTAGTGAAACAGAAATCAACTAAACTGGGTTAGCCAAATATCAGGGATCAACGTTTAGTTGATTTCTGTTCCACTAGATGGCGCTCTGCTATCTAAAAAGCTCTTGTGCTCCTGGTCAAGATAAGTCTTTTGGATTTTATTACCAACACCTGTCCTTTTTAATTATTTTTTTCACACATATATATTATGATTAATTAGCGCGCCATCTGTTATCAAAATTCGAAACTATTATAGACGTGTATGATTCTTTATAAAATTAAACAATTTCTACTGCCCTTACTGCAATGGAAAAAATTAATGGGAGAGCCTGGCTCAATAGTGGTGAACCCTCTCAGCGGTTTCGCCAATTTAATCTACCATACCGCTGTTATATTGCTTTTTCGTATCAATTAATCCGCCTTCTACATGCTAGTCTGGAAGCATTTTAAGGCACAATTGACATCTGGACGACACATGCAAACAGCCCGCTGCATCTGGTAACAGCGCGCCGCTTGCGAGGGAACCAAGGCAGCACCAAACACACCTAGAGCTCCAAGGCACCCAAGGTTTCAAAAATAGGGGATCATCAGAGTTCAGAAGTCTGGCTAATATCTTTCGCGAGCTCCCGTTGGAGCTTATATATTGCTTTTTCGAACTACCTTTTATAGTGATACTGATGCTAGACTCTTGGAATGGGTATTTTAGAAGAACTATGGACATAAGCTTTGAGGACAGTAGAATTACATACAATTATAAATATATAATATGCTTCGAGCAATCGCTCTTCCGCGAACATTAATTTGTGTCTTTCATTATAACATTTATAGGATGATACATTAGCGCGCCATCTGTTATCAAAATTCGAAACTATTATAGATGTTTAAAAAATAAATCATAAATTTTTAAAAAGGAATTGATTATAACTATATACCAATATTGCATATAGAGATTTCTTTAAATATTAAATCAAATATAATACTTTAAACGACTCAATTAAATATTAACTTAATAAAGAAAGTATATTTAACCTTAATTAACTACCATGCAATTAAATAATATTTTAATTTGTCAAGGAAAGAGAGGCAAACGTTATAATTTAAATTTTGACTTGGCAAAGATAAACGTAGAATTAAGACAGTCGATGAGAGGAAAACTGTTTACTCAGGATCTTTGAGCTTAAATTAAGTTTATTCATGTTTAATTTAATTCTCTAGAAAATATGCAATTTATTTTGAAATCAAATTAATAGTAATCTAATAAATGACAAAATATGTGAAAATTAAGTTATCCACTTATAATTAAAATTAGATATCTTTTATTGGATTTTCTTTAAAACAAATTTTGATGAATTACTGAAATAATCTTCTGCTTTCTTTCTATTGTATTATTTGAATTTTGGAAGCTTTCATAACTGTCCCGTATAATTGGTAATTAGCAAATATATTTATAACTATTTTTATATACATATTGTGAATATAGAGCAATCCATATTCAAATATTTAAATAATAATGCTAATTTTTAAATTTTATTTCAATTTAAAGCGCTATGTTCCCCTAGGGACACTTGCGCTGTCATACATGTATGCCTTTACATTTGTCTATATATATATATACGATAATCTTAGGCCGTGAATAGAATAGTCATATGATGTTAACAATAGGAAAGAGAGGGGGAAAATGAGAAAAAAGAACTGAGTACAAAAGAAAGAAGTGTCTGGCAATATGTACAATCAGCATAATATAAATTATCAGTTTTTATATTAAATTAAATAAAATATTTATTTGCCAATATTTCGTTGGCTGAACGTCAACCTTTATCAAGGTATTAAATATTTGTATAAACAAACTCAGCGCCACATAGTGTTATAATATCACATTTGAAATAAATTTTAAAATTTATTTCATCCACAAGTCTTTCACCCAGTTGAGAACTATGGTTATGGATTGATGATCTTGGATGAATCTGTTTGAGAAGGCTGTACACCAGTCATAGGAATGATTGCCTATTAAAAGGTTTAATTGAAGGACGCATTAAAGGTATTAGATCAAGAGGACGCTGTACAGATGTGAACCAACCAGTTGGAAACTATGACAATGGATCCATGATCTTGGATGAATCTGTTTGAGAAGGCTAAACACCAGTCATAGAGACCATTGAAAGAGGCATTAAATATTTTAGATCAAGAGGACGCTGTACAAATATTGACAAACTGGATAGAAAAATCAAGATGTCATTCCACAAGTTAGGATATATAGCTATGGATCGATGATCTTGGATGATTCTGTTTGAGAAGGCTGTACACCAGTTAAAAGAATGATTGCCTATCAAAAGGTGTAATTTAAGAACGCATTAAAGGTATTAGATCAAGAGAATGCTCTACAGATGTGCAAAAACTGAATGAAAAAACCAAGTTGTCGTTCAACCATTCGGGAACTATGGCTATTGATCCATGATATTGACTGAATCTGTTTGAAGAGGCTGTACACCAGTCATAGGGATTGGATTTAATAAGTTTTATTTATCTAATATTTCGATGGACCAATCATCCATCTTTTCCGAGGGTTTTGAAGCACACAGCAGGTCGCGGTGAGCCACTGATGTCTTACAAGCTTGTTGGGCGATAAACCATCTATGATTAACATTCTAAACAAAATTAAATATATACAAAAGAACACCAATGTAATATATAGTCATAGGGATAATTGCCTACTAAAAGGTTTAATTGAAGAACGCATTAAAGGTATCAGATTAAGAGGATGCTGTAAAGATGTGTAAAAACTGAATGAAAAAAAAAATAATTTCGTTCAAGCAGTGAGGATCTATGGCTGTGGATAAATGATCTTGAGTACCTGTTTGAGAAGGCTGAACACCACTCATAAGGATGATTCACCACGGATAATTCGACATGAGGAAGTGGTGAGCGGGTTCTGCCATCTGTAGCGTGTTGTAATTAAACTAGAGTTTGGTCCTCCCACCACGGAGGTTGTAAACTGCCCCACCACCTTCCAATTAGGGGAAGTTTATGGAGTCTGGGTTTATCACCTCCCTGATTGGCTAGCCGATTCTTGACGTGGAGTGTTTGGTGTCGGCCTTAGGATTCTTATAACAATCTTCTTTGTTTAGATCACTTCCATGGTAACCGATAACTCTCTTGTATTTCTATACCCCATGGTAAGAAAACACAGAATTGAAAATTCTTCGATGGGCCTTGAGAATAAGTACAAGATACAATGGAGACTGATTTTCTATGGACGTTATATAACATTGTAATATATTGCCACGTAGGAAATTAGAAAAGACAAACTTCAAGATGACACAGGAATTTATTTCAGACAAGAACAAACTAAGAATGATAAACTAAAGATAAGCAATGAGGGAAGTTTACAGAGTAACAAAATATAAACATAAAAAATTATACTCTGTTAATAAAATAATAAATACTTTTCTACAATATATCCACACTCATGAACAAATTTTAAAGAAGTGGAAAATATTTAACATCGATTTCGTCTACATTTTATTAAGAAGACAGAGGCAATTTTGTTCATACTTGGTTATCTAGTATATCTTCAATAAAAGTCACTGTGTATCAAATATATTTCAGAGTTATTGTCTGAATCCCGATATACATTCTAAAAGGTATAACTTCCTTAAGTTTTGTTAATGAGTGCATATCTCCGAGTATAATTAATATTTTATACTATTTTTAAATAAATTCAATTGACATATATCGATACAACTTATAACAAATATTTGGCAATATGTTTCTTTTTCACATATATCATCATATATTATCTCTACAGACCTTACTGCAATGATAAAAGTTATTGAATTAGAGGGCTTGGCTCATCAGTGGTGAACTCTCTCAGCGTCATCGGCAAATTATTCTCCAGACAGCTCTACTATTGGATTGGTTTTCTTGGCCGAAAGCTAGAGATTTATAATAAATTTTGAGAGAAACCTATCCCTAAAACCTTATATTTTTACTTTAATATTGAAACAAAGGACTATATTTTATTGTACTATTTCACTAATTTTAATCAATTTGTTAGAATAAAGACAGAGATAGATATTATGTCAAAAATGCAATAAAACAACACTATAGTTATGAAAAGACTAACAGAAAATTACAAAGACTATATTTTATTTTACTATATCACTAATTTTAATCAATCTGTTAGAATAAAGACAGAGAGAGATATTATGCCAAAAAAAAAAAAATACAATGAAACAAATCTATAGTTATAAAAAAAACTAACAGAAAATTACAAAGTTTGATATTTTAACTTTGATATTAAAACAAAGGAATATATTTCATTGTACTATTTCACTAATTTTTATCATATTTCGTTAAAGTAAAGACAGAGAGAGAGACATATTATGTCAAAAATACAATAAAACAAATCTATAGTTATGATGTAAGAGAATCAGAGGCTGGATCTCAGAAAGTATTGTTTAATTAACAATAATATTATATTAAGATGACAAGGAACAAAGAGAGTCAAAAAGGCAAGCGTAGGGGCAGACAACAAAAGCAAACTAAAAAATCTACAGGTACAGTTGGTCGGAGTGGCGCGCGCGCGCCAGGTCACGTGATGTCTGGTAGGAAGGTGGCGTTGCTAGGCAACAGCCGACGTGCGAAGTTACTCTCCAACATATGAAAATACTAACAGAAAATTACAAAGACTATATTTGTATTGTACTATTTTACTAATTGTTATCACAATTCGTTAAAGTAAAGAAATAGCATATCAAAAATACAATAAAACAAATCTATAGTTATAAAAAGACTAATAAAAATTACAACACGATTCAATTATTATTTCGATTATCATAAACACTAGTGGTACCAAATGATTTTGAACATTTCTCTTAATTTCACAGAAAAAAAGATCAATATATCCCGTTTTGAGAAATACAAAGAAGTGTAATTACATGGAATCTCTAGAGGAACAAATCAATAAATATTAATTAACATCATTGGTGTTAGAAGAATAGAAAGCTTTTCCGGAAATTGTCATTTTATCTTTCTATAATAAACTATTTTCTGTTAATTATTTCCTAATTATTCCTAATTATTATTACCATTTTGATTTATACCTCGACATATAATGACTCTACTCTATTGGGAACATGTATATGGAAAGAAATCATTCTAATTTGACCATAAATAATAAAAATGCGTATATGAAAAAGTGAAAGTTGTATAAGCTTATGATTTTGCTTTGTTTCAAAAATGAATCGATGTTGGTTCCATATGCTTGAATTGAATATTACACTTTAGTTCTATATATATATTTTATTGCTTAAAAAGTAACAAAACAAAACAAAAAAGAAACTACAATTACGAAATGATTTGATAACTAACAAAGAAAAAAAATACACTAATTATTTTTAAAATGATGATGATAAAAATTGCATATGTCTGCCAGAAAAATGCTTCTATGAATTAAAAAAAAAAAAGAATAATTACTGAATTAACATATAAACTTTAAACAAAGCGCTATAACCAATTTGAAGAATTATTGGATTATTGTAAAAGATTAGCAGTCGTTGATTATAAACGTATTTTTTATCCTCCAGAGTGGTTGGAAGAGAAAAAGAATAATGCATACAAACGACAATATACACTCATAGAATTAAGAAAGTTGTACCTTTAGAAGAGAAAAATGCTATAAAGTATAAATATGTCTGTAGAAGGATTATAAAGATCCGAAAGCTTGCACTTTTCATGAATAAAGAAACACGTTGTTACTGTTTATAATCTTATTTTAAAGTTGTACCTGTTAGCCTGTATTTCGGGATTCAGACAATAACTCTGAAATATATTTGATACACAATGAACTTTATAGTTGGGTTGAAATTATGGTCTCTAGGTGAACACTTCTTAGTTTACCAAAGCTGGTGTTGTGGCTTTGTCACCGACCTGAGGCCACTAGTTTTCGGCGACGGTAAATAGATAGCGTCTAGTTTTGACGTCTATTTTGACGGGAGAGGTGGCCTTTGTCTCTTTAGATCAATATCCTCCCGGCAAAATTCCCATCTATATTTTAGCCATAGAATTGACCCAGCCACTTTTCCAGCTAAATACCTCTTTGGCATATTGTCAAGATTCCATGAGATCCCGTGTGGATCTCATGGAATAAAGTCCGCCCTAGACTGACGAGGGCCATTAGCCCGAAACCATGGTCTCTAGGTGGACGCTTTTCAGTTTGCCAAAGCTGGTGTTGTGTCTTTGTCACCAACCCGAGGCCGATAGTTGCGGCGACGGTCAATAGATGGCGTCTAGTTTTGACGGGAGATGCGCTTTATGCTACACCAACCTATATTGTGAAGACACACGAAATAGCTATGTGTGGACATTATTGCCTCTGTCTCCTTAAAAAAAAAAACTATCAATGGCATAAAATACTTTACACTTCCTTAAATTTTATCCATGAGTTTACTTAAATCAATAATAAATCATGAAAATGCGCGTTATATAAATATTTATTTACTGTAAAAATTATGAATAATTTCTCCCTGGAAAAACAGTATTTCGATGTTCTTTACTGTTTATAAAACGTACATAGACGTCCAGATATTCAAACAACCTTATTCTTTTGTTCGGAATCTTTATAGAGTTTTATACGTAAAACATGTACAACAATCTTTGAAGCCAATCCTCTTGTGATATTCGTCCATCATTTTAACTTCATAGTTAACATCTGATCTTTATTTATCTTCTATAGTCACCATATATCTTATATTTCATATATTATCTCATCCATATCATATATATAAGGTTTATTTGAAGTAGAGAAATCCATAAATAAATCTTTAAATAAAAAGACATATATTAGATCAAAATATCATTTATTTTACTAATATTTCAGTTAGCTGAACGCCAACCTTCATCAAGGTGTTATAACATATTAATGTATGTCAACAACAAACTCAGCGCTACATAACGTCAATAGAATTAAGTTTAAAAATATATAATATTTCCTTTCCCCCTATCTCTGTAAGCTACAGAGGATTGAATAAGAGTTGTTGTTGTTGTAATAATAGTTTCGGCAATACAGGGCAATAGAAATTGTTTAAAATTTTAAAAGAATCATACGCGTCTATAATAATTTCGAATTTTTAATGTTAATCTATGTTATAAAATATTAGGATATATAGAAAAAAAAAGATGGGGAAGGTAAATAGAGAAAAGAAGATAGAAATTTCCAAGGATTCCAACATAGTAGAAAAGTTTGTTTAGCCACAAGCAACGCTGCTAAGTCAAGATGCAAGTAAGTTGCTATGGCAACAAGAACATGGGTTTGTACTCGAGTAGCCGGCCAAATTGTCACCAGATCGGTTTACATCCCAGGTCAATTGTCCCCTCTTAGATTGTCACATGCTTTCTCAACCTCTTGTCTCACCCTATATCTCTGGAGAACTCCTTTCATTAGCTCTCTTTCTCTTTTATGGTTATTCTTCAGAAGCCAGTTTCAATTTATTGTTTTCTGGTTGGTTAGAATGTAAGTACAAAAGTTTATACCTTTTTTTTGACATTAGAGAAAGTAAAAAATTAGTACAAAAAAAAGAAGTAAAATTATACTTGTATTAAGTGAATAAATTAGGAGAAAAGCATTTTCTGATCGTGTAACTAAAAGTTTCTGATGGCTTGCGCCATCTATCGGAATAAACAACTATTCGTTGATTTCTTTATTATTCAGAATAAGCCATATACCCTTTTTTTGATTAATCAACAAAGAATATTTGGCCACTTCTGAAATAATAAAAAAATTGAGGAATATTTGGTATTTATTCCGACAGACGGTGCAAGCTATCAGAAAATTTTAATTTCATGATCAGGTGATGCTTTTTTCTTAATTAGAGAAGGGGGTCGCACTCGTTTAAGGTAAAATTTAAAGTGAAACTAGGCCCATATATAATACATAAAAACATATTGAACAATTGATATCTTTAGCGGCTCCCAAATATTAACTTTTCATATTTTCATTATAAGTTTTAATTTGTTTAATAACTATTTAATTCAAATATTAAATTATTGTATTCATCTTATAAATATATAATGCTCATAAAATTAATATCTATTAACATTAATATCACATTATTTGTTGTCTGCCTCCGCTTAGAATTTCATGCCGCCCATAAAATGGTGAGACGTATTTAAAATATAAACTTCAACGAACATTTGTAAGCAATCAAACAAGAATTTCAATTCGATCAAAAATGAAAAATTACTCATAATATCAAATTATAAATTTATAAGAAATACATATTAAATATTTATATTTAAAACAAAATAATAACTTAACACACATTCTATAAAACAAATTACTACAATGTGAAAAAATAGTACAAATGTAATATTGTACTGGGATAAGGTAAATAAATTAAGAAAAAGGCATCTCCTTATCGTGCAACTGAAAGTTGCTGATGGCTGGCGCCATCTATCGGAATAAATATCAACTATTCTCGTTGATTTCTAATTATTTCAGAATTAACCAAATACCCATTCTTGATTATTCAAGAATAGCTCACCACGGACGCGTTTCGGGCTGTTGGCCCTCATCAGCGTGGTGCAATTGGGCGTGGCCAATTCTGGAATAATTAGAAATCAACGAGAATAGTTGATATTTATTCCGATAGATGGCGCAATCCATCAGCAACTTTCAGTTGCACGATAAGGAGATGCCTTTTTCTTAAATTACTAAAAATTTTAATTCTATTCGTGGAATATTACATTATGGTTGGAGGCCTATATTCTATTAGAAATAGGAACACATCCACCTTCCAAATCTATTTTCCTATTTTACAGATGGATATGTGTGTGATTCTATCAGTAAACACTTGTGAATGGTCTCCATGATTATTACTGTGAAAGCAACAGGTTCTATAAACTTGGACAGAGCTGAGCGTATGTTAATATTGTGAGGAAGTTTCTATAAATGTATTTTTATTTTCTTCTTTTAACAATTTATTTCTTGTGGCCATTGTGATTTTTTTTCTTTGCGAACGCGGAGAAATAAATATTAATATTATACAGAGTTGCTGTGAGAGTATGTAGTTGTTATTTATTCCGATAGATGGCGTAAGCTATCAGTAACTTTTATTTGCACGATAAAAAGATGTCTTTCTCTTTATGATAGAAGGAATTGTACTGATTCGTAAGAATTTTAAAAGTTAGATTAGGTTTATATAACAAATAACTAAAAATATATTGAACAATTAATATTCTATAAAACAAATTACTACAAATAAAGGAATGGCAATACATCCAGATGGCACAAGAGAACCTATAGGACATGTAACAACTGTCCTGGTGTGGAACTAACACCTATACACATATTCTCATGCCCAGAAATGGCCGCAGCCTTTCAGAAAATTGACATGGACCCAGAGCAGCAGCTTTACACACCCAAGATAGAGGATATTGCTGCTGCTGTGATAGATATGCATGGAGCCACTGAGGCTCCTCATTGGACACGACAACAACAACAGAAAATTGACATAGACCCAGAGCAGCAGCTTTACACACCCAAAATAGAGGACATTGCTGCTGCTGTGATAGAGATGCATGGAGACATCTGAGGCTCTTCATTGGACACAACAACAGAAAATTGACATAGACCCAGAACAACAGCTTTACACACCCAAGATAGAGAACATTGGGACTGCTGTGATAGAGATGCATGGAGATATCTGAGGCTCTTCATTGGACACGACAACAACAACAACTACAAATTTTAATTTTCTCTATATGGAATATTAGATTTATTGAATTATCATTTGTTGGTTGGAAGTCGATTTGGAAAATATAGCTTCATTTACCAATAATCCATTTGATTCTTGATGTTTCAGTGACTGACTGTTACTGAGGAGATTAATAGCAATACACTGAAACGTAGAGAATTAAATGATTGTAGAACGAAGTTTGACAATTATACCGCAAATGTTTCTTTTGAACGAAAAATCGAAATTTATTTTAAGGAGAAATAATGATTGTTTCTAACCTTAGGGATGAAGTATGATAGGATGAATTGTGAAGAGTAATGATAAACGGAAAAATAAAGTGTCCAGGGATGGGAATTAAATTGATTATTGAATGATAGGGCTATATGTCATTGTTATAAGGTCTAGAAGCCTATACACCTATCCCCGGATTTACACGGTACTTGTTTTACACGTTTTCGCTTTTACCCGGTTTTCCAAATAATTTTATTTTTGTTTTTATCGCACTATACTAAAATGCGATATTATACTCTATACTACCTATGTTGAAAAGAATATTGGGAGGCTCTGATTCATGAGGGGGCGAACACCTATTCAGATTTGACAGTTTAATATACACCTATCCCTCGATTCACACGTTTTTCTCAGGAACGTATCTACCGTGTAAATCGAGGGATAGGTGTACTCTATTAGAAATAAGAACACCTTCCAAATATATTCTCATCTTTTACAGGAGAATATATTTCTCCTTTATATACTTGTGAATGGTCTCCATGAGGATTATTGTGAAAGCAACAGGTGAACTTGGACAGAACTAAGAGTATGTTTTGAAACTTTTTTTTTTTTGGGTATTGTGCTTGCGAATGCAGAGAAATAACTATTATTATATTATTAAGAAATGAAAGCATTAAAACACACATTTTTATTTTACACATAAAACAAACTTCTACTGTCCTTACTGCGATGAAAAAATATATTGGGAGGGTTTGGCTCATCAGTGGTAAACTCTTCCAGCGGTTTCGCCAAATTAATCTACCATACCGCTTCTTAGTGCTCTAATACTGTATTGGATCATTATAATAATTTGTTATATTATGAATTTTGTATTTGGATATGGCTATCTTAACTAGTACATAAATCTATATACGTTACAAATAATGTGAAAGCATAAGTTAAATTGATTGTTAGATACTTTAAGTTCTGCACAGAAGCTGGGCGCATAAGAAAGAATGCAGGACAAAGGATACTGGAGGATGACCTATCTGTAAATAGGTAACTGAATGTGAGACAAACTTTATTTTGTTGTAAATGTTTCCTCTTCCCTCTCCTCTTGTTGATGTGTAAATACGGCGAATCCTATGTGGGGCGGAATGCCTTAAATAAAGGCTTTTGTTGTTGTTGTTGTTTGTTGCATAAGTTGAATAGAAAATAAAATATATCTGAAATTGGATTTTAGAAACTGTGCAAGAAGTTGAAATTCATCAAAATTCGACATGGCATAAGGTTATCCCGACTGTTATTTTTTTTTTCAAACTTCTAAGCGGATTAAATATGTGAAAATTAGAGCCTCATTAAAATTTCAACTAATTAGTAATTGACGAACTAAATGGGCCTTATTGAGATTAATTAAATAATTAAATAAAAGAGCCAATTAAGATTAAGAACCAAGCTCTAAAGAAGTTGCAATATTATTCCCTCACCAATAGCTCTAACAAAAACCTTTTACTATTAACAATAAAATAAAAGATGATTAGTGAATTAACTTAATTATATTTTCTCTAATGTTTTCTCCTATTTGAGACTCTGAATTCACCTCAGACAGCACTAGAATTCTTTAGACAATCCTCTTTTTTATCATGACAAGTCACAAATCAAAGGTAGTTATAATGTAAAAGACTATGTTTTTATATTATAATTCTATTTGTGATTTGAGGAGATATTAATATTTTAAAAAGAAAAGTTTCTGAACTAAAATAGAAGCTAAAATAATAGATAATTTCTATCAACATTTTATTATTTCAGTATAATATAGTAATATAAGTAAACAATATATCTTTTATTGGGTACCTATACCCTACACAGGATTCGTCCAGGTGCATAATTGCATAGAAAAGATCATGAAAAAAGACATTTTCTTATCATGCAACTAAAGGTTTCTGATGGATCGGAATATCCCATCTATCTGAATAAATATCAACTATTCTCGTTGATTTTTAAATTATTCCAGAATTGACCAAATACCCATTCTTGATTAATATAGAAAAATCAACGAGAATATTTGATATTTATTCCGATAGATGGCGCAAGCCATCAGCATCTTTTAGTTGCACGATAAGGAGATGTCTTTTTTCATAATTTATGCATCATATCCGAGTATAATGTCACATTTGAACTATATTTTCATATAGAAAAGATCGTTATAGTTATTTACAGGTGAACGTTCATTTGCATATCTATTTGCATACGGTTCTCTTTTCTCGATGTTTATTCTCTTACACAGCCCTGTAAAACTTATTCAGGACCAATGTATTGGATTTATTCTTTGTTGTCCTAGACAACAGAGCCTCCAGAGAATATGATTTGATCCAATTACATGCAAAAGAAGTTATTTGATTTTTTATATATAATTTATAAACTTTTTAAAAGTGTAGGCAACGTGTTATATAGACCTTCACGAATTTTACTTATATTACACTCATGGACAAAGCTTTGGGAGGTGGAAGGTCTTTAAAGTAGACAGAAGCAATTTTATTCATACTTGGTTATCTCGTGTATCTTCAATAAAGGTCACTGTAATATCTTTCAGAGTTATTGTCTGAATACTGATATACATGCGGTAAAGGTACAACTTCCTTAAGTTTTGTTCATGAGTGTATCTTTCAGAGTTATTGTCTTAATCCCGATATACATGTTAAAAGGTACAACTTTCTTAAGTTTTGTCCATGAGTATATCTTTCAGAGTTTTGTCTTAATCCAGATATACATGATAAAAATTACAACTTCCTTAAGTTTTGTCTATGAGTGTATCTTTCAGAGTTATTGCCTGAATCCCGATATACATGCGAAAAGGTACAACTTCCTTAGGTTTTGTCCATGAGTGTATATTTCAGAGTTATTGTCTGAATCCTGATATACATGCATAAAGATACAAATTCCTTAAGTTTTGTCCATGATTGTATCTTTCAGAGTTATTGTCTGAATCCTGATATACATGCGTAAAGGTACAACTTCCTTAGGTTTTGTCCATGAGTGTATCTTTCAGAGTTATTGTCTTAATCCAGATATACATGCTAAAAGGTACAACTTCCTTAAGTTTTGTCCATGAGTGTATCTTTCAGAGTTATTGTCTGAATCCTGATATACATGCGTAAAGGTACAACTTCCTTAGGTTTTGTCCATGAGTGTATCTTTCAGAGTTATTGTCTTAATCCAGATATACATGCATAAAGGTACAAATTCCTTAAGTTTTGTCCATGAGTGTATCTTTCAGAGTTATTGTCTTAATCCAGATATACATGCATAAAGGTACAAATTCCTTAAGTTTTGTCCATGAGTGTATCTTTCAGAGTTATTGTCTTAATCCAGATATACATGCATAAAGGTACAAATTCCTTAAGTTTTGTCCATGAGTGTATCTTTCAGAGTTATTGTCTTAATCCAGATATACATGCATAAAGGTACAAATTCCTTAAGTTTTGTACATGAGTGTATCTTTCAGAGTTATTGTCTTAATCCAGATATACATGCATAAAGGTACAAATTCCTTAAGTTTTGTCCATGAGTGTATCTTTCAGAGTTATTGTCTTAATCCAGATATGCATGCATAAAGGTACAAATTCCTTAAGTTTTGTCCATGAGTGTATCTTTCAGAGTTATTGTCTTAATCCAGATATACATGCATAAAGGTACAAATTCCTTAAGTTTTGTCCATGAGGATATTTCTTTCGGTCACGTCCTATAGGTAGCCACAAGTCTACACTTGTAGACAGCTGTTTAAGATTACAGTTACATTGGGTGATTGATACTCAATACTGTGGTTGAACTAATTAAAGCATTGAACAAGGAATAATTTCATGTAATATGTTTTATAGTCTGAAATATAACTGATGAAGGACTTACCTGAGGTATTTTTGTTTCTCGTTCAAATAGAAAATTGCTCTGCCTAATGTTCCGTTTTTTTTTTTTTTTTTTTTTTTTGTTTTTGCTTATTCCTCAAGTCGTTTTAAACTATCTCCATTAGGTTCAATTGTCTCAGATTTTCTATTATAGTCCTGGGGTTTTCCCAGAGGTCTTTTATGTAGGATTTGATACAATTCAGTAGATGTTCAAGACTGACTGATTGGGAATCGCATTTGGGGCATTTCGGGAATGCTTTGATTTTTCCATTAAATTTGAGAATTCTAAGATGTCCTGTTCGTAATCTTGAAATCGCCGTTTGTTCTTCCCTAGTAAGGCTGTGGAAAGAAGATTCGTTAGGAATGGGGGTGTACCAGGGGTGGTTTAGGGTCGATTTCCAGAGAGAGATTATATTTTGTTCAGAAATTCCAGAATAGGTGAGTTGGGAGTTTTCAGGCTGGCCCTTACAGCCTTCTTTAGCCAACTGGTCAGCCATCTTGTTGCTGTCTATGTTAACGTGAGAGGGGATCCATTGGAACGTGATTTTGATTTTCCTGTGAGATTTTCATGAGGATTTTGATTATTTTTGTTGTTGTCTTTTGCAGAATCCATATCTTTTATGTGTTGTATAGCACTGAGGCTGTCAAAGAGATTCTAGATGTTTTTGTTGGAGTTTTTTAGTTTGTTCATAAAAAAAACCTGCAAACACTTACGATTATATTCATATTTTTAAAAAAGGCGTACCCGAATCAGTGGCAAAAACCTTTTTACAAATATTTAAAAGAATTGCTTCCTCTTTTTCAATATATTGCACAAAAAATTAATTAACAAATGTTTGTAGATTAACATATAGAGACAACGTTGTTATTGGTCAAAATTCAATAAAGTTGAATATTAAAACTTTATTGAACTTTGACAAATTTTCAAAATATTTCGATATATTCCTCCTTATTTTTCAATTTATTGCACAAAACATAAAAGTAATTTATAAATATTTTATATATCACATGGAAACAACTTTATGTCATTGATCAAAATTCAATGATATTTTAATATTCCACTTTTTGGAATTTGACCAATGACAAAGTTGTTTTTATGTGATATACAAAAATTAATGTGCATATCAAATAATGAATATTAGAAAGTTTCATGTGAATGTTATTGAAAGAAATTTGTGAATATTTAATATAATTTTATTTTGCGTCGTTTGTGTCCTTTGTCCAATCAGGATGATACAAAGAAGACACCTGAGTTTGAGAATGGATGCAGCTAAAGTTATAGCTTTATTAGAATGGTACATTTTGAAGGAATACAATATATTCAAACATTGCAGCAAACAATATTAACAACACATTTACAAATATAGATAAAGAATTCTTCCTGAATTGAAATTAGACGAAAAACACATGGTGAAGGAAGACTAGTTTCTTTTATTGATGTATAGGTGCAAGCTTGTTGCAGTTGAAGGGTTTTTACCCGAATGCTTGCACCTATGCATCAATAAAAGAAACTCGTCTTCTTTCACCATGTTTTTCGTCTAATATTAACAACAATATCTAATTTTGCTTATTTAAAATTCTGAATTCACCTCACACAGCACTTAAATTTGTTTTTGACTCGTGCTTTAGATGTTGTACTAAATTCGAAAAATCACGTGAGAACGTCCTTGTAACCTCAGAACAATTTTTAACGCCATGCCAAATGTTTTATTTTATTTATTTTTCCTGACGAAGACAAAATATTTTTGTCGAAACGTTGAAAAAAAAAACTCTAACTGGCCGAAGTGTCTATTTCTCACAGAAATCTGTGTATATATATATCTACTTATATAATTGCCTTATTTTGTCTGTCTGAAGCTCACGGATAGGAATTAAATATTAATCTCATATTATATCTCCATTTCATAACAACAAAATTAATAATACAATATAATACTCCTATAATACTCCTAATACTCCCTTAAAAAAGCTAGCTCTGTGTTGAGAATCACAGCTGGTACAGTGGAGTACACCTGGTTCCCAAATAATTTTACCAGGTATCGCTCAAAAAGAGAAACCCAGATTATGATGTTTGCAACAATGAATAATATATTTAATATAAATAAAGTTTCTAATGCGGGATTGGATCCCTGTTCATGGCTGTCGGGAATCGAGGGTTTTAAACAATATAATACGGCTTATGATTGTAGAACAAATGTCGTTTTATAAACATAAGCCACATTATATTGTATTATAAATTACTTTATATAATATTTACGAACGGAAAAATATGTCCAGGGTAGCCTAGTGGACATGGCATCTGCCCGGTAAGCGGAACACTGTGAGTTTGATTCCCATCTCTGGACACTTTTATTTTTCCGTTTATCATTACTCTTCACAATTCATCCTTTCATACTTCATCCCTAAAATTAGAAATAATCGTTATTTCTCCTTAAAATAAATTTCGATTTTTCGTTCAAAAGAAACACATGCGGGATAATTTTCAAATGTCGTTCTACAATCATAAGTCGCATTATATTGTATTATAATTTATATCCATTATATAAAAAAGTTTAAAATTGAGGTCTATTTCCAATAGTTTGCAGTTCAGAATAAAAATTTACATAGGAAAATGAATTTTGAATTTGTTGAAATTCCTTTATTACTATTAAAACATTCTATATACATATATAATATTGGTAATATGGAATAACCAAAAATCAACGTTTAGTTGATTTTTATTCCGCTAGATGGCGCTCTCTACTATATAAAAATATTCATGCATGTAGTCAGTATATGTCTGTTATGAATAATTTTGTTTTTGTTGTTAGATAAAGGGTTGATAAGACAAAGGATCGATAAGATAAAGGGTTGAGGTGCAGTCGTGATAAGAAAAAAATAATTATTTACCGTCAAGTAGCTTTTATTTTCAAATACTTGAGGAAATATTACACGTTAGTTATTTTCACGTTATATAGAATTTATAAAGTTAATCCTCTATTAGTGATTTAAAAGGATTGATATGTTAACTACGCATATTTACAACAAAACTATACAACAAAACTGAAAGTCTTTCTAAAAACGATGATAACCAAAAGTAAAATTATCAATGAATAAAAATAAAATATATATTTTTTTTAAATATAGAAATATTTGAGTTTTTATATTATATAATATGTATATTATATACTCTAAAATGCAAATATTTTATTTTTAAAAACATGCATTTTACTTTCATCATTGACTATTCTTCTATTTTTGACCATAGATTTAGAAGATAACACTTTAAATATTGTTGTAAATATGTATAGTTAACCTACCTAATATTTTTTAATTCACGAATATAGGATTCATTTTATAAATTCTATATCACTGTGAAAAATAATTTTATGTGTAATTTACTTCAAGTAATTCAAAATAAAAACTACTTGATGGATAAATAATTATCTTTCCTATTTTTACGAATGCACCTTCAATTCTCTATTATTTTCAAAAACAAAAGAAAATATTCATAACATGCATACAATTTATTTTTATTCTTAATATTTAGAATTTTAAAAAATTATTACAATAAAAAAACCTTTTGAAAATAGAGCAATCCATAATTTAATCTTTAAATAAAAAGACATATATTGGATCAAAATATCATTTATTTTACTAATATTTCAGTTGGTTGAACGCCAACCTTTATCAAGGTATTATAAAATTTTAAAGCGTTATATAATATTTTAAAGCTTTAAAATGTTATAATACCTTGATAAAGGTTGGCGTTTAGCCAACTGAAATATTGGTAAAATAAATGATATTTTGATCCAATATATGCCTTTTTATTTAAATAAAAAAAAACTATGAACATAGTGCTGAAAATGGATTTGAATATATGAAAATATAAAACAGAAATACATACATGGATAGATATTGTAAATAAAAGTACTGTACCAAAGATGCAATAAGATTTATCAGAGCGAAGCCAGGTTTTTTTTTTTACACCAAAAATAGAACGATCCCCACCTTTCCTAGCTGGTAGAATTCTTTCTTACACCGTGTTGCTGTATTTTTGTCTTCTTTTTTTTTACAATTCCTATTGCTTGCAAGACTTCCAACGGTCGCCATTTTGAGAATGTCGCAAGATATCTTCTGCTACTTATTTTTTCTACATATTTTCGTCTGATTTTCTTTTTTTTTCGATATCCCTTCTTTAAATTTGAAATATATTTGCTTCATATATTTTTTATAAAATACAAAATAGTTAATCCTTTTAGAAATATTTGCTTTATATATAATTTTTATTTATATTTATATAAAATATTTATACACTTTTATAAAATAGTAATATTTTTCTTATAAAATATTTACACTTTGTAAATATAATATTAAACAAAAAGGATACACGAAATATAAACATAAATACTTTTATATAGAAAAATAATTCTCGAATTTTTTCATTGAATTTTAATTGTAAAATGGTAAGTTATATTTAACATACAGTCGAATCTCGATAATTTGAAACTCAAGGGACCCGAGAAGATTTTCAATTTATCAAGAGTTGATAATAACAAGAGTTTGAACAATCAAGAGGGAGGGAGGGAAAAATCAAGTAAATAAGAGTTTGAAGTTTTGACATTTTCATACTATTTTGATACAAGATTAAATAAGTGACTAACCGCCAGTGTTTTTAAATTAAGAAATGTATTGGGATCTTTCGTGTATTGCCCTTTCTCAAACAAGAGTTTGATCTCAAAATTCGTGATTTATTATTTTAAACATTTGTACAGTTATTCACAAATTTTCATTTGTGGAAAGATACTATTCCTTCAACTTTCAAATTACCGAGGGGACCAATTATGATTGATATTATTCAATTTATCAAGTGTTTTTACAAGGGACCGGGAAAACATTTCAAATTATCAAGATATTCAAATTAACGAGTTTCAAATTATCGAGAGTCGACTATATAATAGAAGAACTATATAGTCGATCCAATAACCAATCAAGCTATATGTACAATAACAATATTACAAAAGGAATGAAACTATAAAAAAGGAATGATGAAAATCTAAATAATCTGTTTTAAATAAATATTAAATATCATAGAATATTTTGAATAAATGTAGGACGCATTGATGCAACAATATATTAAAGCAAATTCATATATTTTTGTATCAATCTTTTTTATTAAAAACAAATTTTGATATTTCGACGAGGCTGTTCGACTATTTTCTAGAATTCAAACTTATTGTAATCCAATGGTTGACTTATAAGGAGTTTAAATATCGAATTTTGTTTTTAATAAATAATATTGATAAAAATATATTTGTTTTACAATAATATATATTTTTATATTCTCTAGTATAAGGTGGTGAATCCTCCCAGTGGTTTCACCAATTTATTCCACCAAACCGCCTGGCGAAACTGCTGGGAGAGTTTTCCACTGATGAGCCAAGCCCCCACAATATATTTTGATCGCAGAAAAGACAGTAGAAGTTTAGTTTATGTTTAAAAGAAACTTGAATGCGCAAATGTTTTATATAAAAGGAAAGGAATTGCGCACGAATGTTTATTTTATATACAACTAGACGGGTGACCCGGGCTTCGCCCCGGGATTGACCCGTGTGCATATCTACCCGAGTGATATATATTCAGATAAGATTTTTTTTATAATTGTTTGTTATTAGCATTATCTATTTGTTTGCATCAGCATAATTTAATATAATCTTTGATAGAGGGCGCTGTTCGTGAGCTAAGTAGAATAATTTGAATATATAGTTTTAATAATTGATTTATATATATTTTAAAATAGCCTATCTTCTTCCCCGTATTTTCTTACCTATGTATGGAAATTTTGGTTTGAATTAGTGAACTACTGCGAATTTGTATACCGGACATTATCAATCAAACAAACATACAAACATTGATTTATATATATATATAGATATACAAACTTCTACTGTCCCTACTGCGTTGAAAAAATATATAATGGTAGGGTTTGGATCATCATTGGTGAACCCTCCCAGCAGTTTCACCAATTTAATCCACCAGAGCGCTTCTCAGAGCTCTAATACTGTATTGGATCATTCTGTTTATATACGCAGCATTGAAGAGTGGAATCTCAGAAATTAGTTTTAAGAAAACTATGGACATAAGCTTCATTTTATATATATAGATGGAGCGTTATTGCTTTGTATTAATTTATACCTAACTTGTCCTTATTGTTTGTGGAAGAGCATTGCTCAATGCAAATATTTATATGTAATTCTACTGTCCTATAAGCTTATGTCCATAGTATGCTTAAATACCATTTCTTGGATTCTACCCTTCAGTGCTGCGTATATAAGCAGAATGAACCAATACAGTATTAGAGCTCTAAAAAGCGGTCGGGAAGATTAAATTGACGAAACCGCAGTGAGGGTTCACCACTAATGAAACAAGCTCTCCCAATATATTTTTCATTGCAGTAAGGACAGTAGAAGTTTGGTTTATGTCCAAAATAAACAATAAGAAAACCTTATATAAGATTTAATTGAGATGCTAGTAAATTGAGGAATATGACTTGAGGTGCGTGAAAATAAAACAAAAGATTTGATAACGTATTTACATATTACAAAAGGTTTTGTACCAGCCAAAGAAAAATAAAAACTTTATAATGTAAAACCGCGCTATCTAGAGGTCGACTTCGCAGGTTTGATTTAGAACTATATATTTTAAAATTAAATAAAACTTTTATAACGTATATATATATATAAATGTTTGATAAAATTATAACATATTTCTGTCTTTGCTCTTTTTCTTATCCTAATACCTTCAATTCTTCCTTTTTTATGTTCTGCTTATAAGACGCGTAACTTCCGAGGCTACAGTGTGAACTTGTTATAACCCTATGTTGTTACTTAAAAGAAAAAACCTTTTTAATACATTAAAAGTAATATTTTTATAATTTGTTTTTAATTATTATTACTCATTCTCTAATACAACTATCTTTCATATAAATTATATTTAATTCTACTTTATATATATGTTTTTTTCTTTTTAAGATAAAGGCATCTCCTTATCGGGCAAATGAAATTTGCTAATGGCTTGCGCCATTTATCTGAATAAATATCAATTAATCGTTGATTTTTAATTATTTCGAATTGACCAAATACCCATTCTTGATTAATCAACAAAAGCTAACCACGTACGCGTTTCGGGCTGTTTGCCCTCTTCAGCGTGGTGGGCTGCTGAAATATCAGATAAAAATAAACGTTGATAAAAAGTTTAATGAAATCTTGAATGAATTATATTTATTAATATACAATATAAATATAGAGGGAGGGTTAAAAATATATATACACAGATAAAACATTGATGAAAAGAAAAAATATATTTCTTATTAAATTTTCAGTATATTTTTCAAACTTTTATAACGTTATATATTTCGTATTTCTCAAGTTACTTCAAAAAGTTAGGAACCAAACACTATTAGAACTAGGTGTAGTGTTTTAATTTAAAAGTTTTAAAGAATTAGTTTGTCGAAAATATATATATATTTTTGTCTTTTAAGCTCACTTCTTTGTTCTGTGAGGTTTATTTTATTTATTTGATATTTGACCAGAGACCGTGTTTAAAATTTATAAAGATAGATAATGTAAATATTATACTTTTGATAGAAGATACCGTTGTAATGGTGAAGGGAAGGAAGGGAAAAAAATCTGTTGGGTTTTTTTTTTTCTAGAGAAAAGTAAAAGATAAGCCTACAAATAACTTTTGATATTTTTTACCAATATTTTGACGAATAGAAAATAATATTTGAGCACACATAAATCTCTCCTAGCAACTAGATTTTTTTTTATTTTTTTGTAAATATGGAATAATTTATTATATATGATAACATATTTTAAATATATATGTAAATATTAAATATATTTATAAAATATATTTGTTGAATATAATACAAAATATATATTATTTGAAACATATCATGTATAGTTTCTAGTTGTATTACTGTTAGGCTTGTAGAGAAAGCGAATATATTATTTATATATATTTTCTCAGTAATGAAGGTGACGTTTGGTTGGAAAAAAATATTAATTTATTAGATGACTTTAAATAGTTAAATAATTTGAGGGATAAAAAAGGAGAAGAGATAAACTATGTTAAATTGATGATGGTGGTGGTGTCTTGTCCATGGAGCAGATCAGATCGGTCCATGCACTCTGATCACAATACCGGCCAACTGAGGTACCTTGTCCGTATGGATGTCCTCTTCTGGATTGATGTCTGTCATATACCAGTAGAGGGCTGCAAGGATGGCCGGGTATATATGGTCCGGAGTGAGTTGGGTGTTGTGACAGTTATTGGAATCTATGGTGGTGGTGGTGTCTTGTCCATGGAGCAGATCAGATCGGTCCTTACACCCTGATCACAATACCGACCAACTGAAGTGTCTTGTCCGTATGGATGTCCTCTTCTGGATTGATGTCTGCCATATAGAGGGCTGCAAGGATCGCCGGGGAACTTGTCTACTCCATGGAAAGGGAGGTGCCATTGCCCCGTTAGTCAGCCACATTTCAGAGTTCCCTGTTCACGGTTACCGTAGCGGCTCGGGGCTCACGACACCGTACTACAGGGCAGTCCCTTACTTGTGCTGCTTCTCCCGCCCGCCACGTAGAAGAGGACTTCTGGGCAGGAAGTTTCATTAAATGGATAAAAATAAAGATAAATTAAGGAAGTAATGTCAAAACCCCAAACATAGCCTATCGGCTACGCCTTTCAAGATGGCGGCTATTGTCTACAAACTTCCCGCCTAGCGCGCCCGCCATCTATCGGCGCTTAGGTACATAACATTCGCCAAGCTGCCGATGTATTATTTACAGTTACACGCTATGTAAATATTTAGTTATGACATTATAATATCAAATAATAAATTAAACACAACGAATATTATCAATACACTGTATGTTTACACTAATAGGTTATTTTTAATATACATAAAGGTAAATTCAAAGGTTTTTTTGCAGTTATAAAACATCCAAATAATTCATGGATAATGTTTGAACTATAATATATCAATATTGTATCTTCTTTTATATAAAATTCAATGTCTGTTTCGCGATAAACTCAAAAACTACTGACCCAATTGATACCAAATTTTGCATGTCGCTTTTTATAACCCTGAGGAAAGTTTTCGGCTACATTTTGATTAATATTTTTGACTATTTATTTTTACCATTTGAAAAACCTTTTAACGCGGAGTAAATACGAGGCGAAGTAACAACACCAGGCCAATTAAGCGACCAATGAGCGTTCTGCATTTTTTGAAGTTGCTTGCGTACTTTTTTAAAATATCTTTTTATACGAGTGTTACCTTTTTTTGCCTGTAGTTTATGTGTTACTTCTGTATTGCTACTCTATGGGACTTCTACTAAATATTATTGATGTACTTTCAGTATGAAGGAAATTTCACTCGGGGGAATTCTCGGGCGAAGCCGGGTCATTCGTCTGGTATATTATATAAACAAAATTCTAATAAAAGACTCAATTTGATGTTTGAGGAAGAGCGATTGCTCGAAGCATATTATATATTTATAATTGTATGTAAATCTACTGTCCTCAATGCTTATGTCCATAGTTCGTTTAAAATACGAGGCGAAGTAACATACGAGGCGAAGTAACAACACCAGGCCAATTAAGCGACCAATGAGCGTTCTGCATTTTTTGAAGTTGCTTGCGTACTTTTTTAAAATATCTTTTTATACGAGTGTTACCTTTTTTTGCCTGTAGTTTATGTGTTACTTCTGTATTGCTACTCTATGGGACTTCTACTAAATATTATTGATGTACTTTCAGTATGAAGGAAATTTCACTCGGGGGAATTCTCGGGCGAAGCCGGGTCATTCGTCTGGTATATTATATAAACAAAATTCTAATAAAAGACTCAATTTGATGTTTGAGGAAGAGCGATTGCTCGAAGCATATTATATATTTATAATTGTATGTAAATCTACTGTCCTCAATGCTTATGTCCATAGTTCGTTTAAAATACCCATTCCAAGTGTTTAGCATCAGTATCATTATAAAATAAAAACAGCCAAATGCAATAGTACAGCGGTATGGTAGATTAAACTGGTGAAATCGCTGGGAGAGTTCACCACTGATAAGCCAGGTCCTCCCATTAAATTTTCACAGTGTAGCAAGGGCAGTAGAAACTATTTAATTTTTAAAAAGAATCATACGCGTCTATAATAGTTTCGAATTTTAATAACAGATGGCGCGCTAATGCATCATAATAAAATACCAGACTATTTTTTAAAAATGTATTTCAATTTAAAATGCTATGTCCACCCTAGGGACACTTGCGCTGTATACATGTATGTCTTTACATTTATCTATACATATATATTTACATAATTTTAGGCCGTGAATAGAATAGTCATATGATATTAACAATGAGAAAGATTTGTAAATGCAAAGTCGAATTGCTTTTCACATGTGTAGACATGTGATGCACTTACAGTAAAAAGCAGTCGCCTACTTCCACCCACCATTATTATCATGGACTTTACCAGGTGTACTAGAGATAGCAAAAAAAAACAATGAGAAATAGAGAAAAAACGAGAAAAAAGAACTATGTACAAAAGAAAGAAGTGTCTGGCAATATGTACAATCAGCATAATATAAATTATCAGTTTCTTAAAATATATTTGTTGCTATATAATATAAAATATATCTACAAAAGGTTTTTAATATACATTTTTTAATACATAATAATAATAATATACATAAATAATATTTTTACTAATTTCTACTTATTTTAAGATTGAAGTACCCTAACACACAAGCATTTATAATTCTACGAAATAAAAGTCGGCTAATGAAGTTTATATTTTTTTTTTTTTTGAACGAACTGATTCTTAATTTAAAGACCTATCACTCAAATCTCTCTATAACAATATAAATCAAAAGATTTCAACAGATTATAAAACGAAGCTTTATATCACAAATTGACATGTCTTCAATCAAAAGATCATCGATAAAACTAAAACAAAGAATCCACCATTTTGTTTTATAGACGTCGATAATCGTTTGCTAAAAATATTGCCAGTTTATTCAATAAAGAAACGTATTGATTTTTATATATATTTTGTGATTTTTATATTCATATAGATATGTTCAAATAAAAAAGGAATATCCTGACCACGTTCAAATGAACTTTTAGATGACAGAGCGCCATCTAGTGGAACAGAAATCAATTAAACCTTGATTCAGCCTGTTACCAGATATTTGGCCAATCCATTTTCTTGATAAATCGAGAATAGATGGCTTTTCTCGATTTATACACAAAATGTATTGGCCAAATATCAGGGAACAGGTTAACTCAACGTTTAGTTGATTTCTGTTCCACTAGATGGCGCTCTGTCATCTAAAAGTTCATTTGAACGTGGTCAGGATATTCCTTTTTTGATTTTAAAAACAACACCTGACCTTTTTTGTTTTATTTTAATTATTTTTTCATATAGATACATATAGTTGTTCAAAATTTGTGAGGGAAAATGACTATTTAAATTCCAATGTATTTTACATAGATAGTGAGAATTATTAGCAAGACCTTTTTCTATTTGCATTATACTTTTCATTGTTATGAAATTTCACCATATACACACACAACTTATTAAGAATACTTTATATAAGAGTGTTACCTTTTTTTGCCTGTGGTTTATGTGCTACTTCTGTATTGCTATTCTATGGGACTTCTACTATTTATTATTGATGTACTTTTAGTATGAAGGAAATTTCACTCGGGGGAATTCTCAGGCGAAGCCGGGGGTCATTCGTCTAGTATATTATATAAATAAAGTTCTAATAAAAGACTCAATTTGATGTTTGCGGAAAAGCGATTGCTCGAAGCATATTATATATTTATAATTATATGTATTTCTACTGTCCTCAAAGCTTATATCCATAGTTCATCTAAAATACCCATTCCAAGAGTCAAACATCAGTAACAGTATAAAAGGAAACAAAAAAATGCGTTGAAAGGTTTTTGAGGCAGATTCTGTATCACACTGACAAACCTGGAAACCCGAAACACTTACGTGGGTGACTCATTTGGATTTTATCAAGAAACTAGGAACAATATTCAAGGAAAAATAGAACAAAAATTTGTGGAATTGTACAGTGATCAAGTGGATAAATTAAGAAAAAAGGTATCTTCTGATCGTGCAACTAAAATTGGCTAAAAGCTTGCGCCATCTATTTGAATAAATATCAACTATTTGTTGATTTTTAATTATACACCTATCCCCCGATTTACACGGTAGATACGTTCCTGAGAAAAACGTGTAAATCGAGGGATAGGTGTATATTAAACTGTCAAATCTGAATAGGTGTTCGCCCCCTCATGAATCAGAGCCTCCCAATATTCTTTTCAACATAGGTAGTATAGAGTAGAATATCGCATTTTAGTATAGTGCGATAAAAAAAACTTATTTGGAAAACCGTTTAAAAGCGAAAACGTGTAAAACAATTACCGTGTAAATCGGGGTATAGGCGTATTATAATTGGCCAAATACTCTTTCTTTATTAATCAAGAAAAGCTAACCATGTACGCCTCGAATTCCACACACACACACACACTCGAGCGTGCGGCCACGCTTTTGCGGGCTCCGCCATTTTCGCCTCTGGAGTGTGTGTAAAAGGCGCTTACCATCACGAGTTTGATACCAGAAGAACCCTCTCGATCCGCTGAACAAGTGCCTGAAAGGCCCAGCACTGGATCTCAACCAGGCGAGGAGTAATCGCCGAAAAAAGGAATCATAGAGAATTCTTCTCTAGAATTTTCTATGGAATATCGAACACATGCAAGCCCGCCGGCGCGCGAGGCGCATGGAACGCTGGCTGCCGCGCGGGGTGACGTCACGGCGCCGCCGACTGCTGCTTCTTCCAGCAAGAATTTAGCCGACCCGGCCTCGCTCAACTGGGCCGACAGCGAGATGGCGGAGGTCGACGCCAACGACGACTACACCGTTGTGAAGAGCAAGAAAAGGCGCCTCTCTTCAACACCTGAGCAGGCCGCAAAGCAGGCAAGCAGGCCTGCTGAGAAACGCGGCCCCCAGCAGCAGAAGCGGACAACAGGGCCGAGGTCAATGCCGCCCCAGGAAATCAAGGCGACGCGCGCCAACATCGCCGACGCCAGGGCGAGGCAGGCCAATACCAACCATGAGAACTACGTCTTCGTGGAGCTGTGCCCAGACATCCCGGACTACTCCTACCTCCGGGCAATCGGCGACCTGGTCGGAGGGCCCAAAAACATCGCCCACTTTGGCAGGATGAACGGCCACTACATCGTGGGCCTCGCGAGCAAGAACCTTGCGAGCCGTTTGGTGGAGAAGGGCCTGAACATCGAGGGAACACTCCTCAAGGTCTTCCCCTTCCGCAAGAGGGCCGAAAGGATCATCGTGGCCAATCTCCCCGGCTTTGTAGAGGACGCCACCATCGTGCAGGCTCTGCGTGAATACGGAGACATCACCTCCATCGCCCCCATCATGATCAAAATGGGGGAGTTCGCCTTCAGCGACGGCCGCCGGGAGGCGTTCATCCTGCTCCGCGAGGGCGTAAGGCTGGAGACGCTGCCCACCCGTCTGACCATCCACTCCAAGGGAGACACCCTGTCGGCCTTCCTCTCCTTTGGAATCAAGTGTTCCAAATGCGGTAAACAGGGCCACCGCAGAGCCAACTGTCCAGCGCTCGCCAGGCAAGGGAACGGCAGCCCCAGGCAAGCAGCGTCTCCCACCGACGCAAGGCCCCCCCTCCCTCCTCCTCAGCGACCAAGGAAGCCGGCACCTGCGCCCGCAACACCGGCGTCCCCTGTCCAACCGGCGAAGACTTCGGCCGAGGCTCAGGCGATCCCCTCGGCACACCAGCCTGCCGAACAAATTGATCTCACCCACCCCGCCCCTGCTGCCCACCCTGCTCCCCTGGCTGCCCTGCGGCCCCCCGAGCCTCGCATCCCTCCGCTCGACCAGGAGATGTCGGTGGAGAAGCTGTCCTCACCTCCCGCCACGCCTGCCCGGGGAAAGGCCGCACTCGAACAGCTGCTGGAGCACCTCGGGAAGTCCCCCAACCCCTCCATCGACTGGGACAAGCTGCCCGACCTGAACTGCGAGGAGGCTCAGAAGCTCCTCACCTCTGAGACCACCATGAAGAGGCGAGCGCCCACGCTAACAGAGGAACAGTTCACCGCCCTCGAAAAATTGCACGAAACCATCAAGGCCTTGTGCCCAGACTCCAACTCCACCATCCGCAAAACCCTCCAGAAGACCAGGAAGGTGCTGCGTGAAGGACGGCCCCAATGAGTTACCGCGTCGCCACCATCAACGCGCGAGGGCTCGCCACTCGGAGGAGGAGCCTTGCCCTTTGTCATCTCCTCAGGCAACATCACGTGGACATCGCGTTTGTCCAGGAGACAAACGCATTTCATCCGGGCAGCGGCCAAGACCTCTGCCTCGGCTACAGTGCTGTTGTGTTGGCCCATCCCGTAGCCATCTCGGGATCCGGACTCGCCTGCGTCTTCGGACCAGGCGTAGCCGTGCTACAACAGCGTATCCTGTGGCCGGGCCACATCGCCTTGGCAACAATAGATGTCCACGGCGAGGAAATGACGGCCATCGCCGTTCATCTGGCGCATGAACCCCGGGAGAGAAACCGACAACTGGAGCTCCTGGCGGCGACAGCGGCACAGGAAGAGGAGGGGGCCTGTTGGATCATCGGCGACTTTAACATCAGGGATCGGGGCCCCTCATCATCATCATCATCGGATGCCCTCGCCGCTCTTCTGGACCTGGCCGCGCTGGTCGACGTGGCCACCCAGTTCGACGCCGCCCACCTGCCCACCAGAGTCTCCATGCACGGCGACCAAGTCGAATCCAACCGCCTGGACCGGATCCTCGTCCCTGCTGGAGTCCTGGATCGCGTGTCCATCTACGCGACCAGCCACTACCACCTCTCGGACCACCGCCTCGTGCTGCTCCAGGTGGGCCCGCCCACCACCGCCGTCTCCTCCCCCACCCAGCCTCGCTTGGCCGCGATGCTCCGCTCGGGCCTTGCTCTCGAACATCTGGCTGGTTACATCCGGGAGTTGGAGGAAGACACAGCGCACGATGACGACGACGGGACCTTCTGGGATAGGTGGACCTCCATCAAGGCGGGGCTGCTGGCGGAGGCCAGATCCCTTCACGACCCACGCCACGCTGCCAACGACAGCTACGTCTACAGGGCGAGACGTTACATCGCGGCGCAGCTCGAGGCCTCCTCCATCCGGGCCGACTACCCATCGCTGCCGGACCTAGCACGCGCCATCCGCCTCCGACGCCCGGTCAGCGTCATCAGGGACGAGCAGGATAACATCATCGAGGGCCCCGAGCTTCGGCGGAGGGCATTCGCGACCTTCCAGCCCCGCTTCGCCCGTCCCACCAGCGATCCAGCTGCGGGAGCTGCCTTCATCGCTAGCAGCGCGCCCACCACCACCCGCGAGCTGAGTGAGGAGGACCCGCTTCACCGGCCGGACATCAGCCTCAGCGAGATCGCCAACGCTATCGAGCACCTCCCTCGCGGAAAGGCCCCCGGCTGGGATGGCTTGCCGTGCGAGCTCCTCGTCGCCTTCAGCGAGGACTTCTTCGCGGAAGCTCTGGCCCGGGTGTTCGCAGCATCACGGCTCCGAGGTGCCCTGCCTCCGTCGACGCGGCGCAGCTCCATCTGCCTCGTGCCCAAGGCCCGCGGAGGTCGCGGCCTTGATGGCTACAGGCCCGTCGCGCTGCCCTCGGCCGACTACAGGGTCCTGGCCGCCATCCTTCACCGGCGCCTCAAGCCCCACCTGCGGACCCTTGTGCCGGAATGCCAGACCTACGCCGTCCCCGGGAGGTCCCCGTCATGGAACATCGCCATGGTGACGGACGCCATCGAGGAGGCCACCGCCCTGGGCTCGCCGCTGGCCGTCATGGGGGTCGACCTAGAGTCCGCCTTTGACTCATTGGACCGCGGCTTCCTGGAGTCCCTGCTAACATCCCTCCGCCTCCCGCCGGCCTTCATGGCCTGGATTAACATCCTCTACGCCGGGGAGGACGCCACCATCCGGGTCGGAGGCTTTCATACAACAGCCTTCCCCCTTCTCAACGGCCTCAGGCAGGGTTGCGCCGTAAGCGCCGCACTCTTCAGCATCGCCACGGGGCCGCTGCTACGTCGCCTGGAGTTGACCCTCGGCGTGGGCAATGTCATCGCCTACGCCGACGACATCGTCCTCCTATTCCATCGCGACGGAGACTTCGAGCGGGTGGCGACCGTTTTCGAAGATTACAGGCAGGCCTCCGGAATCGGCGTGAACCTCGGGAAGAGCGCTGGCCTCTGGTGCGGCGCCTGGCGCAACCGCGGCGACTCCCTTCTCGGCGCCTCCTGGTCGACCACCTCCATCAGGGTCCTCGGGCTCGACATCGCCCCCAGGAGCACCGTCATCCACCGGGAGCAGCATCTTCTGGCCCTCCTGGAGACTGCATGCCGCAAATGGACGCCCTTCACCCGCGGCCTCTCCCTCGTCGGGCGAGCAAGAGCGGCGAACACGCTGGTGGGGTCTGTCATCCAGCACCACCTGCATGGATACCTTCCATCACCCCCGACCATCGCCAAGCTGCAGGCCCGACTGGCGAGATTCGTCTGGGGACAGGACCACACGGCGTGGCTTCCCGCCGATGTCATGGCGAGGCCAGTTGCCATCGGAGGCCTCGGCCTCCTCGACCTCGCGACCCAGCTCCAGCTCGCCTGCCTCAAGGGGGTGCAGGTCGCGCTCCGCGGGGGCAGAAATGCCTTCAGCTGGCTGGTCGGCGGCAACAGCGGGGAAGCCTGGATCCACCCTCCACCGGACGGTACCCGTCTCCAGCCCCGCCGTCTCCGGTTGCTGAAGCTATGGGAGGAGGCCTCCAACATCCTGGGCCTCAACCACCGGGCGGTCCCCACGGCTCAGCTGCTGGACCTCCCCATCATCGGCGGCTGCCGGTTCCTCCGCCCTCCCGACCTCCTGGCCCCTGCCCGCTGGCGCGGAGCCCGAGTCCGGGATCTCATCGTGGAGGAAAATCTCATCGCCCGCCCAACGCGCTCGGCCCTGGCTGACGCCGCGACCCTGGGCGCCTTCTGCCGGAGGCTGACCTCCGAGAACGCCGTGGGCTTCGGGGCGGAGTCTACGCCCTCATCTAGCTCCTTAGCTGCGGCCGTGGTGCTGCGGGGTACGGCTACGCCGTTCCTCAACGGCCTCACGACCCGCTCAGCCCGACGGGCCCTGGATCGCCCGCGCCTCGCCGCCACGCCCATCTCCAGATTCCTGGCGAGATGGACGCCCACCATCAATCCACCATCCAGGATCGACTGGGCCTCATTGCGGCGTTGCGCCTACTCGGGCCACGAGGCTGACGCGGCCCTCAAGTTGGCCCTCCACGCCCTCCCCCATCCGGCCCATCCTGCCTCGGTCGGCCCCTCCTGTCCTGCCTGCGGGTCCATCGACCGCTCCCTCAGCCACCGTTACTGGTGCTGTCCCTCCATCAGGCCTCTAATTAGAGAGGCCTTCAACATCATAGGGCGGCCCCCTGACCTGCAGGCTTGGATCTTCGGCGGGTCCGGCCTTGAGGACGACGCCCTTTCCATCCTGGCCTCGGCAAAGTTGCGAATCTATCGCTGCTTTGTCCAGGTTGGGCTCGGAGAAGCGGTGGAGGACCCGCTCATCGCCTGGTCCAGGACCCTCCAGCGCCGCGGACTCCTACCTTTGTCCCTCTTGTAAATTTGTTTCATTTATGTATATATTTAATAATTTTCTTCTCTTCCTCTCTCTCTCATGTGAGATGTAATATTGTCCAAGATGACAATAAATATTGTTTAATTGTCAAAAAAAAAATTGTCACACACACACAATAATTAATAATCAACGATTAATCCCTGAGCCCACCCCATAACCCCCAAGTGAAGCACGCGCAACAGAAGCCCGCGTTGATTATGCCTTAAAACAAATGTAAACAACTAAAGAACTTTATTTAATTTTAAATATTATTTTATTGGCGTATTAAGTATGTAAAATAGTTTCTTCCGTAGAAGGATTTACTTGCCCGAATACTCGAGATATTTTCAAAATAAAAAATATTTTCAAAAGAATCTTTTCCCTGGAGGCTTTATGTTTTTATTTTAATCAACGATTAATTAATATTTATTCCGATAGATGGCGCTAGCCATCAGCAACTTATAATTGTACGATTTAATTTTAATTTATTTGACATATCGGACGCAATATCCTAGCTTGGGATACTTGCGCCTAAGTACCTAATTGCAGCTCATTCAATCAGAAGATACCTTTCTATTTATACTTAGAGAATTGAAAGATTTAACCTTTAATCGATATTTTTTATTCGATAGATGTCAAAAACTATCATGAATTACATGATCAGATGTAATTTTTGTTTAAATTAATGAGAGAATTAAAAGTAAAATCTAATAGAATTATGTATGATTGAAACCCTTAATGATGGCAAAGGTATTTAGTAGATATTATATTCATAATAACATAAAACATCATAGTTATTATATTTAACAAATAATTTAATATATTTATAAATATTATATTCAGAAATCCAACGGATATTCAATGATGAATAGTTTCACATATCCTAGAACTTCATATCAACATAATATTCAAATGTGCATATACACTCATCAACAAAACTTAAAGAATGTGTACCCTTTAGCAGGTATATCGGATTCTAACATTAATTCTGAAATGTATTTGATATACAATGACACGTATTGAAGATACACGAGATAAACAGGTGTGAACAAAATTGCTTCAGTCTACTTCAAAAAGTAAACAGATAACAGGAGACATATAGACTTACCACTTCCTTAAGTTCTTCTTCTTCTTTTTTATCTCCACTCAATTATATTAGATCTTACAACCAACCATGACTGCGTGAAGTAGAATATGTCTGCCTTTGTCATTAAGACTGGGAGCACTACTCAGTAACAGGCCGACATAAACTAATATGGAATGGCTGCCACTGACATGAGTAACAGACGCAATGTGCAGCCGCTCCTAACATGGAGTACAGACTTATTCTGTAGCCCTGGATCAGGAGCCCTTACAGAGTGCTATCAGCTGGGCCAGCTGAACCCAGGTTTTTTAGTGAGCTTGTTACTGCTCTTCTCCTTTTCATCCGGGCTTGGTACCGCTAATGACGGAGTTACATCCTTAATTTTTGTCTATGAGTGTATTTCTTTTATCATTTTAAAATTGTGTGTTCAAGTTGTATAGCCTTCAACCTACCTATTTCTAATGCAGCATATAATTGCTAATGCATCTTCTGGGGAAGAGTAGAGCTCATTAATAGATGAGTCAATACAGTCAGTGATGGGGTTTGTGTTTAAAGGTTGAGAGGGTATTATAGGTTATTTTTTAGAATGATATTGTAACAAAGTATTTATTATTTTATTAGCAGAGTATTATTTTTTATTCAATACAATATAATATAATGCGGCTTGTGATTGTAGAACGACATTTGAAATACTATCCCGTATTTGTTTCTTTTCAACGAAAAACCAAAATTTATTTCAAGGAGAAAAACAATTATTTCTAACCTTTTGGATGAGTTATGAAAGGTTGAATTGTGAAGAGTAATGATAAACGGAAAAATAAAGTGTCCAGGGATGGACTATACTCTGTACACTTCCCTCTTTTGCTTATCTTTTGTTTATCACTTATAGTTTGTTCTTGCCTGAAATAAATTGTTGTCTCATCCAGAATTTGGTCTTCCCTAATTTTCCACGTGGCAATATTAAAACAGAAACTGTATGAAATAGACGATTTTCTAAGATATGAAAGTCAACTATGTATTGAATAAGAAATTAAAGGCAGTCGATCAATGGAACACCTTCTACCTACAAATATGGACCACCTTACTACCATTTGAAAGCTATGGATCATCTTGGAAAAGCCTGATTGATGCGGAACACCTAAACATTAGGACAGATTTCACCTAAAATATAAAAATTTTACCGATTTTACCACATTTTTCACTTAAAGATTCAGAAAAGGCAACACCCTAAAGCTTCCAATAAATAGATATATAATAAAAATGCTTGCGCCAACCCATTTATTCCATTTTGTTTGAAAATAATAATAAAAGTTAATATATATGTTATATTAAAATATTATTTTATTTAAAATTATATTTCATAGATTCAAAAACTCTGCTAAATCGACCGCCAGAAGTCACATTTCCCCTATAAAAACTCATTGTTGTTGTTTCCCGATGGCCGGCTCAAACCTTTTGTATATTATGTAAATAAGGTTTTCATTTTTTTTTAATTCTTACGCCTTAAGCCAGGCAGTACTTTTATCAAATTATGTTTCCAAATATTCCTTAATCTCAATTAAAGCTGTTTTAATCTTTAACATTGTTATTATTATACTTTCAAGATTTTAACCACGACTGCATTACTATAGCATAATTCTCAAGATAACCGAAATCTGAAGAATTTTTAATTATATTAATAGGATGCATTAATCTTTTATAACACCTTTTTTTACCTTTTTATAATGTCTTTTATAACGTCATCTTTTATAACAAATTTATCCTATTTTTGACACATATGATTATTTTCGATATAAATCGAATTTCTACTGTTAATTTTTTCATTGCAGTAAGGGAAGTAGAGATAATTATTTTATATCGAAAAGAATCATACGCATTTGTAGCAGATTATTTGTTATTCTTTGAAATATTTTAAATTTTTATATTAGTATTTTGATACTAACTGTGAAATTTTCTCATTGCCTCTCTGTCATTTTATTAGTTTTAATTTGTGCTTACAATAATTACCTTGCCATCCTGAAGTTTGTCTTCCCTAATTTTATATATTACAATATGTTTTAATATAATTAATCGTTTTTGAGGTATAAATAAACAATAATAAACATTTTAGTTGTCTTAACTATAACTCAAAACAAATATTTTTATCTTATTTTACCTCTAAAAGGTCAGTGAGGTGGTCGGTGGAAGGATGGTCTAAACCGTTGGTTTACGACCGCTACGACCCGGGTTCGATTCCCGCATTGGGCACTTTTTCTGATTTAAAAGAAAAATGCTCCAATGGCCCCCGATATTTTCAGAAGTTTAACTCCACAAGCGAGTGCAAGTAACTAAACGGGGCTCTGGCACATTTGTAAGTGCAAAGTCGAACTACTTTTCACATGTGTAGATATGTGGTGTACTTACAGTAAAAGCAGTTGCCAACTTCTACCCACCATGATTATCATGGCCTGTACCACGTGTACTAGGGATAACCAAAATAAAAAAGGTCAGTGAAAACACTCAAAAAAGGTTTAAACATAACGTATCTTTATAGTTAAAACTTTTTGTTGACCATTATTATTAAAGATTTGTGTAAATGTTTTAATGTGATAATTTTTAAACAAACTTCCTTATCAGTAGATTCTTCCAAAAGTCAGAAATCAGAAAAGGCAATAAAAAAGGAAGCTACTATAAAATGTATCATAAATTTAGATGAATAACAAGACACTAAAATCTTCCTTTCTTTATATAAGAGCCTTTCTTTAATAAAATATCTCCAAGTTTTTAACCTTCTTTAAAACTTGGAAATAAAAATTGTGTGGAAATTTTAAGGGTCCTTTTATGAAGGCAATTGGGTTAGGGAGTTAAAATTTTATTCTTAGCGTTCCTTTTTTATTTGCATACGATTGCATATTTACACAAGGAACTTGTTTAAAACAAATAGGGGACGATTGAATATATACCCATATATCAGTATAAATATATTAAACCTATCATTTTATATATAAAATATATATATTTATAATATTTGTTCATTTACATATCTCTCATATATTTTTTTATTTACATATCTTGTCATGTATCAATGTACGAGTGCCATCTCGTACGACGCATGCGCGAAGCCATTTCATTTTCCGTCATTGCATACGCATGAAACAGAAGAACCGCAAACTTTGTCTATTTTTAAACGGCTTTATAGAGATTTTTATATTTTGAAAAGAGTGTCAAATATAGACCTCTCTCTAAAGAAAATTTTAAATTTTCTTAAATATATTCTAAAATTCTCTTACCGTATTTATGAGAAGATAATGTTATATATTGTACAACAGAAATGCTACAAATAAGATGAACATTGAACACAACGTGTACAATCCATGTTATTGAATAGTAATGTATCTTACTACTCTCTAATAAAATGGTTTATCCAAGTTCCTGGAGTACACAATAGGAATACTATGGGATCAACATGAAGACTATCCTTAAATACACACTACTTACAAACACGATTACAATAGGAACATTACCGAAAATATCAGCATGGCTCTTCTAAAAGGAATAAGAAAATCCACGAACCTGAGAATACACAACATACAGTTACTACAATAGCAACAATACCTAGAATGTAGAACGACATTTGAAAATTATCCCGCATGTGTTTCTTTTGAACGAAAAATCGAAATTTATTTTAAGGAGAAATAACGATTATTTCTAACCTTAGGAATGAAATATGAAAGGATGAATTGTGAATAGTAATGATAAACGGAAAAATAAAGTGTTCAGGGATGGGAACCAAACCCACAGTGTTCCGCTTTCCGGGCAGATTCCCATCCCTGGACACTTTATTTTTCCGTTCATCATCACTCTTCACAATTCATCATTTCATACTTCATCCTTAAGGTTAGAAATAATCGTTATTTCTCCTTAAAATAAATTTTGATTTTTCGTTTAAAAGAAACACATGCGGGATAATTTTCAAATGCCATTCTATAAATATAAATCTCAGAGGATACGTTTCTTTATTATACTTTTAACGAGTTTACAAGTTTTCGGGTTTTAAACGTCCCTTCCACAGGTAAATATTTTCAGAAAAGAAAACTATGCTGTATTGTAGTTGCTTACATACATTACTATATCCTTCTTTTTTGAATATCTTGTCTTATTATTGAGATAATAATATAAAAAACAATAAAAGATAGTTAATATTCAAGTGCTATGTGAAACCTGTGGCGGTTAACTATATGAGGACTTTAGACTCAAGATGCTACTAAAACCATCACCGTATTAAACTATCAAAGTTAACTACAATCAAATACTATATCATTCGTTTATTTCACTATCTCTTTCTTTGAAATGGTTATTAACAGTTGTCCCAAATAACCGAAGAGATATCCTCTATACAGTCTAATTGAACGAAAACCATTCAAAGATACCTTTTACTTCTCTTCAATAAAATAAAATTGAAGCCATTTAATAAAATATTGATTTTTAAAAGAATTTTGTAGAGGAAAAAACGTTTTTAAGATATTTTCGAGAAATATGGAAGGGAATAAAACTTTTTTTTCTTTCTTTTGGCTTTTGACATGGTTTCGAGTGTTGGTTTCAGAAAATATTCCGTCATCTTGTATTGAGTATCGTTTGTCTTTTTAATGTTTCTTTATGGATTTCATTTATTGTATTGCCCTTATATTGCATAAATGACTGAATTAGAATACATTAGAGAGAACATTTAGTGTAATTATCCTTTATATATGTTTTATACTTTATCCATTTTATTTAATAAGAAAAACTATTAATATTTGAGAGAAAAATACGCTTCTGGAGTCTTCTATTTACATTTTACTTTTTAACTTATTTGAATTTTCAAAATCTAATATTTTAATACAATACAATATAATACAGCTTGTGATTGTAAAAGACATTTGAAAATTATCCCGCATGTGTTTCTTTTCAACGAAAAATCAAAATTTATTCCAAGGAGAAACAACGATTATTTTCAACCTTAGGGATAAGGTATGAAAGGATGAATTGTGAAGAGTAATGATAAACGGAAAAATAAAAGTGTCCAGGGATGGGAATAATCGTTGGAATAAGGTTGGAAATAATCGTTGTTTCTCCTTGGAATACATTTTTATTTTTCGTTGAAAAGAAACTCATGCGGGATAATTTTCAAATGTCGTTTTACAATCTAATATTATTGTTATGTCTAAAATCAGGAAAGACAAACTTCAGGATGACACAGCAATTTATTTAAGACATGCACAAGCTAAAATATTTAAAATACTAGACGAATGACCCGGCTTCGCACGGGAATTCCCCCGAGTGCAATTTCCTTCATACTGAAATAACATTACTAATAAATAGTATTAGAGCTATAGAATAGCAACGCCGAAGTAATACATTATCACAGGCAAAAAGTATGTGTGATGTCAAAAAATGCAATATAATAGTATTTAGGTATTTTATTATTCGCGAGTATTTCTGCCTTCCTGAAGGAGTACATAAAAACGAAAAAACGCCGTTAAGATGCTAATAACATGTAACATTTAAATATTAGGAGAGATTTTGCATATTGATTGATATTAGAATATTTTATTAAGTTAGTTTGTATTTTTGCATATTGACTATTGTTTGTTTAATTTTAAGAATTATATCATATTGACTGTAACTTTTATTTATTATTATATATATATAAAAAAAAAACAAAGGCCAGAACAAAATTTACTAAAAAATACGAAAGCCAATGTTTACATACAGTAACGCTAATTTTGTATTTTTTTTAATTGCATTGTGTGCACTTACCGTAACTTAGTAATATAAATTTCTCTCTCAATACTTTTGTTAAAAAAAAGTGACACTCGTATAAAAATATATTTTAAAAAAAGTACGCAAGCAACTTGAAAAGAAATGCAGAACGCTCATTGGCCGCTTAATTCGCCTCGTATTTACTCCGCGTAAAAAAAAAAGTTCTTCAAATGAAAAAAAGAAATAGCCAAAAATACTAATCAAAATGTGGCCGAAAATTTTCCTCAGGTTTATAAAAAGCGACATGCAAATTTGGTACCAATTGGTTCAGTAGTTTTTGAGTTTATCGCGAAACAGACAGACATTGACTTTTATATATATAGAGACAAGAGAATCAATAGAGAATTTTACCGCGTAACGAAAATTAATTATCAAAATTGATAAGCTGTTAATGAAATAATGAATATTTTGTTATATAGCTCTTTCCCTATAGATACTGTGACTCACAGATTACAAATCTTGTTGTTACTAACATGAATCTGACGTGCTTCTACCAAGGATTTCCTAGGAATCTTTGAAATTTATCCCTAGTACTTTAACGTCGTTTTTCTTGCGGCTTGAAGAGCGGCTTTGTAGTCGTATCGTCTATAGGGATATCGTCATCTTGGTAGGAAGTCTTGGCTTTAACACAGAGGTTGAATCCTGGAGTCATTAGCTGAAAATGTAGATCACAGCACCCATGGCCTCTAGGTTTTTTCGGCAATCTTCAGTTTGTCTTCCCTAATCTACCCAGCATCTCCACCAAAAATCACTTAGAAAATGAAGAAAGACAAATTTCAGAACAACATGACAATTTATTTGAGACAATCACAAGCTAAAATATATAAAATATAAGAGAAGCATTGAGGGAAGTTTACAGAGTAGCAAATTTTAAGAATCTGTTTATAAAATTATAAATATTTTGCCACATTATAAGTTTAATTATAACTCTTTTACCTCTTTTATTTATTTGTTTTTTTGCCATCTTTTAATGTAGTTATTCTGCATAATTGTGTTTTTTTATCATTATATTTACATACCTTTGTATAATCATATTTGCATACTTTTGTTTTCAGTCGAATATTTAAGAGACAATGGTCATTAGTACACGAGTGTATAATGATTTAGACGAAATAATGAACTGACATCAGGAGATATTAAAGATAGTTAGGTAAGAATGATACCAAAAAGAGAGCTAGTATAGATTAGGGGATATGAATTTATTTTGATTTGCGCTTCTCAACATATTTCCCTTTTTTTCTTCTTACCTCTGATTTTTTTCCTCTATTGAAGTTCACTGGAGATTATTTTGTGAGACCGAAGATCTAAATAGAGGCTGTGAGAGGGTATACTTATAGTTTCGCTAAATATCACACCAAACCTTCAAGTACATATGTATCTATATATATATAACCATATACTAGTATATCATTATTCAGACAATAACTCTGAAAGATACCCTCATGAACAAAACTTAAGGAAGTTGTACCTTTTACCATGTATATCGGGATTTAGACAATAACTCTGAAAGATACACTTATGGACAAAACTTAAGGAAGTTGTACCTTTTAGCATGTATATCGGGATTTAGACAATAACTCTGAAAGATACTCTCATGAACAAAACTTAAGGAAGTTGTACCTTTTAGCATGTATATCGGGATTCAGACAATAACTCTGAAAGATACACTCATGGACAAAACTTAAGGAAGTTGTACCTTTCAGCATGTATATCGGGATTTAGACAATAACTCTGAAAGATACTCTCATGAACAAAACTTAAGGAAGTTGTACCTTTCAGCATGTATTTCGGGATTTAGACAATAACTCTGAAAGATACTCTCATGAACAAAACTTAAGGAAGTTGTACCTTTTAGCATGTATATCGGGATTTAGACAATAACTCTAAAAGATACACTCATGGACAAAACTTAAGGAAGTTGTACCTTTCAGCATGTATATCGGGATTCAGACAATAACTCTGAAAGATACACTCATGGACAAAACTTAAGGTAGTTGTACCTTTTATCATGTATATCGGGATTCTCAGACAATAACTCTGAAAGATACACTGATGGGCAGAACTTAAAGAAGTTGTACCTTTTTAGCATGTATATTGGGATTCAGACAATAACTCTGAAAGATACCCTCATGGACAAAACTTAAGATAGTTGTACCTTTTAGCGTGTATATCGGGATCCAGGCAATAACTCTGAAAGATACACTCAAGGACAAAACTTAAGGTAGTTGTACCTTTTATCATGTATATAGGGATTGAGACAATAACTCTGAAAGATACACTCATGGACAAAACTTAAGGAAGTTGTACCTTTTATCATGTATATCGGGATTCAGACAATAACTCTGAAATATACACTCATGGACAATACTTAAGGAGGTTGTACCTTTTACCATGTATATCAGGATTCAGACAATAACTCTGAAAGATACACTCATGGACAAAACTTAAGGTAACTGTACCTTTTAGCATGTATATCGGGAATCAGACAATAATTCTGAAATATACACTCATGGACAAAACTTAAGGAAGTTGTACCTTTTAACATGTATATCGGGATCCAGATAATAACTCTGAAAGATATTACAGTGATATTTATTGAAGACACACGAGATGACCAAGTGTGAACCACCTCTGTCTCCTTCCACCCTACTAAGTTTTGTCTGAGTGTATATCAGTTAAGTGAGGCAAAACGCCAATGGGGTAATAAAGAGAGTATATGATACGATCACATGTTACCACACTGAGATAATCTTGCTGTTTATGTTCTAGAGAGAGAGGATTGGGGAACTAGATACATTTGGATTAATTCTGGTGATGACAGCCTCTAGCATGGAGTCCTTCCGCCCAGAGAAACTCGTTTGTTTTCAATTTCTTCTATCACACTTACATAGTCTTTTATTAAGGAATAGAAGCTACTATTCAGCTGTCAATTTACACCTATTTGTGTATATAAATACTAAAATAAATTGAGGACTTATAGTAGGTAGGAAAAAGAAAGTATAATTGAAAATATAGTAAGTATTTTTATAGCATGTTGGTTATATAAAGCTCTGGAGGAAGTAGAGAACAACATTTTGATTACCATGACTATATTCCGATAATACAAAAGAACAAAAAGGAGATTCTTGTATAGAACATGTTTATTCTGCTAGCTTTCGAAGCTTTCTGGAGGAAGTATTTAAACAAGACATATCGTGTTTATAATAAGCGCATTGAAAAAAAGCATTAATTTTTAATATTATAAAATTTCTAGTATATTTTGCATATAGATACCATCCTACATCTCCAATGCCTTCTGTCCTATGACCCTTCAACTTAATCATCTCTTTAATAGATAAAGACAGTGTTATAACTCTATATACGAATTCGTAGCCTATCTCTATACGAATCAAGATTATAGCTATGTTATACCGCGGTATATACAGGTTGAGTTTATTGGTTATGTATTTAAAGTTGATATGATTCCATTTATCTTTCTATGAGAAGCTAGAAATATATCATTGTTTTGATGAATCTACTTTATGCCTTTTGAATGCCTTGTTTAAAAGAGATATTGTACCTTTTATCCAAAATATACATAGTGAATATTTTCAATATTTTTCTATTTGGCTAAGTTTTTCTTATTTAGCAATATGGCCGCCTCTTCGTAATTATGCCAATTGTCTTCTCTCTCCTTATTCTACAAGACCCCACACCTTGTAACACATTGTGCAACAAGAAATCATTTCTTATACCATTGATTCTTACTTGTCTTTCAAATACATCATTATGATCATTTTTCTTCCTATCAACGTTTCTTTATTATAATGTCTATCTGTCCATTTATGTTTCTTGGACAAAACCTAGAGAATTTGTACCTTTTAGTATGTATATCATGATTCAGACAATAACTCTGAAAGATACACTCATGGACAAAACTTAAGGTAGTTTTACCTTTTAGCATGTATATCATGATTCAGACAATAACTTTGAAAGATACACTCATGGACAAAACTTAAGGTAGATTTACCTTTTAGCATGTATATCGGGATTCAGACAATAACTCTGAAAGATACACTCATGGACAAAACTTAAGGTAGTTTTACCTTTTAGCATGTATATCATGATTCAGACAATAACTTTGAAAGATACACTCATGGACAAAACTTAAGGTAGATTTACCTTTTAGCATGTATATCGGGATTCAGACAATAACTCTGAAAGATACACTTATGGACAAAAGTTAAGAAAGTTGTACCTTTTAGCATGTATATCGGGTTTCAGACAATAACTCTGAAAGATACACTCATGGACAAACCTTAAGGAAGTTGTACATTTTAGCATGTATATCATGATTCAGACAATAACTCTGAAAGATACACTCATGGACAAACCTTAAGGAAGTTGTATCATTTAGCATGTATATTGGTATTCAGACAATAACTCTGAGAGATATTTGATACACAGTGATCTTTATTTAAGATAAACGAGATTACAAAATGTGAACAAAATTGCTTCTGTCTCTTAAGAAAAAAAAAAAGTTGACCGGCGGCTTTACAATTCCTTATGGTTTGTCCATGAGTGTAGCATAGACATTGCTAATTGCTTTTCGTCTATATTCACGGTAATGAGGTTTGCCATGGCAATGCGATAGAGAGACAATTACGCCAGCTATTAATAGACTTAATTAGGTGAGCATCTTAATCTAATTATTCTATTGAGCGTTCTAACACTAATGTTCTATTGTTATACAGCTCAATGATCGCCAGGGCAAAGCCACCATTTGAATTGGTGTTTTCAACAATGCTACAACAATGGTTTATCATGCTAACTATTAAATCCTATTATAATAGTTTAATTAGTTTATACTGTGCTTTAGATATCTACTGAGGAGATTTATCAAAATTCGAAACTATTATAGACGCGTATGATTCTTTAAAAAATAAAACAATTTCTACTGCCCTTACTGCGATGGAAAAATTAATGGGAGGGCCTGGCTCATCAGTGATGAATCCTCCCAGCGGTTTCGCCAGTTTAATCTACCATACCGCTGTTATTTTGCATTTTTGGAAATTCATTTTATAATGATACTGATGCTAGACTCTTGGAATGATATATATGAGGAGATTTATGTGAAATTTCAGTGTTTTAATAAATGTGAAATTGACAAGGCCGCTGTGAGGAATTCTTATTTAAATATAATATTATTAAGCAATTTTTGGTAAACTTATTTAGAGTAAAATATATTTAATTAGGTCAGAGTTTAAAACGCTTCATTCGCCGGTCGTCTAGTGTTATTTATTCATTTTAGAGACAGAAGCAATTTTGTTCATACATGGTTATCGTGTGTGTCTTTAATAAAGGTCACTGTAATATCTTACAGAGTTATTTTCTGAATCCCGATATACATGCTAAAAGGTACAATTTCCTTAAGTTTTTTCCATGAGTGTATCTTTCAGAGTTATTGTCTTAACCCCGATATACATGCTAAAAGGTAAAACTTTCTTAAGTTTTGTCCATGAGTGTATCTTTCAGAGTTATTGTCTGAATCCCGATATAAATGCTAAAAGGTACAACTGCCTTAAGTTTTGTCAATGAGTGCATCTTTCAGAGTTATTGTCTGAATCCCTATATACATGCTGAAAGGTACAACCTCTCTAAGTTTTGTCCATGTGTATATTTTCCAGAGTTATTGTCTGAATTCGATATACATGCTAAAAGTTACAACTTCCTTAAGTTTTGTCCATGAGTGTATCTTTCAGATTTAATTTCTGAATCACGATATACATGCTAAAAGGTACAACTTCCTTAAGTTTTTTCCATGAGTGTATATATTATTCTGATCAAAAGGTTTCGACACTTTGCTCATAAGTTGAAAAAAACCTTATTATTCTACCAAATTCAAATTTTCCCCTTCAAAGTAGTCCCCGTTGGCCGCAATGCACTTCAGCCACCTTTTTTTCCAGTCGGCAAAACACCTCTGGTAGTCTGTTTTTGGGATCGCCTTCATGGCCTTCTTCGATTCCACTTTGATCTCTTCTATGGTCTGAAATTTCCGACCCTTTAACCTTTTTTGAGCTTTCCAAAAAGGAAGAAGTCGCAGGGGGCCAAATCGGGACTGTAGGGGGTTGGGGGAACACAGAGGATGAGTGGTCCTGCAGGAACTTCGAGATTTTGAGGGCTGTGTGCGCCGGCGCGTTATCGTGGTGAAGAATCCACGACCTGTTTGCAGCATCCAAAAAATGTCAGCACCCTTGAATCCGTTTTTCACACAGAACTTGATGCAAATTCGTTGATCCTCCATTTCGGTGACTAACGAAATCGAAGCACGGGCAAAATGGCTTCACTTCGAACAGCCGCTGCTCGCGCTATTGTGGCGCGTGATTTTTGAAAATTGGCAGGTCTCCAAGCCAAGGGCGACGCTTGCGTTTGCCACAAACCGGGAGAAAATATATTGATTTTTAAGGATTTTATGAGCAAAGTGTCGAAACTTTTTGATCAGAGTAGTAGAAGAGATCAAAGTGGAATCGAAGAAGGCCATGAAGGCGATCCCGAAAACAGACTACCAGATGTGTTTTGCCGACTGGAAAAAAAGGTGGCTGAAGTGCATCGCGGCCAACGGGGACTACTTTGAAGGTGACAATTTGAATTTGGTAGAATAATAAAGTTTTTTTTTAAGTTATGAACAAAGTGTCGAAATTTTTTATCAGAGTAGTACATGCTAAAAGGTACACCTTCCTTAATTTTTGCCCATGGGTGTGTCTTTCAGATTTATTGTTTGAATCCCGATAAACATGCTAAAAGGTAAAACTTCCTCAAGTTTTGTCCATAAGCGTATCTTTCAGAGTTATTGTCTAAATCCCGATATACATGCTGAAAGGTACAACTTCCTTAAGTTTTGTCCATGAGTGTACATAATAACACACTAAAATAATGTAAATGTTCAGTAGAGTAAACTATAGAGATGAAATATAACCTAAATGGCTAAGAAGGATAGATAGTTAGTTATAAGGTTATCCCAAAAGTTCGTGTTTTTCTTAAAACGTTGTTTTTTTTTATTAATTGGCGAATAATATTATTACGGCAAATGTGCATAATAATTCATAATACAATTACTTTATACATAATACAAAGACATTACATATAACGGCTAATAATATTATCACGGCAAATACATAACAATACTTAATACATCGTAAAGATAGAGGCTGCCTGGCCGGCATTCATATTTCTTGAAATAAAAGACACTTCGGCCAGTAAATATTTTTATTGTCTCGACGTTTCGACAAAAACGAGGACATAAGATTTTTGTCGAAACGTCGAGACAATAAAAAGATTCACTGGCCGAAGTGTCTTTTATTTCAAGAAATACTTAATACAATTACCTTATAAATAATACAAAGACATTGTACATAACGGCTAATTATATTGGTATTTCAATTTTTGTAAGTGTTTACGAACTTTTGGGACAACCTGTATTACAACCTATGTTCAAGAATGTAATATCCAGGCATTCTGAGTTCTTAGATGGGCCGTATATAACGAGGTAGACTCCAGCTAAGAACTCCTGAAACGGTCATTGCATAGTGTCTAAATGGATTGTTTTTTTCTTTCTGCCTTTTATCCGTTTACACATGACTCTTGTCTCACAGGATGACCTGGTTCTTGTATCGACAAAATAAAATGAAAAACGATAAAATATAATTAATAAGAATAATATCCAATTCAGAAGATTTAAAAAAAAATTGATTATAGTCAAAACATAATAAATATTATCTATCCTACAGCCGAAATATATATATAATCAAAAATCAAATATCATTGAAAATTACAAAAAAGAAAATTGTTATAATATATTTGAAAACATAATATATTCCTTCATCAATATTTTTTAAATATCTTTTATTAATATAGTCAAAATTTACTATGTAAAAATATATATTTAGAATATATAATCTCAGATTAAAATTGAACAAAGATAAAACCAACATATAAAAATATTCTTTCAAATATTAATATCCTTTAAATTATCGTTCTATAATTTTAATCTCAATTATATAAAACTATATGTTTATATTCTCAACAAAAATACATTATCATAATCGAAGAGTATGATAAAACCTAAATAGTTTAACTTATTTCAATGATAACTTATTTAATGAGAATTTTAAAAAATATTCAAACAAAGTTAAATATTATCAAACGATAAAATGTAACGGATATTTATATCCAGACGAATCTTTTTCTCAACCTAATCTTACTTAACTAGGGAAAAATCGGGAGTAGTTAAGGTTTCCGTGTTCCATTAAACTTGAGGAGAAGGGAGATCCCTTGGGAAGAACAGTTGGTAGAATACTTGAGATCACAGAAGACCAAAGCCTCCAATCTTTTAACGTATAACTTTAAACTAGCCTATTTATATGGTTTAAATTTATGTTTTCAATTCTTTGAATACTTTTAGTCTTATTTTGGTTATAAAGTAATTCTTTTTTTATACAAATTCTGAAAATTCTATTAGAAAAAAATGAGTTTTAGGGATATATCGGTATTATATATGAATACATAAAACATTTGCTTTAGACTGGCAGATAGAAAGAGCTGAAAAAACGATTATTTTCCATATCAACGTCATATAAAACATTCACTTTTATAATCAAATGATAAAAGGTTATATAGGTAGAGGATATTTTATTACAACGTAAAGCTGGAGAGTTTTATGTTAAAAGACTTTTCAACTGGCTTATAAGTAAATAGAAATGTTTTACGTGTGTGTGTGTGAAATCTGAACATACCCTCATGGACAAAACTTAAGGAAGTTATACATTTTAGCATGTATATCGAGATTCAGACAATAACTCTGAAAGATACACTCATGAACAAAACTTAAGGAAGTTGTACCTTTTAACATGTATATCGAGATTCAGACAATAACTCTGAAAGATAGACTCATGGACAAACTTAAGGAAGTTGTACCTTATCACATGTATATCGGTATTCAGACAATAACTCTGAAAGATACACTCATGAACAAAACTTAAGGAAGTTCTACCTTTTAGCATGTATATCGGGATTCAGACAATAACTCTGAAAGATACACTCATGAACAAAACTTAAGGAAGTTGTACCTTTTAGCATGTATATCGGGATTCAGACAATAACTCTGAAAGATACACTCATGAACAAAACTTAAGGAAGTTGTACCTTATAGCATGTATATCGGGATTCAGACAATAACTATGAAAGATACACTCATGAACAAAACTTAAGGAAGTTGTACCTTTTAGCATGTATATCGGGATTCAGACAATAACTCTGAAAGATACACTCATGAACAAAACTTAAGGAAGTTGTACCTTATAGCATGTATATCGGTATTCAGACAATAACTATGAAAGATACACTCATGAACAAAACTTAAGGAAGTTGTACCTTTTAGCATGTATATCGGGATTCAGACAATAACTCTGAAAGATACACTCATGAACAAAACTTAAGGAAGTTGTACCTTATAGCATGTATATCGGTATTCAGACAATAACTATGAAAGATACACTCATAAACAAAACTTAAGGAAGTTTTACCTTTTAGCATGTATATCAGGATTCAGACAATAACTCTGAAATATATTTGATACAGAGTAACCTTTATTGAAGACACTCAAGATAACCAAGTGTGAACAAAATTGCCTTTGTCTCCTTAAAAAAAAAAAACAGACCGGTTACTAAAAGAATTTCCACTTTATTCTGTATTGTCCATGATTGTACATAATATATTGATTTATCTTCAAAATTAAGATTATAATGACGCTAAATATTCAATATTTCATATTTATTATTATTAATATTATTATTCATAAAATCGCATGTTTTCATATAGGATTTTTAATATCCCAAATATAAGATACAATGCTTAAAAAGATTTGTATAACATAGTTCCGAAATTTAGATAGCTTTTTCAAAGAAATCTTCTCTTTTAATTTAAAATAAATAAAAAAAAATTGAAAGGAAATTGAAATATTCTGTACCGGAAATTACATCACCTTTAAGGAATTGAATTTATTTAAACTATAACACGAATGAAATGGTATAACTGTTATTATAGTTAAGCATGTTCTCTCTTATACCACTCTAGAGAATGATTAAATATTTTAATTGGCTTTTAATTTGTTGAAAGTGGCAATTATAGAATATTTCACCGTTGTAATACTCTATTTTAAATTGTATTTGATCATTTTTATCTATACTAATTTGCATCTCTGCCTATATATTTTTTTTTCTTCGCTTATTCCTTTTTCTACCCAGCATATAAAGCGTAACGGCCGAAGCTATGCTGGAGTTTTTTTTAAATTTTATCCTTCTATTTATTATATGTATATATGGTATATTGTGGTGGGTCGTCTGGTTTTGAAGAAATGATTCAATTATTCATTCCAAGGTATTTTAATTATTACAAATAAAATATAAAAATAAATATCAATGTTAATTACTACTGTTGCAAATTAAAATCTAGTGAAGAAGAGTTGAAAAGGGTTTGATGAAAATGGATGGATGAAAATGAACGTTGGCTCGTGGTGGCCGTCAAAAAAAAAAAACAATCGTATCCTCCCACGTGCTTACCACGTCACCACCGCCGCGCATGCGCCGACTTGGCGTCACCGCCGGCAGAGGTGGTGGCGGTTGAAAGGGCTGTTCAAAATTGACGGTGGGCCAAAACACCGTCACAATATTAAAATATATACATTTTTAATTATAATTTCTTAGATTCAAATACTCTGCTAACTCGACCGCCAGAGGTCACTCTTCCCCTATAATTTTTTTTTTTTTCAAATTGAAAGTTTTATCAGAATCCAGGAATTTAGAGAGAGTTAATAGAAATTTGTCATTAGTGAAGAAATAGCCTCAAAACTAAGTATCTCAAAACGGGACAATTCAACAATAGTAAAGAAAAGATAGATAGATTATCTAAATTAAATTTAGTTGCCATCTATCGTTAAAATTTTACACAAATAAATTTACTGTCAATGTGCTTCTTTTAAATACCATCAAATATTATCTCTATAGACCTTACTGCAATGATATGAGTTATTGAATGAGAGGGCTTGGCTCATCAGTAGTGAACCCTCTCAGCGGTTTCGCCAAATTAATCTCTAGACCGCTCTACTATTGTATTGGATTGGTTTGGAATATACCCTGTATTTTCTATGGAAGGCAGCTTAGGGGTGTTTAGTAAACTATGGACATAAGCTTATAGGTCTGTAGAGGAACATACATACAATTTCAAGGTATTGCATCGAGCAAAGCTCTTCCGCAAAATATGTTTTCATAACAGATATATATTTGATGATTTTTAAAAGAAGCGCATTACCAGTAAATTTATTTGTTTAAACTTTTCTAGATTATCTAGTTTATTATTTTTACTTTGTATTCCTTTTTTCGGTCGTAAAGCTAATTTTGCATTTTATTATAAATCTCTTTTATCACTAAAGATTTTGATGAAATTTAGGAATTAAAGTAAATTATTTTATTCATTATAGTACAAGAGATTTTTTGGAAACCTGCTTATTATTTCCGTATATTTTATTATATAAAACAAACCTCTTATGCTTAAATAAACTTACAAATACATTTAAAAACGTTAGATTTTCTTAATAGTATTATTTAATACAGAATTAGCTTGCTGTTTTGACTTAATATTTATAAACTAAAATTTATTTTCAAAATCTGTGAATCAAAATATATTATATTTTACATAACCTTTTCCAATATTACTCAATATACAACAACTGCTTTATTAGGACATTTCCGTCCTGTATATATATATATATATGTCTTTTTGTAGTTAAAAGGCATATATTTTTATCCAATATATGCCTTTTAATAGAAGATTTATTTATGGATTGCCCTTTTAAATATATATATATATAGCAGCCTTACCAATTCATGCTGTCCAGTATTTGAACTACAGCGATTCCAGACGGCTACACCTATTGAACTGCCCTCATTCAATAACACTGCCCTATTGAATCTACCAAGAAACAAACCAAATATCAAGGAACAGGTTAAATCAACGTTTAGTTGATTTCTGAACCACTAGATGGCGCTCTGTCATCTAAAAAACACTGTTGTTTGTGATCAGGATATACCTAATATGTTTTTAATATCAATACCTGTTCTTTTTATTATATATTTTATTTTTCACATATATATCTATTTTAAAAAACGAAAGAAAAAAATAAAAGATAAAAAGATCAGGTGTCGAAATCAATATTAAAAATGGCATATCCTGACCAGGAGCACATGTGCTTTACAGAAGGCAGAGCGCCATCTGGTGGAACAGAAATCAACTAAACATTGATTTAGCCTGTTCCCTGATATTTGGCCAACCCAATTTCTTGATAAATCAAGAATTCTTGATAATACGTGGATGGCTTTTCTTGATTTATCAAGAAATTGGGTTGGCCAAATATCAGAGAACAGGCTAAATCAATGTTTAGTTGATTTCTGTTCCACCAGATGGCGCTCTGCCTTCTGTAAAGCACATGTGCTCCTGGTCAGGATATGCCATTTTTAATATATATATATATCTATAAGTTCGAATAATATTCTGTGTGGTATATTTACAATACATGTAATGTAGAAACTTAAACGGACAATATTCATAATTACATTATTTTACATTGATTCTCTCCATATAAATAATATAATAACAAACTAAAAGTTAAAGCCTCTATATTTCTGCTTCTATCTGCAAAAGATAATGCTCAAATACGTAAATTTAAATTTTAAATTTTCCACCTTGTGTATTCAAATTGGAAAAAAAATACAAACACAAAGAAAAAAACTATCACAATCTTTTACAATCACTTGTTCATTCATCCAAAGAAATCTCTTATTTTCTCTTATTCAACAAAAATCTAAACATTAAGAACTTTCTAACTATATAGCAAGATAATTATATGGTTAAATATGTAAGGATATATTAAGATAGGATAAATAAATAGGTAGATGAATAAGAAAATTATGGAATGGACAATTTTTGTGTAAAATTGTAGGAGTTTAAAACAACATGTCGCTACCGCGACAAGGTGTCGCAGATCCAGTGTCCGCACGACTGGTTGTCTCCATTACCATATAGATAACTTTGCCTCTTGCCTTCAAGCCAAACTGATTCTTTTCTTAATTGAATTATTTACTCTCTCCCTATTTGAATATATATATCTATATATAATATACATATATCTATTTTGAAAATAGAGCAATCTATAAATAAATATTCAATTAAAAAGGTATATAATGGATCAAAATATCAATTATTTAATATTTCAGTTGGCTGAATGCCAACCTTTATCAAGGTATTAAAACATATTAATATGTAGAAGGTTTGAGAATAGAGCAATCCATAAATAAATCTTCAATTAAAAAAAGGCATATATTGGATCAAAATATCAATTATTTAATATTTCAGTTGGCTGAATGCCAACCTTTATCAAGGTATTAAAACATATTAATATATATATAAGGTTTTAGAATAGAGCAATCCATAAATAAATCTTCAATTAAAAAGACATATATTGAATCAAAATATCATTTATTTAATATTTAAGTTGGCTGAACGCCAACCTTTATCAAAGTATTAAAATAAAGCAATCCATAAATAAATCTTCAATTAAAAAGGTATATATTGGATCAAAATATCATTTATTTAATATTTCAGTTGGCTGAATGCCAATATTTTTCAAGGTATTATAACATATTAATGTTAGATAGTAAAAAGGCATATATTGGATTTAATAAAATATTTATTTGCCAATATTTCGGTTGGCTGAACGCCAACCTTTATCAAGACATTACATTTTTGTATACACAAATTCAGAGCTGCATAGTGTTATAATATCACAGTTGAAATAATTTTAAAAATACAAAGTAGGTGGGGGAAATTTGTGACATGCAAAAATTATTTTAAAAGTTACAATCTAAATAAGTTAAATATCTTAAAATATTAAAAGGGAAAAAATATTAAAGTCTATTTTTGCATGTCTCAAAATTCCTCACCTACTTTGTATTTTAAAAATTATTTCAACTGTGATATTATAACACTATGCGGCGCTGAGTTTGTTTATACAAAAATGTAATGCGTTGATAAAGGTTTGGCATTCAGCCAATCGAAATATTGGCAAATAAATCCTTTATTATATCCAATATATCCCTTTTTATTATCTAATGATTTAAATATGGATTGCTCTATTTTCAAAACGTATTAATGTGTGTCAATAACCATTGTTGACATACTTTAAAATGTTATAATACCTTGATAAAGGTTGGCGTTCAGCCAACTGAGATATTGGTAAAATAAATGATATTTTGATCCAATATATGCCTTTTTAATTTATTGAAAAATATCTATGTATACCTATATGCATATTGAAATAATAATAAAGATCAGGTGTTTGTTATTCAAAATCAAAAAAGACATATCATGACCACGCTCACATGAACTTTTAGATAGCAGAGAGCGCCAACTAGTGGAATAGAAATCAACTAAACATTGATTTAACCTGTTCCTTGATATTTGGCCAACCCATTTGTTGTTGTTTCTTATTCCTTAAGTCGTTTAAACGATCTCCATTAGGTTCCATTGTCTCAGCTTTTCTATTATAGTCATGGGGTTTTACCAGAGGTCTTTTTTGGAGGATTTGATACAATTTAATGTCCATTTTATTGATAAATCTACGTACGTTTATACAGTCAAATTTTGGTAATTCGAATCCTAAGGGACTAAAAGAAAATCGAATTATCCAAAAATTCGAAATTAAAAATGGAAATTCTATTCATAGGAAATACTATGGACCAAGATGTTGTTGTTGTTGTCATGTCCAATGAAGAGCCTCAGATGTCTCCATACATCTCTATCACAGCAGCAGAAATTTTGCTCTTCATTGGAAAATGGGTGCCGTTGCCACGTTAGTCAACTTGGAAACGAACCAGAATTTGTTCAAATATTCCAAGGGTCTAGGGGGGACCGCAAAGAGGTGTGGTCGTACTTCTCCCTCCTCACCCCCTGGGACTAAAATAAATATTTGAATTAAAAACGTTCGAAATATCGAAGTTCTACTGTATATACATATTTAGAAAATATGCATATATTGGATCTATGCATATTTTTATTCTTCTTCCGATATTTTAAGGGGCAACTCGCCTCTCTTTATCGAGGATGTTTGTGTTTTTTTACTAAAACAAGTTAGCACGTGTACACCACTCTCGTTCTACAAAACCAATAAAAGAATCGTATATGTGATTTTAATGTTACATTTAGTATATATACAGAGCTAATAGAAATATACATATGTTATATAAAAATATTATTATATTTAAAATTATATATCATGGATTCGGGTATTCTGTTAAATCGACCGCCAGAGGTCACTCTTTGCATATAAAAACTCATTGTTGTTGTTCCCCGTTGGCCGACTCAAACCATATATATTTATGTAACTAATCTTTTGTTTTTCCTTGTTCTACTCGCCTTAAGACAGGCAGTGCTTTAACCGAATTATGTTGTTTTTATATATATTCCTTAGCTCAAATAAAGAAATCTCTGATCAAAACCATATTTATTATTATTCTTTCAATATATATACCACGATTGCTCAACAAATATCTCTATTCTCAAAATAATCAGCATCAAGTATTAATTCTATATAACTCTAAAATTCAAAATACAACAGAAATCTAATTATTTTATATAATATATACAGGGTGATCCAAAAGTCCCGCACAACTTTAAAAATTAATAACTCCGCGAATATTTGCGCTAGAGCAATGCGGTAAACACCATTGTGTTCAGGATGCAATGGGATTTTTTATGGCAAATAATGAAAAATTCGAAATTGATTTTAGTTACAATTTTATTCGCCAGATGGCGCACTACCAGAATCAGAGATTCAGCGGCCAAATTGTTTGATAAATTGAAAAATATAACTGATCGACACGTATTTTTCCTTTTTGAATACCAGGAAAGAACCCTAATAACATCAAATAACAAATTAATAAAACACCACTTCGCCAAAATTATGAAGAATTGGTTAACAATTTTTAAACAAAATCAGAGATATGTAAAATAGGTAAATGCAAATTCAAACATGTAGCAAAAAAAAAATAATATTTTAGATACGGCTTGTGTTTCCGAAGATAATAAATTTCTAATATTTTTTTAATTCAACTCTCTCTCAGTATCGATTATATTCATTTTAATTCATTTGAAAAATATGTATCTATCTCTGATAATTTATTTTACTCTGGAATGCCGTTGTTGTTGTCGTGTCCAATAAAGAGCCTCAGATGTATCCATGCATCTCCATCACAGCAGCAGCAATGTCCACTATCTTGGGTGTGTAAAGCTGCTGCTCTGGGTCTATGTCAAATTTCTGCAAGGCTGCGGCCATTGCTGGCTATGAGAATATGTGGGTAGGTGTAAGTTCCACACCAGGACAATTGTTGCATGTCCTATAGGTTATTGTGCCATCTGGGTGTATTGTCATTCCTTTATAGTGTTTTGTTCTAAGTCTTATTATAGTTTTTGTCATTTTTCTCTCAGAGTTTATTTCGCATTTTGATATTTTCTTATTTATTGTTTAATTATCTTGTATTTTGACAAAGAATCAGCGTCAAATAATGACATTTGTTCTTTCCTTTGGCTCAACTTTCTGACTTCCTTTGCCAATTCAGATGCCATTTCATTACCCCCGATCCCAGCATGGGCAGGGATCCATTGTAGAATGCAGTTATTCTCCAATGGTTCCAGTTGGGTAAGTAACGAGTGTATTTTCCGTGTGATTTTAGTATTGCCCTTCTGAATTGCTTCTAGAGCGAATATGGAGTCGCTGTATATTAAATTTCCTTCTGCTTGATGCAGGGATGGTTGGTTAAGGCATACATCAAGGGCTTTCCAGATAGCCGTCAGTTCACAAGTGAAGTTTGACAAAATCTGTCCTGCTCCTTCTTTGATTTTGATGTGCGTTCCATCTTGCAGTATTATGTTAATTCCGGCCCCTCCATAACTCAGGGTAAGGTCTGAAGATCCATCTGTATATGCTGTTAAAGGGGGTGGCCTAGCATTTTTAATCAATAATTTGTACTATGAGGACATAGCCGTTAATATTTCAAACACATTAGACCTCGAAGCCCAAGATATCAAAGTCTACCTCAATCTAAACAAAGCCATCAACATATACAATATGTATCACCCTCCAAACAATACACTTATTGACGATGGAACAATGGCTCAATTTCTTACAGACAACTCTTATTGTAGGTGACCTTAATGCCAAACATCAACTATGGGGATGTTCCACGCCAAACCCAAGAGGCAAAATACTTTCAAACATATTTGACGACAATGCCATCATGTGCTTAAATGATGGAAATCCTACCCATCATTCATACAGCTATAATACTGCACAAGCCCTTGATATAAGTTTTTACTATCCTGACATTTTCCACAAATGCAAATAGCAAATATTAAAAAGTATTGTAAGTGAGTGATCATTTGCCTAATTTGATAGAAATTAGCACCAAGACCAAACCCAGCTCAATTAAGAAAAAATCTGGAACTTCAAAAAGGCTAATTAGATATCTTTCGAAAACACCATTATTAAAGCAGCCACAGTTTCAATACCAAGAGGTAATATTAAGAAATGGATTCCAAATTATACACACCAGGCAATAAATATTCAAACACTTATAACTAAAGGAAATGAACTACAAAAAAGAGCACCCAAAACCAAACAAATTGTAGAACTGAACTGAACATTGTGAATGCAAAAATAAAAAGATTATACGTAAATGTGAAAAGGGAAAAATGGAAACAAACTTGTGAAAACCTTAACCCAAGAAACCCAAATACAAAACTTTGGAATTTGGCAAAACAAATTGACAGATCCCAGTCACAAACCGAAAAAACTAATATGATGAAGAATACAGATGGTACACCAGCAACTAATGACAAAATTGCTGCCAATCTTTCAGGTAATTCATATCAAATAAGTAGTAAAATCAAGGTTGAAACAAAGGCCCGAAGAATTATTCATGACTGTAAAAATGTCACCAGCTCTCATAATATTTTCCATGAAAAAAATCATAATGAAAGAGCTAGCTTATGCATTAGAAAACACTGACCTAAACAAGACTCCTGGGCCAGATGGAATCCATGGCCGAATGATATCAAACTTGGGCTAAATTGGCAAACAAAGACTTCTTAATATTTTCATTAACTCCTGGAAAACTGGAAAATTGCCTCAAGACTGTAAAATGCCCCAATAATTCCCATTTAAAAACTTGACAAATCTGCTGATGACCCAAAAAACTACCGACCTATCTCCCTCACAAGTATTTGCTGAAAATTAATGGAAAAAATTATACTCAGACGACTCACCTACCACCCCAACACAAGAAATATCTTACCAGAAGAATAATATGGATTTAGGAAAGGACATGGGACAATAGACCAACTCTTATTTTTCACACAAAGGTAAAAGATGCACAAAACAGAAAAACAACTAACCACACAATAGCTTATTTTTTAGACCTTACACAAGCTTTTGATAAGGTATGGAAAAACAAGTTATTTGCAAAATTATACAAACATTTCAAAATTGATGGAAAAGCTATCACTTGGATAAATGATTCCCTTAAAAATAGATACATCAAGGTCAAATATAATGGCTCTCTATCTAAAACCTTCAAATTGTATCAAGGATTACCACAAGGATCAGTCCTTAGCCCAAATCTCTTCACCCTATTTATTGCAGGCATAGAGGAAAATTTTTCACATAAAACCAATATTGGACTTTTCGCTGATGACATTATTCTATGGAGCAGCAACAGTAACTGGAAAAAAGATGAAAGAGATTTGAACAAGACTCTTCTCCACCTAGAAAAATTTGCTAATAAACATAAATTAGAATTTAACCCCTAAAAATTAAAACCTGACTTTTTACAACCGATAAGAAACTATACAAAATAAGACCAAATATTATTCTGAAAGAATAACAATTGCAATATAATAAACATCCTAAATATCTCGGCTACACCCTCGATCCAGACATTTAACTCCAGTAAACATATTGAAGGAGTTGTTAGAAAAGGAAGAGACCGACTAAAAATCTTGAAATGTATTTCAGGAAGAGTGGGGAGCTGAAGCAACAACACTAAAATTAACTTACACATCTCTAATGAGACCTATCTTGGAATATGGATATCAAATCTATGGTACAGCATCTGAAACAAATCTAAAATCACTGGAAAGGACACAACTAAATGCAGCTAGAATTATTACAGGTCTTCGAAATACCTGCCCTAATAATATTGTACTTTACGAGGCAGACATTATGCCCTTAAGGATAGAAAAAGCTACAATCTGCCAAAATATATAAACAAAATCAAGAGTTATGAAAACAAACACAGAACTTTCAATTACATACTTAATTGGGAATCCAATATAAGACTCAAAAAATAAGGCCCTCTCCACCTGGCCAAAAGAAATGGATTTTTAAAATATAAAGTGGAAAAATATTATTTAGCAGAAAAAATATCTCCATGCGAATCACTAACAAAATGTTATTTTTAATGCCACTTTAAATGAACCCACCAACAAACAATACCAAAATCCAGAATACTTAAAACAATTATCATTAGAAATAATTAATAAAATTCCTAAAAATGTAATAACTATCTATACCGATGGTAGCAGAGACGAGTTGGGACACACTGACAGTGACTCTCTCATTAAAACCACAAATAAAATGAGAAAATAAACAGAAGAAACCCAGATTTTTGCTCAGTCTTCAGATCCGAACTTATAGCCATCTATGAAGCCTTAAAATCCATCAGAAACACTAAACATCGATATATGGATTCTTACTGATAGTAGAAGTGCCATACAACACTTTAGTCACACAAGGGAACATAGAGACAAAGTAAGCAGGAACATAATTGGTTATCTCCAAAAACTCTCAATACCTCAAAAATTCACCTTCAATGGATACCCTTACATGTAAGCATTGAAGGCAATGAAGCTGCTGATGCGCTAGCGAAAAAATACACAAAAGAACCCTTACTACAGAAAAATAAACTTACTTTTAAAGAAATAGAAACAGTAGCCTAAACAAAAATAAACAAGAACTAGAGGATCCCACCTAAGCACAGTTGGTACACCCTATAAGCAGATGGCCACCCAGACCTTTCGGTCCACAAGCCGGCATCCGAAGCATGCCCTTCGCTGCTATTCTGTTCAACTCATAAGCCAAGTAACGGTATCCAAGCTAGAGCTTGGACATTGTACCTGGAAACACCACCTCCCAGACAACGTGTCTGGAAGGATTTCTATACCGTTGGCCTTTAAACACAGCAAAAGAGGAAACTATTTACTGTGTCCAGCAGGGACCGCGGGGAGGCAGCCCCCGGTCGACTCTGTTCACTCACAGTTGAGGAAAAGCTCAGATGCCACGTCGTGGGCTTTCTCAAGAAGCTTGCTGTGGTTTCTCAGCAGCTTACTCTCGATCGCGCCCCTCGCCCTCCTTCTCTCTTCCTGCACACCCACTACCCTTGGATAATCCAAGACGTAGTGGCGTGCATCCACATCCCTTTCTTCATAGACTCAATAAGGGTTTCTCTTAATTTTAAATCTGTGGAGACTAGGGGAAGAGCCCATGTCCCGAACTACCCTAATGAATTTGTGGGACATTACCTTACAGAGGTACTTGGGTGTTGTTACCCAATTGAATACCTCTTTCTCTTCACACTTTTCCTCCATCTGTCCAACAATAAGTCCTGGATGTGCCCCCTGATCCTCCTATAAACTTCTTTCTTGGTCACTGGGGTCCTCAGTGATCTACCTCTAAAGCATCCTGCCTTAGCGAGCCTGTCTGCGAACTCATTACCTTCGACGAGGCTGTCCCCTAACCCTCCGGAGCCCGCGTTATCATCTCCAGCTCCTGGATTATTTGATGCGCGAGTTGCCCTTTCACCAGATTGATGGCGACGAGGGCCGACATACAATCTGAATAGAGGCGGTCCGGGCTGAAGTTCTTCTCGGCACACACTCTGAGGGCTACCCTGATCGCAACCAGCTCGGCTGAAAAGACCAATTCGTCCACTCTGAGTGTTAAGCTTTCTTGGAAGATCAGCTCTCCATTAGTGAAAATCACTACTCCAGCTCCAGTATTGGCTCCAGACTTACTACCATCAGTGAAAACCTCCGTGTCAATCCCTGTCGGCCCTCCAGGACTCCAATTCCACTTTGGCAACCACTGCGGAGGCTTCCTTGGGTCCCTCTTCCATTCCAGGGCACCCGCTTCAAGTCCCAGGGCATCTTCCCTGTTCTCCCATATCTTCTGTCTGATGGTCTCCTCCTCTAGTTTCAATCCCAGGGGAATAAACCCAGCGAGGACCAAAAAGGCTTCACTGCTGGTAGTGCGATATCCCCCTGTGATTCTGAGTGCCGCTGTCCTCTGCACGCTCTCTAGAGTTTTTGCCACCTTCTGATCCCTGTTATAGCAGGATTGGCTCGACACAGGAGAGGCAGAGGTTCCTAAAAATAGTACCCTCCTTCTCCCCCCCCCCCTATTGAGAGCCAACCAGGACAGGCCTGCACAACGCCTCCCTGCCTCTCGTCACCATCTCCTCCGCCTGGTATTGCCAACCCAACTTGTCATCAATGACCACCCCCAGGATGGTCATCCTATTGACCAACGCTACCCTCCGTCCTTTCATCCGGATAGCCGGCTTGTGCTCCCATTTGATATCTTTACTTTTAGTTCTTATGTCCCTAGGCTTAAAGCTGAGGGCTTTAGTTTTGGAGACATTGAACTTAAAGCCAGAGTCATGGGCCCAGTTCGAGAGGATTTGGAGAGAAGCTTCAACACACTTATCAGCCTTCGCTCTCGAAGTAGCCTCAATGATGAGGAACTGGTCGTCAGCATAGAGAACCAGCCAGGCTCCCTCAGGTAGCTCCTCCTGGAAAACAGTGTTTACCAGGATATTCCACATAATAGGTCCGCAGCAAGAACCCTGGGGGCAACCCCTAGCACAGTTTCTTTCCAACTTCCGCCCACCAAAACTGAGGCTAATCCGTCTATCTCTCAGGAAGTCACAAACCAAGCTGCACAAATTATCAGGACACCCCATGTCCATCAAATTTCATCAGCTTGTTCCAGCTCATGGAGTTGAACGCGCCATCAATGTCCAGGGCCACGAGAAGAACCCAAGCACCCTTATTTAAGCCCATCTCAACCCCCTCTAACACCTCGTTCAGAGCCGTGGTTGTGGAGTTCCCTTCCCTAAAACCACGTTGGAAAGAGGAAAGGAGCTCATTACTTAGAGAGCCAGTGCTTCAGTCGCTGAGCTAGTAGGCTATCCAGGACCATACCTAGACACACTAGTAAAGAAAGCGGACGATAATCATTAGGAGAATTACCCTTTCTACCAGACCTTTCTAGAAGCACTACTCGGGCAACCTTCCATGCCTCAGGAAAAGTACCAGTGTCCAGGCACCTATTGAAAAACCTGGCAAGAAGTGATGGGTGCATTCTTAACAGGGCTTTCACGACCGTGTTATCAATCCCTTCGGGACCAGGAGATTTCCTTTTCCCGAACTTGAAAGCCGTCAGTTTCACCTCATTCTCAGAAAAGGGCGGATCCACCAAACCACAAGTGGTCAGAGAGATCTCGTCCTCTGGTTCCTCGTTTCCGAAGTGCCGATCCAAGTTGTTTTTATTTTATCTTCTGCTTTCGAGCGAGTAGGTCTAGAACACATTCTCTCTGAATTTTCTCATTGTTGGTGGATGAAACAGCACCAGTGATTATTTTGGCCGCTTTTGCTTGAACACTGTCTAGTCTTACTTTTAGTGATGAGCTTGAGGGAGCCCAGACCGGTGTTGCATATTCCATTATCGGCCTTATTGAGGTGATATATGTTGTTCTGAGAATTCTGGTTTTTTCCCCCAATTTGTTCCACATTGCCATCTCAGAATGTTTAGTTTTCTGGTAGCTCTATTTGAGGTGCTAATTATGTGTTTTGAAAATTCCAATTCCTCATCAATGACAGTTAAAATAATTTTATTGAATCTTGTCAATACATACAAAGTGCACAGTCTGCACTATTAAAAAAAAAGATAATATGCATTATATACATGTGATATCTTGGGACCTCTGGGACCAGTGTTACCTGATGCTAGACGAACCTCGATGTCAACTCTACCGTGCAGTTGTGGTGGAAGGCGATACAGCTGGGCCAAAGGTGAAATAAGCAAATAGAGATTCCACTTAGAAGCGTCTGAGCGCCAAGAAGGAATGGGACGGGGAGATTTCTGGCAGGAAAGGGTTTACCTTTTATCGGAGCGTCCGGTGGACAGGGACTGGAACGAAGACTAACTAAGGACTGACTAACTGAGGATCGGGGCCTCCTTTTATAGCTGAGCTGGGTCCGAACAGGTCACTGCTCTTTTCTGACGTAAACAGGGGGAGAAGTTTTATTATCCAGGAGGGCCACGACCTTGTAAAAGTTGGGCTGGGTTTGCTAGGTGTTCTCTCCTATTTTCACCTAAGCCTGATTAGTTTTAACTTTAATTTTTTTCCTGTTAGTCTCCATTCCTTCTATCTGTACAGTTGCTATACTTTATTAGATTCTTACGCGGTACAGATTGATGTTAGTTGAGGCTTTCTATTTGCAGTAAATAAGAAGTTATATACAATTACGTGGTGGAACATGTGGTAGTAGATATCTGGACTATTTACAACAATTCCATGGTCTTAAATCATCACATACACTATGTACAATGAATATGGCGCCTCTGCCAGCGCTGCAGAGTTTGGTGGAGAATCGCCAGTGAGTCTCCAGCGACACCACGCATTTTTCGAACTACGATGAATACCTACATCGCGTACTTCGTCGCGTACATCTCGGTGATGGCCTGGTCGTCGAGACCAACTGGAAAGATCCAGGACTGCAGTATCACACGTTCTTCCTTCCTTGGAAAATTCTCCATTGACCCAAACCTTTAACCTTCTTCACCTTAAGAAGTCTGCAATCCAGGTTAAGGTTTCTCCTCTTACTCCGATGTTGTGCAGCTTTTCACGTAATTTCTCCCTCCACACTCGATCAAAAGCTGAGGTCATATCAAGGAATATAGCCGTGGTCTTCTTTGGCGGTTTTTCCTGGAAAGAATCTATTATTGATTGACAGAAGTAGAACAGTTGATCAGTCGTACAGCGCTGGGATCTATAGGCAGTTTGGTAGAAGTTTATTTTATTATTGTTAGTGAGCCAGACTATGAGCCTAGAGTGGATAATTCGTTCTGTTATTTCACAAAGTATGCTGGTGAGAGCAATTGGCCGATAGTTCTTGAATTCCTTGGCATCTTTGTTTGGTTTCAGTATTGGCACAGTAATTGATATCTTCCAATTCTTTGGTAGTTCACCAGTTTACCATGAAATGTTCAGTATTCGTAGGAGTTGTTTATTAGCTTTGTCTTCAAAGTGTTTAATCATTTGACCAAAGATTAGATTATCTCTTGGTGACCTCTTAGATTTTTTTTCGATGAGTTTATCTCATTCAGTGTGAAGTCTCTCGAGAAAATATCTTGTTGATGGAAGTTTCTTGCTTGTTTAACTAACTGGTTTATATTATTTTTAGATTGTTTTCAATCGTATATTTGAGTATGGAAGTGCTTGAAAGATATTCAGCAATTATGTTAGTCATCTGTTTGTTCTCGTTCTCTCTGTTCTATTCATATCGGTTAGAGTATTGGAGGATTGGTGTTGGTTTTGATTCTTTTCTAACACTCTAATCATATTCCAGTGTTGGCTGTCCTTTCTTGGATCCATTTTTTCGCAGAACTCTGCCATTTTCTCTTGTTTGCATATCCAAATTTCTTGTTCTATTTTGTAACTAATTTCAATGTGTTACTTTCTCTTTTCTTCTGTTTTATTTTTTTAAAGAAGTTCATTGATATTGTCTCTCTCTGCAATCATTGCCTTGATGTTGTGGTCCTTCCAGTAAGGTATCCACAGGTCTAACGTCTCCTTCTAGGTATCGATGCTTTTGCAGCTTTTGATATATTCGAAGAGAAGTTTTCCAAGTTTTTGTCAAGCGTTCTGTAATTCAATTTTTCGTTGCACAGTTCTTCAAGCTTTTCTGTGAATTTTTTTTCAAGTCGGCTTTCCTAAAGTTCCATGTTCTTTTATTCTGTTGGACATTCTCAATTTTGAAGTTTAGGGTTGTTAAAATTGGTCTGTGGTCACTGATTGCACCTCTCAGGATTTTCCATTGTGTTGTGGGTGCGATGTTGAAATTTATCGCTGTGATGTCTATTGCGGATTCTGTGCCTGTCGACTTGGATAGATAGGTGTTCTCTCCCTTATTTAATGGTGTAAGGTCGAGGTCGGTGACCTTTGTTATCCTTGACAGATGATCCCCAAGTTGAACTTTTGGCGTTAAAATAGCCGAGTATGATTGTGATATCCAAAGAGGCTTCACGAGCTGAAAGTTGGCGATTTTGAGATGTGTCAAGAATTCGCTTCATGGGTTTTCCGGAAAATTGATATTGATGAAAACTGGCTGTCGAATGTTCTGTAGACAGATGATGCTCACTTTTCTCTAAACGGAGAATCTAACATTCAAAACAGCCGCTTTTGGGCAACAGAAAACCCTAGAATTTTTACAGAAATGCCACTTTATCAGCCTAGAGTTACAGTTTTGTGTGGGTTCACTTCTTCTTTCATTATTGGGCCATTTTTCTTTGAAAAATCAATGGAAGAACTTTTAAAACCGTTTTTGTAACTGGTGAACGTTATGTTCACATGGGGTATTCCCATATTGCAGGGAAAAATGCACTAAGCGAAATAACATTCATGAAAGTTGGAGGACCTCCTCATATCTCCCGCGGTGCCAAACAATTTCTGAAGAATACGTTCGTTGAAAATCGTGTGATAAGTCGCCACTTTATATATCAGTGGCCTCCAAGATCACCAGACTTGACGCCTTGCGATTTTTGTTTATGGGGGTACATTAAATCGTGTGCTTATCGATGCTGGCATACCACATTGGCCATGTTAAAGGCTTCTATCAGATGGCACCTTTTATTAATTTCAACAGATATTTTTCTTAATGCTGTCCATTCTGTCATTTGTCGTCTGCAGGCGGTGATTGAGAATGAAGGGTGCCACATTGAGCAAGGATTGTGACCTAATACAAGAGAGAATGGGATAAGGGGGATAATTGGGATATGGGATAATAAATGTTGTCCTCTCATCTTGACTCTTTTTTTTTTTTTGTGAACAGTAATATTTTGTTTGTATTTGCTCACATATTATTTCGTGCAAACCAGAGTGTTATAACTTCTCGAATAACACTGGTGCACACAATTTTTTCCCTTATGTTTAGTTTTTCGCTTTTCGCTCATTAGAAGAAATAGCATAAGGAATATTTTCTGTACACCAATAACTTTAGAAATTTTGTGCAAAAAAATAATACAAAATGATTTTACTACCACGTTTTTCAACGCAAAAGGTCGATTTGAAAAATATTTTTATTTGAGGGGACACATTTTTTAAAATTGGGTACAGTATGAGAGAGAGTTGAATTAAAAATATTAGAAATTTATTATCTTCGGAAACACAAGCCGTATCTAAAATATTATTTTTTTTTTGCTACATGTTTGAATTTGCATTTACCTATTTTACATATCTCTGATTTTGTTTAAAAATTGTTAACCAATTCTTCATACTTTTGGCGAAGTGGTGTTTTATTAATTTGTTATTTGATGTTATTAGGGTTCTTTCCTGGTATTCAAAAAGGAAAAATACGTGTCGATCAGTTATATTTTTCAATTTATCAAACAATTTGGCCGCTGAATCTCTGATTCTGGTAGTGCGCCATCTGGCGAATAAAATTGTAACTAAAATCAATTTCGAATTTTTCATTATTTGCCATAAAAAATCCCATTGCATCCTGAACACAATGGTGTTTACCGCATTGCTCTAGCGCAAATATTCGCGGAGTTATTAATTTTTAAAGTTGTGCGGGACTTTTGGATCACCCTGTATATATATTATAGATTTAGATTATTATCATTTTATTTACATATATAGATTTACAACAATGCATTTCATATCCATAATATTCATATATATAACTACGATTGATAGAATCCTTTGAAATATAAGCAATAATAAAAAAAAAACGGTTTCCGAGAATAAGTTTCTTGCCTTATTTATGCCTTCTCTCTAGCTTTCAGGAATTATGAACCCTTCTACAGGAGTTAAGGTTCTCTCTAAGATGGAAGGGTTTGTGGGATGGTTGCGTGATGGGTTGGTGTGGCTTGTGGAAAGGCCTCTGATAAAATTATAATTATATTTTATAAAATAAATTTATTTATTAAAATCTAGAAATATATAAAGAGAAAAGAAGTAACGGCCGTTGGAAGCAAGCCTTGTTGTTGACGACGCGCGTGGCCAGAGTCCTGGATACCGCCCGCGCATGCGTAGTGAGGTCGCTACACTACTGCCCGTATGCTTAGTGAAGCTTTGTCCCAGTTAGCGCTCGCTGAAGCTAGTGTGGTCGCTACAGGATTATAATATCAGAAAGCTTGAAAGAATATATAAATAAAGCAAGAAATTTATCCTCGAAGGCCTTTTTTACTATATTGCATATTTACTAATATATTAAAAACAAATTTGGCATTTCCTGACTGCTCATATAAGCATTTTAGATAACAGAGCGCCATCTAGTGGAACAAAAATCAACTAAACGTTGATATAGTTTGTCAACTGTTTGACCAACCCAATTTATTGATAAATCGAGAAATGTCAATTTGATGGCGTTCTGCTATCTAAAAATGCTCATGTGAGGGTCAGGAAACGCCAATTTTGTGTTTTTAATATCAACACTTGACCATTTTTCTATTTTTCTTATTTGTTTTCATATAAATATTTAAAAAATAAAAATAAAGAAAGCATCTCCTGACCACGAGCACATGTACTTTTTAGATGGCAGAGCGCCATCTAGTGGAACAAAAATAAACTAAACGTTTATTCAACTTGCTCCGTGAAATTTGGCCATCCCAATTTCTTGAATTATCAAGAAATTGGGCTGGCCAAATATTACGGTGCAAGTTAAATAAACGTTATTTTATAATACAATATAATATAATGCGGCTTGTGATTGTAAAACGACATTTGAAAATTATCCTGCATGAGTTTCTTTTGAACGAAAAATCAAAATTTATCCAAAGAGAAGTAACGACTATTTCTAACCTTAGGGATGAAGTATGAATGGTTGAATTGTGAAGAGTAATGATAAACGGAAAAATAAAATTTACATTCCTGGACACTTTCATTTTCCCGTTTATCATTACTCTTCACAATTCATCCTTTCATACCTCATCCCTAAAGGTTAGAAATAGTCGTTATTTCTCCTTGAAATAAATTTTGATTTTTCGTTCAAAAGAAACACATGCGGGATAGTTTTCAAATGTCGTTTTACAAACGTTATTTTATTTTTGTTCCACTAGATGGCGCTCTGCTATCTAAAAAGCACATGTGCTTGTGGTCAGGATATGCTTTCTTTATTTTTAATATCAACACCTGACCCACTTCTATTGTTTTTTCTTATAAATATATGTTAAAAATAAGTAATATATAGGATAAAAGGTCAGATGTTGATATTAAAAACTAAAAGAGATAATCCTGAACGCTCGCACGATCATTTTAGAAGGTAGAACGCCATCTAGTGGAACAGAAATCAACTAAACGTCGTGGTTTGCTTTTCATGAGTTATCAAAAAATGAGTTAGCCAAACATTTTGGAATAAGCTTAAATTAACGTTTTGTTGATTTTTGTTCCACTAGATGGCGCTCCTTCATTTGAAAATTCTAATGTGAGCGGTATGTCTATGCTCCTTTTGTTATTAATATACAAATATATTTTTGAAAATAGAGCAATCCATATTTAATTCAATAAATAATAAAAAGGCATATATTGGATTTAATGAAAGATTTATTTGATAATATTTCGGTTGGCTGAACGCCAAACCTTTAAAAAGGCATTACATTTTTGTATACACAAACTCAGCGCCTCATAAAGGTTTGGCGTTCAGCCAACCGAAATATTATCAAATTCAATATATGCCTTTTTATTATCTAATATAAATATAGTGTTGTGTAACCACGGCGCGACCCTGAACGCCGGACACGTGGGCGCGACTAACACACGCCCGTTATCTTAACTAGCAAGGCTCACGATTTTGAAATTTTTATTTAATTTTAATTATTATTTTTTTATTTTAATTAATTTTAAACGCTCTCTGTGAGTCATCGAACAACAGAGTTCGGCGAGAAATTGCACTTTGACCACGGACCAACTTTTTTGTTTGCTCTCTTTATTATTATTATTATTCTTTTGTTTTTTCGGACTCAAGTTCCATTTTTTTTTGGATCAACGGAAAATGAAGACGGCCCGACCCGCACCAACCGACCCTACAGAGTACAGACCCGAGTGCCAAGAAGCTACAGACAAGATGCATCCCCGGATGTTACATCCCTTAGTACGGCCCTGTGACTTCCAGGCTCCACCACAACAATGTCTATATACATATTTGAAATAAATTATTTTTTCTTGAACTAATTATATATCGGATTAATAAAGAGACAGGATTACGATATTTTCTTATCCGACCTAAAGCCAACGTAGAGGATTGGCGAAAAAATAAATAAAACAAAGCAATAAAAGGAGGAGATGTGATTTTGCATAAGGAAGAAAGAATATTTTGAAAAATGACAGAATATACTGATAACAATGGAAAGTCAAAGAAAGGCTTTCTTTAATAAATCGACCAACATGAAATAAAGATGAGAGGAATTGGACGTTGTGTGTAAGGTGCGTGACCAAATCTTTCACGAGAGAGAGATTTCTTATAGTCTGAACTCTCTCTTTCTCGACCTCTTTCTACCTATCTACATTTATCTAATCCACTAGCGTGTTTTTCTACTTATCCCTAGTACACGTGGTACAGGCCATGATAATCATGGTGGGTAGAAGTAGGCGATTGCTTTTACTGTAAGTGCACCACATATCTACATATGTGAAAAGCAGTTCGACTTTGCACTTAAAAATCTTCCAGAGCCCCGTTTGGTTACTTGCACTCGCTGGTCGGGTTGGACTTTTTCAAGAATCGGGGGCCATTGGAGCATTTCTTTTTAATCAGAAAAAAAGTGTCCAATGCGGGAATCGAACCCGGGTCGTAGCGGTCGAAAACTAACGGTTTAAACCAGCCTTCCACAGACCCCCAATCCACTAGAGTAAACGGTAGTGTTGAATTTAAAATATTATTTTTTTTGGAGCGTTAGAATGTTCATAAATAGAATTCTGAGACTACATAGAATCTAGAACTGAGAGATCGAAGAGCAGAATGATCCATCGTCGCTGAACCTAAACGGAAATTGGATTTGACTTTGAGCCATTCTCTTCCACTCTTGAGTCCCAGTGGGACCTCTAGGGAATCTTTAGAGGATGGGGTTGGTGTGTAAAATTCTTTCACTAAAATAAAATTAAGACTCTTAATTTGAACCTTATCTTATTAAGGAAAAAAACATAAAAATATCATCCTCAGATGATTTAGACACTGGTTTCTAAAACTGCAATCCCTACAATGGAAACTTCAGCTACAAGCTTGTCAATAAGCCAATTGGCAATTTATCATTGAGGTAGAATGTTATAACATTTTCACCGTGATATCTACATATGTAACAATTTCTAATTATCAACAACAACAACAGCTTTATTAGGACATTTCCGTCCTGTAAGGACTCGCCATACATCATTTTTATGTAGAAAAGGGAAAAAAACAAAGGAGAGAGGGGAAAATTGAAAGAAAATCAAAGTATTCAACATAACTATACAAATTAACTATGGATGGAAATTGTTCTGTAATTTTAGTTCTTAGAGATTACCTTGTTCTCTAACGCTTTATGAAAGTTAAACAATTCTATCGCTATATATTTTTCTCGGACATTATTCTGATTAGCTGAACTGGGTTCACGTAGACCTGGATAATGTTCTTTAAGATCTTATTCCGTTCCTCGTTAACAATAGTGTATTCAGAGATGTAGTGGGTCATTTCTTCTATTTCTAATTCGAAACTATTATAGACGCGTATGATTATTCTCAAAAATAAACAATTTCTACTGTCCTGAAGAAAAATTGTTTATTTTTAAAAACAATCAAACGCGTCTATAATAATTTTCGAATTTTGATAACAGATGGCGTGCTGTTGCATCATAATATAATTTCTAATTAGTTTGAATTTATAATTACGAAGTGATAACATCTCCATTTAGCTACTATAGCCACTGAAGGAACACAAATATATGCGGGGATCAATAATATTTATATTGTGATTTTATACATATGTGACAGGATAGCATTTCCTAACTATAATTCATAACTTCATAGAATCAAGAATGGCTGAAACTATAGAGAACACTAATGAAACATTCCGAACTTTTTTCTCATTTGGAATTCCTTTTTATTTTCGTCCGAATTTTTATAACTCACAGTTCATCACAAATCATGGTAATTTTGGAGAATTTCTGTCGAAAATCGGGACAACGGATGATCCTAGCTGCTTCTGTGGAAAAGAAAACCAAAACTCAGTACATTTATCGATAGAATGTCCGATCTTCCACAGCTACAGAAGTAATCATTTTTGTCCCATCGAAAAAATTTGCGAATTTGTATATAACAAAGATACATATGTAAAATTTAATAATTTTTGAAATTAATTTTAGATTTTCTTTTATGTTTGAGAAAATCGTTTCAGTTTTAATTTTGTTTTTAGTCCTGTTATTGAATTGTATATAAATTGAATTGTATATCTATATTAATAGAATGGAAATTTCATAAGTGGACATCACTAAAAACTTTCGTTACAATGCATCAATTTCAACCAAATTTTCAACATATATGTAAAACGAGATGTAGCAGGTTTTGCTTAACATCAAAATATATTTCCTAACATTAACATGCGTAACTTCGCTGTTATCGATTAAATACAAAAAAAATCAACAGAGTTAATTTTTTACATACTAGCTAATAATCTCAATCTAAAAAACAACAACGATATTACATATTTCTCACATATTCACAAATAATCTTAATTAATAATTAACTAATCTTTATAACATTGTTTATTATATTTCAACTTTTATTTCTACATTTGTTTTTAAATACCCAATTGTTTTATCATGTTTCTAATTTCGCCTAACAAATATACAAATTTATAGTGACCAACATATGCAAATTTTACCTTTGTTTTTTATTTAACTTGATATCGTAAACATATACATCCATTGTAAGCATTTTCTGTTCACCTTCCGTGGTTTCTCTTTTCTCTGATAGTGTTTAGGTGTAGTATATTTTCTTATTACCAGACTACAAACATTCCCTCGAGAAAAACCCGGGCGAAGCCGGGTACATCCGCTAGTAGGTTGATAAAATGTATTTAGGTGCAAGTATCCCAAGCTGGGATATCACGTCTGATATGTCAAATTTAATAAACGGGTTATAGACATGGTTTACAAGATTGAAATATGGTAGAATAACTGGCAAAACCGCTGGGAGTGTTCACCACAGATTAGCCAAGCCCTCTCAAAATTCTTATCATTGCAATAAGGGCTACAATATATAATTGTTTCACTCAAACAGAAGCATATCAAAAATAGTTAATATTTACAAGTAACATGTTATAAAACGGGGGTCGGTGGAATGATGATCTAAACCATTGGTTTTTGGGCGCTTCGACCCGGGTTCAATTCCCGTATTGGGCGCTTTTTTTCTGATAAAAAAAAATGCTTCAATGCCCCCCGATTCTTACAAAAGTCCAACACCACCAGCGAGTGCAAGTAACGAAACGGTGCTCTGGCATATTTGTAAGTGCAAAGTCGAACTGCTTTTCACATGTATAGACATGTGGTGCACTTACAGTAAAATCAGTCGCCTACTTCAACCCACCATGATTATGATGGTCTGTACCATGTGTACTAAGGATAAGCAAAAAAATAAAACTTGTTATAAAAGATAAATAATTAGGATTATGTGATATTTACATAGTACTGGAATACCATTTACATATTTACATCCTACTAAAGGAACATTACACATGCAAATAATATTTATTAATAAGATATTTCCATAGAATTTCTCCATTGCTAGATGGTGAAGACAAGATGTTCTCCCTCCATCAAAGCTTCTATCTCTTCATTGATCCGGACACAGCGTGCGCTGAATCCTTGAGAGGTCTTTTCCCTTTAAAACATCACTTAGCACTTCTTTTATACTCTCTTCCGTCCTTCCTGTCGACTTCGAAATATCTTTTTAACGCATTTTCATTCCTTACACACAGGCATTGGGACCGTCACTTCAATAAGACTACTAGATTAGAATGAAAATCGTTGATTTTAAATAGAGTATCACCTTTGTAAAACGAAATTTGACAATTATACCGCAAATGTTTCTTTTGAACGAAAATTCAAAATTTATTTTGAGGAGAAATAACGATTATTTCTAACCTTAGGGATGAAGTATGAAAGGATGAATTGTGAAGAGTAATGATAAATGGAAAAATAAAGTGTCCAGGGATGGGAAACGAACCCACAGTGTTCCATTTAACGGGCAGATGCCATGTCCACTAGAGGGTTCGTTTCCCATCCCTGGACACTTTATTTTTCCGTTTATCATTACTCTTCACAATTCATCCTATCATACTTCATCCCTAAGGTTAGAAATAATCATTATTTCTCCTTAAAATAAATTTCGATTTTTCGTTCAAAAGAAACATTTGCGGTATAATTGTCAAATTTCGTTTTACAATCATAAGCCGCATTATATTGTATTATAGAGTATCACCTGTTAGCAATCATGTCTGTTTAGATACTACGCCAAGTTAGAGAATAAGTTTCAGAAGATACGATTATTCTTCTTTTTAAACTAGGAATTACCTAAACATATGGATACATTTTTTCAATCCTTTTAATCAAGTTTTACTGAGTAGAAAAGAGAAATATATATATATAGTTAAACCTCTCTATAGCGCCCCCTCTTGGGACTCACCAAAATAGGGTGCTATAGACAGGTCACTTTTAATGTAAATCGCATCGTACTAGGTATTTAAAATCGGGGGCTATAGAGAGGGAGGCGCTATTTAGAGGGGCGCTATAGACAGGTGTAACTATCAAAATTAATAATCTGCTCATAAAATATAAATATTTTGCTACATGGTTCCATTAGGAAAGACAAACTTCAGGTTAACACAGCAATTTTATTTATGGTAATAACAAATTAAAAGTTATATCAGAGATACAATTAGGTAATGTTTACAGAGAATAACAAAAAAAGGTATATCAAAATTATTATTATTTTCATATAAAAATAAATATATGGCTACAATATCATCAAATATATCTTTTATGAATAATAATGATTTTAGATCGAATACAGACTTTAATAAATGTATAAGGAATTATATTTAGGGGGAAGAGAGGATGATTTACACGCAAATCCCTAAGTTAGGACAAGTTACATAATAAAAATATCGTCAAGACAAAAAAATCGTAAGCTAGAAGTTGATCGTGAAGATGAAGTGTCCTACGCAACATGTGACAATAATAGCTCAGGCCATATGTCAGGACGTTATGTAAATATAGCTTATTTTAGATTTTCCAATCCTCATCTCTGTTTATGCAACTTCCATATGTTTCTAACGTCAGCTTTAATACATGCAAGTAACATCACACACTGTGTATAAAAAGTGAAAGTAGTATAAACTTATGATTTTACTTTGTTTTAAAAATGAATCGATGTTGGTTCCATATGTTTGAATTGAATATTACACCTTATTTCTATATATATTTTATTGCTTAAAAAGGAAAACAACAAAAATGAAACTACAATTATAAAATGATTTGATAATTAAGAAAGAAAAACAACAATAATAAAAAAAGCTGATGATGATAAAAAAATTGAATATGTTTGCCAGAAAAATGCTTCTATGAATTAAAAAATAGGAATAATTACAAAATTAGCATATAAATTTCAAACACCCTGCTTCTATGGAATACCCTTTTTTTCTTAAATTTAGCCTTAAATACTCAATTTTTGCTATCTTAGGAAGCCTTTTGGGACAATTGTTTGGTCCTTAAGGTACAGTCTGCACCACGTTGATGAGGGACAACATCCCTAAACGCGTAAATGATTTTTTTTTTATTTATAAAGAAAAAATGGGTTGGTCAAAAATCATAGAATTACCCCAAAAAACGTTTTTTTCCTTTTTGCAAGCATCAATCTTTTAATCCCAGAGGTTTCTTGAGATATCAATAAATTGGTATTCAAGGCTAAACATGCGTAAATAAGCGGAAAATGGAGAAAAAATAAAAAATAGAAAAATAATAGGTGTTGATGTTAAAAACAAATTATAAATAAATTATATAACACTAGACGAATGACCCGGGCAACGCCCGGGTTCACCCGATTAAATGTTTCATTCAAACACTATTCGTTACAATTATAAATTTGGCGCCGTGGATGTCACTCTTGTGAAACGTCCCGCTCCAAACTTTACATGTACATTAGGTCAGCTGATTATACCTCCCATCTTCACCGCTAGAGGCGTTGCTCGCGAGCAAAAGGGCAAACTCTACGAATATTCGGGATAGAGACCTGAAAATTTCACTATAAGTTTTTCCAGATTCTACTCTATATACTGTTAAAATTTCAGTCAGATTAGTTACGATATAAATCTTCAAATCGAGCGAGCGTCTATAAATATTTCGATTTAGATCAAGTATTTTAATTATTAAGCGAACACACTATTATTAAAAATATTTTGAGAAGATTTCGATTTTAAACGTATTTATAACCTTGATAGAGGGCGCTGTTCGTGAGCCAAGTAGAATAATTTGAATATATAGTTTTAATATTTAATTTATATATAATTTAAAATAGTCTATCGTTTTCCTCGTATTTTTTTTTTTACCTATGTATGGAAATTTTGGTACTGTAAAAAAAAACTTTGCTTCAATAATATAAAAAAAAAACACCCAGGCTAAGTTTCGAACCAAGGTTGTGGAAACACGAAGCCGCACACCGAACCATTAAGCTACGCTTGGCAGCATAAATATTCGCATGTAAAGCTATTTCAGGCCTTAGATATTTCTAACGACCTTTTTGAAATAGGTTTTTGAAACATGGAAATTATAATACTTCAAATAAATTGAAATAGAGTGAACACAAATAAAACATACCAAATATTTCGAATTAGAGCAGTTATTTTAAACGGCGAATTAGATCAGTTATATCTAAAAATGAAAATATATAAATAAATAAAACCTACCAAATATTTCAAATTAGAGCAGTTATTATATAATATATGTATATTATATGTGTTATTAAGCGAACTATATTAGTTATTTTAAACGGCGAATTAGATCAGTTATATCTAAAAATGAAAATATATAAATAAATAAAACATACCAAATATTTCAAATTAGAGCAGTTATTATATAAATATTTATATTATATGTGTTATTAAGTGAACTATTATTAATAAAATATTGAGAAGATTTAGATTTTAAACGTATTGTTACGACTCTTCTCAGCCGTCGATGTTTGCGTGCAAGGTTTCTGAGAAGACAATGTGGGTTCGTTTCGGATACAGCTTAGTACCATGGATTTATTACCAGGGCTGTAAAGAGTAGATTGATACCTATATACAGTAAAAGATTAACTTGCCTTCAATGTCCGCCACTAGAGGGATCCTTCTCCGCTACCGTCTTCCCGGTCAGTCCATACGGCCACACGTTCGGAGCCCACCTGCTGCGTCTGTTGTCACCGCCGTTTTCCTCGCCGCAGGTCCCGTTGTCACCAGACAGACTTCTCTCCCGAGACTGCCATGTATTCTCGGCACACAAATCCCCGGCAGGCCGGCCGGCCGGCTTCCTTCACGGCGACACCAGCTGGACTCCCCCTGTCTGCCACCCCCTCCTCTGGAATTTGTCAATCAACACTTCCTGGAAGGGGCGCCCCTGTATACCTTCTTCTCTTGGCTTCCCCACTTATTCTCTTCTACTTCTTTGCTGCACCGCTTCAGTATTTATAACCTTTTAATACTTGATAGAGGGCGCTGTTCGTGAGCTAAGTAGAATAATTTGAATATATAGTTTTAATAATTGATTTATATATATTTTTAAAATAGCCTATCGTCATCCCCGTTATTTTTTACCTATGTATGGAAATTTTGGTTTGTATTAGTGAACTACTGCGAATTTGTATACCGTGCATACAGACCAACAGACAAACATACAAACATTCATTTTTATATATATAGATATAGACCATATCGAGAATCAATTTATAAGAGAAACGCCATTACATTTGAACATTATCTGATTTAACCTAACGATATAGTTATTTAATTAGTTTTTTTTTTTATTTATCCCTAGTATATGTGGTACAAGCCATGATAATGATGGTGGGTAGAAGTAGGCGACTACCTTTACTGTAAGTTCACCACATGTCTACACATGTGAAAAGCAGTTCGACTTTACACTTACAAATGTGCCATAGCCCCGTTTAGTTACTTGCACTCGCTGGTGGAGTTGGAGTTTGGCAAGAATCGGGGGCCATTGGTGCATTTTTTTTAATCATTAAAAAAGTGCCCAATGCTGGAATCGAACCCGGGTTGTAGCGGTCGAAAACCAACGGTTTAGACCATCCTTCCACCGACCACCCATTTAATTAGTTAAATCCCAGAAGCCGTGTAAATTTCTCGAATATTTGTCTATATGCAGAAATAATTCAAATGTCGAATTATCCGTGGTAAATTCTGCGAGTAATTCAATTGGACAATTCTAGGGAACATTGATCGTCTGGTCACTGAACGCGTCTATCGTCTGCTTCTATTAAAGAGCCAATGGGAAGGCAGCACTCAATATTCCTGAGGGGGGGGAGGGGTGGACTTTATTAGAGTCTGGGCATTAGGGCTTGATGGATGAGCGTCTAGATAGGTTAGGTTAGGTTAAGTTGAGGACCATTATCTGTCTTGACAGCTTTATTTACCAATAAGACGCCTTTCCTAAACTTTATCTACGTTTTAAATTTATGATAATAGTTTATAACACACACATATATATTAAAAATAAATTAGACACCCTGACAACGAAGCACATGGACTTTTTAGATGGCAGAGCGCCATCTAGTGAAAGAGAAATCAACTAAACGTTGATTTAACCTGTTCCCTGATATTTGGCCAACCCATTTTCTTGATAAATCAAGAAAAGACAATCATGAACGCTTTTCGGGCTGGTGGCTCTGGTGCAATGTGTACCTCTGCGACCAAAAATCTTTAAAATTTCAATTATTTTATGTTTTTATATATCAATAAAAAATATATTTCAATAAATATTGTCCTATAACAAACTCTGTAAAGATAATCGCCAGGTAACGCGGTTTTCTACTATACAAATCCATTGTTGTTGTTCTAATTTGGCCGGCTCAAAGTCCTTTGGTAAATATTGTCGTGGTAATAAATAAATAAAGGGCAAATTTGGGAATAAATAATTTATTATAAGGGGTATTTATAGGGAGATAGAGTGTGTACAACTTACCCCAAGTTAAAGATAATCCTAATGTCAGCCACCGTCCCGTTTTCCTTATTTACAGATCAGCTTCGTAGAAGCCTTCACACCTGTGGTTCCCCCCCCGGGGTCCAGGGATGATTGACAGGTGTCCCATCTGGATGGAGCTACTTGACAATATGTAAATACTAGCCGAATGACCCGGGCAACGCCCGTGTTTTACCCGATTGAATGTTTTTATTCAAATACTATTTGTTACAATTATAAATTGGCGCCTTAAATAAATGCATATATTAGTTAATAACTATAGCCTATGTGCTTTATCTGTCTATGTACTGTTGGCTTCCGTAGGCGTCTCTTACTGGGAAAAAGAAAGAGAGGATTCCATTTAGTTATTAACTAATATAGGCATTTATTTAAGGAGTGACCCGCTCCAACACAATAGTTACAAAACCCAAAAAGCGAGTGGGGGGCATGATGGGGGGGGGGGGGGGCAAAGGTGGCGTGATCGTAGCCAACCAATAGGAGAGCGCCATTCCAGAAAAAAATCAAACGGTGACAGAGATGAAGAATTATTAAGAACGCATGACGCTCGTAACTGTATATAGAATACAAATTGATCCACGCAGATAACTTCATTATTTGTTGTCGTGGAAACTAAGAAAATATCTAAAGACAAGATTCTTCATTGTTTTTCATATATTTGTCATCATAAACGTATCTTCGTATGTTGATTATATTCCATTACATAGCGCTTTCATTTATCAAGTATTCAGTAATTTTTAAGAATAGATTACGAATACACCATGAGCGCAAATTATTAATAAAAATATATCACCGAACAAGCTTAAATCAACACTTAGTTTATTTTTGTTCCACTAAATGGCTCTCTGCCATCTAAAAATGCTCATGTCAGGATATGTCTTTTTTGTTTTTTAATATATATATGTTATATAAAAATATGTTTTTCAAATATATTTCATAGATAAAATACTCTGATAAATCGACCGCCAGAGGTCACTCTTCCCCTATAAAACCTCGTTGTTGTTTTATCCCAATGGCCGAGCGTCTAATTCTTGCTAGGCTGTCGTGGATGGCCGATAGGATGTGTAAAGCGCCTCCAAACCAGTTCGGATTTAAGCCTTGTAGATCTACTACAGCCGCACTCTTAAATCTAAAATCTACTATAACCCGGACGATTAAAAATAGGAAATCTTGTCTTCTTCTTTCTTTTGATGTTAAAGGCGCTTTTGACAACGTGCTCCACTCCAGTATCTTGAGAGCGTTGCACAAAAGTGTCTGTCCCAGAAACATTTATCACCTGATAAACTCGTTTCTATGTAACCGTGTTGTGAGACTATCTATGAATGGTTGTACTGTGTCGAGACGAATTTCCAAAGGATGTCCCCAGGGTTCAGTTCTTGGCCCATTCCTTTGGAATATTGTCTTTGACGGACTCCTCACGCTGGACTACAGGAATAATGTTTTCCCGCAAGCCTACGCGGATGATCTGGTCGTGGTGGTCTCGGGATGCCGACCTAGTCAACTTCCCGCGGCCCAACACACCATAGATATGATCGCTAGGTGGTGCAGTTTGCATAAACTGGAACTCAGCGTGGGGAAGTGCCAGGCTATGGTTCTCCTCAGACCACACGGGAGACTGCCTGAACCGCGCCGGGATCTGGTTATCCACGGACGGCCAATCCAATGGTGCGACTCAATTAAGGTGCTGGGAGTGAGATTTGATCAACGTCTATCTTTCTACCAGCACGTAGTTGAAGTCTGCGCCAAGGTCCGCGGCATGTTGCCGCGTTTGACCGCAGCCGCTAATCTCAACTTTGGTTTTGGTTACCGCGCCTTGAGAACTCTGTATCTGCAAGTGGTTGTTCCGGCCATTGCCTATGCCTCGGCGGTATGGTTTCCTAATCTTTCTCAACGCTCCTTGAATGTTCTACTGAGTGCTCAAAGGCCTTTCCTAGTGAGAGCTTGTAGAGCTTTCAGATCAACCAGCAACGCTGCTCTAATCTCCCTCTCTAGAGTCCTTCCTCTCGATCTGGAAATCTTGGCTAAAACTGAGCTATACCTTAAAAAGTATGGATTGGTTGACGCTGAAATTCCACTCGAGCCTCCTCCCTTTCCACATCCTCTCCCCTACCCCCCCTATTACTCCGCTCCCAGTAATATTCCTGCTCTTTTCTTCCACGTGGCATACTATACAGATGGTTCCAAAACCAGAGATGGAGTTGGCGCCGGCGTGTACAGGTTCTCTTGTCTCGATTGTGCACCTGAAATACGTGAATCTCATGTTCTGTCCCCTCATTGTTCTGTCTTTCAGGCGGAAGCCCTTGGATTGGTTAAGGCTCTTGAAAACGCAACCACTTTACCAAATCATCTAACCTTAGGATTCTTCCTGGACAACCTCTCAGTCGTGAAGTCAGTTCTGAACTCTAAGACTGGTAATTACCTTATCGACAGAGCTCTGCTACTGATTTCGCGATTGAATCGCAATGGGAACAGATGCACTATACAATGGATCAAGGGCCACAGTGGGAACGTGGGTAATGACATTGCGGACACACTCGCAAAGCGGGGTGCTGAGTCTGCTGACCCAAGCTGTTACAAACTCGCTCCTTTATCGTTTGTAAAATCGGCAATCTACGGCCGGGCGCGTGAAGCATGGGAAAGCAGATTCCTCTCTCTAGCTCCTTCTATCCACACCCGCTTTGGCCTTACTCCAATGAGTCTTTTAGACAAAAGGTATGCGTACATCGTCCCTAGCGAGCACATTGTGGTAGGCCTGCTAACGGGACACACGTGGACGGACAGTTTCGCCCACAGGATAGGCGTCATCGACGATCCTTCCTGCCCTTACTGCGACGCCGACAGGGAAGAAACTCTGTCTCACATCGTGCTTGAGTGCAGCAGCCTTGATGCCCTTAGATTCCCCCTTCTTTCCACCTGTGCAGAAGAATTAGGGTACACTCCGCGGTCACTCAAAGACTTTATTTTCAACAGGAGCACTTGGCGAGCCTGCCTGGAGTTCCTAAAGGCCTCTGATAGACTTAAGCCACGCGTCCGCGCGGAGGATTCCGATCACTTGAGTGACTCGGACTCCTCACCTCATGGTTAACACCGGTCATTGGCGGCTGCTCGTAGACGTAACTTTGGCCTGTGCCGCTGTTTAAGATCGGTTTCGCGACCTGCCCTGCGTATGTGATCGCCCCTGACGCTGTCTCTGTAACCCAAGGACAGAGGGCAAATGGTTTGGCGATCCGACGGCGCGGGCTGCTCGAGAAATCGACTTAGGCAGCGACCCATTTGAACGCGCTATGCAATCTATGGTGTACTTTTCTGGTTGGTCGTCTTAGCACTGGTACCCTCACCAGTAATCTTTTCTAAATCTTTAATATATTCATTTTTACAAAAAAAATAAATAAATAAAAATAAATAATAATAATAAATAAAAAAAAAATAAAAAAAAAATAATCTATATTTTCCCATCAGTTGCTGAATCATTCTCGCTTTATCTAATATTCTTATTTGAACAACAGCTGTCTTTCTTTTATTTTCCCTGGCCTGGGGAATCTAACCTTTTTGAACAGCCTTGGTTGCGTGCAGCACCTTAACACTTTGACATTGTGCATTGCGGCTTGTCTGCCTGCTACACCTTTTGTGCTTAAAAATCATATACTTTAATCATTGCGGTCTGTCTGCTCTCCACGGTCACCCCTGGGCTCAACACCTTTGAACCCGTCTCTGCCACCCCCTGAACTCCGCGGATCACCACCCTGCTCCCCCCCCCCCCCCCCCCCGGTCCTCCTCTACATCCCGGCTCTCCTGGCCTCACCTGGCGATGACCCCTGGCCACCCATCCCCAGGCCCCTCCAACTATGCTTTGTATATATTCCGCTTTATGCGTCCATCGGGGCTCAAAAATCATTCATTTTGGTTAGCAGCCCCGTAAAATAAAGATATTTTCTCTCTATCCCAATGGCCGGCTCAAATCTTTTGTATATTATGTAAATAATCTTTTGTTTTTCCTTGTTCTACTCGTCTTAAGCCAGGCAGCACTTTTATCAAATTATTTTCTTTTATATATTCCTTTAGTTCAATTAAAGAAATCTCTGATCAAAATTATTTTTATTATCATACTTTCAAGATTTAAACATGACTGCATTAACATAGTATGATCCTCAAGATATTCCAAAATCAAGCAGAAAATCTTATTCATCTTTATTTATAACATATATATATTGTTTTGAAAATAGACCCATCCATATTCAATTCAATAGATAATAAAAAGGCATATATTGGATTTAATAAATGGCGTTCAGCCAACCGATATACACCAATACCTCGCTTTGCGTCGTTTCGTTTTGCGTTTTTTTCGAAATTGCGTCGCTGCTTAATTTTTACTTATTTTTACTGCGCGTCGTTAGATTTTCGAAGTTGCGTTGTTTTGGATTCAAGTCTTTAATTTTTTTTTTTTCTGAATTTTTTCCTAAAATATGGCAACACCTTTGTTTTTCATTGCGCCATACCATCAAAATTTTATTTTCACTTTGCGTCGTGTTTTATTGGAACGTAACCCCGACGCAAAGCGAAGTATGGGTGTATTGGTAAAAAGAAAAATATTTAAATAAATCCAATATATGCCTTTTTATTACCTAATATATATTTCACAATAAAAAGAGAAATCCATAAATAAATATTTAATTAAAAAGGCATATATATTCATTTGAACGCCATGTGATATACCTTTTTGATTTTAATAATAAACACCTGGCCTTTTTTATTATTTTATTTTTTTCGCATATACAGAGGGTGTTCACACTTATAGGAAACGAGCGCCCGGTGTAAAAAAGGAACTATTACTTTATTAAAAAAAATCAACAACGTGGAATTCGAAAAGGCTTAAGCTAATTCTAACACGCAATACATATATTTTGTTATTGAAAAAAAAATGCCCTTCAAATACAATAATTTCATAAGAGGTTATATTTTAGGACCTTCCAGAGCTAATCTTACATATTTGGACATAATTAAAATGTGCAAACAAGATGATATCAACATTTCTAAAAAAGGTATTTATAATATTATTCACGACAAAAATATCAAGATTTTATTCAAATCACCTACGGAGAAATGGAAAAAAGATTATCACCCTATATCTGTGAGAACTCCTGCAACTGTCAAAAGTGAAATATTACAAAAGAAAATCCTATGCCACAAAGAGATATAGCCAAATTAATAGGAACATCAGTGTCAACAATAAATAAAATAATAAATAAAGATTTAGGCCTAAAAGCTACAAAAAAACATGCGGTTCACAAATTGTTTCAGAGCCATATTCGTCAGCGACACACTATCAGCAGATATTTTAATGAACATTTCTTGGCTGCTGATAAATGGAAATTTATTGTTACATATGACGAAGCATGGGTATATTCAATCGATTGCGACAGAAAAAGAGCTATATACTATCAAAAAAGGGTGGAAAAATCTAGGCCAATTTGGTTGAAGGAATGTGCCGAAAGTTACCCCAAAGGATTTATGGTGGCATGCGGTATATAATATTAAGGAAAATTAAAAATAGGAAAGTTGAAAGAAATGCCAAAATAAACTCGGAGTACTATCAAAACAACATTTTAGAACCTATATTTTTAAATGATATTCCCTTTATCTATGGAAAAAAGAGCAACAAAGTCTGGTTTCACCATGATAACGCCACAAGTCATACCTCATCTTCAACCCAAGCTTATTTTGAAGATCTAAGGCAAAGAACAGGAATCAACACTATTCCAAAGAACAGAACCCCTGTAAAATCTCCTGATTTAGCCCCGAAGGATTTTTGCATTTTTGGATGCCTTAAAAGAGCACTTGGAAAGAGACACCCTAGGACAATTGAAGGTCTCTCGAAAGTGGTAAAGGAAGAATGGGATCTTTTGAGTATGACCATGATCAGAAAGTGTCTGCCATCGTGGAAAATCAGGTGCCGTTCTGTAAATAAACAAAAAGGCTTTCAAATGGAACATTTGAAAATTTTCAAACATGGTGTTAATTTTTAATATTTTATAATAAAACTTGTTTCCTATAAGTGTGAACACCCTCTGTATATGTTTTTGAATAATCAAATAAAAAGGCATATATTGGATCAAAATATAATTTATTTTACCAATATTTCAGTTGTCTGAACGCCAACCTTTATCAAGGTATTATAACATATTAATGTGTGCCAACAACAAACCCAGCGCCACATAACGTCAATAGAATTAAGTTATTAGAAAATTATTAAGAAAATTAATTCTATTGACGTTATGTGGCGCTGAGTTTGTTGTTGACACACTTTAAAATGTTATAACACCTTGATAAAGGTTGGCGTTCAGCCAATTGGAATATTGGTAAAATAAATAATATTTTGATGGAATATATATATTTTTATTTAAATATATATATGTGTGTGTGTGCGAGAAATTAAAATATAACTTCAAACTAAACAAATCTTCAATTATAAAGCAATAAACTTTCAAAATCAAATTTAAAAAAAAACGGAGTATATATAATATTATATACAATATAATAATATAATATATAATATATATAAAAAGGTACAGTAAAATATTCATATTTTAAAAATTAAACTTATTTCCCTTTATTAATTAATTTTAGAAAATATTATTACTCCATTTTCATGCATATCGTCAACAAGCTCACAATAAGAACAATTTTTTTAAACATGGAAACTTTCTCCTTGGATTATAAATACTAAAGAATAAAGCGTTAGGAGAAAATAATTTTTAATAATCGACTTTTTTATTATTAAAAATTATTTTCTCCTAACGCTTTATTCTTTAGTATTAATAAGAACAATTGTTAAAGAGCAACAGCCAGAAAAAAAATGCAAACGACAATAAAGTTGTAAGTAGCCACAGAGTGATTTATCTAATTACAAGTGAAAGCAGACGATAGATTTTTTTGTGGATGTTTAAAGCCACCAAACAGAAGAACTTTCTTGCTGGAATCTTAGCGTAAGTAATTCGTAGAGCAAACACCTTGCAGAAATATTTGTTCGATATATTAGCACCAAATCATATTACGTCGTTTGTTCAATGAAACTGTTTTCTTCTGTCAGACGATCTTTCCTACAGGTTGAATCTTATGTTATTTTATTATTTTCTTTTGGTAATTATATTATAATTGAAAATATATTGATTTATTTATAAATATTTAATATAAATTATTATTTTGAAAATAAAGAAATCCATAAATAAATGTTTAATTAAAAAGGCATATATTAGATCAAAATATCATTTATTTTACCTATTTTTATATTATTTTATTTTATTAAATTCTATTATTTTATTTACCGTAAAATAAATGATATTTTGATCCAATATATTGTAACGTTATTGTGTTAAATGTTAAAATGTTGTAATGTTAAAATATATTTTTACATTGTTAATTTAATTTGTTGTTGCTTTATAATAATGATGATGCAAATTCCCTTTTGTCGTTATTTATTATCGTTTGTTTATATAAAATTACATTGTATGTGATGATGATAACAAAAATGACATTTTAAATTAATATACAAAATTCATTGAAAAAAAAAATTATAAAATTCACAAACGTGACAATATGCCTTTTTAATTAATAAATTATTATATTTTCATCTCTTTATATATTAAGTATAAATAGATATTTTTAATTATAAAATTGAGGGAGAGTTATTCTTGTGAAAACTATATTTTAATATATATAATTATTTAATAAATTTTATATAAACATATATATATTTATTTTTTATATAATACACTGCGGCTTGTGATTGTAAAACAACACTTGAAGTTACACCGAATGAGTTTCTTTTCAACGAAAAATCTAAATTTATTTCAAGGTGTAATATTGACTATTTATAACCTTTTTGGATGAGGTTTGAAATAATTCACTTCATAATTCACCCTTTCATACATCATCCAAAAAGGTTAGAAATAGTCAATATTTCACCTTGAAATAAAATTTGATTTTTCGTTGAAAAGAAACTCATGCGGTGTAACTTCAAGTGTTGTTTTATATATATATGTGATATGATCCTGTCGACTTTCAATGTGGCAATATAGTGGTAATAATGTGGTGAGGAGAGAAATAATCACACGACGAGTTGGTAGAGGAATAATCCAGGCAGCCAGCCGAGAGAGAGAGGGAGCGAGGTTCTATGTCCGCTGAACGCCCGTTTTGTGTCCACCACCCCCCGACTATCTAAAAATAGTCCGGCAGGGTTCCCAGAAAAGCCCCCTCAGGAATGTGGCCAAAATGGCCGTAACTTAGTTGCCTTCTATCGAGTCTCTCTCTCGTTGACTGTAGGTTTACTTTATTATTCCTGGAAGAGCATACATTATGACATCGGCAACTTTCAGTTGCACGATAAGGAGATGCCTTTTTCTTTTTCATAATTTATGCACCTTATCCCAGTACAATGTTACATTTGTACTATTTTTTCACATTGTGTGGCGTCCTCACGCAATTCTGGCCTTAACTACCCGTTTCATGATTTTTCAGGATGCCTTAATGACCAATTTTTTTTTTTTTGGTCTTTGAGGTACAGCTTGCACCACGCTGATGAGGGCCAACAGCCCGAAACGCGTCCGTGGTTAGCTTTTCTTGATTAATCAAGAATGGGTATTTGGCCAATTCTGGAATAATTAAAAATCAACGAGAATAGTTGATATTTATTCCGATAGATGGCGCCAGCCATCAGCAACTTTCAGTTGCACGATAAGGAGATGCCTTTTTCTTTTTCATATATATATATATTTATATTATATAATATGTATAAATGGGAAAAATAATTTTAAATAGTCAGGTGTTTGTTATTATAATTTAAAAAAAGGTATATCCTGACCACGTTCAAATGAACTTTTAGATAGCAGAGCGCCATCTATTGGAACAGAAATCAACTAAACGTTGATTTAACCTGTTCCCTGATATTTGGCCATTTTCTTTATAAATCAAGATATGCCTTTTTTGATATCAATATATATGAATTTATATGCTTTATATAAAATATTATTATATATATTCTTGCATCAATTTTAACCAGTTGTTGCACCAAGTTGCAGCTTTGCAGGGTCGTCAACCTTGGTTTCTTCCTTCTTGGTATTATACATGTTTCCCGAGCGGGTTTCGATACTTAAAGCAAATAAAGAAAAGTAAATAAAAGTAAATTACCTTTTAAAGTTATTGTGTTTATTTATTTGTTGTCTTCCTCGTAGGTCGCGATCCGCAGTCTTGGTCCAGGTCCTCTCTCACTCCAAAAAACCAATCAAGATATATGTACAATAACAATATTACAAAAGGAATGAAACTATAAAAAGGAATGATGATAATCTAAATAATCTATTTTAAATAAATATTAAATATCATAGAATATTTTGAATAAATGTAGGGCGCATTAAAATTGATGCAACAATATTATATATAAATAAAAGGTTGTAAAATTGATAATAAAGCTAGCTAATTTATTTTAAAAAGGGTTAAAAATAATATGAAAAGAGAAATATATGCAAATATATATTTAACAAAGAAGCATACTTACTCTTTTAAAGCTTAGTTCTGTTGTTGAATCTTGCTGTTAAAGTTGAACTACTTCTCAAATAAACTGCATTTACAGTAAAATGCAGTTTCAAATTACTATCTACTATGATTTCCATAGCCTGTACCACATGTATTAGGGATAATAAAATTTTATAAAAGCTCTGTCTTTTCTTTGTCTGTAAAATTAATCTTAAACGATAATAGGTTAGAACATAATTTTGTTACTTGTTTAATAAAATGCTGGAATGCCCACTCTTCTTCACCGCTAGATAACAGACAATATAAATAATGTCGTAGATCTATATCAATTCGTAAATAGCAGAGAGAATTATCATAGATTTAACTATTTTTGTAAATATATTTATGATTATCTTTCTAACCTGAAAGGTTCAGGTTTCTAATATATATTATTGTTTCTCTTTTTATTTTTGATTACCTTTTCTTGTATAATATGTTTATAAATGTTTCTGTTTGAAAAGATGTAAAACGACGCAATTATCCCTAGCCGGGATATCACGTTTTGTGTGTTGAAATAATATGCATAGAATTAAATTATCTAAAATTCCATACATATAAAAATATATTTTGGAATTTATATATAAAAAAAAAGGCTAAACACATTTGTTGAGAAAGATTCAATTATTTTAAACACTTCTTTACAGATTAAAACTATTTTGTTCTTAATAATCTTCCTATTTGAATAAAATGCAAATTCAAAGATAAATATTACTGAATAATTTGGCTGTGTTTACATAATAAAGAATTTGTTTTGACTTTGAAATTATTTTCGATTTTGAGTTAGAATATTCCCTAGTCACTTTACATTTTAAAAGTTATATATAAATAGTAATATATATATATGAAAAAAGGCATCTCCTTATCGTGCAACTGAAAGTTGCTAATGGCTTGCGCCATCTATCGGAATAAATATCAACTATTCTCGTTGATTTTTAATTATTCAAGAATTAGCCAAATACCCATTCTTGATTAATCAAGAAAAGCTAACCACGGACGCGTTTCGGGCTGTTGGCCCTCATCAATTCTGGAATAATCAAAAATAAACGAGAATAGTTTATATATTTATTCCGATAGATGGCGCAAGCCATTAATAACTTCCAGTTGCATGATAAGGAGATGCCCTTTTTCATAAGTATGCACCTTATCCCAGTGCAATATCACATCTGTACTATTTTTTCACATATATATACAAGGTGTGTCCCATAAGTTCCCGGACTGGGTCCATAAAAAAAAAAAAGGTAAGATATTTTTTTAAAAAAATATTAAAACTTTTTAAAGTAATCCCCCCTTGCTTCAACGCACCAGCGCCATCGTTTCCCCAAATTGTCGAAACAGTTTTTATAGAGCTATTTTGGAATGCTCTTCAATGCCAACAGCGATTTTTCTATTATGTCATCCCTGGTGTCAAAATGTCTTCCTTTTAGAACTGCTTTAAGTTTGGGGAACAGGAAAAAGTAATTTGGTGCGATGTCTGGGGAATAGGGTGGTTGAGGTAGGATTTCTGTCCCGTTTTTAGCCAAAAAAACCTCGTCACCAAGTGCGCTGTGTGAGGGCGGGCATTGTTATGGTGTAGGATCCAGTCACCATTAGGCCATTTTTCTGGCATTTTTTTTTCGAATCGCTTCCCTTAGATGGCGAAGAATGTCCAAATACATTTCCTTAATAACCGTTTGGCCTGCAGGAAGATACTCGTGATGAACAATGCCCTTGTTAGCCAAAAAAGCGACCAGCAACACCTTGTTTCTGGATTTCAATATCCTGGATTTTTTTGGTCTAGGCTCACCCTGACCTCTCCACTCGGCATATTGACGCTTGGTTTCAGGGTCATAGTCATAGACCCATGTCTCGTCGCCTGTGATTATCTTGTCTTTCCATTCCGGATCCGTTCTTGTCATTTCCAACATGTTCTCACAGGTTGCAAGCCGACACAGTTTTTGCTCATTAGTGAGGAATCTTGGGATGAATTTTGCAGGAGTATTTTTGAGCTTCAAATCTTTGGTTACGATCCTTCCAATCGTTGTTTTAGAGATGCCTGTGTCTTGCTCTAGCTCCAGCAAAGTGGTTCGAGGATTTTCTTTTATCAAATCGGTGATTTTTTGCACATTTTGGGCGTTCTTGCCGAGGATCATCTTCAATAGAAATTCTGCCTGCTTTAAATCTAGAATGTCATTTAAAAACAGTTGTTCTCTTTGGGGTGTCATTGGGGAATGCTTTATTAAGCATTTCAAAAGTTTCGGTTGCTGATATTTGAAGTTTCACGCAAAAATCTATGCAAATCCTCTGCTTCCATTTTTGTTCCATCGTAAAATCGCCGCAGCGCAAGGTGTAACCTTTAAATAAATTAGAATAACTTTGGCGCACGCGCACGTACCGCCTCGATATTGGTACCACCGTGTTCCCAGATATTTTTTCTATAATAAGCAGTCAAATTTATTTACATTTTTCATTTATTTATTTTTTTATGGACCCAGTCCGGGAACTTATGGGACATACCTTGTATATATATGTTATGAATAATTTGTTTGTTGTTAGATAAAGGGTTGATAAGACAAAGGATTGAGAAGATAAAGGGTTGAAGGTGCAGTCGTGATTAAAAAAAATATAATTATTTACCATCAAGTAGCTTTTATTTTCAATTACTTGAAGAAATATTACACATTAGTTATTTTCAAAATTATATAGAATTTATAAAGTTAATCCTATATTAGTGATTCAAAAAGATAGATATGTTAACTACGCATATTTACAACAAAACTGAAAGTTATTATAAAAACGATGATAACCAAAAGTAGAATTATCAATAAATAAAAATAAAATATATATATTTTAAATATAGAAATATTTGAGATTTTAGATTATATAATACTAGACGAATGACCCGGGCAACGCCCGGGAATTCCCCCGAGTGCAATTTCCTTCATACTGAAAGAACATTACTAATAAACAGTATTAGAGCCATAGAATAGCAACACCGAAGTAATACATAGTTCAAATAGTTTGCAGATTTTCCACCCAACCTCCGAGGTACCCGCCCCAGCGTGTTAACTCTTATATATAGTGGTGCATCCTCTGTAGGTCTATTACACTCTTTGGGTAAAAAGGGATAAGGAATGAAATTGCTTGAGAAAAGTGACCGTGATTTATCAAGCCTAGCCAGCAGCCTGTAATCTATTGTTTTCAGACCCCAGTCAAACATTCGTAGATGTTTTTCTGAAAAATAATTTGAAAAAAAAAAAACTAATATTAATATAAATCATAATAATCTGCAACTGTCCTTAAATATTCTAATTCTAGAGATTTTACCTTTCAAATATATACGTATATAGAAAGAATTATGAAAATAATATACCACTCAAACAACAAAAAAAAAAAAAAGACTAAAATAGCATTTAAAAAAATTTATTCATGACAACACAGAAGAATACACAAAATTTGAAGTCTTATTTTCTGGAGCCAAAACATAAAGATTTCTTCCTGAGCCAACTCTAGAGCAGGCAACATACAATTGTCCATGCGAGAAACAGGGTTGCCCCAAGTCAATGCCAGCAATTTGAGGGACTGACCTTGAGCCTTGTTAATCGACATGGCAAAAGAAACTCGAATGGGGAACTGCAATCTTTTAAAATGCAAAGGAGAATGTTTATCATCATGAATCAGAGGAATCCGGGGAATAAAAACCTCTTCATTTTGAAAACAACCAGTTAAAATGGTTGCCTTTACCACATGAGGCCACAATCTTTTAACACAGAGACGGGTACCATTGCAAAGGCGGGGTGCATCAATATTTTGTCATTAAATATATACGTATATAGAAAGAATTATGAAAATAATATACCACTCAAACAACAAAAAAAAAGACTGAAATAGCATTAAAAAAAATTATTCATGACAACACAGAAGAATACACTAAATTTGAAGTCTAATTTTCTGGAGCCAAAACATAAAGATTTCTTCCTGAGCCAACTCTAGAGCAGGCAACATACATTTGCCCATGCGAGAAACAGGGTTGCTCCAAGTCAATGCCAGCAATTTTGAGGGACTGACCTTGAGCCTTGTTAATCGACATGGCAAAAGAAACTCGAACGGGGAACTGCAATCTTTTAAAATGCAAAGGAGAATGTTTATCATCATGAATCAGAGGAATCCGGGGAATATAAACCTCTTCATTTTGAAAACAATCAGTTAAAATGGTTGCCTTTACCACATGAGGCCACAATCTTTTAACACAGAGACGGGTACCATTGCAAAGGCGGGGTGCATCAATATTTTGTCATTAAATATATACGTGTTATATAAAAAAAAATGCTTGTCGACTTAACTGTGATAAAGTGCTTTGTCCTGAGAATCCTCGGGAGTGGATGGGGTTTTGTATGTTTGGGCAGTCGTTATCGATGGCGGTGGATGAAAAATCGGCACACTATATCGATTAATGAATCACAAAACACCTCGGAATATTAATCATTGGCGGCTCGGGAGAGGAGATGGAAGGATTTTCGCGATTAAATTGGATTGAGATGACTCACATCTTGGACCTCGAGGCACTACTTTTAGAAGATGCACACACACGTCTTGACACACACGTTACACCGACCGAACTCCGGTTGCCCCACCCCCCGGCTTGGGTCATGTGGGACCCTGCTTGACCTTTGATTGGTCCCTGTCTCTGTCGGCCATGATGGTGAATTTGGTCGGGAAGGAGCTTTGCCTAACATCCCAATCTCTCAGGACATTCAACTCTGGAATATGAGGGCCTCTTTGTTCTAAGTGACCTAGATACACGACTTGGATCTGTCGTTCTTTTCTCTTCTACTTCTTCCATCTCCACGTCCTTTGACTGCCATCTTTATTTGAATCCATACAGAATACATTATATCCAACATGGTACATAATTATTTATTAGACAATATTCTTTATAATATTACAGATGCGCCCCCTATGAATAAGAATTTTAAAAGGGATCTGTATTAAATTCTGAAAAAAGAAAAATAATTTTTTGGGAAAGAAAAAAAAATAAAATTTTTTTAAAATAGTGAGTGGTTAGATACAATTGGGGAGAAAGTAAATGATGGAAATAAGTAATAAAAAGAAATTTGAGTAGATAGGGGTGCTTGCTAAACTAGGAAAAAAATATGATAATTTTTTGGAGGAAAAAAAAAAATTTTGCCTGCATAGGTGTTCAATCTTGCTGTGTGGAAACCCACAGCAAGGGAAACTCTATGAGGTGCAATCCAAACAAAACATATAAGACATTAACAGAAATAAAAAGAAAACTATAGACAATAAAATTTGGTGATGGAGGAAAAAAAAAAGAAAAAAGAAATCTGATTAGCCTTTGGGGCGGTGAAAAAATATAAACAAAACATAAAAAAAAGAAATCAAAGCTCCTGTATGATAAACTGAAGGCTGATACATGAGAAGTATTGCGTCAGGTCAGTTGTTCATTCAGTTAGGACAAAACAAGGTTTAAACAATAAAAGGAAAAAATAAACTTGAGGTGATTAAGAAATTGAAAGGGTGATAGACATGGATGGTGGGAATAAAAAAATAAAAATAAAAAAAAATAAAAGTGCTGGTTGTGTACAAGTCTTTTAAAATTGGTTAACAAAAATATACACAAAAGAAGAATATTTTGTTACATAACAATGTCCAATCTTTGTTTATTATAGGGTCGTAGGTCATAAGGTTGCCAAAACTATATAGGTGCGTGAATGTATGCGAGTGTGTGTGAGTGTATGTTCCAGAAAGTAACTTTAAGTGTGGTGACACGCGAAAAGTGACGGCGGGTTTGTTTACATTCCGCAGGGAGGATGTGACGTCGGTCACGTGATCGGAAAGGACGTGACGTCGGCGCGGCGGAAGGTTTCTGTAAAGTGGACGCCAGCTGACAGCGGGGTGATCGACGAGTGATGTAAAGGTGGGGAGATTGCTATTCGACTTGGCGCGCTCTAAAGAGGGTTTGGAAAATCTCTCCTATGATTTCACCTATTAGAGCGACCAAGGCATGACTGTGGACAAGGATGGTCCATAACTCCGGGAGAATTATTCCTATGGTTCGATGGATTAGTTCCACTACGGCGATGGTTATTTCGAATAGGGCTTCCTGTAGTTGGAAGAGACGGTTGGGCTGCAGTGTATAGACACTGACATACAGTAGGGTGGCCATGGGTAATAGTACAGTGGGTAGGATGAAAAGGTTGATGAGGTATAGGAGGTGGAACAAGGGGAAGGTTTTCACGTTACGAAAAAACCTTGCCTGTGAGGGAATTGGTTTGGGATCAGCCCTAACTGTAGGGATTGGGGTTTTAACTTTGGTTATATGGGTTGGACGGGATATTGCAGGTTGGGGAATATCGCGTTGGGCGATAATGTTACATTGTGGGTCAACAGGGGTGGTAGTGGTACAATTGCCTATTGTAGGAGCAAAGCGCTCAACTGTAAAGAGGTCTGGGGTGAGGTGCTCGAACAGTGGTGGTAGCGTCCTAGATTGGGGTTTAGCAGGGTGTGGTATCAGAGTGGGAGGTGCGATATAACGAATATTTTCGTTATAGTACTGTAATTTATTTACATGGACTGTGTCGGTATTCCGATTTAGAGGTTGGTTGGGTCGGTTTATTCTCACCACGTTGGGAGAGATGATCTCTAAGATCTCGTAGGGACCCGTGAAATACGGAGCCAGTTTGCCTGTATTGGGGTGATGGTAAACTTTTACCAACACGAGATCTCCGGGTTCAAAATGGGGTGTCTTATGTTGTTGGTCGTAGGCATGTTTGTCTTTGAGGTGCTTGGCCTGGGTACGTTCATGGGCTATCCGTCGGGCTGTGGTTAAAACGGGGTAGGGGTTTACATGCTCAGTGAGCTCGGGAGGTAGAACGCCGAATATCAGGTAGCCAGGTGGGAACCCGGTAACTGAGTGGGGCGTGTTGTTATACACCACAGTAACGCGCTTCGCCAGCTTAGTCCATGCGGCTTTGGGGTTTTCCAAATGGAGTAACCTTAGTTTGCCTGTTAAGGTAGCGTTCAGGCGCTCGCATAGACCATTAGCTTGGGGGTTGTTACTGGTGGTGAGCAGGGGATGGATGTTCCTGTTAATCAGGAACTTCCTGAACTTTGGTGAGGTGAACGCAGGCGCTCTATCCGTGAGTAGGCGTTTCGGAGAGCCGTCCTGCAACACTCGCTTTATCACCTGTTGATAGGTGGTGATGCTGGTAGATTTTGAGGGGAAGGTCCACGTGTAGCGCGAAAAGTGATCCACCACAACGTGGAGGTAAGCTTTGGCGTTACCATATTTGGCAAGTCCAGCTATGGTGTCGAGGGCGACCAGGTCAAAAGGCTGAGTGGCCACAGGAAGTTGTCCTAGTTCCCCAAACGTGGGACCTCGAGGGGGTTTTGTTGACTGACAGATGGCGCAGGCTTTGGTGGTTTTGGAGATGTCTTCTGACATCCCCTTCCAGTAGTACTGGGGAGAGATGAGCCTGGTCATCTGGGATATGCCCGGGTGGTTGTACCGACTGTGCACCTTTGTTAGTAGGTCGGGAACGAGGGCGTCAGGGACGACAATTTTGGTTACACCTCTACGCTTTAGGGTTTGCAGTCCGTTTCGATCAATGGTCAGTTTAGATTCTCCCGAAGGAGTGAGTTGGTGGTTCTTAATGAGGGTGGCGTCTAAGAATCCACAAAACGGGTTACGGGATAGGAGGTCCGCTTCATGTTGTAGTGCTCCTTTTATGTAGCGGACTTCGTATTCGTAACACGATAACCTCAAACTCCATCGGAATAATCTGCCTGACGGGTTTTTGATCGTCTTCAGCCACTGCAGTGCGTGATGGTCAGAAAATATGGTGAATTTTCTGCCCATTAGATACACACGGAACTTCTCCACGCTCTCGACAATGGCGAGGCATTCTAGTTCGGAGATGGTGTAGTTCCGCTCGTGTACACGCAGAGCGCGGCTGAAATATTGGACTGGGTAGGCCTTCCCAGCGGAGTGGACTTGTTTGAGGACGCCTGCAATGCCAAGTGTTGATGCATCGCAATATACCTGGCATGGTAGTTCATCCTTGTAGAGGTGCAATACGGGGTGTTGTGTGAGGCTTTCCTTCAGGCTGGTGAACGCCTTTTGGCATTTGTCATCCCAGTCCCACGTCACATCCTTCTTGAGAAGGTTGTTGAGTGGGGTCCGCAAACGGGCATAGTCCGGGATGAACTTATTATAGACGTTCACGGCGCCTAAGAAGGATTGCAGCGTTTTGCGATTGTTCGGGGGTGGGATAGCGTGGATTACGTCGGTATTGCGGATAAGTGGGGTGGTGGTACCAGCGGTGATTGTGTACCCCAGAAATTCGATGGTCTGCCTAAAAAACTCGCATTTGGTGAGGTTGAGTTGCAAGTTCTCCGCGTCGCAGAACGCGAAAAACTTGCGCAGGTGTTCTTGGTGTTCCTCCAGTGTCTCCGAATAGATGACAAAGTCGTCAAAATAGTGCGCCACACAATCAAGTCCGTGCCCCTGCAGGACCTGATTGATTGCCCTTTCATAGATCTGTGGACTGGTCTTAAGTCCGAAAGGCAATCGGGTGGGCTGATACAACCCGTCTATCGTGGCGAAGGCCAACAGTGGTCGAGAATCAGGGTGTATCGGCACTTGCCAATATGCGGAGGAGACGTCGGCAGTCGAGAAATACTTGGCCCGCGCGAGACGGTCAAGTATATCTTCGATCCTCGGGAGTGGATGGACATCGGAGCTTATGACCTCGTTCACCTTCCTATAGTCGATACAAAACCTTTTGGTCTTGTCTCGCTTGGTCACTAGGGTGACCGGGCTAGAGAAAGGGGAGTAGGACGGCTCAATGATGTCATTATCCAACATCTGTCGGATCTGACTGCGTATTTCCCGTTGGTCGCATATCGGTACCCTATATGGGCGGATGGTGACGACTTTGTCGGAGTTGGTGGCGATTCTTACTGGGGGAACCTTTAGGCAGGGGACCGCGAATTTGTTCCAAGAGAACACGTGTTGGTATTGGCGCAATAGCGCCGGGAATTGAGGTGGATACGGTGGCTGCGGTTGATTGTCTATGGGGATCCCTGGGAGGTGTTCTGGTGATGATGGGTGGTGTGTGTGGTACATGGAATGGTGTGTGGAATGGGGATGTTTGGGTGTATGGTGAAGGTGGTCCGTTTGGACCTTGGTGGGGTGTGAGAGGTTGGCATTGGGTGGTTGTTCTGGTACCTTGACCCTATAATAAGAGCAGTTGGCTCTAAAAAAGTTCTTTGATTGGACATGGTGCGGTGGTTGGGTGAGTCCCTGGGTTGTGGACGTGTTGTCCGAAAAATGCGCATATTGGGTATTGTTGGCGGAAGGCGGAAAAATAGTGTGGGCCTTGCATAGGTCCGCCTGGCATTCCCAATATGTGCACCTTTCGGGCAACACAGCAAAGTGGTAGGTCAGGGGTGACAAAGGTGCGTCGAGTTGGTACATAGTGCCATGTGCAAAATCGATTTTTAATTTGAATTTACGGAGGATATTAATACCAAGTATTCCAAATGGTAGAGGGGCGTCCACCACGTGGAATACTTCGTTTTGGGTTATGGCATGAATGGATAGGGGGAAGGTAATCTGGCCTATTGTTGGCACGTGGCCATCTATTGTCTGTAAATTTATTATTTTTTTAGTTATTAAATTTAGGTCAGGGAAATTATTCTTTAAATTTTTATATATGGCACATGACACTAGGTTAACGGACGCACCCGTGTCTATCAGGAATGGTAGGGACAGTCCATGGGAGATTGGCAGTCTAATTGTCAGGTTGACGAAAGGCCTGGTCAGTAGGCCTACCTGCTGGCTGCTGGTCTGGGGCTCCCTTGGTTATCCCAGTGGCTTGTGCGCGTGACGCTTGGTGATGGGGCTGGGCTCGCGGCCGTTGTTCCGCTAGTTGCGCGGAGCGCGCTGCTCGTGCGTCTCCGGAGGCACGGGGCAACTGCGGGGCTTGTCTGAGACGACACTCAGAGTGCCAGTGTAGTCCACCACAAAAACGGCAGTCTGTTGGCGGGGTCGACCTGGTTGGCACTGTTCTTGGACTAGGTCGCACCGGTGCGTAGGGGCCCAGTAGGGGTGGTGCGTGCTCGTCTGGGTGCCTTGGAGATGGTGCGCCGCTGCCGCGGATCCGCTGCACCAGCCGGAACCATGCACCTAGGTTCTCTGGCGGCACAATGCGGACGAGGCGCTGGTCGGAGGGTGGCAGCCCCTCGGTGAGCGTCTCCAAGATGACCTCTTGTGGGAGGCCCAGTTGTAGACCCAGCGCGGTCTTATTCCGATAGTATTCTTCCAGGTTGGGCTGTCCGGCCAGCTTCATGGAGAAGTATTGGGCATACGTGGCCTCATTGGTCTCCGGATAGAGATCCAGGAAGGTCTGTCTCACCTGGATGTAATGTTGGGTCTCCATCCGAAGCCTCCTGAAGTGTTCTAGCGGTTTGTTGTTCAGGTAACGGGGTAGGCGGAGCACTTTTTCCGTGTTGGTGAGACCATCCCAGTCTGTTTTCTGGTCATATGTCCGAAAGAACTGGGCGGCTGGGTAGGTCCCGTCGAAGCTCTGGACTTCTATCTCCGTCCGATGGGTCACGCGGTCGCTGGTGGTCTGAAGGGCAGATAAACACGCCGCGAGGCGTGCCAAGACGGCCGGCAACTCTGCCGACGGAGGGGGTGGTTCTATTTTGGGAGTACTTACGGCGGGGTTGTTTTCTCCCTCTGCGGTGTCTTCCTCCGCGTTTTGCGTTTCGTTTTTCTCGTCCATCCTGTCGACTCTCTGTTATATATAAAAAAAAAATGCTTGTCGACTTCACTGTGATAAAGTGCTTTGTCCTGAGAATCCTCGGGAGTGGATGGGGTTTTGTATGTTTGGGCAGTCGTTATCGATGGCGGTGGATGAAAAATCGGCACACTATATCGATTAATGAATTACAAAACACCTCGGAATATTAATCATTGGCGGCTCGGGAGAGGAGATGGAAGGATTTTCGCGATTAAATTGGATTGAGATGACTCACATCTTGGACCTCGAGGCACTACTTTTAGAAGATGCACACACACGTCTTGACACACACGTTACACCGACCGAACTCCGGTTGCCCCACCCCCCGGCTTGGGTCATGTGGGACCCTGCTTGACCTTTGATTGGTCCCTGTCTCTGTCGGCCATGATGGTGAATTTGGTCGGGAAGGAGCTTTGCCTAACATCCCAATCTCTCAGGACATTCAACTCTGGAATATGAGGGCCTCTTTGTTCTAAGTGACCTAGATACACGACTTGGATCTGTCGTTCTTTTCTCTTCTACTTCTTCCATCTCCACGTCCTTTGACTGCCATCTTTATTTGAATCCATACAGAATACATTATATCCAACATGGTACATAATTATTTATTAGACAATATTCTTTATAATATTACATACGTATATAGAAAGAATTATGAAAATAATATACCACTCAAACAACAAAAAAAAGACTGAAATAGCATTTAAAAAAATATTCATGACAACACAGAAGAATACACAAAATTTGAAGTCTAATTTTCTGGAGCCAAAACATAAAGATTTCTTCCTGAGCCAACTCTAGAGCAGGCAACATACAATTGCCCATGCGAGAAACAGGGTTGCTCCAAGTCAATGCCAGCAATTTTGAGGGACTGACCTTGAGCCTTGTTAATCGACATGGCAAAAGAAACTCGAATGGGGAACTGCAATCTTTTAAAATGCAAAGGAGAATGTTTATCATCATGAATCAGAAGAATCCGGGGAATAAAAACCTCTTCATTTTGAAAACAACCAGTTAAAATGGTTGCCGCTACCACATGAGGCCACAATCTTTTAACACAGAGACGGGTACCATTGCAAAGGCGGGGTGCATCAATATTTTGTCATTAAATATATACGTATATAGAAAGAATTATGAAAATAATATACCACTCAAACAACAACAAAAAAAGACTAAAATAGCATAAAAAAAATTTATTCATGACAGCACAGAAGAATACACAAAATTTGAAGTCTGATTTTCTGAAGCCAAAACATAAAGATTTCTTCCTGAGCCAACTCTAGAGCAGGCAACATACAATTGCCCATGCGAGAAACAGGGTTGCTCCAAGTCAATGCCCGCAATTTTGAGGGACTGACCTTGAGCCTTGTTAATCGACATGGCAAAAGAAACTCGAATGGGGAACTGCAATCTTTTAAAATGCAAAGGAGAATGTTTATCATCATGAATCAGAAGAATCCGGGGAATAAAAACCTCTTCATTTTGAAAACAACCAGTTAAAATGGTTGCCTTTACCACATGAGGCCACAATCTTTTAACACAGAGACGTGTACCATTGCAAAGGCGGGGTGCATCAATATTTTGTCATTAAATATATACGTATATAGAAAGAATTATGAAAATAATATACCACTCAAACAACAAAAAAAAGACTGAAATAGCATTTTTAAAAAAAATTATTCATGACAACACAGAAGAATACACAAAATTTGAAGTCTAATTTTCTGGAGCCAAAACATAAAGATTTCTTCCTGAGCCAACTCTAGAGCAGGCAACATACAATTGCCCATGCGAGAAACAGGGTTGCTCTAAGTCAATGCCCGCAATTTTGAGGGACTGACCTTGAGCCTTGTTAATCGACATGGCAAAAGAAACTCGAATGGGGAACTGCAATCTTTTAAAATGCAAAGGAGAATGTTTATCATCATGAATCAGAGGAATCCGGGGAATAAAAACCTCTTCATTTTGAAAAAAACCAGTTAAAATGGTTGCCTTTACCACATGAGGCCACAATCTTTTAACACAGAGACGGGTACCATTGCAAAGGCGGGGTGCATCAATATTTTGTCATTAAATATATACGTATATAGAAAGAATTATGAAAATAATATACCACTCAAACAACAAAAAAAAAAGACTGAAATAGCATTAAAAAAAATTATTCATGACAACACAGAAGAATACACTAAATTTGAAGTCTAATTTTCTGGAGCCAAAACATAAAGATTTCTTCCTGAGCCAACTCTAGAGCAGGCAACATACATTTGCCCATGCGAGAAACAGGGTTGCTCCAAGTCAATGCCAGCAATTTTGAGGGACTGACCTTGAGCCTTGTTAATCGACATGGCAAAAGAAACTCGAACGGGGAACTGCAATCTTTTAAAATGCAAAGGAGAATGTTTATCATCATGAATCAGAGGAATCCGGGGAATATAAACCTCTTCATTTTGAAAACAATCAGTTAAAATGGTTGCCTTTACCACATGAGGCCACAATCTTTTAACACAGAGACGGGTACCATTGCAAAGGCGGGGTGCATCAATATTTTGTCATTAAATATATACGTGTTATATAAAAAAAAATGCTTGTCGACTTAACTGTGATAAAGTGCTTTGTCCTGAGAATCCTCGGGAGTGGATGGGGTTTTGTATGTTTGGGCAGTCGTTATCGATGGCGGTGGATGAAAAATCGGCACACTATATCGATTAATGAATCACAAAACACCTCGGAATATTAATCATTGGCGGCTCGGGAGAGGAGATGGAAGGATTTTCGCGATTAAATTGGATTGAGATGACTCACATCTTGGACCTCGAGGCACTACTTTTAGAAGATGCACACACACGTCTTGACACACACGTTACACCGACCGAACTCCGGTTGCCCCACCCCCCGGCTTGGGTCATGTGGGACCCTGCTTGACCTTTGATTGGTCCCTGTCTCTGTCGGCCATGATGGTGAATTTGGTCGGGAAGGAGCTTTGCCTAACATCCCAATCTCTCAGGACATTCAACTCTGGAATATGAGGGCCTCTTTGTTCTAAGTGACCTAGATACACGACTTGGATCTGTCGTTCTTTTCTCTTCTACTTCTTCCATCTCCACGTCCTTTGACTGCCATCTTTATTTGAATCCATACAGAATACATTATATCCAACATGGTACATAATTATTTATTAGACAATATTCTTTATAATATTACAGATGCGCCCCCTATGAATAAGAATTTTAAAAGGGATCTGTATTAAATTCTGAAAAAAGAAAAATAATTTTTTGGGAAAGAAAAAAAAATAATTTTTTTTTAAAATAGTGAGTGGTTAGATACAATTGGGGAGAAAGTAAATGATGGAAATAAGTAATAAAAAGAAATTTGAGTAGATAGGGGTGCTTGCTAAACTAGGAAAAAAATATGATAATTTTTTGGAGGAAAAAAAAAATTTTGCCTGCATAGGTGTTCAATCTTGCTGTGTGGAAACCCACAGCAAGGGAAACTCTATGAGGTGCAATCCAAACAAAACATATAAGACATTAACAGAAATAAAAAGAAAACTATAGACAATAAAATTTGGTGATGGAGGAAAAAAAAAAGAAAAAAGAAATCTGATTAGCCTTTGGGGCGGTGAAAAAATATAAACAAAACATAAAAAAAAGAAATCAAAGCTCCTGTATGATAAACTGAAGGCTGATACATGAGAAGTATTGCGTCAGGTCAGTTGTTCATTCAGTTAGGACAAAACAAGGTTTAAACAATAAAAGGAAAAAATAAACTTGAGGTGATTAAGAAATTGAAAGGGTGATAGACATGGATGGTGGGAATAAAAAAATAAAAATAAAAAAAAATAAAAGTGCTGGTTGTGTACAAGTCTTTTAAAATTGGTTAACAAAAATATACACAAAAGAAGAATATTTTGTTACATAACAATGTCCAATCTTTGTTTATTATAGGGTCGTAGGTCATAAGGTTGCCAAAACTATATAGGTGCGTGAATGTATGCGAGTGTGTGTGAGTGTATGTTCCAGAAAGTAACTTTAAGTGTGGTGACACGCGAAAAGTGACGGCGGGTTTGTTTACATTCCGCAGGGAGGATGTGACGTCGGTCACGTGATCGGAAAGGACGTGACGTCGGCGCGGCGGAAGGTTTCTGTAAAGTGGACGCCAGCTGACAGCGGGGTGATCGACGAGTGATGTAAAGGTGGGGAGATTGCTATTCGACTTGGCGCGCTCTAAAGAGGGTTTGGAAAATCTCTCCTATGATTTCACCTATTAGAGCGACCAAGGCATGACTGTGGACAAGGATGGTCCATAACTCCGGGAGAATTATTCCTATGGTTCGATGGATTAGTTCCACTACGGCGATGGTTATTTCGAATAGGGAAACGCCCGGGAATTCCCCCGAGTGCAATTTCCTTCATACTGAAAGAACATTACTAATAATTAATACAGTTAATAATTAATAATACAGTATTAGAGCCATAGAATAGCAACACCGAAGTAATACATAGTTCAAATAGTTTGCAGATTTTCCACCCAACCTCCGAGGTACCCGCCCCAGCGTGTTAACTCTTATATATAGTGGTGCATCCTCTGTAGGTCTATTACACTCTTTGGGTAAAAAGGGATAAGGAATGAAATTGCTTGAGAAAATGACCGTGATTTATCAAGCCTAGCCAGCAGCCTGTAATCTATTGTTTTCAGACCCCAGTCAAACATTCGTAGATGTTTTTCTGAAAAATAATTTGAAAAAAAAAAACTAATATTAATATAAATCATAATAATCTGCAACTGTCCTTAAATATTCTAATTCTAGAGATTTTACCTTTCAAATATATACGTATATAGAAAGAATTATGAAAATAATATACCACTCAAACAACAACAAAAAAAAGACTAAAATAGCATAAAAAAAAATTATTCATGACAACACAGAAGAATACACAAAATTTGAAGTTTTATTTTCTGGAGCCAAAACATGAAGATTTCTTCCTGAGCCAACTCTAGAGCAGGCAACATACAATTGCCCATGCGATAAACTGGGTTGCTCCAAGTCAATGCCAGCAATTTTGAGGGACTGACCTTGAGCCTTGTTAATCGACATGGCAAAAGAAACTCGAATGGGAAACTGCAATCTTTTAAAATGCAAAGGAGAATGTTTATCATCATGAATCAGAGAAATCCGGGGAATAAAAACCTCTTCATTTTGAAAACAACCAGTTAAAATGGTTGCCTCTACCACATGAGGCCACAATCTTTTAACACAGAGACGGGTACCATTGCAAAGGCGGGGTGCATCAATATTTCAATAAAATAATGGGAACACCAACTCTAAGTTCTAAGTAATGTGGTGGCATCCCAGAAGGTTCTAAAGAATTTAAAAACTCTGTTGTATATTCCACGCAATCCTCAGAATCAATGGTGGAATCCACAGAAGTATATAAAATGCTTTGCCCTGGTATTTCTTTCAAAAGCTGAGCATTTATGGCATCAACTACACAATTTCTTGGAGCCAAAATTGCCCGCTCACAAAGCCAAGGATAGTAATTCGCCCTTCCCCGGTTAAACATCTCCCCAATGTTAGGAAAAACACTATTCTTTAGGCCAGAGAGGGAGTAAAAAAACAGTGTTAACCAATTCATTTGAAAAATAAACATTACCATCCGTATCATTAAGTAGACCACTTCCAAGTTGAAGCAAAAATTGTGAAAATAACAGTGAGTTGGGATCTCCTGAATTGACAGCCCGCATATTTGTTGAAAGAGTAAGTCTTTCAACAAATGACCAAAGTGGGGATGCCTTTAAGCAAGCATGCAACTCATCTGCTATTGTACCTCTAGGGATAATGGGCAATATCTGCCTGAAGTCACCGGCCAACAACAACACCACACCTCCCATTGGTCTCTGATCCTGCCTACAATATTTAAGTGTTATGTCAACTGCCTCTAAAGCATGCCTGTGTGCCATAGTACATTCATCCCAGACAATAAATTTGCATTGTCTAAGAACTTCACCCATTGCGGAATCAGCATTCAAATTACAAACTGGTACCTCATCCCTGGTCAAATCTAAGGGTAATTTGAAAGTGGAATGAGTAGTTCTGCCACCATGCAAAAGAGTGGCTGCAATACCAGAAGAAGCTGTAGAAAGAGCAATGTCCCCAGTACTTCGTACCTTTGTACGAAGAAGATTGATCAGAAAAGGTTTTCCTGTGCCCCCCGGAGCATCAAGAAAGTACAATCCGCCAGCATTGGAATCAATTTTAGAAATGATCCTATTGTAAGCCTCCTTTTGTTCAGGGACATTGGCAAGTTTTGGTTCATTCGAAGCCACAAATTGTAGTAACCTGCTGAGATCATACGATGTTTCTCTTAAAAGTTCATGACTGGTTCGGTGAGTAACATTGCGCTGTGGGGACCTCATGCCAAACTTTGTCAAATGGAAACCAGTCATTTGCAGAACTTTTTGTTCTAAAAGTATTAAAGCCTGATTTGACATTTCGGATGTCAGCTGTAAAAGACCGTCATTGGCTTGCTGTCTGGCAAGATTCAGAATATCTGCAGACATTGGTTCTTCAAATTGTGCCCAGATATCTTGAGGGTTGGTAGGGTGGCAGCAGGTAAGAATAATAGCAAAAAGTTCCCGGATTTTTAAAGGAGACTCACTTAGCACTGCTTCCTGAATACAATGATGCCATTGCTGGTCATTCTCAAGCAACCCCAAATGCAGACATGTCTCTTTATATGTTTGACAGAGCACACCATTGATTGTTCTGAGGGCTGCAAAAGAAGTCGGACCACGAACACTATGAAGCAGCATGCGAAGATAAAAGCATTCCTCAAAATTTGGATGAACGGTGTAGACTCTGCCAATAGCATCAGAAGCAAAAGCAACTTGGTCAGCAATGCGAGTGCCTTGTTTTCGAGGCTGCCATGATTTAGAAGCAGACCAAATGTAGTAAACAGGAACTTCAACATAGAGAAGTGTTTTTGCAAAGTTATCGCGCTGGCAAAGGGCAAAATATTCTGTCAACGTGGTCTTAGGTGGACGGTGAGCCTGTAGTGCAGCATTAGCAGAAGTAAAATATACACACTGCCCATTTTCCAAGTGTACAGAGAGATGTTGAACCATTGGATGGCGTCTGTGAATAGGGAATCCCAGAATGCGCCAAACAGCTTCATTGCTACTAATATATCGACCATGTTGGTACTCTAGCACTTCATTAGACTCTGTTTGAGCACCATTAAATGCAAAAATTGATTGGTCTTAACCCTTGTATATGTATTTGCAGATATATTTTATAGCAGAGATTGAAGCACAGGACTCCACATTGATGTGAGCATCAAATAGTCTGCATAGAAGAGGCGAATATGGCAAAACATACCTATTATCAATGGTAACATTAGTCATGCGCACAACCTGAACACCATTCTCAATGGTGAAAACTCTCACTCTTTTAACAAAAGAAAAGCCACCTTCCTCAGGCCTGCGACGTCTGTACAATGGGTAGCCATCCCTATCTGTCTGCGTTTCAGCCAAGAGTAGCCGTGGATATTTCTTTTGGCATCTACCCCGTTACACGCAGCCAGGATTAGGATACCCATGTCCACATGGCCCATGAATCATATTTTTGGTTACAGTCCGAAACAGTGAAGCATCAACCTCCGCTTTGGGGATTTCAGCACAAATGATCGAATCAATCTGGTTTGGGCGAATCTTTTCTTTAAGCCACAATAAAATATGCGCATGTGGTAGCCCTCGCTTTTGCCATTCAATGGTATAACACCAACATTGGGGCTTGCCAAAAACATCACCCTTGGTGATCAAATCTATAAGCTTGGTAACTTTCAATTGAAAAATGCGAGCAACCAAGTCATGCCGAACAAATGCACCTTGGGTGGGGAACTGCATTAGTTTTATCTCAGGCCACTCAGGATTGCATGTAAATGTAATAAAAAGGTCTGGGCGACCATATTTACGGATGTGAGCTATGTAATCCTGGGCATACTCATGCATGTGCCTTGGACTGCCCACAAAGGAAAAAGGAAGAATAACTTGTCTTCCGATAAGGGCATGACTCCTGTCAGTGCGAATAGCATCTAACAGATTGATGTATTCGGTTGCACGAAGTTGAGCTTGATGCGCTGAGATGTAATGCAGCCTTTCAGATTCCACCTTGGCATAAATGTCGACCAGAATTTGATGGGTCAAATTTCCAAAAGTCAGTAACCAATTTGTTATGCCAGGATTATTCCGTATCGCACACAATCACCAACTGTCTTAATTAGTCCTGAGGTTCCAAGTAACGCCCCTGTGGTCGTCCCCTGGAATGTCGCTGGTGTCTCAAATGACTGGACTTTAGCTGCTGTCTCTCTCTGGGCTGACTCTAGGTTTACTTTATTATTCCTGGAAGAGCATATATTATGACATATATATATTTATATATTACAATAATGTTTTTCTGCTGCTGATTTTGGAATTAGAGTTATAGAATTATTACTTGCCGATGCTGATCATTTTAGTTACATGAGTATGGTTGTGATATTGAAGTTGTAGTAATAATATTAAATAGTTTAGATCAGAATTAGCTTTAATTGAGCTTATGGAATATAAAATATATAATTTGAGAAAGTATAAGGAGAAAGTATTCGGTCGTAGTTGTACAGCCTACTCCACGCTGATGAGCACCAACAGCGCGAAACGCGTTCGTGGATGGTTTTTCTTGATTTATCAAGAAATTGGGTTGGCCAATTATCACGGAGCAAGTTAAATAAACGTTAGTTTATTTTTGCTCCACTAGATGGCGCTCTGCCATATAAAAAGCACATGTGCTCGTGGTCAGAATATGCTTTCTTTATTTTTATTATATATATATATGTTGTAATATATTCCAATATATCAATGTGCCCATATGTTGTATAGTTATAATGTAATTGCCAAAGTGACAGAAATAAACTTTTGAGTGAGTGACAGTCGGCTCCAGTGGAGGAAAAAGGTCCGAAAAACAAGTCGGGTTCCCAGGTGTGCCCCTTTCTTACTCAAACAGATTAGTCTGCTTTGAGACACGAGGATTGACAGACAAAATTTTTTTTTTTTAAATGTCACGGAGCAAAAAAAAAAAAAAAAGTTAAATAAACGTTAGTTTATTTTTGATCCACTAGATGGCGCTCTGCTATCTAAAAAGCACATGTGCTTGTGGTTAGGATATGTTTTCTTTATTTTTAATATCAACACCTGACCCACTTATTTTTTCTATTGTTTTTCATATATATATTATATTAATAATCTTTTAGAGAGAAAAAAAAAGAAATATGAGCTGGTGAAGACTATTGACTGATTTATTAGCGGTAACCTATATAGTCAAAGTTTTACAAATTAACAGTAATAGAAAATTGAGGAACCTTAAATGTATATTACCTAACTTAAAAAATGGCCAATTTACATGATTATAGAAAAGAAACAAGTCTAACTCTCTCTCTCTCTCTCTCTAGCAAAAACAAACAATTGATCTTTTTATCTACAAAGCGCCATCTGGACTTCTCGGCATCACAGAGTTCATCTATGAAAAATAAAAAAAAAACATTATTAATAAAAATACAATTCACTTAGAAAATAAAATGGTGAAAATATTTACAACATATATATAATATAAAAAAAAGAGATTTTCTGCTTGATTTTTGATTATTTTGAGGATTAAACTATGGTAAGGCAGTCGCAGTTAAATATCTTGAAAGATTAATAATAAAAATTGTTTTGATCAGATATTGCTTTAATTGAACTTATGGAATATATATAAAAGATAATTTGGTAAAAGTACTGCCTGGCTTAAGGCGAGTAGAATAAGGAAAACAAAAGATTATTTACATAATGTACAAAGGTTTTGAGCCGGCCAACGTGAAACAACAACAATCGGTTTTTATAGGGGAAGAGTGACCTCTGGCGGTCGATTTAGCAGAGTATTTTATCTATGAAATATATTTGAAAAACATATTCTTTTTTTATATAACATATATATACTATATATGTGGCGCTAAGTTTGTTGTTGACACACATTAAATATGTTATAACACCTTGATAAAGGTTGCCGTTCAGCCAACTAAAATATTGTTAAAATAAATGATGTTTTGATCCAAAATATGCCTTTTTAATTAAATATTTATACTATTTGTATGCATCTCAATTGTAATTATATGAAATATAAAGACTATATTTCCATAAAATCAATAAAACTTTGAAATATAATTGATACCTAAATTCCCTAAAATTTGCAATCAATATTTAATCATCAAGACATAAAGAGTTTAATCAAAGATTACTTCCCAAAATATTATTTTTTACTTGGCTACAATACAGAAGAAAATTAAATGGGAAATTTTTTCTCCATTTTCTTTCACAAAAAAATAAAACCACAATATTTTAGTTTTATAAAAACACATTTTTGTTGGAAAAAAAAAGAAAATGTTTTAAAATAGTAAATCAATGATCTTGAAATACCTTTAGACTGACAACACTGTAATATAAAACCGATAACAAAGGAGTGTATGTTTTGTTTACAAAATTAGTAATTGTAATGTTAATTGTTAAATGTTCTTTTCTCTCTCTCTTTGAAAATAATAAATTTAAAATACTTTCTTAAAATGTAAAATCGCCCAATTCTTTAAAACCATTTCAGCTGTAAGTTAACTTGTTATTTGTTGTTTCATTGTCTGAACCATAAAAGATTCCCAACAATTTTTACCATTTCAACATCTTATTTTCTGATGGGTATAGAAAAATTTAAAATATAAGCATATAAACAAGAATATATATCAAGAATATATTACTACCAAATATAGTCTATTTGTAAAACAAATATATAAATATATGACGCCAAGAGGAAAATTTATTGCTCTTTTAAAATTTTTTTCTGTAAAGATATGAATAAAAATGTACTTTATAAAAGAGGATTTTAAAAAAATAAGACTCCTTTATTTTAAACGAAATGAAACAATATCATTTTGTGATTTTTGACTAGGAATTTCACAGATATCTTTTGGAAATTTATTTGAATATATAAATATATTTTTATATATATTTAAAATTGAAATATAAAAGAGAATAATATAAGCTAAAACGAAAATTTATTTTAAATATTTCTACTTGATTATTTTAAATGCATTTTATCAAAAATGCTTTCTATATTTGTTTCTAATATATACTAAAATTTGAAATAAGAATATAATTTATTTTTTGTTAAAAACGCATATATTGGATCAAAATAACATTATATTATTAAAATATCATTAATATAAGGTAAAATAAATGATATTTTAATTTAATATATACCTTTTTAATTAAATATTTATTTATGAATTGCTCTATTTTCAAAAAATATATATAATTTATGTGTGTGGAAAAAAATATTTTATCAACATCTTAAAGAATAATTATGGAATATCGTTGTGCTATTTTAAATTGATAAATTATAAATAAATCGCGCCATAAATAATTTTTACATTTGTAAAAAACAACTTTTAAATAAAAAAAAAAACCTTTACATTTCAATGAAAACTTCTTGAAGTTAATTAACAATAATTTAAATATATAAATATTTCCCTTTTTATTTGTCTTTAATATATATTCTAGACACCATTTCAATTTTAATAAAATTATTTTTATTACAATTTGATTTTGTTTAGTTTATAAATTGTACCTTAACTTTTTGTTAGACCTAAAGAAACCAATAAGTTTTTCTTCCTATGAGCTGAAGAAAATGAATTCCAAAGTGAATATCAATGTTGATGCCATCATTTGAAGATTCTATTTTAAATATTTCAGAATCTGAAGCTCTTCTTTGATTTTATAACCTTTTGTAGCTATACGCTAATGGTTTTCTGAAAATATACGAATATAAAGTATAAAGAACAAATTATTTTTTAATTATTCTGTTTATAAATAGGATAAAAATGATTTATATATATTTTTAGAGACAAATATTTTAGATTTATTCATTACCAGTTTCAAATAAGACACGCTATATCCAATCTGGATAATTGCGCGTGAAACTATTTACAATAATTCATATTGTAGTAGAGTAGGTAACAGAATTATCAAAAATAAAATACACAATTAAAAAAAAGAACATTAAATAAACATATACCTTAAACAAATAAGCAACAACATAATCAGATAGAAGAAATCGCAAGGTATTTATTTACAATATGTTGAGAAATGATGGAAATTGATTTAATGAATTAAATTTTATATCAAATTGTGATTATATATTAATAATAACATATATTATTCTAAATAATTCACCTGTTGGTCTTATTTCAAATATAATAAAAATATATTTTTATCAAATCTCTGTTTTTATTTAATATTTTTGAAGCTCTTTTAATAGAGCTTTAAATAATTTGATATTTCTAACATTAAATAAGTTGCAAAATATTTTGTAAAAAAAGATTCTTTTGCTATGTGTACGTACCTCATTATAATTATTAATAACATATTTTTTTTTCTCTTTTTCACAAAATATAGCAATTATTTATTTTGAAGTTACATTTTTAATTAAGATATTTTTTAGACTTTCCAATTATACGGATATTTAAAAGAAATAATATCGAAATGATGAAAAGATTGTTATCGTTTAAGAAATAATTATATTTTTAAATCCCACAATATTGTATGTAACATTTACTAATTAATTAAATTCCTAAAATATTACATTAAATGGAAAAGGTATTAATATTTAGTAAAATTCATTTTTTTAATAAATTATTTTTTAAAGTATGCCTTTCATTTCTAATTTGAAAATAATAAATTAAAAATTAAAATTTTATCTTTTACATTATTTACTATTCGTATATCCATTATTTTACAGCTAACTATAAACTATTATTTTTTTTATTGATAAGAATAAATAGCAATTGATTATTCTTAATATATATTATCTTTATCAATTTGCTTTATATTCCGCCTCCTTAAACTTCAACAAAACAGACGACCGGCTACACTAAAATATGACATTTCTTTAAATATGGTCTATGAGTATATATATAACATTCCTTATTCTAAAGTCAATACTACAATAGCTCATAAGTTAAATAAATATGGTATAGCCACTTATTTTAGCAACCATGCCAATCTCGGTTCTTTACTGACAAACCTAATTACCAACAATATTAGTTCCGATCCCCTATCTAAATCAAATGCAATATATTCTGTCAAATATAACCAATGTAATGCCAAATATTTAGGAGAAACCAGTAGGACAATAGAGACCAGACTAAAAGAACACGAGAGAAACATAAGATACAAAGACAATAGATCCTTAATATATCAACACACCTACACCACTGGACACACATTTAATCTTAACCAAGCAATAGCCCATTATCACGACATAAAAAGCAAGCAACAACGATTATTCCTGGAAGCACTGGTATCATCAAAAATAAATAGCATCAATTGAAAAATTGACCTCCTAACCCAATATAACAATATCCCTGACAAATAACCTAAATATTTATAATTATTGAAATGCATATATATTTAATCCCAGTATAATATCTATTACTTTAGCTGGTAACAGTCTGATGCACGCCCACACATGCTAATAACAAAAGTTTTCAATTATTCTGTATAAATATTATTTAGAGTTTGTACATAAAATATCAGTCATCTGAAGAGCAGTATATTTGCTCGAAAGCTTGCAAATTTAAATTTAAAAGAAACTTTTATCTGATATTAATTTTTACTTTTTCAAATATAATAAAGTGATATTATAACACTATGTGGCGCTGAGTTTGTTTATTTAAAAAAAGTAATGCCTTGACAAATGTTGGCATTCAGCCAACCGAAATATTAACAAATAAATATTTAATGCAATCCAATACATGCCACTTTATTTATCTAAACAAGTATGTATATTAGATAGTAAAAAGGCATATATTGTATTGAAAAAAAAATTACTTGCCAATATTTCGGTTGGCTGAACGCCAACCTTTATCAAGGCATTACATTTTTGTATAAACATGTATATGTACAAATTATACAAAAATGTAACACCTTGATAAAGGTTGGCGTTCATATAACCGATATATTAGCAAATAAATCTTTTATTCAATCCAATATATGCCTTTTTTATCAAATGATTTAAATATGGATTGTTCTATTTTCATAAAGTATGTAAATATAAAGGACATTACAATAGAATTTATACAGACGATAGAATTTTAATTAATATACAATCAGACGATGAGACAAACTCTCTTTAAACTCAACAAACCCTCAGGCTTTTGTTTGTTCCTGAAAGTCCCACCTCTTCCCTATCAAACATCTTTCCTTCAAGTTTCGAAATTACAACTGTATACGCGCTATATAGCAATAAGATTATTGACAATACATTTCTGGATTAAGGAAAAACGATTATATATATGTGAAAAATATTAATAAAATAATAAAAAGTATTTAAAATATTGTTAAAAATGATACGCTTACAAGGAGTTTGTTTGAATTCCTAGAAGAAGATAGACGAACAGCCTCGTCGAAATATCGGAAATATCTTTTAATAAATAATTTTGATCAAAAAAAATTAAATGGTTAGCACTTATGAGACCAGAGGTTTGGTAAAACACGTATAATATATAGGACCTGCAAAAGTCATTTACATTCATGAACAAAACTTAAAAAAAAAAAAGAGGAAAATATTTTTATGTTTTCGCGGTCGTCGTCTGTTTTTTTTTTTTTTTTTTTTTTTTTAAAGAGACAGAGGCAGTTTTGTTCACACTTCCTTATCAGATGAGTCTTCAATAAAGGTTACTGTAATATATTTCAGAGTTATTGTCTGAATCACGATATACATACTAAAAGGTACAACTTCCTTAAGTTTTGTCCATGAGTGTATCTTTCAGAGTTATTGTCTGAATCTCGATATACATGTTAAATGGTAAAACTTCCTCAAGTTTGGTCCATGAGTGTACATGTGTAAAACTTTGCTGATATTTATATGATATTGCATAATTATATACAAGGTGTGTCCAATAAATAATGAGACTGGTCAAAAATAAAGAAAAAAATAAATGATTAAAAAAATTGTATTAGTATTTTTCAAAATAGTCCCCTCCCGCATCTATAAATAATTACCATCTCTTCTCCCAGGATTTAAAACATTTAGAAAAGGCATCTTTCGGGATGTTCTTCAAGACCTTTTTCGAATCCGTTATGATGGACTCTCTAGTGTCAAATCTACTTCCTTTTAGAGCCTTTTTGAGTTTTGGAAAGAAAAAAAATCATTTGGAGCCAGGTCTGGGGAATAGGGAGGGTGTGTGTGTGTTGAAGTATTTGGATGCCGTGTTTAGCCAAATAAGTCAGTACAGATGTAGCGGTGTGTGGTGGTGCATTATCATGATGGATAATTCAAATTTTGGAACTCCACATTTCACTTCTTTTCAGACGAATTGATTCACGTACACGTCTCATAATGTTTAAATAAGACTCCTTATTGATTGTTTGACCTTCCTCTAGATATTCATAATGCACAATTCCCTTTATGTCAAATAACGTGACCAATAAGACTTTGTTTTTTGACTTGCAAAGTCGGGATTTCTTCGTTCTTGGTTCATCTTTTCCTTTTCACTCCATGGATTGGCGTTTTATTTCCGGGTCATACCCGTAAACCCATGTCTCGTCTCCAGTTATTACTTTTTCCTTCCAATTAGGGTTTTCTTCCATCATTTCAAGCATTTTTGGCAACTTCAACGCGATTCTCCTTTTGTTGGATTGTGAGCATTTTAGGGACAAATTTTGAAGGTATCTTCTCTAACTGCAAGTCTTCTTTAATTATCGATCCAAATAATGATTTTGATATCCCTGTTTCTTCCTTAATGTCCCGTAACCCTATTCGTGGATTTTCTTTTATCAAATTTGAAATTTGGCTTACCTTTTCAGGGGTCCTGTGCAGAAATGGACGTCCAACATGCTTCTCATCTTTCACCGATTCCATTCCATTTTTAAATCGTGAAAACCATATAAATGTGGTGGGCTTATTTACATTTTCATTTCCAAATGCCAATTTCAACAAATCTAAAGTTTCTGAAGTCGATTTCCCAATTTTTTTAGCAAAATATAATACAAATTCGTTGTTCGAATTTTCTATCCATTACAAATTAGAAGTTTGTGAGAATTCGAAACTATTATAGACTATGATTCTTTTTAAAAATTAAACTTATTTTTTTATTTCCCTTACTGCAATATAGTGTTTATACAAGGTATGTTATGTATAAATTAGAATGATCTTGGCGCGCGCGCACGTACCACCTCGATATTGGTACGACCTTGTTGCCAGATATTTTTCCTATAATAAACAGTCAAATTTATTTACATTTTCATTTATTTATTGTTTTATTGACCCAGTCCGGGAACTTATGGGACATACCTTGTATATATATATAAAGATATAGTGTATCAACACACACATTGCACAGACTAGAATTACTTCAACTCTAGATAGAGAGAGTCATATTCTTATCATCAAAAAGGAAAACATCCACTGCGGTATTTGTGGAAATATGATATCTGATGAAATCTCTCACTATATCTAAGAATGCAAATATTTAGGTGAAGAAAGAGAAAAAACTCTTAAAAACACCTTCTGGCGATTTAGCAACCCACTGAAGACGCTGAGAACTATTTCAGAAAAGAAAAATATAGCAATAGAACTCTATAATTTCTACAGATCAATTGTAAATAGATTCATACATAAAAGAGGTAGTGAGGAAAGTTTTATAACAGATGTATAAATAAATCCCTTTTCAAACAAAGGCTCACGTGCACATGGGGAAAGGGAGGAAAAAATTACTGTATCATTTTGTTGCTGTATGGCGAATCCATACACGGCAATGGGCTCTAATAAAAGCCTGTAGATATAGCGTATAGCTATCAATAAAGGACAATAGGACAAATCTATCCAAAGAATTATAAAGTGTGTGATGTTTCGTAAACAGAGAGAAAGGTGCCTATTTTGTATTATACATTATGTTTTATCACCCTGCAAAAAGCTTTACTAGTCTTCTTCTTCCTTCTTATCTCCACTCAATTATATCAGGGTATCAATTCATTGCAGTAAGGGCAGTAGAAAATTGTTTAATTAGTAAAAATATCATACATGTTTATAATAGTTTCGAATTCTCATAATTGTATAATATTTATACACACATATACTATTGTCATGGCAAAACTATGATTTTTATCGCTGCAATCAAGGTCGCACATACATAAAACCAAGCGCACACACATACACAATGTCCTGATCGTGCAACTGATATTTGCTTATTGCGTTATCTGTCGTAATCGAGAAATCGTTGAATTTTAATTATTCCAGAATATTTTGACCAAATACCCTTTTTTGACTAATCAGCTATCTAACCATATATGGGCTGTTGGAGTTATAAACAGGTGTTATTTTACAAACAAATGTGGAATAAAATAGTAATATCATTTTATTCGCGATCGAACGTTGTGGCCCATTGTACGTATTACATCCCAAACACGATGCCAGCCATCTCTGTCTTGAGTTGGATGTACCATCTAGGTGACCGTTAAGCCAGTGAGTTCTTTTAATTGGTTCACAAGGGAATAAAATAAAGGTTCATATTTGGTGGTGGTGCTTATCTCCATGGTTAAACCAATTCCTGAAGTCCACTCCTCTCCAATTTTATGATGGTAGTTATAGGCCTGGAAAATAGGTACTCTATTGTCAGTTCTGAGCATGATAAGATATGTTCTCGAGAAGCTTCCGTACTTTCCACTGAAAATGTTCATATTTATTTTTTATATATACAAATGAAAAAAATATATATAAAATAACATAATAAATAAAGTAGAAATTATTAAAGACTAGAATATGATTATTGAGGAAGGATTACTGAATAAACTGTAGTTATTGTCATGAATATGTTTTTGGTTTTTACTGTTGATCTTCAGAAGGGATTTCTCTATTTGGAGGCTTCGGGATGGGCTCAGGGAAAAAATATATTGTCAAGTGGAAAATTAGGAAAGACAAACTTCAGGATGATACAGCCCTCTCTCTCTCTACTACAACAAGCGCCACACCATCACCAGCAGGGAGATCCAGACTGCCGTCCGCCTTCTTCTACCTGGAGAGCTAGCTAAGCACGCTGTTTCTGAGGGAACAAAGGCTGCGACCAAATACACCCATACCTCGCTTTGCGTCGGGGTTACGTTCCAAAAAAAACACGACGCGAATTGAAACGACGCTAAGTGAAAATATGTGAAGGCGCAATCAAAAACAAAGGTGTTGCCATATTTTAGGAAAAAAAATTCAAAAAAAATTAAAGACTCGAATCCAAAATAACGCAACTTCGAAAATCTAACAACGCACAGTGAAAATCAGTAAAAATTAAGCAGCGACGCAACTTCGAAAAAAAACGCAAAACGAAACGATGCAAAGCGAGGTATTGGTGTACATCTCTTCCTCTCTCTCTTAAGGTAATCCGGATTCCTGGAGCGTATTAAAGTCGCCGAATATCCTGGATGACACAGCAATTTATTTAAGACAAGAACAAACTAGGAATGATAAAAAAGATATAAGCAATGAGGGAAATTTACAAAGTAGTAAATTATAAACATAAAAAAATGATACTTTGTTAATAAAATAATAAATACTTTGTTACAATATTGTAAATATCCGGAAAATCCAGTCTTCTGTTGATACTATTGTATTTTATTGATATGATGGCTTTTATTGATTCTAAGCCTGGAAAAAGAACAAACAATTACGTTTTTCAAAAAACAAATTATACAGGTTTGTAGAGAAGAAGAAGTACTATTTAATGAATATAATCACTTTCCTTTACCAGTCACACGATGTATAGCTCAATTGAGAATACTATTTACAGTAAAAAAAACACGTTCTGATGTTTAAGGCCAAAAACCCAATATATACACTGTGTGACAAGGAATTACTGAAAAACTCCCTCATTACCTGCTTAATTGTACAGCCCGTGGTACAGAGAGGAAGGCCCTATATCAACAAATTAAATGTACCAACACTTCACCCTACGTATTTCTTTCAAAAATATCAGCAAACAAATCTAAGGCAATAGCTTACTATAAATATTTTAGATCATCATTATGTAAGGACCAGTCAACAAGTGAATGACTTTGAGAAGAAGAGTAAAGCCAGTTCAATTTCTATGTAAATAACACAAGATGCTTATTACCTTACCCAATTGGGAGAATCTGTATGGGGAAAGTCCCTAATGAAGGCTTTTGTGTGTGTATGAATATAAACACTTTACCGTATAACAACAAATCCGTTATGAAACAAAGGGATAAAAAAAAACCAAACGAACTTTCTATACAACCTAATGTTATGAATCTCTGTTGTTTATTTGTGATATTACATTAATGGGTTTTTGGTTCTGAAAGGATGAATAAATGGCCTGTTTTCTTTATATGCTGGTATACTAGTGATCTGTTGTATTGGCTGTCTATATTTTATTTATGTTTCGATATTCTTATGTTTAAATGTCTTTCAGTCTCACCTACATATCTGATCTGCATTCTTTACATTCTATAGAATTATGATGCACTAAGGGTCATCTGTTATGAAAATTCGAAACTATTTTAAACGCGTAAGATTATTTTTGAAATTAAACACTTTCTACTTCCCTTACTGCAATATGGAAAATTTAAGGGAGGGACTGGCTCATCAGTGGTGAACCCTCCCAGCGGTTTCGCCAGTTTAATCTACCATACCGCTGTTATATTGCATTTTTCGAACATCCTTTTATAGTGATACCCATTCAAAGAGTCTAGCAACAGTATCAATATAAAAGGAAGTTCGATAAATGCAATATAAGATCGGTATGGTAGATTAAACTGGCGAAACCGCTAGGAGGGTTCACCAATGATGAGCCAGGCCCTCCCATTATTTTTTTCTATTGCAGTAAGGGCAGTAGAAATTGTTTTAATTTCAAAAAGAATTTACGCGTCTAAAATAGTTTCTAATTTTCATTCTATAGAATATATCCCATTCTCAATATTAGTTTTTTTCCAAATAATTAATACTATTGTTCTTTGTTATCGGGTTTCTTAGTAATGAATTTATATTGGGAGAGTTTTTATTATTATATTATTACAGTAGAACTTGGATAATTCAAACCCCAATGGACCAAAAAAATTCGAAATAAAAACGTTTTGAATAAAAGGCTTAAAAATCTAGGTTCCAAGATAAATATTCGAATTAAAGAAGTTTTCGAATTAAAGACGTTGGAAATATCCAGGTTTTACTGTATTTTATAATATAAATGCCTAAACACAAGGTAATAAGACCAAATCCAAATCAAATCCAAATGGATTTGGTCTTATTACCTTGTCTTTATAATCTACTAGCCGAATGACCCAGGCAACGCCCGGGGTTTACCCGATTAAATACTTTTATTCAAATACTATTCGTTACAATTATAAATTGGCGCCGTGGATGTCATTCTTGTATAATATATAAATGAGTTTTAAAAATTGTAAAAAAAAAAAAAATGCATCGGCCGGGAATCGAACCCGGGGCGCCCGCGTGGCAGGCGAGCATTCTACCACTGAACCAAAAGCAAACGGTGACAGAATTAAGAACGCATGACGATGATAACTGTATATTATCCGTGACAGAGGCCACGACAGACGGTCGTGACTATATATATTAATAATGCAAATTGTGCATTATTATAAAATACCTAGTTATGACTTCCTCTATAAACACATTGATATATTGAGAAAAAGGCATCTCCTTATTGTGCAACTTGAAGATGCTGATGGCTTGCGCCATCTTTCAGTTGCATGATAAGGAGATGCCTTTTTCTTATTACAGCTAAACCTGTCTATAGCGCCCCCTCTTGGGACTCACCAAAATAGGGTATAGAGAGGGGGTTCTATAGACAGGTCACTTTTAATGTAAATTGCATCGTACTACGTATTTAAAATCGGGCGCTATTTAGAGGGGACGCTATAGACAGGTTTAACTGTATAAAGACAAAAATTTATATAATACAATATAATGCGATTATGATTATAGAACAACGTTTAACAAGTTTTACCGCAAATGTTTCTTTTTACAGAACGTAAAATCGTAATTTTAATTATTTTTAAGGAGAAATAGCGACTATTCCTATCCTTAGGGATGAAGTATGAATGGATGAATTGTGAAGAGTAATGATGAAAGGAAAAATAAAAGTGTCCAGGGATGGGAATTACTCTTCACAATTCATCCTTTCATACTTCATCCCTAAGGTTAGGAATAGTTGTTATTTATTCTTTAAAATAATTAAAATTATAATTTTTCGTTCTGTAAAAAGAAAAAATTGCGGAAAATTTTATTAAACGTTTTTCAAAAATGATATATACAAAAATAAATTGATAAAAAGTTTTAACAAAAGAAAAAGTAATTTAATTTGTTTAAAGAACTTTACACAACCCACTGTATCAAGATTCGATATGTTAGAAATTCTGTGATCTCCAGTGTGTTGCCGGTTGGCATTTATTATAAAATCAATTATTTCATTAAGGAAGGCTCTCTACGCTTCATTAACCTTCTGCAATTCAAAAAAGTAAAATTCCCCTGGCGGAGAAATATCTGGAACTACTTTCCTTAAAGTTACTTAATGCACCAATAGTGTCTTACACCTTTCGATCTTTTTCTTTAAATTACAACTCCGCCATCTTGTTTTAAAACTTCTGCTCAAATTAAAGTGCTACAAAATTTCGTTTGCTAATTTTATTTTTTGTCTCTTCTGTAATTTTCGGTATATTTATTTATACAAACTTTAAATGCATTCGATTTTGTTTGTTTTAAATCAATATTGTTTTTATTCTATTTTTTTAAACGAGTTATTTTAATTTTTATATATTCTTTTTTTAAAATTTGTAACAAATAAATTTACTGGCAATGTGTTTCTTTTCAATAATATCATAAAATATTATCTCTACAGATGAGACAAACCCTCTCATTTAATAATTTATATCATTGCAGTAGGGTCTTTAGAGATAACATTTGATGATATTATTTAAAAGAAACACATTGCCAGTAAATTTATTTGTTACAAATTTTATCAATAGATGGCAATTGAATTTATAAATATTATTTTTTATTGTTTGATATTTAGAAATATATCTACAAAAAGCTTAACAAACAAACAAAGTTGCTAGCAACTTTCGATTTGTTAAGATTTCATTTAAATAATAAAGGCGGAGTTCTGTATCTATAAATATCATAAAATATTATATTTACATCAGAACCTAATTTACGTAGCTTTGAATTGTGTTTCAACCTTGATATTAATTTAGGGATCTTTAGTATTTTCTATGTTAATCAGGTATATATATCTGTGTTTTGAAAATAGAGCAATTCATAAATAAATATTTAATCAAAAAGGCATATATTGGATCAAAATATAATTTATTTTACCAATATTTCAGTTGGCCGAACGCCAACCTTTATCAAGGTATTATAACATATTGGTAAAATAAAATATATTTTGATCCAATATATGCCTTTTTAATTAAAGATTTATATATTTGTGTGAGCTACAAATTTAGACCCAAACGACCTAAATATTAAAATACCTTTTATTTATTCAGCGAATGTTTTATACTTTTACCATTCGATTATATATTGCAATAATATATTTATTATTTCAATTAAAATATTATTAATTTTTATATTTTGCCATTCTGTGTGTGCACATATATTCTTCTATGGAAGGCAGTTTAGGGGCCTTTAGTGAACTATGTACATAAGCTTATAGGTCTGTAGAAGCTATAATAAAGGCCTATAAGCTTATGTCCATAGTTCACTAAGCATCCTTAATCTGCCTTCCATAGAAAATACATAGTATATCAATCCAATACATATTATCTTATTACCTATCTATTATTTTAGGTTAATAAATTTGTACAATTGTTTTGATAACATGAATTACCTTATGAAAAAGGCATCTCCTTATCGTGCAACTGAAAGTTGCTGATGGCTTGCGCCATCTATCGGAATAAATATAAACTGTTCTCGTTGATTTTTAATTATTCCAGAATTGGCCAAATACCCATTCTTGATTAATCAAGAAAAGCTAACCACGGACGCTTTCGGGCTGTTGGCCCTTATCAGCGTGGTGCAAGCTGTACCTCAACGACCAAAAAAATTGGTCATTCAGGCATTCTGAAAAATCATGAAACGGGTAGTTAAGGCCAGAATTGCGTGAGACCGCGACACAATGTAAAAAATATGGTACAAATGTGATATTGTACTGGGATGAGAGGTGCATAAATTGCACGATAAGTAGATGCCTTTTCATAATTTATGCACCTTATCCCAGTACAATATCACATTTTTACTATTTTCCACATGAATTAACTTGTTATTCTATAAGGTTTGTGTGTTATATTTCTAATATATTTTGCATAATATTCAAAGGAACGTGTGGCCATTGGACATGCGTCGGACCAGGAGGCTGTTGTTGGGTGCTGCGCTGCCTGGAGTATAGGAGTTCCATCTATTATTTCTTCCTGTGGTGAATCTGTATAAGACCACTGTTCTCAATAAAGATTTGTGTGCATATATATATTGCATAATAAATTATTTGTCGTCCTAGACAACAGAGCTTCCAGAGCAAGATGATTTGTTCCAATTTTATACAAAAGAAGTTTCCTTTCACTTATTAACATTAAACAGAAAACATGTAGTGCTCCAGTTCCGAGTCGTATTTTTTTATTACATAATGGACATATTCGGTTGAGTTAAGCTAAATATTCAAGCTTGATTTTCTTTAAACAGTGAAAAGAGTATTTTCTTATTTGTGCGATACATCTTTTGGCTAGTAATGGTAGATTTTGATCAAATGTTGTTCTGCTGTTATAGATGTGGGAGTAGATTTTTATAGTACAAATAAAATTTTAAATTAGAGCATGCAACAACTATCCTGGTGTGGAACTAACACCTACTCACATATTCTCATGTCCAGTAATGGCCGCAGCCTTGCAGAAAATTGACTTAGACCCAGAGCAGCAGCTTTACACACCCAAGATAGTGGATATTGCTGCTGCTGTGATGGAGATGCATGGAGACATCTGAGACTCTTCTTTGGACACGACAACAACAAAATTTCGAATTTGATATTCATATACAGTAGAACCTCCCTTTAACGGACATCAGGCTAGCAGACACCTCTCCACAAAGGACAGCTTTCATTTGAAAAATTACCATTTTTACAATTTAGTTGTAGTTGTTGTCGTGTCCAATGAAGAGCTTCAGATGTCTCCATACATCTCTATCACAGCAGTAGCAATGTCCTCTATTTTTGATGTATATATTGTTGTTCTTGTCGTGTCCAATGAAGAGCTTCAGATGTCTCCATACATCTCTATCACAGCAGTCGCAATGTCCTCTATCTTGGGTGTGTATACTGTATTGTTGTTGTTGTCGTGTCTAACGAAGAGCCTCAGATGTCTCCATACATCTCTATCACAGCAGTCGCTATGCTCCTTATCTTGGGTGTGTATACTGAATTGTTGTTGTTGTTGTCGTGTCCAATGAAGAGCTTCAGATGTCTCCATGCATCTCTATCACAGCAGTCGCAATGTCCTCTATCTTGGGTGGGTATACTGTATTGTTGTTGTTGTCGTGTCTAACGAAGAGCCTCAGATGTCTCCATACATCTCTATCACAGCAGTCGCTATGCTCCTTATCTTGGGTGTGTATACTGAATTGTTGTTGTTGTTGTCGTGTCCAATGAAGAGCTTCAAATGTCTCCATGCATCTCTATCACAGCAGTCGCAATGTCCTCTATCTTGGATGTGTATTTTGTTGTTGTTGTCATGTCCAATGAAGAGCTTCAGATGTCTCCATACATCTCTATCACAGCAGCAGCAATGTACAATTTAGAACCTCTCCAGTAAGAGGACACCTCTCCTTAAAGAACACTTTAGCTCTACAATCAGGTTTCCTTTACAGGGAGGTTCTACTAAATATGATTAATTTTCATACATTAAAATTAATCTACGATAGAGAGTCAAAAGAAATGCAAATATAAGTTCTATCTTAACTTCAATATTTTAAAAAATAATCTTATTAAAGCCATGAAAAATGTATCTATAAATATCTACTTATATTTTATTCAAACAGAGAATTAGCTAAACGGCCATGCCTAAATTGATTGAAACACGAAACGACCATTATAGATTTGAACCATCATAACGCGAGTGTTGCCCGATTGAAAAATATTTTAAGATGATAGCTTAGCGAATTCACTGAACCTCTTTAGTAAAAAATCACAGAATTAATAGGTATTTTTCAATATATCATACATTACTATAAAAGATACATAATGAAAAAATTAAAATATTTCATAAATAGAAAGTAAAACAAAATATATTATCCTGGAGATAAAGGTTGTCTAGCCGGTATTCATATTTCTATGAAAAATGACACTTCGGCCAGTTGGAGTTTTTTTTAATTTTTCTCAACGTTTCGACAAAAATCTTTTGTTTTCGTCAAGATGAGTAAATAAAAATGAGGAATTTGTCAAGGCGTTAAAAATTTTTCTAAAATATAATAAATATATTTTATATCACTATATCATATTTATTATTATATGACTTTTTCTTTTGATAATAAATTTACATCTTATATAATGATCGAAATTATTACATGAAATGAATAAATTTATAAAAGGATAATGGTTATAAAAATAAAATATGTAAGTTCAAAAGAATAAAAGATTTTCTTTTTAACTCTGGAGGAAATCTTTCAAAACCTTATACGCCATCATTAAAACTAACCAATCACCGACGATTCCCAATTCAACAACTTTCATCTATTAAAAGTCGTCATTAACTAAATCGACTATTTCACTGATATCGTCTGCATTACATGACGCCATCTTGTTATTTTTTATTTATTTTGATTGTTGGGGTAAGAACAAGGGTTAAAACATTTTCCATTTTCACTAATTTGAGACTTTAACTAAAAATGTCAATTTATTTTGCAAGCTTTGTGGTGGAGTTTAAATTAGTTTGACAATGTTTATTGTGTTTAAAAAATATATAAATTTTTATATTCTTTGCCAACGAAAATATATTTTATATATGTATTTATACGCAACAAATATCCCACAATTTTATATTGAATATCATAAATTAATTTAATTTTTAAACATAATAGGGTAGCCTAGAGGCATCTGCCCGGTAAACAGAACACTATGGGTTCGTTTCCCATCCCTGGACACTTTATTTTTTTGTTTATCATTACTCTTCACAATTCATCCTTTCATACCTCATCCCTAAGGTTAGAAATTGGCGTTATTTCTCCTTGAAATAAATTTTGATTTTTCGTTGAAAAGAAACACATGCGGGATAATTTTCAAATGTCGGTTTTACAATCACAAGCCGCATTATATTATATTGTATTATGAATTGCTTAATGTATTATTTACGAACGGAAAAAAATATCCAGGGTAGCCTAGTGGACATGGCATCTGCCCGGTAAACAGAACACTGTGGGTTCGTTTCCCATCCCTGGACACTTTATTTTTCTGTTTATCATTACTCTTCACAATTCATCCTTTCATACTTCATCCCTAAGGTTAGAAATGGTCGTTATTTCTCCTTAAAGTAAATTGATTTTCCGTTCAAAAGAAACACATGCAGGATAATTTTCAAATGTCGTTTAAACATATGATATATTAATGCAAAATATTTAATAATTATTCAACTAAAACCTTTTAATTAGAAATAAATTATTAAATTCTCATTGCCTTTGTATATAAAATAGGAAGAATAATTTTAAAAGGTTTTTATAAAGTAAAGGGAAGAAACTTAATAATTCATATATTATATAAAAATTGTATTTAAGTAATTCGAATAAGCACAACACACTGTTGATTGTATTATTTTAAAAACTCGTTAAATAATATAGAATCAAGTATTGTTAACAATAATATTTTTTAGATTGTATTTATTGAAATATTTAAATTAAATAGACATATATTGGATCAAAATATCATTTATTTTACCAATAATTCAGTTGGCCTAACGCCAACCTTTATCAAGGTGTTATATTAATGTTTGTCAACAATAATCTCAGCGCCACATAACCTTCAACAGAATTAAGTTTTAAAAATATTTATTGAAATGTAAGTTCTATTGAATTATCCAAGTTTTAAGATAATGCTTAGAATATTGGTAATAAAGTTCGAATATAATCTCTGTTATAAATAGTTTATAAAATTATTAGAGTATTCGAAAAGCTACTGATAATTTGTTATGGATATGGTCAAAATTTATTAAATAAATTCTTAAAATGTTTTATATATTTTTAAATTTATTTAAACACACAAAACGCGATATCCCGGCTAAGTATAATTGCGTTGATTTACATTTTCTTTTAAACAGAAATGTTTATTTAAATTAAAATGTTAAATTAGAATGTTTTATAGTTATTTCACAATAATCCTATTGGGGAATATACTATAGCTTTTTATATGTTTGATCATATTATTAATAACTGATTGAAATTACAGTAAACTCTCCTATAACGCGATTAATGTGTTCCGTGTTATATGAAATCGCGTTATCGGAATTCGCATTGTACGAAATAAAACTTGTATAACGCGAATGTTGTTAGGGTAAATTGTTAGTGACAAATATAATGTAAAAATGTATTGTATAAAATGATGTATATAGGAAAAATAATTATATACTAAAACAAAACTAAATGTTATATTATTTTATATGCAAATGTATTGTACAGTTGTCAATAAGGATATTTCCGCATTTTATTTTATAACGCGTTATACGAAAATTCGCGTTGTATAAATAAATTTGTCGCAATTTTTTTTTATCGCGTTGTAAAAACTCGCTTTATAGGAGAGTCTACTGTATTTATTTGTGGTCTTCTCATTATGAAATATCTCTTTTTTTATAGAAAAGAGTATTCATTTAACAATACAAAGCTATCCATAGTGTGCGTATATGTTTATGACCGTTTGTACTGTATGTGTGCATATTAGGGTAAAATCATCAGGATTCTATGGTTAGGTTTCGATTTTAAACATTCTTTTTCTATTTAGTTTCATTGAGTTTGTTGTTGACATACTTTAAAATGTTATAATACATTGATAAAGGTTGGCGTTCAGCCAACTAAATACAACTATCCCCCGATTTACACGGTAGATACGTTCCTGAGAAAAACGTGTAAATCGAGGGATAGGTGTATATTAAACTGTCAAATCTGAATAGGTGTTCGCCCCCTCATGAATTAGAGCCTCCCAATATTCTTTTCAACATAGGTAGTATAGAGTAGAATATCGCATTTTAGTATAGTCCGATAAAAACAAAAAAAAAAACGTGTAAAAGCGAAAACATGTAAAACAAGTACCGTGTAAATCGGGGGATAGGTGTATTAGTAAAATAAAGGATTTTTTTTGCTTATCCCTAGTACACGTGGTACAGGCCATGATAATCATGGTGGGTAGTTAGCGACTGCTTTTTTACTGTAAACGCACCACATATCTACACATGTGAAAAGCAGTTCGACTTTGCACTTACAAATGTGCCAGAGCCCCGTTTGGTTACTTGCACTCGCTGATGGGGTTGGACTTTTGCAAGAATCGGGGGGCCATTGGAGCATTTTTTTAAACAGAAAAAGTGTCCAATGCGGGATTCGAACCCGGGTCGTAGTGGTCGAAAATTAAACCGTTTAACCAGCCTTCCACCGACCCCCAAAATAAAGGATTTTAATTAAAAGGCATATATTGAATTTAAAAAATGATATTTTGATCCAATATATGCCTTTTTATTTATATTGTATTTAGATCTATAGCCAATGGGCATGAGATTTCTTCTGCATGGTAAAATATTATGCAATAAAGGCCCAATAGAATTATAGGTAGAAGTACTCTCATGTCTGTAATTTAGAGATCTAAAAACAAAATTTCAAAATAGGAACTTAACTCTGGAAGCTTGATATCATTTTAACCTTAATATCCTTCTTCTCTTTTATCTCCAATCAATTATTTTATAGTATCAAGCTTGTAAAGCTTGTTGATGGTGTCTGCTAGAGATGTGTCTTCTTCTTTCTTATCTCCACACAATCATATCATGGTATCATATTTGTAGAGCTTGTTGATGGTGTCTGCTGGGGATGAGTCTTCTTCTTTCTTATCTCCAATCAATTATTTTATGGTATCAAGCTTGTAAAGCTTGTTGATGGTGTCTGCTGGATATGTGTCTTCTTCTTTCTTATCTCAAATCAATTATTTTATGGAATCAAGCTTGTAAAGCTTGTTGATGGTGTCTGCTGGGGATGAGTCTCTTCTTCTTCTTATCTCTACTCAATCATATCAGGGTATCAAGCTTGTAGAGCTTGTTGATGGTGTCTGCTGGAGATGTGTCTTCTTCTTTCTTATCTCCACTCAATCATATCAGGGTATCAGCTTGTAAGGCTTTTTGATGGTGTCTGCTGGAGATGTGTCTTCTTCTTTCTTATCTCCAATCAATTATTTTATGGTATCAAGCTTGTAAAGCTTGTTGATGGTGTCTGCTGGATATGTGTCTTCTTCTTTCTTATCTCCAATCAATTATTTTATGGAATCAAGCTTGTAAAGCTTGTTGATGGTGTCTGCTGGGGATGAGTCTCTTCTTCTTCTTATCTCTACTCAATCATTTCAGGGTATCAAGCTTGTAGAGCTTGTTGATGGTGTCTGCTGGAGATGTGTCTTCTTCTTTCTTATCTCCACTCAATCATATTAGGCTATCAAGCTTGTAAAGCTTGTTGATGGTGTCTGCTGGAGATGTGTCTTCTTCTTTCTTATCTCCAATCAATTACTTTATGGTATCAAGCTTGTAAAACTTGATGATGATGTCTGCTGGGGGTGTGTCTTCTTCTTTCTTATCTCCACTCAATCATATTATGGTATCAAGCTTGTAAGGCTTGTCGATAGTGTCTGCTGGGGATGAGTCACTTCTTCTTTCTTATCTCCACTCAATCATATTAGGGAATCAAGCTTGTAAGGCTTTTTGATGGTGACTGCTAGGGATGAGTCACTTCTTCTTTCTTATCTCCACTCAATCATATTAGGCTATCAAGCTTGTAAGGCCTTTTGATGGTGACTGCTAGGGATGAGTAGAGCTCATCAATGGATGAGTCTTGACCTTAATATTAATATAAGTGATTATTTCATTGAATTGTATGTACATAATTTATACATACCGACAATAATGATCATTTGTTCTAACAAGGAACGAATAGTTCTTTTGCTGATTGACACAAATATTTTGAGTATTTATTTCAATATTAATAAAGGAAAACAATACTATACAGAATCTAACTTGGAATCTAGAATCTATGATCTATGTAGATTTAACATGTTTCACAATAATTTTAGAAATTTGTTTAATTATCTGTGAATAAACGATTAAATTATCTAAAAAGATCTAAATAAAAAAAATCTAAAAAAGAAATTCATCCTTGAAAGCCTGATATTTAATCTTAATAATCATACACATGATTCGAAACTATTATAGACGCGTATGATTATTTTTTTTAATAAACAATTTCTACTGTCCTTAATACTGCTGATTACACTTTGGAGGTTGAGTTCTGGCTTCCAGAAAATGTTCTTCCCTCGTACTTCAAAAAGATGTACGACTTTCAAAAGTTTCCAATATTAGGAAAATAATGAAGTCGACTTATCATACACGTCTATAATAGTTTAGAATTTTGATAACAGATGGCGCGCTAATGCATCATAATATATATGATTATTTCATTGAATTGTATATGCATACTTCATAGGTATCGACAATACAGATAATTTGTTCTGACAAGGAATAAATAATTCTTTTTGCAGATAGACACTAAAGGATCATGTAGATGCATATTTTGAATATTTATTTCAATATTAATAAAGGATAACAATACTATACGTACTCAAACTTAGATTCCGTCCATGAGTCAAATAAATTAAACCTGTTTCAACGAAAATTTTAGAAATTTGTTTAATTATCTGTGAATATACGATTAAACTATCTAAAAAAATTCCAAAATAAAACTCATCCTTGAAAACCTGATATTTCACTTTAATAATGACAAAGATGATTATTTCATTGAATTATATATGCATACTTCATACTGATCATTTGTTCTGACAAGGAATGAATAATTCATTTTGCTGCTTGAAACTAAAGGATCATGTTGATGCAAATTTTGAGTATTTATTTCAATATTAATAATGGAAAACAATACTATACGGAATCTAAGATTCTAGAGTCTATGAGTCAAGAAGATTAAACATGTTTCATCAAAAATTTATAAATTTGTTAATTATTTGTGAATAAACGATCGAAATATCTAAAATTATATCTAAATAAAAAAATTCTAAAAAGAAATTCATCTTTGAAAGCCTGATATTTCACTTTAATAATGACAAAGATGATTATTTCATTGAATTATATATACATACTTCATAGGTATGGACAATACTGATAATTTGTTCTGACAAGGAATTAATAGTTCTTTTTCTGATCAAAACTAACATGTTGATGCAAATTTTGAGTATATATCTCAATATTAATAGAGGAAAACAATACTATATAGAATCTAACTTAGATTTCGTCCATGAGTTAAGTAGATTAAACCAGTTTCATCGAAAATTCTAGAAATTTGTTTAATTATCTGTGAATAAACGATTAACCTATCTAAAGAGAAAAAGCTTGAGTTTTAACGCTCATTATTATCGCCACTTTTTTCACCCAGGAACCGAGATACCATTGATTGCAATCCCCATGGAACCTAATGGACAAATGATAGTCTACGACAGTGCTACCAATCTAATTTGTTAAAGCCATTTTCACAGATTTATTCTAAGAGTTTTCTTTTTATTGCTATTAATACTTATACAGAGAAATAGATATTTAAACTCCTTTTCCCTAATATATTTATATTTTCCACACTTTATAATTATAAAATTATCTATTTTGATGCTAAAATTTACATATATTATTTGAATCTAATAAATATTTATTCTTTATTTTGACTTAGAGCGCTATTTTGAACTTTAAAGATAAACAAAAAATTTGAAAGAAAAGAAAGATATTTTAAATATGTACAAGAATTAGTATGCAAGTTAGTTAGATGAAAATATTTAAAAAAATATCAACACAATTGATTAATTATAAAATTATATATTATTAGTTTAAAAGGCATATATTGGATCAAAATATCATTTATTTTACCAATATTTCAGTTGGCTGAACGCCAACCTTTATCAAGGTATTATAACATTTTAAAGTCTGTCAACAACAAACTCAGCGCCACATAACGTCAACAGCATTAATTTTTTTTAAATATTTTGTTATATTCAATGGGGAGAAAAATTTGATACATATTATGTGGCACTTAGTTTGTTGTTGACACACTTTAATATGTTATAACACCTTGATAAAGATTGGCGTTCAGCCAACTGAAATATTGGTATAATAAATGATATTTTGATCCAATATATGCCTTTTTAATTAAAGATTTATTTATGGATTGCTCTATTTTCAAAAATATATATATATGTATTGATATATGTACAAAGGGTTGGTATGCAAATTTAGTTAAATGAAATCAAATTGTAAAGTATTGTATTTATTCGAGAAAAGCAATTTACAGATTTAAAAAAAGTTTTAAGGTATATTTTAGAATGAAAATATGTAAGATATTAGATAATTATTCAATTAAAACAATTTTAAAAAGAGTTAATTTCTAAATAAAAGCGTTGCAAAGGAATTTAGTAGTTTTTATTATAAAATCAAAATGATGATAATAATAAATATATATTAGGAGTTGTTAGAGATTTTTTTATTTTTAATAACTCTGTGTATATATACTGAAGATAGAGGCTGCTTGGCCGGGATTCATATTTCTGTGAAAAAATAGACACTTCGGCCAGTTAGAGTTTTTTATTTTTCTCAACGTTTCGACAAAAATCTTTTGTCTTCGTCAGGAGAAATAAAAAGCATTTAGCAAGGCGTTAAAAATTTATATAAAAAATAGAAGAATTTTTAACGCCTTGCCAATTGTTTTTTTATTTATTTCTCCTGACGAAGACAAAATATTTAAAAGAAACGCATTGCCAGTAAATTTATTTGTGTAAAATTTTAACGATAGATGGCAATAAAATTTAATTTACAAAATATTTTTGTTGAAACGTTGAGAAAATAAAAAACTCTAACTGGCCGAAGTGTCTATTTTTCACAGAAATCTGTGTATATATATTTTTTATGATATTTGACCAGGAGTGTCTGGGCACGTGTGTAAATTTATTGTATTATAATGATTCGCCATTCAACAAAAAGTAAAGAAAACCAAATATTTACATTATTTATTTATTACCAGTTGCAAATAAGACACGCTATATCTGATCTGGATAATTGCGCGTGAAACTATTTACAATAATTGTAGTAGAGTAGGTAACAGAATTGTCAAAAAGAAAATAAACAATTAAGAAAAAGAGCATTAAATAAACATATCCATTAAACAAATAAGCAACAACATAAGCTGATAGAAGAAACCACAAGGTAGTTATTTACAGTATGTTAAGCAATGATGGAAGTTGATTTAATGAAGTTATCTGTAATAATTAGTATCGTGGAGAGAGAAAGTTGATCAAGTTGAGCTATTTACAATGAGTTATATTCTAAAGTAACTTATTAATTATTTACATTGGTGTTTTTACATGTATGTAAATATTTACATACTTAAGGGTATGAGAAGAGAGATGATTTATATATACTTGTGTTTTGACTTTTATTTTTTGAGGATATATTTACCTAAGAATGCTTTATGATAGTTCTATTGTTCTATATCTATGTTTTTCTTTTCTGGTGTGATTTAATCAGTTGAACCGGTTCAATTTTATCTAATTAATGAACTTCGAATTTTTCCTTTCCTTCTCCATATAAATACAATCGGATAGATAGTGGGGCATTTCGTCTGTAGTTTTATTCCGCAAAGATTGCAATAAAAGGCTTCATTTTTGATGATTTGAAGATGATCGTCTTTTAAGAGTGTTGATGTGATTCTGACTTGATTAATATATCCTATTATTATTATAAAAAAGGCAACTCCTTATCGTGCAACTGAAAGTTGCTGATGGCTTGCGCCATCTATCGGAATAAATATCAGCTATTCTCGTTGATTTTTAAAATTATTCCAGAATAGTCCAAATACTCATTCTTGGTTAATCAAGAAAAGCTAACCACGGACGCGTTTCGGGCTGTTGCCCCTCATCAGCGTGGTACAAGCTGTACCTCAACGACCAAAAAAACAGGTCATTCAGACATCCTGAAAAATCATGAAACGGGTAGTTAAGGCCAGAATTGCGTGAGACCGCGACATAATGTTAAAAAATAGTACAAATGTGATATTGTACTATTATTTTTGAAGACAAATTCTCCAAAAGAGAAATACTGTTAAAGAATGAAACTATTGTAAATTATTTCTGTGAAAAATAGACACTTCGGCCAGTTAGAGTTTTTTTATTTTCTCAACGTTCTGACAAAATTATTTTGTCTTCATCAGGAGAAGTAAATAAAAATAAAGCATTTGGCAAGGCGTAGAACAATTTTTAACGCCTCGCCAAATGTTTTTTTAAAATTTATTTCTTCTGACGAAGACAAAAGATTTTTGTCGAAACGTTGAGAAAATAAAAACAAACTCTAACTGGCCGAAGTGTCTATTTTTCACAGAAATATAAATGCTGGCTAGGCAACCCTATCAACAGGATATATTGTGAATTATTTATATAAACAGAACAAGAAATCAAGTATTAAAGATACAGAACATTTCAGTTTACATATTTAAAAATAAAGCTTTTATAAGAGTTGGCTAAACTGTTAACTTTGCTTAGACTTTTTAAAGAACCTGATTCCAAGAATATTAATCAAACATTCTATTTATTGATTTACAAGAGAAGGAATATAATGAATTAAATCATTTTTAAGTGCAAAAATGAATTAATTATTTCTAAAAACAAATGAAACATTCCAAAGCTTTTTCTCGTTTGGAATTCCAACATTTTTCCGTTCCAATTTTTATAATACCCAGTTTATAACGAACCATGGATATTTTAAGGGATTTTTTATCAACAATTTGAGCGGTTGAGGACTATAGCTGTCATTGTGGCAATGAAATCCAGGACTCGAGACACCTACTGCTGAAATTCCCACTCTTCTTCACCGCTAGACAACAGACAATAAATAATGTTGTAGATCTATATCAATTTGTAAATAGCAGAGAGAATTATCATAGATTTAACTATCTTTGTAAATATATTTATGATTATCTTTCTAACCTGAAAGGTTCAGGTTCCTATTATATATTATTGTTTCTCTTTATTTTTAATTATTTTTTCCCCTGTATTTTATTTATTTTATTTGACATATCGGACGCGATATCCCAGCTCGGGATACTTGCGCCTAAATACATTTCAGCAGATTATATACAACTCATTTTATACAATTTAATAACCGGACTAAAAACATAATTGAAAATTAAACGATAGTATTCTAAAACAGAAGAGAAAATCTAAAATGGATTATTTTAGCAACCTATATACAATTCATTATATACAACTCAATAACCGACTAAAAACACAATTAAAACTGAAACGATGGCTCTCTCAAACAGAAGAGAAAATCCAAAATGAACCTACAAAAATTATTGAATTTTACATGTGTCTTTGTTATATACAAATTCGCAAATTTCTTCGATGGGATAAAAATGATTACTTCTGTAGCTGTGAAATATCGGACATTCTATTAATACATGTATTGAATCTTGGTTTTCTTTTCCACAGAAACAGCTAGGATCATCCGTTGCCCCGATTTTCGACAGAAATTCTCCAAAATTACCATGACCCGTGACGAATTTGAGTTATAAAAATTCGGACGAAAATAAAAAGGAATTCCAAATGGGAAAAATTTTCGGAATGTTTCATTAGTGTTAGCTATTGTTTCAGCCATTCTTGATTCTATGAAGTTATGAATTATAGTTGGGGCATGCGGTTTGAATACATTAATTTCTTCTATTGATAAATTGGCCAAATCGTATTTTATTATCAACGATTCTATGTGATCCGTGAGAATAGGTATTTTTGCCAAACTATGAATACAATTTGATGAGGTCGTTTTATAGGCTCTCACTACCCAAAGAAGAATCTGATATTGCTGAGAGTTTAATCTTTGCTTACTTCTTTTATTAATAAATTTATCCCATATTTCAGATCCATAGGTTAGTATTGGCCTGAAAAGAGTTTTATATAAAATTAATCTTTTTTTAGCATCCAATCCCCACATTTTCCCACAGAGTGAAAATAACAGATTTTTCATACGGTTGATTTTACAAAGAATATCATTAATGTGGAGTGTGAAGTTAATTTTTGACTTGATTCTGTGATTAGAAAATTTTATACCTAAAATATTTACTTCTTTCACTGGTTTTATTATGAAGTTTGGAGTTCCCATTGGAATATTTTGTTTGCCGTGCATATGTATTAAGCCGGTTTTCTCCGGGCTTAGCTTTAGCTTATTTCTTGTACACCATTGTATTACATAATTTAAAGTACTTTCTGTTTCATTTTTAACCCTTCTATGGTCATGTGTCAGCAAACAATGGAAACATCATCCGCATAACAGATTATTTCAGAATTTGGGGATGCGGAGTTGATCAACAAATCATTCAGGACTATATTCCACAATAAAGGTGATAATGGTCCGCCTTGAGGACATCCCTTTGATAAATATTTTGAAATTGTCGTATTCGAGAAGGTGAGACTTGTTTTTCTTCTCCGATTTAAAAATGATTGGATGATTTTTATAAAAACTGCTGGGACGTGGTCTTCGTCCATTCTTTTTATTAAGGCAGGCCACTACGCATTATCAAACGCACCACTTATATCAATGGCAATCAATGCAACCAATTCGTTTTGTTTGTGTTTCAGTATGGTCTCGGTTATTTTGTCCAATGCCGTTATTTTAGATTTTCTTTTCGTAAATCCATGCTGTCTATGGCTCAGTAAGTTATTATGATTATAATAATTGAGTATTTTATTTTTAATGATCGTTTCAAATATTTCTGAGAAATTTGATGTTAGTGAAATTGGGCGATAGCTATTAATTGCTTCGTAGTCAGATTTTTGCGGTTTCGTAATAATTTTTAATACCGAATGTTTCCAGCTTTCAGGATAGTAACCCAGCACCAGACACTCATTAAAGAGTTTGACTAAACTGGGTAGGATTGATAATAATGAGTGCTTAATCATATAATTACTCACGTTATCTGGACCAGGAGCCTTTCTGATATTAAGATTCGAGCACAAATCCTTTATTTCCTTTTCAGTAATAAAAATGATTTCCCTGTTGGTAAAACTTGAGATGTGAGTTCTAATTAAAGTGTGTTCTTCATTGTCCAACCGCACATCATCATCAGGGAAATATGCTGTTAGCATTTCCTTCATCTTTTGCTCTCTCATGCACTCTGCAGTTTTATTCAGTAATGGTATGCCCACTTGAATGTCGGCCGATCTTAACCGTTTAAAAATCCTGTATGCATTCCCGAAAGCATTCGTAGACTCATTTTCTTCAATAAATATTTTCCACGACGTCTTTTTTGCTCTATTAATGGCTCTTAAGTATTTATTTTTTGCCGCTCTGTAAATACTCGGATTCAGGTTACCCCCTCTATAATACAAATTCCTGAGATAATGTAAATGTTCTTTTAATTGTTCAAGCTCTTTATTCCACCAATTTTTGGAAGTTGTCGTGTTTTTAGAGGTGTGATGCTTGACGTCGAGAGAAGAGTATGCAGCTTCAATTACTAAATTTGTCAATTTGTTTACCACATTATTAACATCTTCCCAATTGACAATGTGTTTAGAAGCTGAATTTAAATCCAGTAAATCCGAAGGCGAAATACTCTCAGCAAATTTCTCTCAGTATAATATGTTTATAACTGTTTCTGTTTAAAAATGTAAATCGACGCAATTATCCATAGCCGAAATATCGCGTTTTGTGTGTTGAAATAAATAAATAAAATAAATGAAAAACTTATAACATAGTAAACAAAGATAAACTTATCTTCTGCTTACAGTTAGCTCCTATTTTCTTGTGATATAACAAACAAATACTCTGTGAAAAAATTAATTAATTAAACTTGAAACATATACAATATATACCTTTATCATATGAATATAATCTTTCCGAGAGAAAAAAAAGAAAAGAAAATTTAACCTAAATCAAGAAAAATGCTTTTCTCTCTCGATTATCTAAAGAAACCAAAACTCACTAAAAAACAAAAGAGATGGTTAAAAGTTTTTTTTTTTAATAAAAAAATAAAGAAAAAGGAGAGGGTTTTTCGCCTGCAGCCACGTCGACTCCATGGCAAGTTTTCTGCACGGATGGTTTGACATCAAGATGCAGCAGATTGTCCTCTGGGCATCATCCCTTTTAGACAGGGAGCTCACTGGCTTACATATTTATATGCCATTTGTATTTATTGTACTCTTAAGATTTATTTTTATTAGTTGGCTTTCCCTGAATTATTATAATTATTCTTCTGCTTTTAATCATAGATATAAAAATATATGGCGTAATATTTTATTCTGTGAGTGGATTTTTTTTCTTTTGCATTTCGATTTCTCTTCTAAGAAGAAATTTATGTTTATTTATTCTCTCGTTTAATTATTTTGATTTTTAAAAGTGAAATATTTTATTGAAATTAATTAGAGATACAATTGTATTAATATTCACTCTGTTCATATTTATTTTTATTAAATACTGATTCTCTTTCATTAAATTGTAAATATTAACAGATAACTAAGCGAAAATAGAACTCAATATAATCACACATACATTGCACAAATAAATGATCAATATTTTAAAATATCATTTTAAGATATAATATTTCATAGATAAATTCCAATTATTTTCCTTATTCTAAAATGTTATTCGCAAAACAAATTTATTATTTAAAAGAATTTATATTTTTTTAAACTATACTTTCTATTTAAATGTAATTCTACTGTCCTATAAGCTTATGTCCATGGTTTGCTCAAATACCATTTCTGAGATTCCACCCTTCAGTGTAGCATATATAAAACAGAATGATCTAATATAGTATTAGAGCTATAAAGAAGCGGTCTGGTGGATTATATTGGGGAAACCGCTTGGAGGGTTCACCACTGATGAGCCAAGACCTCCTAATATTTTTTTTATCGCAGTAAGGATAGTAAAAGTTTGATTTATTTGTGAAAAGAAACATTCGCGTTTTGGTGTTTTCAATTGTCTTTATAAAATGTGTTTATATTGTTTATATTTTGTGAACTTTCTTTTATCTTTGAAAATATTCGGTTATTTATTTAAAATATAATGTTAATATTTTGAAATATTCTTTGAAAATTCGAAAATATTCTTTTAATATTAGAAACTTTTCTCTAAATTTCTGGAAAGAGTCTTTATATTTGTGCAAAACTGTGTTACAACTACGCAATATTCTGTAGTTGAATAATGTTATTTTCGATTCAAAAATTACTATTTTACTATTAATATAGAATTATAATTTTTTATATAATGTATATTTATATATATATAGGTTTTTAACTTCTGATTAGACAATTTTAATTTATATTTAGACATTTTTCATTTTAATTTAGACATTTATCATTTTAATTTAGACACATCGAGTTTTCTATAAAAAGTCGATGTGTCTCAATTAAAATGAAAAGTGTCTTAATTAAAATTGAAAATGTCTAAAAAAATGAAAGTGTCTAAATTAAAATGAAAAAATGTCTATATATAAATTAAAATTGTCTAATTAAAAGTAAAAAACCTATATATGATAAAATATATTTGGTAAAAAAAGGCCTTTTTGAACAAAATTTTATAATAATAGTTTAATATAAATATATAATATATTGTAATTTTTAAAATAAATATTTTCTCGCTTTAACTTATATTACAAAGATTTGATGTAATATTATAGTGTAATAAAAAGGCAAACGAGTTTTCTTGAATAAGATGAATTAAAAAAAGGTACTGAATATAATATTATAAAATAGAAAATTTAATTTAAATTGAAAATGGTATGAATTAAGTTCAAAATATTTCAATACGATTTTATAATTTTAATTTTTATATCACTTTTAAATGTTAAAATGTTATTATTATACTATAAAATGTCATTTAAACGTTAAATGTTAATATTATACTATGAAATATCATTTTAAAATTTAAATGTTGATATTATATTATGAAATATATCATTTTAAACGTTAAAGGTTAATTGATATATTATGAAATGTCATTTCAAACATTAAATGTTGATATTATTTTAAACTCTAAATATTGATATTATATTATGTAATATATCATTTAAATTTTCGAATGGTGTCTTAAAATTACAAAGCCTATATATGCAAAATAATTTTCGCAAAATATTTCAAAAAGATAAATTTGTCTTTTAATTCTATTGTTCATAATATTACTGTGAAGTATAAATCAAACGTAATTTTATATATTAAGAATTTATTCAGAAGATTTGAGAAATTTAATTTACATATATCCCTTTAGTAATGAAATATAGATATTAAATTATATTATTGAAAATCAAATTTTTTCAATTGTAAAATATCGGCTAATTTTTTCTGTTACGTATTAAATATAAAAAGACTATAAAATTAAATTTTTCACTTCCTAAATTTTTATTAAATTTTTATTTATTCAGTTTCAATTATTCCTTTTTAAAATAAAATTTGAATATTTTATGAGCAATATACATGAATTTATTTTATCTTGGGTTTTGTAATTTTTTTATACGTTGATATTAATTATTAAACTATTCTATTTGATTTATTGAATTGAAGTTGAAAATTTGAATTTTATAAAGCAATATTTCTCTCTCTCTCTCTCTCTCTCTGTGGGAAAGAACTCTTGCTGTTTATCTGTGTCAGAGTCTTTCTGGCGATGGGCGCTACCAATGAAGACTTTGTATATATTTATATATATCTATATTGAAAATAGAGCAATCCATGAATAAATCTTTAATTAAAAAGGCATATATTAGATCAAAATATAATTTATTTTACCAATATTTCAGTTGGCTGAACGCCAACCTATATCAAGGTATTATAACATATTAATGTGTGTCAACAACAAACTCAGCGCCACATAACGTCAATAGAGAGAGAGAGAGAGAATGCCAAAATATTTTTTAAAATTAATTCTTTTGACGTTATGTGGCGCTGAGTTTGTTGTTGACACACATTAAAATGTTATAACACCTTGATAAAGGTTGGCGTTCAGCCAACTGAAATATTGGTGAAATAAATGATATTTTGATCAAATATATGCCTTTTCAATTAGATTTTTTATATATGTATATTTATCAATTAAATTAATTAAGTACTTACGAATATATTTTATAATATATAGAGTATAAAAAAAGATAACCTAAATAAATTCATAACGAAATTTAAAATACAGAAAATTATAAATATAAACACATAGTTAGTAATTAAAAGCAAGGCGTTGTTGAGAGGGTGAGGAAAAAGAAAGCAAAAGATCAAAAGGGGACTCATTATTCGGCTGCTCTCTTAATGTCACCATCACCTTTCAGATAATTACAGGGATAAGTAAGAAGGCTTGTAGGCATTCCTTTGTCCACGACTAATCTCCCTGCCTAATGGTGGGTGTCCTCACCTTCTTTTCTATCGGGATAGCCCCTTTCACCTAGAGCGCTCAATACAAATACTCACTGAAGATACGTACTCATAGAAAAATATTAACAATAATTTATTTTGTTTAAAATTTATTGTATTTTTTGTGATATTAATATGATTAATTAGCATGACATCTGTTATTAGAAATATAAGGTTGTCCGAAAAGTTTGTGGAATTTCGAGAAATAAATTTTGTTTATCTTAAAACGTTGTTTTTCTTATTACGGCGAATACATAATACAATTACTTTATAAAACAAAGACATTATACATAACGGCGAATAATATTATTACGGCGAATACATATTAATACAATTATTTTATACATAATACAGAGACATTATGCATAACGGTGAATAATATTATTACGGCGAATACATAATAATATATAATACAATTACTGTATACATAATACAAAGACATTATACATAACGGCGAATAATATTATTACGGCGAATACATATTGATACAATTACTTTATACATAATACAGAGACATTATACATAACGGTGAATAATATTATTACGGCGAATACATAATAATACAATTACTTCATACATAATACAAAGACATTATACATAACGGCGAATAATATTGGTATTTCAATTTTTTGCGAGTATTTACGAACTTTTGAGAAAACCTTGTATAAATTATATTTGAAGCGTATGATTCTTTTTGAATCAAAACAATTTCTACTGTCTTCACTACAATTATGAAATAATGTTTTTATTTATCATTGTAGTAAGGTAATAGAAATTGTTTTAATTAAAAAATAATCATACGTGATAAAATAGTTTATATTTGTTATTACTGTGATATATTTTAGATAGTATATGATTCTAAGATAATGAGAAGCAAAGGTTGGTTTATATATAAATATTAAAATATATCTTTTTAAAATATTTGTTCTCTTAAAAGTATTTAACGATTTTTCTTTGATCGAAAGTTGCTAAGTGATGATAAATAAAATGACAAAATAAATCTCGTCTATACTGATACAATTATGACAAATGTTGAATGACAGACAAAATTATTTTGTGGAGATATTTAAACATATTGTTGCATCTTATTTTTTTAAGGAAATAAGAATATACGAATAAATATGTTGAAGGAAATTTTAATGGTTTTTCAACTTTAAATAAAAACATTCAAAATTTAATTGATTTTTTTTTACTTATATATATACTATTATACTTTTATACTTATATTGATTTGAAAATAAAGCAATCCATAAATAAATATTTAATTAAAAAGGCATATATTTCAGTTAGCTGAACGCCAACCTTTATCAAGGTATCACAACGTATGTAAACAACAAACTATTAACCTTATGTGACGCTGAGTTTGTTGTTGACACACTTTAATGTTATAACACCTTGATAAAGGTTGGCGTTCAGCCAACTGAAATATTGGTAAAATAAATGGTATTTTGATCCAATATATGCCTTTTTGAATAAATTTTATATATTATGGCGAAAAATATAATTTATATTTGAATATAATTTATCAAAGAAAATACTCAACACAGAATATTACTCTGTATTATATTGTAGCGTAGAAATCAAGTCTTTGTATATCTGATGGCGTGAAAGTATTTATTGATGACGTCACGGCGACCAGTCGACAATTATCAACCAAACTATCTACAGCTAGAGAATATCAAGTAAGCAAGCTAGGCAAATAAATAATCATTTAGCAAATGTAAAATTTTGAATCTGTTTCCAAATATTTTCATTGAATAATTAAATTAAATAATAAATTATTTCCTCGCTAAAATATATTAAACCTTTCTCTAAATCATTTTTTTATTTAAAAAAAATGAATATTATTATTCACACAACGTTAATTTTCATATCTATATTTAAAGAGAGGATAAATAAGCCTGAAGTTTATTGAAAAGGGTACACAACTGAAATAGTTTTATTTAAATTTGTAATGATATATATGCAATAAACAGAAATATTTGGGTTCTAACAAACGCTCTATTTGCTATTTATTTAAAAGAACCAATCAAACCGTAATAAAAATTTGACAAACCTTTAAAAAGCGATCATTTATTTCCAAATAAATTGGTGGTGAGATTTAAAGGCAAACACTAAATTGGACGAATATGATCTTTCAACTCCATTTTATTGATTTTCCTTTTTTTTTTCTTCTTCTTTGAACTCGTAATTTTTATTTTATAAAGTTCGTTTTGCTTGCTTCATCTAAAAAGCCGCTTTAAACAAAGTTAATATTTTGAACTTTCTTTATATATTTTTTTGTTTTCATTTATAGTGTTTGTATATATTTGATAATTGTTTATAAGATTCACATATATAAATTATATATATATATATGTTATATAGAGATCTTATTTTATTTAAAATTATATTTCATATATTCAAATATTCTGTTAAATCTACCACCAGATGTCGGGTTTTCCCTATATAAAACCGATTGTTGTTGTTTCAAGTTGGCCGGCTCAACCTTTTGTACATTATGTAAATAAGTTTTTCATTTTTTTATTCTTACGCCTTAAGCCAGGCAGTACTTTTATCTAATTATGTTTTTATATATATATATATTCCATAAGTTCAATTAAAGCAATATCTGATCAAAACTATTTTTATTTTTATACTTTCAATATTTTAACCACGACTTCATCACCAATACCATTTAGTACTAAAAAGAACCAACAAATAACTCCATAGGATAATCCTCAACATGATCAAAAAAACAACAGAAACCTCTTTTTTTATATTTATATATTTTAGTTCTAATTTATAATGGGTATATATTTGATGATTGTTTATAAGATTCACATATATATGTCATAATATATGCTTTTCCAGGATTAATAAAATAAATCTACAGTCGACCAGAGAGAGAGAGAGAGAGAACGCAGCTAAGGCCGGTCACTTGATATAGCAGTCACATTCCAAGGGGGCGACCGCAGGGCCTTTTCTTGGAACCTCAGTTCTATGTTTACTCAGTCGGGGGGGGGGGGGGGGGTGGTGGACACAAAAGACGGGCATTTCCGCGGTGGCAGCCGCTAGCGCTCCCTCTCTCCCTCGGTTTGCTGGGTTCCATCTTCCAAACTTGTTGTGATTATTTCTCACCTCACCACATCATTACCACTATATTGTCACATTAAAAGTCAACAGGATAAGAACTGGCCGGGAAGCAAATCCCTCATATACCGGAGTATGAAGAAACAAGAAGCCAAGCCGCGATGATCGACCAAACCCAACTCAACTGTAACCACTCCTCTTCGAGCCCTCAACCCCTTCTTCGCCAACCTTTGAACCGTGATCCCGAAGAAGTATTCACCTACGACGGAGATGGAGCTGCCACACACTTCTTCCAGCACTAGATCTACCCAAGAACGACCACCGTGCCAGAGCAGGACACCTTTCATCATCATGGACAAGACTCCGCCATATCCCTGCCGCTACTGTGATGTACAACACTGGTACGCTCAGTGTCACAGACAGAACTCTCCCGAATCTCAATGAACTTACCTGCTCTCTAAACCAGCATAACCTGTAAGTGAAATTGTTTTACCCCTTCCATTCATTCTTTAAATAAGTCATTCCTTGTAAATTGTCCCAATATTTACATAATTAGCTCCATTTATTCTCTCCATGCCTATTAACAATGATTTTATGCTCCATACTATTTATCTAGATATTTGTAACTCATTTAATTAGTTACCTTACCAGTAAAATTTAACAATCGTTATTTTAATTAAATAATTTCCATTTTAACGTAACTCTTTAAAAAAAAAAAAACTCTTAAAAAAAAAAAAATTGGAAGTCTACCTATTAATGCTTTACGATTTTTACTATTAACAATAGATTTTTCATAATCAATTTATTTATAAAAATATGCCTCCAGCACCTAAACTTTTGTATGTCTATTTGTATAGACCTCTCCTACTTGTAAGCACAGGGCTCACGAAAAATAATTTCTTTCCCTATTCGATTCAAAATTCACCCTGTAATTCAGGCGTCGAAGAATTCCAACCACCACGTGAGCCTTGCTTACAACCAACCCTTGGTGACTCTTATCTATCTTCCCCTTAATGCCCCTCTCATTCTTACAACTTTGTTAACTTTATACCAGCTCAGGACCTTTATAGAGAATTATTGATTAATCAATTATCGAACTTCTATATTGTCATTTCAAAATCCTAACCTTCGCCCTTCATTTATGATAATTTATTTCGTAGTTCATCTCTAGCCTATCCACCGACCCACACCATCTAGCCAATGGCGTGTTCGTCACAGGGTGCAGATTGACTAACTGCTAGATATTTATCAACCCCTTTTTGTTCGCACTTGAACAATCTGCATCGAGCGACACAGTTCAAATCTATGTTTGTCCATTGTCCAAACCAGCACGATATAGCCTATCTCCGATATTTCCCACGGAGGTACGTTAAACATCGTCGCTGATTTTGTCCGGTCCGTCATCATTTCGCGCAGACATGGGTCTTACTTTCAACCCACCGCGAAATCATCGCCTTGCACAAGCTCCCACGACGGTTCAAACACCTCGTGTCCGAGCAGCTTGTCACTTGTAACGGACAACGCAGTCCTCGTCCCAATTTTTGGCACTGTGCGCGCATACTTTCCGCAAATTAAATATAAGTCCGTTCGACTTCCTCACCTACACACGGGTCTTTTCCCCTCGGACTCGCTACACAAGTAACTGCATAGATAAGTTAGATTGGCCCAAAGCAAGTTTCCCCTTGCTCTGTTCGCAGAAATTCTAACATTGTATGTAGTTCGATATTTACCTCAGTCCTGAGCTCACACAATTGCCAACCTCAACCTCATTTCTCGTACTCTTCACTTATAGCATAGAAAGCCCATGACAAGTTTCCCCTTGCCATGTCCGCCTGAAAAATATCTTAAAGTGTAGAGTTCCCCAGTCTTAATGATCTTCAGAATTTCACCATATGTATGTGACTCTTCTTCTCGTTGTTCACAATCCTCCATATCACTTCCCTTATAGTACATTAGATTTTGTTGTATATAGGCTTTTATAACCTGGATATTTTCAAAGATTTCCTTAAATGTCAAACTCCCCGGTGTTGTAAAACTGCTTGTAAATAATATTTACTTGTGTACTATACAATATTTTATTCACATAAAACTATGTCACCATTACCTTAACTAATTTTAACTGTAAAATTATTTTCTCTATTCCTGGCTTCTCCAGCTTTAAATATACTTAAACCATGTTCAGCCTTCTTCAATCGGGGGCCATATGTCATAATATATGCTCTTCCAGGATTAATAAAACAAATCTACAGTCGACCAGAGAGAGAGAGAGAGAACGCAGCTAAGGCCGGTCACTTGATATAGCAGTCACATTCCAAGGGGGCGACCGCAGGGCCTTTTCTTGGAACCTCAGTTCTATGTTTACTCAGTCGGGGGGGTGGTGGACACACAAGACGGGCATTTCCGCGGTGGCAGCCGCTAGCGCTCCCTCTCTCCCTCGGTTTGCTGGGTTCCATCTTCCAAACTTGTTGTGATTATTTCTCACCTCACCACATCATTACCACTATATTGTCACATATATATATAGGTTTTTATAAATAAAAAGGCATATATTGGATCAAAATATAATTTATTTTACCAATATTTCTGTTGACTGAACGCCAACCTTTATCAAGGTATTATAACATATTAATGTGTATTATGTAAAAGATCTAAAAAAGAAAAATCGAAACGTGTTTTATGTGTATTAATAGGTTTTATATATACACTTTATTAACTGAATCTTTGTTTAATTGATAACATATTTTTACAAATTGATGATATTTTACAATTTAATAACCACAAATTTCTTTTTAATCGATACTTTTCGTTTTTATTTTAAATTCTAAACAATAATAGTATAGATGTTTTAGTTTTAAAATTAATAATTTAAATTTAATTGGAAATTTGTTTATATTCTAAAAGATATTTACACATCCTAAAACGGGTACCAAGCAATATAAATATTGTATTTTCATTTTCTCTCAAGTTTAAAGTGTTAATTACTGTTAATATTCATACTATAAGATGAGATAACCAGCTTCAGACGTTTCCATAACTATGTTTTTAAAAGAAAATTTCAGGTTCAAAATGTACAATAGATAATTTAGCATTTTACCTCGAGTACCTCGATACGAATTCAGGAATAAGAAATAATATTAGCATTAGAAAATTGATATATAGATATATTCAATTTTAATTTATATTTTATTAAATATATGCAGTAAAAATTGGAATAATTCGAACATCTTTAATTCAAATATTTATCTTGGTCCCTAGAATTTCCTATAAATAGAATTTTCGTTTTAATTCGAATTTTTGAATAATTCGATTTTATTTTTTTGTCTCTTGGGTTTCAAATTATCCAAGCTCGACTTTTCATATATAAACATTAGCTTGTCATACATTCGATAGATAAATATCTAACACAAAATACTAACTTGTAAAATATTTAAATATTAAACATAAAAAGATATTCAAATTAATAATTATAAACGGCTGAAATTCAAGCTGAGATGCAGCTTTTAGCGAGAATATAAGAAAATTTCAACACGCCGAATTAAAAATTAATTAACTTTATTTTAAAGAGATTCAAATTGCATTATTTATATTGCTTGATTAAAACAGGTAAAATGTTTAAAACAAGCCAATTCAAATTAAAATAAAAGTGTTTCTATTAAAACAAAAATAATTAGTATATATTTGTTTGAATATCAAATTAATTTTAAAATATCAATTATAAAAATGAAAATATCAATTAAAAATAATAATAAAATATAACATTATTAAAGTGTGTCTTGTGTGTGTATAAAATGTTATTAAAATATAATAGAATATAAGCCAAAATTAGAATTTCTAATTGCATTATTTATATGGCTTCATTAAAACAGGTATAAATGTTTAAAACAGCCCAATTTAAAACTTAAAACAAAAGTAATTAGTATATAATTGTTTATATTCCAAATATAATTCGAAAATTTCAATTATAAAAATGAAAATATCAATTATAAAATGAAAATATCAATTACAAAATGAAAATATCAATTACAAATGAAAATAACACTATTAAAGTATAAAATGTTGTTATTAAAAGAAAAAAATGTTATTTAAGAGTGAAAAGTTGACATTAAATTGTAGAATGTTGTAATCAAAGTATATAATTTTGTTTTAAAAGTTTAAAAATGATATGTAATCAATTATATATCAAATAAGTGTTTCAAAAATAATTATTTCACAAATTTCTTAATAAGACGCAAGCATATTTTTGCTTAAATTAAAATTTTTAATAATTATCATAGTTCAGCTTTTTTTTTAAGAACACGACTTGTTAATATATTCTGAAAATAAAGTAATTTTAACTCAAAGCTACACACTCTAAAAAGTAACAATAAAATATAATTAAATTGAATATTTTATTTCCTTCTTCCTTGTGCTTGTTACAAAGTTTTAAAAATCACCTTTTTTTTTGCTGAGAACAAATTTCATTTTTAATATAATTTAGAATTTTAAAATATTAATTTAATAAAATATGAAACTTAGACTTTACATTTTTTGCTTCTTTTTTTCTTTTTGTAAATATGAAAGTAGCAATTACGAAAAAAATATTGTTTTTATCGTTTACTTTGAAATTAAATCAATATGTTATAAGATTTCATTTATCAAATTAATATATTATATTTTAAATCAAATAAATACAATGTCACTGAGCGGTATAAAATTCCATTTAAAATATTCAATTTTTTTATTTAAAGTGAATAAAAACTTTCAAATGCCACAATTTGAAAATAATACGAATATTTTTGAAGTTGTCATTTCATTTATGTCGTTTTGCATTGCATTGAGAGAGATTTAAAACATGTAATAATTAAAATAAATCAGACACATATATATATAATAATAATAATAATAATATATATATTGTTGCATCATGGCTAATGAACCTATTTTATTTTAATTAGTAATATTATTTTTCATATATTTTAAATTCAAATTTATATTTTATATTTATTTATTTTATTAAACAGAATATATGTATTATAGATTCATCATTTGTATTTAGGTACACACTGTGTGACTCCACTGCTCTCATTGATGTGAGAAATAAATAAATTATTCTGGAGGCTACTTAAAGTTATCTCATTATTCCCTTATATAAATTTGTAGGATGGTTGAAACACGCTCTGTTAAGATGCAAGACCCAGCACAGGAGAGAATCAAGGTTGAAGAATCTGCCAAGCCGCAACCTGGTGCAACAATATTTTTATATATATCATTTTGAAAATAGAGCAATCCATAAATAAATCTTTAATTAAAAAGGAATATTTTGGATCAAAATATCATTTATTTTACCAATATTTCCAATATAATTTACCAATATTTAAATATCTTGATAAAGGTTGGCGTTCAGACAACTGAAATATTGGTAAATAAAATGATATTTTGATCCAATATATGCCTTTTTAATTAAAAAAATATATATATATCAAAAATATGATTTTTGTAAATTTAGACAAAGGTTTTGAATTTCCTTTATAACAATATATATATCGTATGTTTCTTAAATTCATTAATCAAGAGTATTATACCTTTTTTTATTATATGAATGATATAATTAATCATTGAACACAAAAAACCTAAAATGATTTTGTCTTTAAAAAACTATAAAAGGAAACGATTAAATATACATTTTAATGAAAAAACGAAAGAAAAAAATAAAAGATAAAAAGATCAGGTGTTGAAATCAATATTAAAATGGCCTATCCTGACCAGGAGCACATGTTCTTTACAGAAGGCAGAGCGCCATCTGTTGAAACAGAAATCAACAAAACATTGATTTAGCCTGTTCCCTGATATTTGGCCATCCCAATTTCTTGATAAATCAAGAAAAGCCATCCACGAACGCGTTTCGCGCTTTTGGGGCTCGTTAGGGTGGAGTAGGCTGAACCTCTGCGACCAAAAAAATTTATTCTGGTCCCAGTGGTTTCCTGAATAACCAAGAAATGGGTATTTAAGGCCAAACATGCGTAAATGCCTTATGTAAAGCACATGTGCTCCTGGTTAGGATATGCCATTTTAATATATATTTTAATATAAAGTAATAAAACGCCATCTATACATAACAAATGAAAACATTAAGACGCGAATATTACTTTTCACAAATAAATCAAACTTCTACTGTCCTCACATCGATTACTGTATTAGAGCTCTAAGAAACAGTCTGGTAGATTAAATTGGCGAAAACGCTGGGAGGGTTCACCACTGATGAGTCAAGCCCTCCCAATATATTCTTTCATTGTAGTAAGGACAGTAGAAGTTTGATTTATTAGTGAAAAGTAACATTCGCGTCGTAATGTTTTCATTTGTTATATCATTTGTTGTTGTCGTGTCCTATGAAGAGCCTCAGATGTCTCCATACATCTCTATCACAGCAGCAGCAATGTACTCTATCTTTGTTCTTCATTGGAAAATGGGTGCCGTTGCCACGTTAGTCACCTTGGAAACGAACCAGAATTTGGTCAAATATTCCAAGGGTCCAGGAGGGACCGCAATTGATATATCGTATAAAATTACCAAATATGGAGCAAATTTTAATTATTGGGAGTTTTATATATTTAAATCATTTATAAATACATATACGAGGGTAATAACTAAGGTTAGAGGAAAAGAAAACAATAATTCACTATATAGGGTGAAAGATATACTTATTTCTTAAACTAATCTTATATGAGTTCTATGAACGCCCCCACCCTATATAAGATATTTTAAATTCAATAGAAAATATAAATAAAAATGGTATATCCTGACCAGGAGCACATGTATTTTACAGAAGATTTGGGGAACAGTTAGTAGATTTTAATCATTTCATTGCAACTGCAATTCTCTGCGCTGAGGCAAAATCCTGATTTAAGAGGATTCTTCATCGATAAATATTGCTAGTTAATTGGCGATTTTTTATATTTTATTATCATTAGGTAATGAGGATTGTCATGGCTTTCTGTAGTTATTCAATAAATATAATTCTTTAGAATTCCAGAATACTGATGCTTTATCTTTCTCAGTAAATGCCACTGCCTTCGTTTTCTTCCGGACGTTTTCTCCTTTCTTTATTTACTCCTTAGATTGCTTTTTTTACCTAAGGTGCTATGTCATGGACTCAGATGTCATTGACAGTTATGAATTGGTATAATAGCTTTAGATTTAACCTTAAAACATTCTAAAAACTGACCATTGAAACGTCTCTATCATTACTGAATTTTGCTCTAAAGTGGGCAAACGTGACATTGCGTACAAAGATTATTCATACCCAAAATATCCGAGAATAATGTTGTTTACACTCTTTTATAGATGTTAATAGACTCTAAAATCAACGATTTCTTTTTGCGTAGCCTCCTCTCTCGGTTATACACTGCGATGTTTGTATTGGCAGTTTGCTCGTCTTTGTTAACCACCCTATAGTTAGCTGTTTTTATAAAAGTCGAAAACGCTCTTAAGCGTCTTCTAAGCTTCCCCTACAGCATCCAAAATAATTGTTTTTCTTTATTTTGATTATCTTTCCCGAAAACCAACGGTTTAGACCATCCTTCTACCAACCCCCATATTTATGTCCATTGTTGTTATGTTAAAATTATTTGGATACATTATTTATCATATTTTGTTAGTGTTTATTGCTTATATTTTCTTTTACGTATAAATCAACAAGCCAAATAGAACGATGTAGCCATTTAAAAAACAATCTGTGAAAGCAGCCGATTGTTTGGTCAACATTCCCAGCGTCCATGGCGGTGAAATGTTGGCAGACGAAACGACATCAATGAGGACATTGTCCTCAAAATATCTCGAGGTGACCGCGTTTACCTTTCCTTTTTTACTTTACGTTCCTCTACTCTCCAATACACTCATAGACAAAACTTGAGTGGGTAGAAAGCCTTTGATATTGCCTGTTGTCTGTTTTTTTTTATGAGACAGAGGCAATTTTATTCACACTTGATTATCTCGGGTGTCTTCAATTAAAGGTAACTGTGTATCAAATATCCTTCAGAGTTATTTTCTGAATCCCGATATACATGTTTAAAAGGTATAACATCTTTAAGTTTTGTCCATGAGTTTATCTTTCAGAGTTATTGTCTGAATCCCGATATACATGCTAAAAGGTACAAATTCCTTAAGTTTTGTCCATGAGTGTATCTTTCAGAGTTATTGTCTGAATCCCGATATACATGCTAAAATGTACACATTCGTTAAGTTTTGTCTATGAGTGTATGTATTTTATACAAATGTATATAGGACTTGACCACTATTTCAGCAACTATATTTTTCATATTTTCAATAACCATTATTTTATTTCTATCATCTACTTATATATTTGCCTTATTCTGTCTGTTTGTCTGTTTGTCTGAAGCTCACGGATAGAATGCGCGCTCATTGGCTGCAAGGGAACACCTGTCCTCCCTGCCCCCCTCTAGAAAACCCTGTTATTCAAAAACCATACATCCAATCGCCATGAAATTCTGGGATATTATTAGGTATATCCCCGGAAAGGTTTTCGAAAAATAATTTCTTGAATATCTTGAATATCCTTAGAGTTATTTGCAGAATTGTAGATATAACTCGCAAGCAGCGCCGTCAGACGGTGATAGGCTTAAGCTTGCTGCTCCACCCCTGTTGACCTTGGGTCGTCGTGTGAGTCACAGCATGATGCAACAAAAAACACTCTCTCTGGGGATTGCGGCGTCAACAACCTGTAAGTTTGTGCCTCTCTCATAAACCTGTCTCTACAGACCACCCTGTCTATAGCGACCACTCTAGACAACCCTGTTATCAGCTGTGTGATACATCCACCTGTCTATACAGACCACCCTGTTAATAGCGACCACCCAAGTCAACGTTTTTAGAATATATTCGCACTCGGGTAAACCCCGGGCGTTGCCCGGGCCATTCGTCTAGTTTATTTATATTAATTGAAATTTCATAAACTACATAACAAACATACACGGGTATGTTATATAGTATTATAACAATGATATATCCGATAGATATAGAGTATTTATAAATAGTTTGTAATTAAAGTAGGGGTTTAATTAGATGTGTTCTCTATTATCTGAATAAATAGGAATCGGCTGCTCAGAATTAAAATGTTCGTCTGTATTTAATTAACTTGAAACAGCGCGCTGATCGGTAATATCATACCTATCAGATATGTAGTTTATTATTTCTGATAAAATATTTGATAATTATATTCATATATGTCAATATATATACCAATGGTAAATACAAATTAATAAAAAGTATATTTATATATTATATAAAAAAAGATATTTCTGTTGATTTTTAATTATCTCGATTTTGCTGTGGTAATTATTTGCTGGTTCTTTTTAGTACTAAATGGTATTGGTAATGTAGTTGTGGTTAAAATTCTTGAAAGTATAATAACAAAAATGGTCCTGATCAGTAATTCCTTTAATTGAGCTAATAGAATATATATTAAAACATAATTTGATAAAATGTATTGACTGGCTTAAGGTGTAAGAATAAAAAATGAAAAACTTATTTACATAATGTACAAAAGATTTGAGCCGGCCATCGGGAAACAACAACAATGAGTTTTTATAGCGAAAGCATGACCTCTGGCGGTCGATTTAGCAGAGTATTAGAATTTATGAAATATAATTTTGAATAAAATAATATTTTAATATAACATATATATTACAATTTTGATATATATTTTCAAACTTTACAATAATATAAATTGATGTAGATCTTTCTCAAATTTATAATTATTCTTATTAAAATCACAAATATATTCTCACAATGAGTATCTTTTTTTATTTAAAAAAAACGCTAGCCTTCAAGTGTTAATCGCTCTTTAACGGGCTTACTATAATATCGACTTTATCCCACCAGAAATATTTACAAAACCAAACACGCGCAGCATGGATCTTTATAACTTAAAATTTTAAATTGGTTTGTAATTTAATTATTTTTACAAACCAATTTAAAATTTAGAGTTATAAAAATTTTCATTCATAAATATCCACGCTGCGCGTGTTTGTTTTTGTAAATATTTCCGGTAGGATAAAGTCGATATTATAGTAAGCCCGTTAAAGAGCGATTAACGCTTGAAAGATAGCGTTTTTTTTTTATAAAAAATAAACTAATTGTGAGAATATATTTGTAATTTTAATACTTTTTTCACAATATTATCATGAAAATAATTATTTTCTCTCAATTACTAAGGTATTAGGCCTTATGTCGTGTCGATCTGGGCCACGAAACCATTTCTATACTTGAAACGGATGTCATTTGCCAAGCTAAAAGCTACAGTAGCTAAAGGAGTTTGAAGAAACAAGAGTACTCTATTGCTCAGAGGTGTGGGCAGGGTCGCGATTTTATTCTAATTGAATATAATATTCAAAGATTAACAGAATGAAACTGAAACCTAAATTATTGTACATTAAATTGAGCTTTTTAAGCATAACTTCTGAAAATGATATAAGGAGTTTGCAATTATATCTAAAAATAGTTTAAGACCATAAGGGTTTTTGCTGGGTTGAATTTTATTCTATTGAATTATTCTGTTTATTAAGGTGTAAAATTGTTTGTATTCATCACTTATAAAGGTGTGCTCTATTCCTGAAAAATATTGTTATTCAACATTTTCTATGTAATAATAGTGTAGCAAAGTATTTATTATATTTTATGTACAGTGTTTATTACTTTTTCATATTTATATTATTTATATTTTTGCTACTCAGGAAATTCCGTCATTGCTTCTCTTGTATTTTAGTTGTTGCTTGCCTTAAATAAATTGCTATGTCATCCTGAAGTTTGTCTTTCCTTATTTTCTACGTTACATTTGGTGGAGATGCTGGGTAGATTTGGGAAGACAAACTGAGGATCGAGGAGACCTCGAGGCCATGGGTGCTGTGATCTACATGTTCAAACTCTGGCTCCAGGATTCCACCGCCGTGTCAAAGTCAAGGCTTCCTTACAGGAAGACGATGTCCATTTTGACGATACGACGACAAAGCCGCTCTTCACGCCACAAGAGAAAAGATGCGAAGCTACTAGGGACAAAGTTTCAAGACTGAGGGAATCCTTGGCAGAAGCACGTTAGATTCATGTCAGTATCTACAATATTTGCAAGCTGTGGGTCACAGATTCCATAGGAAAGGAGCTATGTAGCAAAGTATTTATTATATTTTATGTACAGTTTATTACTTTTTCATATTTATATTATTTATATATATTTATATTTTTGCTACTCTGGAAATTCCGTCATTGCTTCTCTTGTATTTTAGTTGGTGCTTGCCTTAAATAAATTGCTATGTCATCCTGAAGTTTGTCTTTCCTTATTTTCTACGTTACAATATGCAATATCATAGGACCGAAATAAATATCCTAGAAAGATACTCTAATCCTCAGGTTGAACTCCTTAACTTTATCCATACATTCTTTTTTATAGCACGAAAAAGTTAAACTATGCAAATTGTGCTACAACAAAGAACAAATATGCAAAGACACAACACCTTAAATTTATATTTTCTTGATTTAACTATTCTTAATGAGACAAAATATAAGAATATAAGCTGATAGTGTTTCAAATTTCAATTATCAAATTATTGTTAGGTTAGAAAAGGTTGTTTATATTTTTTTTATTTAAAACATGACAACAATCAAATAACTGTAAAACGATATTTGAAATACTATCCCGCATGTGTTTCTTTTCAACGAAAAATCAAAATTTATTTCAAGGAGAAATAACAATTATTTCCAACCTTAGAGATGAGATATGAAAGGATGAATTGAGAAGAGTAATGATAAACGGAAAAATAAATTTCCAGGGATGGGAATCGAACCCACAGTTCCCTGGACATCCCATCTTTGGACACTTTTATATTTCCTTTTAATATTACTCTTCACAATTCACCCTTTCATACCTAATCCAAAAGGTTAAAAATAATCGTTATTTCTCCTTGAAATAAATTTCGATTTTTCGTTGAAAAGAAACACATGCGGGATAGTATTTCAAATGTCGTTTTACAATCACAAGCCGTATTATATTATATTGTATTAATCAAATATCTAAAATATTTTTCACAATTAATATAATATGATAGCGCGCCATCTGTTATAAAAATCTTAAACTATTTTTGACGTGCATGTTTTTTATTTTTGAAATAAAACAATTTTCTACTGCGCCCTTACTGCAATGATAAATACTGATAAATCATGCCCTCCATTATTTTATCATTGAAGTAAGTACAGTAGAAAATTGCTTTATATCAAAATGAATCATAGGTGTCAAAAGATAGTTAAAATTTATTACAATAAATATAAATACATATTTTTCATCGCAGTAAGGGCAGTAAAAGTTTGTATTATGTATAAAAGAAACATTCGTGCTTTTGATTCCTTTCATTTTATATGTATAGATGGCGCGCTATTGCTTTTTGTTAATAAATACATATATTAGAATAACGTCTATCGAATAAATTTTGCATATTCTGGGAGACTTATGGTTTTTATTATGCAAATCATCCAGGCCACCTCTGTAGGCCCTAATTACATATAGTAGTAACTATATTATGATGCATTAGAGCGCCATATATTATGAATATTCGAAACTATTATAGACGCATATAATTCTTTAAAGAATTAATCAATTTCCACTACCCTTACTGCAATGGAAAAATTAATGGGAGGACCTTGCTCATCAGTGGTGAACCCTCCCAGTGGTTTCGCCAGTTTAATCTACCCTACCGCTGTTATATCATTTTTCTATCTTACTTTTATAGTGATACTGATGCTAGACTCTTGGAATTGGTATTTTAAATTATCTATGGACATAAGCTTTGAGGAGAGTATAATTGTATACAATTATAAATATATAATATGCTTCGAGCAATCGCAAATTGAGAGGGTTCACCACTGATGAGCCAGATCCTCCCATTAATTTTTCCATCGCAGTAAGGGCAGTAGAAATTGTTTAATTTTAAAAAGAATCATACGTGTCTATAATAGTTTCCAATTTTCATAGTAGTAACTATTAGATGAAAGGGCTTTGCTCATCAGTGTCGAGCCTGTTAAGCGATTTTGCCAAGTTAATCCTAATGATTTTTAAAGCAATTTTTTCTAAACAAATTATCTTAACTTTATTGAGACTCAGTAAACAATCATAACAAAATATTTACAGAAATTAAAATCAAATTGAAATTCAAATACAGATAAACCTGTCTATAGCGCCCCCTCTAAATAGCGCATTCCTCTCTATAGCGCCCCCTCTAAATAGCGCCTTCCTCTCTACAAGAAATTTCTTGTATATAATCTTGTATTCTTTCTCTATGGAAGGAAATCCGAGAATGAAATCTATGGGCAATTTCGAAAGAAGAGCCTATGGCACCATTGAAAGACTAGCCATAGAAATGAAGCTCTAAGAGGACAGGAATAAGGTCTACCAACCTACCGGAGAAATAGATAGAAATAACGAAAAGAGAAACGTGATTTCAGTGTCTACGGGGTTTGGTTTCACTACCGGGATATAGAATTAGCACTACCGGGTGTTAGAGATTCTATACCTATGTAGATACCTACTTTACCATTTGATAAGAAACACAAAACATTTGAAATTTGAAATTTTGAAATACTACGTGAGAACGCCATTACAGCCTTAAAATAATATTTAACTCTTTGCCAAATGTTTTAATTTTTGTTCGCTCCTGACAAGGAAAAAATATTTTTGTTGAAACGTCGAGACAATAAAAAAGATTTACTAGCCGATGTATCTTTGATTTGAAGAACTAAACACACTAGACTGATTAGACTTGAGATATCGGAGTGATGATCTACCTAACCTGTACCATATGTTAGAACTAGCCGAATGACCCGGGCAACGCCCGTGTTTTACCCGATTGAATGTTTTGATTCAAATACTATTTGTTACAATTATAAATTGGCGCCTTAAATAATTGCATATGTTAGTTAATAACTATAGACTATGTGCTTTATCTGTCTATGTACTGTTGGCTTCCGTAGGCGTCTCTTACTTGGAAAAAGAAAGAGAGGATTCCATTAGGTTATTATCTAATATATGAATTTATTTAGGGAGCGACCCGCTCCAACACAATAGTTACAAAGACGAAATAGCGAAATAGCGACTGATTATTAGGAGATGAGGAATGACGCTCGTAACTGTATATAGAATGAGGAAGCAGAACGTTTTCTCTTTATCATGAAAGCTACTAGAGAAGTCTTGTATCATAATTCTCAACAAATGTTAAACTTGATTAATGTATATAGTCTCCATGACCTTGTATACATGGAATAATAATATAATTAACAAGGATATAAACTCATGGACAAAACATAAGTAAGTAGAAAGTCTTTGATGTCGCTTGTGGTCCGTTTTTTTTTTTAAGACACTACGGTAATTTTGTTCACACTTAGTTATTTCATGTGTCTTCAATAAAGGTAAATATGTATCAAATATCAGAGTTATTGTATGAATACCGATATATATGTTTAAAGGTAAAACTTCCTTAAGTTTTGTCTATGAGTGTATCTTTCAGAGTTATTGTCTAAATCTCGATATACATGCTAAATCGTACAACTTCCTTAGGTTTTGTCCTTAAGTGTATCTTTCAGAGTTATTGTTTCAATCCCGATATACATACTAAAAGGTACAACTTCCTTAAGTTATGTCCATGAGTGTATCTTTCAGAGTTATTGTCTCAATCCCGATATACATGGTAAAAGGTGCAACTTCCTTAAGTTTTATCCATGAGTGTATCTTTCAGAGTTATTGTCTGAATCCAGAATGACATGCTAAAAGGTACAACTTCCTTAAGTTTTGTCCAAGAGTGTATCTTTCAGAGTTATTGTCTGAATCCGGAATGACATGCTAAAAGGTAGAACATCCTTAAGTTTTGTCCATGTGTGTATCTTTCAAAGTTATTGTCTGAATCCCGATATAAATGGTAAAAGGTGCAACTTCCTTAAGTTTTATCCATGAGTGTATCTTTCAGAGTTATTGTCTCAATCCCGATATCCATGCTAAAAGGTACAACTTCCTTATGTTTTGTCCTTAAGTGTATAATGCTTTTAATATAAATAATCATCAATGTATTTTTGTATTTATAAATATATATGCCCCATAAATTGGTCTTAAAATACGTTTATAAAGGTAATTTTTGCACCTTCTTTCGCTTTTAAAGAAACTCGAGTACATTGACAATTTTGCACCCAAATTCCGCTCCTTACTGATAAGGCTTGACGGCTTTGATTCCGTAACATCCACGGGGAGGTGTTAGGAAACCGTCTAATCAGACAAAATGGTTTTTAACTGATGAGGTGCCGTATTTAGACCAGAATATAGTGTTTTGGTGGTTTTTTTTCAAGGAGAGAGGAGTGCTTCTTTTTTTGCGAAGATTTCATATTATACGTCTGAATTCAATTAATGATCAACATCTTTCAAATTATCACAATATACACATATCTATATTAATAAAATGCAAATTTCATAAGTGTTGTTCACTAAAAACCTTCGTTACAATGCATCAATTTCAACCATATTTTCAACATTTATGTGAAACGAGATGGAGCAGGTTTTGCTTAACATCAAAATATTTTTCCTAACTTTAACATGCGTAACTTCGCTGTTATCGATTAAATACAAAAAAAATCAACAGAGTTAATTTTATTTATATATAAATACAAAAATAATTCAGCAATTCATTCAACTCAATCTAAAAAAATATTCAAAACAAGCAATTTTAAGATAACACCATATGTAAAACAGTCGGCCAAGAAAACAACAACGATATTACATCTTTCTCACATATTCACACACAATCTTGATTAATAATTAAAACTAATCTTTAACATTGTTTATTATACTTCATAATATATAATATTCGTTAGGCAAACTTTCACTCGGATAAAACTCGGGCGAAGCCGGGTACACATCCGCTAGTATTAAATATAATGAAAGCATATCCTGAACAGGATATGGTTAGGATGTGCTTTTTAGATAGCAGAGCGCCATCTAGTGGAACAGAAATCAACTAAACGTTGATTTAACCTGTTCTCTGATATTTGGTCAACCCAATTTCTTGATGATTCATGAAACTCCACGCTGACGATCGTCAACAACTCAAAACGCGTTCGTGGATGGCTTTTCTTGATTTATCATGAAATTGGGTTGGCTAAATATCAGGGAACAGGTTAAACAGCATTTAGTTGATTTCTGTTCCACTAGATGGCACTCTGCCTTCTGTAAAGCACATGTGCTCCTGGTCAGGATATGTTTTCTTTATTTTTAATATCAACACCTGGCCCACTAATTTATTTTATTGTTTTTTCATACACATAGTGTATGTACCACAAGAAGTACCTCTCCCTTTATTTATGCATCAGAAAGATACATTTGTTACTAGGGTGATGACAAGTGACTCGTTCTGATTATCTCGTGTGTCTTCAATAAAGGTCACTTTAATATCTTTCAGAGTTATTGTCTGAATCTCGATATACATGCTAAAAGGTACAACTTCCTTAAGTTTTATCCATGAGTGTATTTATAATTAAAATTATTGCGGTTGTATTTTAAATAATTTAGAATGTGATCACATTTTAAAATAATATGAAGCTAGGGATCCTGAGAAAACAGTACTGAGAAGAAACACTTCTGGAAGCAATAACAGCACTTTTACACTTTGGCATAGATTCAAACAGAAATTGGATGTCTGTAAAGGTACAGCTTCACATGTAGCTTCAACACGATGTCACGGTTCATCGACAGTAGTGACTGGTGTGTAGTGACGAGCCAGTAGCTCGGCAACCATTGACCAGACGTTTTCTATTGGTGACAGATCAGGAGAACTTACTGGTCAGGACAGAAGCCGAAAATTTTCTGTATGTAGGAAGATCCGTACAATAACGGCAATATATGTTTGCTCATTATCCTTTTGGAGCGTTGCGTTTCCCAGACCTAGAATAAAGAGCACTTACAATAGCCTTAACATATCAGAAATGTAATGGGGACTGTTCAAATGCTGTAGAAGGCAAACAAAAGGTAACCGAGACCTGCATATATTGAGAACATATACCATCTCTCCAAGTGATGGGCCAGTATGAAGATGTCAAATACACGCTGGCAATGTGCCTTCTCCACGATGTAGTCAAACACGGATGCGGACATCTTGGTGCTGCAAACAGAACCTATATTCGTCTGAAAACACAAATTCACGCCATTCCTGCGTCCAGGTTTGTCGTTGATCACATATTGAAAGCGCTCTTGTCTGCGATGTATGTCAAAGGTAAATGAAGCCATGATCGCTGAGCTGACAATCCATGCTGCAAACATGGTTAAACGGTTCGTGAAGACACCAGGACACTCAGGGATCTTGACGTGGCTATACCATCCATTAAGACCATACAGGTAACATGTTGGTCTTCTCGGCTGTTAGAGATAGCACTGAGATCCGGTACGTCGTTCTGTATGACTGTCCTGAACCTATCGATTCTATATTCTGTTAACAGTCCTGGGATCTCTACCGCAGCAATACTGTGGTACGATAAACTACAATTCCAGTATACTACAATTTTACTTCTATCAAACTCAAGAAACATGTTAGTAAGCATTTCTCCTTCTTACACAAGACATCACGACAACTTTTCAAAACGAAGCAACGTTTCAAATACAATTTCTATATGAGAAACCTGCTATACATTCTTTTTCCCCTTTTCAAAACATTATAGAGTGTTGCTACAGACGCCTATTTTCCATATGTACGCTGAAAATATGAAATAATCGAATATCCCAGTTTCTGCCTTCTATCCTGTGGATTTCTCAACTGTATCGTATCGTCTTCTTGGTATAGAAAGTACTGTAAACATCGAAAAATCTTCTAAATATTTCTCAAAAATCATTAAAATATATTATGATACATTAGCTCGCCATCTGTTATGAAAATTCGAAACTATTATAGACGCGTATGATTCTTTTACGAACGGAAAAATATGTCAAGGGTAGTCTAGTGGACATGGCATCTACCCGGTCAGCGGAACACTGTGGGTTCGATTCCCATCCCTGGACACTTTTATTTTTTCCGTTTATTATTACTCTTCACAATTCATCTCTTCATACTTCATACCTAAGATTAGAAATAATCGTTATTTCTCTTTAAAATAAATTACGATTTTTCGTTTAAAGGAAACATTTGTGGTAAAATTTGTCAAACATCGTTCTAAACAATTTCTATTGCCCTTACTGCAATGGAAATGGGGCAGTAGAAATTGTTTATTTTAAAAAGAATCATACGCATCTATAAAAGTTTCGAATTGAAATATATATATTTTTAAATTGAAAAAAAAAAACTAAATTTGTGCGTGCATAAAAAAATAAAGATATAAAGAATTTATCATAAAGTAAAGATGGTAAACAATTAAAAATTGGTACCAAAAAAAAAACGGTTGATAGGAAAATATCGTTTCCCCAAACATAGTTAAGTTTGGTAAATATATTAACACAGATTGATGTTTCCTTTAACCATTAACTTGAAAAGAAACTTGTGCATGATTTTTATTGATATTCTTTTTTTATACTCACAGAAGGGTCTTGATGGATGACAACCTCTAATTTATTGAATATTACAAAATTTAATTTGACCACCCTTGTATATTGATATTTAATCATTTTTTCAAGCTTCCCTATTTCTTTTCCTAAGGTTATTTTCTTATGAAATATATTTTACTTATATATTTGTTCGATTATATATTTTCTATTTATAGTAAAGTCGCTTATTGTGTTTGTGAATTTTATATATTTTTAGCTAAACCCATTGAAAAATTTATGGAGTCGTAAAAGAAGAGAAAGGTCCTTTATTACCTGAAGATATAAAACAATAAAAGGAGGACAAATTATATGTACATCAGCAGCCGACCTGTCCTATCCAATAACCACTAGCCAACCAACAATCAAACATAGCTGTGATATATAGACAGATATGTCAATTAGCATAGACTATACTACAATGCTATGCAAATATTTGCATATAAAATATCGTAGAAATATCTACAATTGTCAATTTCAACACCCATTCTATGAATTGAATATTTTCTTCGAATACCAACGCAATACAAACACATACACACACAAAACACGATATCCCATCTAAGAATATTTGTGTCCCATCTAAATAAATAGATGGAAATTTTGACGGGAGGATATTGATCTAAAGAGACAAATGTCGCCTCTCCCGTCAAAATAGACGTCAAAACTTGATTTTAGCCATAGATTTGGCCCAGCCACTTTGCCAGCTAAACACTTCTTTGGCAGATTGTGAATATTCCATTAGATCCCGTGTGGATCTCATGGAATAAAGTCTGCCTTAGACTGATGAGGGCCATTAGCTCGAAACCATGGTCTCTAGGTGGACGCTTTTAGGTTGACAAAGATGGTGTTCTGGCTTTGTCACCGACCCGATGCCGCAAGTTTCCGGCGACGGTCAATAGATGGCGTCTAGTTTTGACGTCTATTTTGACGGGAGAGGCGACCTTTGTCTCTTTATATATATATAAATATATACAGTCGTCATTGGTGGCGCCTACCGCGGGAAAGACTCCGCCACCGATGGACTGCAAGAGTTCCTTCCCACAGAGTGGGCAGAGAGAGAGAGAGATTGAATGGGTTTAAAGAGATGAAAGAATTTACCATTGATAAATCAGGTTTTCAAAGTATTTTTCTTATTAAAATATGGAGATGGAATTTGTTGCAGTTCGACGAGATAATGTTATGGTAAAATAATATTTTGAGAATGGAATTTCAATCATCATTGTTTCCTTTTTATAAAAACAAAAGAGGAGAGTTTCAAAAATAATATTTATAATAATTTTTAATTATTTAACTGAAGATGAAATAAAATAGTAGTGGGAAAGCTTGAAGACTCTCTCAATGGTGAACCTTCGCAGAGAATTTTACAATTTAATCCACCAGATCTAATAAACAAATATTGTATGTTCATTCTGTTTAGATTGTCTGTATATATATGTATATTCTTGGTGATTGTGTTTGACAATTTAATCTAGTAAATCACTATAACTTTCTCTCTCCACGATACTAATTATTACAGATAACTTCATTAAATCAACTTCTATCATTGCTTAACATATTGTAAATAACTACCTTGTGGTTTCTTCTATCTGCTCATGTTGTTGCTTATTTGTTTAATGGATATGTTCATTTAATACTATTTTTCTTAATTGTTTATTTTCTTTTTGATAATTCTGTTACCTACTCTACTACAATTATTGTAAATACTTTCACGCGTAATTATCCAGATCGGATATAGCGTGTCTTGTTTGCAACTGGAAATAAATAATATATCACTACAACTATTGTATCTTCATTGTTTATATATTCTGTACTTGAGGTTTGTTTTTTGTGATTGTGTTAAAGGACACTAGGAAGATAGATACCTCTGTATTTGTAGAGATTTCTCAAATAGTTTTGTTATGAGCCCAATTTAAAAAGAGTCAACAAATACAGAAAAAAATGCCTTTGAACACAATTTGTTGTTTGAAGTTTGTTAGATAAAGATAAATCTACATCAACAAATTTTACCCAATTAAATGTTTTTATTCAAATACTATTCGTTACAATTATAAATTGGCGCCGTGGTTGTCACTCGTGTGAAACTTCCGCTCCAAACTTTGTGTCTGAGAAGCGATATTTTTAGAGAGAAATGATCTGGCTTTGTGTCTTCTGCTCGAATGAATGTTTTTCTGTTAGAAATTTGTTCCTGCACACTAAAAATAAACTCGTACATCAGGTCAACTGATATTATTTCCCATCTTCACCGCTAGAGGCGCTGCTTGCGAGCGAAAGGGCAAATTTGCAACGCAATTTGCAAATAACTCGAAGAATATTCGGGATAGAGACCTGATATTTTCACTATAATTTTTTCCAGATTTTACTCTATACACGGTTAAAATATCAGTCAGATCAGTTAAGTATTGTGGACGTGTATAGCCGACATAGATACACACATACATACATACATACATACACTGACTTTTATATATATAGGGATAAGGAAGGCAATAAGAGAAGTATATAGAGCAGAAAAATATATCTAAATTAATAATATTCTCATAAAATATAAATATTTCGTTACATAGTTTCTTCCCTATGGTAGCTATGACTCACAACTTTCAATTATTATAGTTACCGACATGGATCTGACATGCTTCTACCAAGAATTCCTTCTGAGTCTTGAACAACACATTGTCCCTAGTACTTTAACATCCATTCTTATGCGGCGTTAAGAGTGGATTTGCCGTCGTATCGTCTATAGAAACGTTGTCATCTTGGAGGGAGTCTTGGATTTGACAGGGCGGTGGAATCCTGGAGCCAGTGTCTGAAAATTTAGATCACAGCACCCATTACCCCAAGGTTTTCTCCCTCAAATGTCACGTGGAAAATTAGGAAAGAGAAACTTCAGGATGACACAGCAATTTATCTAAGACACAAGCAACAACTGATATTTATAAAATACTAGCGGAGGTAATCGGCTTCGCCCGGGTTTTACGCGAGTAAAGGTTTGTCTAACGAATCTCTCAATAAAGTGAACATTTTTTCCAGGTCCCTTTAAAAATACTCGATAAGTGGAATAAAATCAATATTAATTGGTTCCCTCGGTAATTGGAAGTTAAAGGAATAGTATCTTGCCTTGGAATTGTATCATTATTCTTGTCTCAAATAAATTGCCGTGTCATCCTGAAGTTTGTCTTTCCTAATTTTCTACATTAAAAAATCATCGTATCATCATGATAATATTTAGAGTAGATTTTTGAATTATAACAGATAAATTAGAATATTTATCTTGATTATTTTTAGGCGACAAGTTATTTCAAAAATTTTATTTGCTAGAAACCTTCCCAGTACTACACTAAATAACTTCCCAAAGTTTCATGGCGTTCCAATGAGTGGTTTGGTCAGGCATAAAGGACACACACACACACATACATTCATTTATATATATATATATAAGAGAAGCAATAAGGGAAATATATAAAGTAGAAAAAATATCAAAATAAATAATCTGTTCATAAAATATAAATATATTCCTACAATATAATACCCGATGTTTAAGTAACTTTGAATGACTATTTCTATGAATTCTATATCTTCTATTTATATAAGTTTAGATGTAGAAGATAGGAGAGAGAGAGAAAAAATATTGAAACTAATTTTTTTATATCGTTAATATAATATATGGTTAAATATAAAATTGAAAATAAAAAGGAATAAATAAGATTAAATAAGGATAAATAGATAAATAAAGGTAAAATATAAAAATGATAAATATATATATATATATATATATTTATTTGTTTTGAAAATAGAGCAATCCATATTTAATTCATTAGATAATAAAAAGGCATATATTGGATTTAATAAAAGATTTATTTTGCCAATATTTCGGCTGGCTGAACGCCAACTTTTATCGAGGCATCCTTGTATAACATTACAACATTATAACATTACAAAGATGTAATGCCTCGATAAAGGTTGGCGTTCGGCCAGCCGAAATATTGGCAAAATAAATCTTTTATTAAATCCAATATATGCCTTTTTATTATCTAATATATTTAACCTATATTTCACCTTTTAACATATATATGGTCAAGAAGAGTATGAATAGATTAATAAATAATCATTCCTATGTGAGGAGAGTCACTGTAAGAAACACTAGTAAGCAATACACAGAGCGCACTTTGTATGTTGAAAATGGAATGATTCAAAATTATTTCCTTTTTTATTCATTGAAGGAGGGATTTCTAAAATAGGTTAATGGTATTCATCAGTAAAACACACAATGATGATTAACATTTAGATATTAATAGTTGTAATAAAACAAAATGCAACTGATGGAAAATATGCATACACCCATGGAAAACACAATTTAAAGAAGTTCTAGCTTTTAACATGTATATCGGGATTCAGACAATAACTCTGATAGATACACTCATGGACAAAACTTAAGGAAGTTGTACCTTTTAACATGTATATCGGGATTCAGACAATAACTCTGATAGATACACTCATGGACAAAACTTAAGGAAGTTGTACCTTTCAGCATGAATATCGGGATTTTGACAATAACTCTGAAAGATACACTCATGGACAAAACTTAAGGAAGTTGTACCTTTTAGCATGTATATCGGGATTTTGACAATAACTCTGAAAGATAGACTCATGAACAAAACTTAAGGGAGTTGTACCTTTTAGCCTGTATATCGGGATTCTGACAATAACTCTGAAAGATACACTCGTGGATAAAGCTTAAGGAAGCTGTACCTTTTAGCATGTATATCGGGATTCAGACAATAACTCTGAAAGATACACTCATGGACAAAACTTAAGGAAGTTGTACCTTTTAGCATGTATATCGGGATTTTGACAATAACTCTGAAAGATACACTCATGGACAAAACTTAAGGAAGTTGTACCTTTTAGCATGTATATCGGGATTTTGACAATAACTCTGAAAGATACACTCATGAACAAAACTTAAGGAAGTTGTACCTTTTAGCCTGTATATCGGGATTCTGACAATAACTCTGAAAGATACACTCGTGGATAAAACTTAAGGAAGCTGTACCTTTTAGCATGTATATCGGGATTCAGACAATAACTCTGAAAGATACACTCATGGACAAAACTTAAGGAAGTTGTACCTTTTAGCATGTATATCGGGATTCAGACAATAACTCTGAAAGATGCACTCATGGACAAAACTTAAGGAAGTTCTACCTTTTAGTTTGTTTATCGGGATTCAAACAATAGCTCTGAAAGATACACTCATGGACAAAACTTAAGGAAGTTGTACCTTTTAACATGTATATTTGGAGTCAGACAATAACTCTGAAAGAACTATAAATGCCGGCCAAGCAACCTTTTCAAAATAACACTAAAATATATTTGATACACAGTGACCATTATTGAAGATACACAAGATAACTAAATGTGAAAATAACTACATATCTCCCTATCAGAAAAAGTAGACGACTTCCAACATTAAAATATGACACATCCATAAGTTTTATCCATAAGTGAACATAAAAGCTGAGGTTTACCATAAACCAATTATAAAAGAAACCAATATGTAAGAGACCAATTATGGTAGAAGGGAATTAAAGAGTAAAAAAATGAAACAGTTGTGGGAAGTCAATAAAGCAAGGAAAGAGGAAAAAAAGGCTGAAAAAGGAAATGGAAGAGAATTGTGAGTAGATAGAACTAATGTGGCCGATGGTTGTATTGAATTGGAGGCAATTAAGTCAGCTAGAATATAGACTTAATTGGGGATAGATTGTAACTCTCTCTATATATCAATGTTATATTGATTGTTAGTGGATGTTCGTCTAATTGTTTAACTTATAAAAATGTTAATTATTTGAGTTTATTAGGATGTGGAAATATCAAAAAGAATTAAAATGATAAAATTTGTTACTAAATTTTATTCAATAAATTTCAATCTCCTGGATATAATTAAAAATAATGTTACAGGTTTCTGGAGTTGTTTTTATTTTTATTTTTTAAAAGAAATCTCGAATTTTGGGCATCCCTTTCCCTTTTACAGGAGTACATAAAGATGTGTACATGTTATTGTTGTTGCTTATTACTCGAGTCGTTTAAACAATCTCCATTAGTTTCCATTGTCTCAGCTTTTCTATTATAGTCCTGGGGGGTTTCCAGAGGTCTTTTTTGGAGGATTAGGAGAAGGAAAGAGGAGTGCTGTTAGTATGAAGACCTGGAAGTACCACTCAGTGTGACCTTTGGTCTCCTGAAATGGAGTGTAGCCGCTCTTATGGATAACAGACAATTGATAAATTAGCCGGATGTGTAGCACAGCCTTCACTACCAGGAGTTAAACTCCCGACGTCCTGTGCTACCTGTTTACACCCTCCCGCCACTTTGAGACTGTAAGATAGGATTTTGGGAGTGTGTACATAAAATGTAAATAAAGAATGAAGACATTATAAAATATAGATGGAAATTTTGCCGGAAAGAAATCTTTGATCAATTTCCTCCCGGCAAAATTTCCATCTATATTTTAGCCACTTTGCCAGCTAAACACTTATTTGGCAGATTGTCAAGATTCCATTAGATCCCGTGTGGATCTCATGGAATAAAGTCCGCCCTAGACTGACGAGGGCCATTAGCCCGAAACCATGGTCTCTAGGTGGACGTTTCTCAGTTTGCCAAAGCTGGTGCTGTGGCTTTGTCACTGATCCGAGGCCGCTAATTGCGGCGACGGTCAATAGATGGCGTCTGGTTTTGACGTCTATTTTGACGGGAGAGGCGACCCTTTTCTCTTTACATTATAGAATGTACATTCTATGTACTCCTTTAGAGGGGCCGTAATGACCGAAAGCTTGAGATTGTGTTAATAAAATTGAAAAGAGACTCATCAACAGACACCTGTTATATATTATTTAATTACTAAACCTTTGAATACTATAGTTTCTGAATAATTAATAATATTTAAAAGCTATTTCCATAGACTTTGAAACGCTAAATATTATTATATTTTCAGCTATAGATGGCGTTAGATTATATTGAATAAACGGCATGATAGAAATTTTTATAAGAATATATTTTCTAATACAATATAATGCGGGTTATGATTATATAATAAAGTTAGACAATTATACCGCAAATGTTTCTTTTAAACGAAAAATCGAAATTTATTTTAAGAAGAAATAACGATTATTTCTAACCTTAGGGATGAAGTATGATAGGATGAATTGTGAAGAGTAATGATGAACGGAAAAATAAAGTGTCCAGGGATGGGAACTGGACACATTTATTTTTCCGTTAATCATTACTCTTCACAATTCATCCTTTCATACTCTCTCTCTCTCTTCATCCCTAAAGATAGAAATACTCGTTATTTCTCCTTAAAAATAAATTACGATTTTTCGTTTAAAAGAAACATTTGCGGTAAAACTCGTCAAAAGTCGTTTTACAATCATAAGCCGTATTATATTGTATTATAAATTTTTGTTATTGTATATACCAGGTCTATTAGTATGAAACGCGAAAATTTTCAGTGAATTCAAAAGTTCACCTATTCCATACAACAAAAGATTTTTTATTCAAAGTAATTGCCCTGATTGGCTATACACTCGGACCACCTTTCAGGCAATTTTCGAATTCCTTGTCTGAAAAATTCTATTCCTTTTGAGTCGAACCAGTCAACAAGCCATTTTCGGAGTATGTCTGAGTTCGATAATTCCTGGTTTTTTAGGGCGTGTCCTAAAGATGTAAAAAGGTGGTAGTCCGACGGTGCTAAGTCTGGTGAGTACAGCGGGTGGGGTAAGAGTTCACAGCTCAAGTCATTTATGGTGTTTTTGACCAAGGTAGCGTTGTGGGCTGGAGCGTTGTCATGCTGCAGTATCAGGTTGTTGTGCTTTTCACGCCATTCCGGTCTTTTTTCATTCACCGCTTCTCTCAAACTGTGCATTTGTTGTTCGTAGCGACTAGTATTGACCGTTTCGTCAGGTTTCAGGAACTCGAAATATACTACGCCGGTCTGGTCCCACCATACGCAAAGCATTGCCTTTTTTCCGAAGCAATTGGGCCTAGGCGTCTGTTTTGGAAATTGGCAAGGCAGGCCCCATGACCTTTGGCGCGTAGGATTGCTGAAGTTGATCCATTTCTCATCTGAAGTTACGATTCGGTGCAAAAATGACTTCTTTTCATACCTGGCGAGCAGCCCTTCGCAGGTTACCAGACGCCGTTCTTGCTGCCTTTCGCTCAACTCGTGGGGGGCCCATCTGAGAAGCTTTTGGGTCATTCCGAGGCCGTTTAAACGTAGGGAAACAGCACCTTGAGACACCTGGAGCTGTTTCGCGAGTTTCTCCTGCGTTTATGTACTGTCCTTATCCAACAAAGCTTACAGTTCAGCGTCCTCAAACTTTTGGGGCGGTTTTCCACGTGGTTCATTATCAAGTTCGAAATTGCCACTTTGGAATTTTTTATACCACCTGTAACATTGCGATTTGCTCAGAGCGTGGTCGCCGTAAACTTCCTCGAGCATTCGGTAGGCTTCAGTGGCACTTTTCTTCCAGTTGAAGGCGAACAACAAAACCTCCCGCAAATGGGCACTTTTTGGCTCGGAAATCGCCATTTTCCACGGGCTCCAGAAATTTTCCACGATTAGAATTTTTCTAAAACTGCACACGTGATGATGCCACATGAGTCAAAAAACAAAACGCCTTCAACAGCGCCACTGTCGGCTCAAATAAAGTTGCACAGCGCCCTCTGGCGGCCATTTTCGCGTTTCATACTAATAGACCTGGTAAGTAACAATTTTAGTTATTGTATAAAATTCAAAATTAAATATTTTAATAAAAATGACTGTATTTTCAATCAACAATAACTCATCGTTTATTTTATAATAATTTTGGAATAAAATTATCGATTAAATATGAATAGAGAGTATGTAGTCAATTTCAAGTATGATCGCCTCTTTTGGAAATTTCTTACATCTATTTTACACCCAAAATTGTGTTTTACCAAACATACATTTGATCAGAAATCTAGAAATATTCCTTTTCAATTGATGGAAGTCTCAGTTTTTCATTTTCGAAAGTTCTCTACCCACATTATATTTGTATTCTGATAGCATTTTATTTTTATCCTCTATTATCAGATACAAAAATACAAGGTTGTCCCGAAAGTTCGTAAACACTTTCAAAAAATTGAAATACCAATATTATTCGCCGTTATGTATGTCTTTGTATTATGTATAAAGTAATTGTATTATGTATTATTATGTATTCGCCGTAATAATATTATTTGCCGTTATGTATGTCTTTGTATTATGTAAGTACCACCAATTAAACAGATTTTATTGACTGCACAGTCAATTAGTACACTCCGGAGAGAAAGCTTAAAAATTTACAATTATTTAACAATTATTTCAACAGGAGGTCGGACGGCAAGGCGGCCCTAAACTCAGATAGGTCCCTGAGAGTAAGGGAGTGTAAGTCCCGAGTATGCTCGGAAAGCTTGTCCAGGATTTGGATGATAACTTTCTTGTCCCCCGGCGAAAGTCTCCTGAGGAAGCCCTTCCTATCTTCAGGGTATAGCACCGCTTCCACGAGGTCAGGGCATAAAGAGCCCAGTTGTGGCCAGAGGTTGAGTTCCTTCATCAATTGGATGGTTAAAAGTTGCAATTCATCGCAACGTTTATCGATTAGGTCAGCCTCCATTTGGGCAGACGTGGGAGGCGGAGGTGCGGCCATGGCCGGCGTCGACTTCCTCTCTTGGGGAGCGGGTGGTGCTGGCTCGGCAGGCCAAGGCGCAGGCAGTGGGGGTGTTGGAGGCACTGCCGCCGGTCCTTTTTTCAATTCGAATTTGACCTGGTGTAAGATTTTATATACATTAGTATTGCCTGCGGGCTTCAGGCCAAGGATTTGTTTAATCAGACCGGCAAGAGCATCGGTCTGCGGAGGTGTCAGGAGCCAGCGTTTTCTTTGGGCCTTGGTCCTCGAGGAGAGGAGGTCCAAGACCTCCGCCCGCCCAAGACCGTCCGTCCCAGCAAAGGACACGGTGGGGCTTCTCCGGATGAACGCTTCTCATGGATGTCCTGCTCGATGATGTAGAGGAAGCGGAGGACTCCTCGATGGCGGTCATTTCAATGTCCTGAGCGGGGGGTCCCGACTTCGTTGATTGAGGGCTCACGGAACCCCCAGGAGCCCGCAAGGACGGAGCTGGTATCGCAGGTGGAGGGGCAGGAGACGTGTCCTCCACAGGTAAGGCCAAAGGCGCTGGTGGTGGTGGCCGGGGTGCAGCAGGTGGAAGTAGCGCGGCACGGCTCGCGGGAGGCACGTCGGAGAGCTCCATGGTTGGACTGGGAGACGCCGAAGGTGGAGGCTGGGCGGATGGCTGCTGAGGCAGGCCAGGCGCAGTCGCTGAAGGGACGCTGGTGGGAGAGGTAGGTGTGGCCGGTCCAGAAGCGTTGGTTCGCCCTGCAAGCAGGGGGCAGTTGGCCCGGCGATGTCCTTGGCCTCGGCACCTGGAGCATTTGATGCCCGAGGACAAATATGCGGGCCAGGCCTCGCCTTTAATAGGGATCTCAAGGCGGGTGGGGAGCCTCTCAGTTGTCATTCCCTCGCGGAGGACAATAAATGCCTCGCGGCGGCCGTCGTTGTAGGTGTATGGGCCGGCCTTCATCAGTTTGGGCGCAATTGATGTTACGCGCCCATAAGGTTTTAGGGCGCTGATGATGGCGGAGTCCTCCACGAAGAAGGGGAGGTTGCCGACTGTTATCCTCTCCGCTCTTTTGCGGAAAGGAAAGGCCCTGAGGAGTGTGCCCTCAACCTCGAGGCCCTCGTTTATGAGGCGCTCGGCCAGGCCTCTGTTCGCCAGTCCCAGGAGTTGGTGGCCGTTCACCTTGGAGACTTGGATGACTCCGGCGGTTCCTCCGAACATCCTGTCCAGCGCCCTCAGGTAGTGGAAGGGCTGTAGCTCGGGGCCGTGCTCCAGGTACACACAGTGGTCCTCAGATGAGGATGCCTGCCGCGCCCGGGCCTCTGTGATGTGGGCCCTGGTTGTTCTTACTTCCTGTGCCCGGGGCACAGATCCTGCCGAAGATTGCGGTCGGCGACTGGTTCTTGCACCTCCGATGTTGGAGGATGGTGCAGCCGCTGTAGGCGAGTTCGCAGATTCGCGGCGCCTCTTTTTGGTCCTCACGACGGTAAAGTCGTCGTCCGCTCCAGGGCCTTGATCTTCAGGGCAGTCCGCCCAGTTTCTCAGGGCACGGGCAGCGCCATTGGATGACGTAGCCGGCGGCAAGCCGGACGTGACGTCACCGCGCGCGACGGCCAGATTTGCATTTCCAACGCCTGTCGGCGGATTTGCATAATCTTTATTTGCAGAATTCTTTCTAGAGATTTCTCTATGTAATTCGTTTTTCAACGAATTCTTGCCACCGGTTGGAGATAGGATGCTGGGCCTTCCAGGCTCTTGTCCAGCAGGTCCTGGGCTCCTTGGTGATACCGAATTCGGCATGTTTATGAGTGATTCATCGCTCGCCAGAAGCGAAAAATGCGGAGCTCGCGCGACGCGTGGCCGCACGGTCTTTGTATTTGACAATTGACAATTAAAACCACTTTATTGACAATTGGTCAATATTTCACTCCGAAGAGTTAAGAGGAAAGTTACTATTTACATTAGTAGGCGAAGCTCACACCGAGGGGACGCCTGGGTCCCGTCAGGAGTTTAGGGCCTTCCTGAAGTTGGCCAATCTTTGGCGAATATGGTTATCGCAGTGCTGGGCGCGCCAGATGACGATGTCAATGAAACCAGCAAAGATGATCTTCTGGCTAGGCGAGAGTTGCGCAATGAGAAGCGCCCTCTCGTTTCTGTGTAGGATTGCTTCGATGAGGTCGTACGTGCTGAACCCTGAGTCGAGTAAAGGCTTTAATTCAGTGTTTGAATTCAACTCGTCAAATAGGTCCTCCATCAATTCCTCGTGGTCTACATGTTCCTCCTCCATCGGGGTAGGCAGTGGAGGCGGAGGTGTCGCCATGGCCGGTTTAGTCTCTACTCCGTGGGGAACGGGTGGTGTTGGCCCGGCAGGCCGAGGCGCAGGCAGTGGAGGTGTTGGAGGCACTGCCGCCGGTCCTTTTTTCAGCTCGGACTTGACCTGATGTAAGATTTTATAAACATTGGTATTGCCTGCGGGCTTCAGGTCAAGGAGTTGTTTAATAAGACCGGCAAGAGCATCGCTCTGCGGAGGTGTCAGGAGCGAGCCTTTTCTTTGGGCCTTGGTCCTCGAGGAGAGGAGGTCCAAGACCTCCTCCCGCCCAAGACCAAGAGCGTCCGTCCCAGCAAAGGACACGGTGGGGCTTCTCCGGATGAACGCCACGAGGTCATCTCTCATGGATGTCCTGCTCGATGATGTAGAGGAAGCGGAGGACTCCTCGATGGCGGTCATTTCAATGTTCTGAGCGGAGGGTTCCGACTTTGATGATTGAGGGCTCGCGGAACCCCCAGGAGCCCGCAAGGACGGAGCTGGTATCACAGGTGGAGGGGCAGGAGACGTGTCCTCCACAGGTAAGGCCAGAGGCGCTGGTGGTGGTGGCCGGGGTGCAGCAGGTGGAAGTAGCCCGGCACGGCTCGTGGGAGGCACGTCGGAGAGCTCCATGGTTGGACTGGGAGACACCGAAGGTGGAGGCTGGGCGGATGGCTGCTGAGGCAGGCCAGGCGCAGTCGCTGATGGGACGCTGGTGGGAGAGGTAGGTGTGGCCGGTCCAGGGGCGTTGGTTCGCCCTGCAAGCAGGGGGCAGTTGGCCCGGCGATGTCCTTGGCCTCGGCACCTGGAGCACCTAATCCCGGAGGATAGGTATGCGGGCCAGGCCTCGCCCTTGATTGAGATGTCGAGGCGGGTGGGCAGCCTCTCGATGGTCATTCCCTCGCGGAGGATGATGAACGCCTCTCGGCGGCCGTCGTTGTAGACGTATGGGCCAGCCTTCATCAGCTTGGGGGCGATAGATGTTACTCGCCCGAAAGCTGAAAGGGCGCTGATGACGGTTGCATCCCCCACGAAGAAGGGGAGGTTGCCCACCGTAATTCTCTCCGCCCTCTTGCGGAATGGGAAGGCCCTGTGGAGTGTTCCCTCCACCTCGAGGCCCTCGTTGACGAGGCGCTCGGCCATGCCTCTGTTTGCCAGTCCCACCAGGAAGTGGCCGTTCATTTTGGTCACCTGGAAGACCTCCCTGGTGCTCCCAAACATCCTTTCAATGGCCCTCATGTAGTGAAAGGGCTCCAGTTCAGGGCTGCGCTCTACGTAAACGCAGTGGTCCTCGGTGGAAGACGCTTGCCGCGCCCTGGCCTCCGCGATGTGCGCTCGGGTGGTCCGAATTTCCTCCGCCCGCGGTGCCCATCCCGTGGATGATCGTGGCCGGCGAATGGCTCCTGCGCCTCTGATGTTAGAGGAAGGTGCAGCCGCCGCAGGTGAATCCGCCGAGCCACGGCGTCTTTTCTTTCTTTGGACAGTGGTGTAGTTGTCCTCGTGTTCAGGATTGTTATCCTCTGCTAAATCTGCCCAGCTTCTATTGGCTTGGGCAGCGGCCTCGGAAAACGAAGCAGTATCAAAGTTGGTCGGCGCGGCCGGATTTGCATGTTGTCCGCCGGCGGGCGGATTTACATATTTTTGAAATTCGTCTGAAGAAATTGAAATGTTCTTCTGTATGTTTTCTTTCGCTGATAAATCAGCACATAGTTGAGCTTGAAAGCCGAGCCTTACAGGCTTCTTTTCAGCTTTCGATGGGCTTTCCGCCCGTATCATATTCGGCGTACCGCCGGGATCCATACACTCGCCAGAGGCGAAAAAACGCGGAGCTCGCGCGACGCGTGGCCGCACGGTCTTTGTATTTTTTGACAATTAAAACCACTTTATTGACTATTGGTCAACATTTCACTCCGAAGAGTTAAGAGGAAAGTGACTATTTACATTAGTGGGTGGAGCTCACACCGAGGGGACGCCTGGGTCCCGTCAGGAGTTTAGGGCCTTCCTGAAGTTGGCCAATCTTTGGCGAATATGGTTATCGCAGTGCTGGGCGCGCCAGATGACGATGTCAATGAAACCAGCAAAGATGATCTTCTGGCTAGGCGAGAGTTGCGCAATGAGAAGCGCCCTCTCGTTTCTGTGTAGGATTGCCTCGATGAGATCGTACGTGCTGAACCCTGAGTCGAGTAAAGGTTTTAATTCAGTGTCTGAATTCAACTCATCAAATAGGTCCTCCATCAAGTCCTCGTGGTCTACATATTCCTCCTCCGTCGGGGTAGGCAGTGGAGGCGGAGGTGTCGCCATGGCCGGTTTAGTCTCTACTCCGTGGGGAACGGGTGGTGTTGGCCCGGCAGGCCGAGGCGCAGGCAGTGGGGGTGTTGGAGGCACTGCCGCCGGTCCTTTTTTCAATTCGGATTTGACCTGGTGTAAGATCTTATATACATTGGTATTGCCTGCGGGCTTCAGGCCAAGGATTTGTTCAATCAGACCGGCAAGAGCATCGGTCTGCGGAGGTGTCAGTAGCCCGCGTTTTCTTTGGGCCTTGGTCCTCGATGAGAGGAGGTCCAAGACCTCCTCCCGCCCGAGACCAAGAGCGTCCGTCCCAGTAAAGGACACGGTGGGGCTTCTCTGGATGAACGCCACGAGGTCATCTCTCATGGATGTCCTGCTCGATGATGTGGAGGAAGCGGAGGACTCCTCGATGGCGGTCATTTCAATGTCCTGAGCGGGGGGTCCCGACTTCGTTGATTGGGGGCTCACGGAACCCCCAGGAGCCCGCAAGGACGGAGCAGGGGTCACAGGTGGAGGGGCAGGAGGCGCCATCTCCACAGGTACGGCTGGGGCCACTGGTGTAGATGGCCGAGGTGCTGCAGATGGGGTCACAGCCCGGGCCGCAGGAGAAGCGCTGGGGATCTCCATGGCTGGACTGGAGGACGCCGGAGGTGTAGGGTGAGCAGATGGCTGCTGAGGCAGCCCAGGCGCGGTCACTGGTGGGACGCTGGTGGGAGAGGTAGGTGTGGCCGGTCCAGGAGCGTTGGTTCGCCCTGCAAGCAGGGGGCAGTTGGCCCGGCGATGTCCTTGGCCTCGGCACCTGGAGCACCTAATCCCGGAGGATAGGTATGCGGGCCAGGCCTCGCCTTTGATGGTGATGTTGAGACGGGTGGGCAGTCCCTCGATGGTCATTCCTTCGCGGAGGATGATAAACGCTTCTCGGCGGCCGTCGTTATAGATGTACGGGCCAGCCTTCATTAGCTTGGGGGCGATAGATGTTACACGCCCGAAAGCTGAAAGGGCGCTGATGACGGTTGCATCCCCCACGAAGAAGGGGAGGTTGCCCACCGTAATTCTCTCCGCCCTCTTGCGGAATGGGAAGGCCCTGTGGAGAGTTCCCTCCACCTCGAGGCCCTCGTTGACGAGGCGCTCGGCCATGCCTCTGTTTGCCAGTCCCACCAGGAAGTGGCCGTTCATTTTGGTCACCTGGAAGACCTCCCTGGTGCTCCCAAACATCCTTTCAATGGCCCTCATGTAGTGAAAGGGCTCCAGTTCAGGGCTGCGCTCTACATAAACGCAGTGGTCCTCGGTGGAAGACGCTTGCCGCGCCCTGGCCTCCGCGATGTGCGCTCGGGTGGTCCGAATTTCCTCCGCCCGCGGTGCCCATCCCGTGGATGATCGTGGCCGGCGAATGGCTCCTGCGCCTCTGATGTTAGAGGAAGGTGCAGCCGCCGCAGGTGATTCCGCCGAGCCACGGCGTCTTTTCTTTCTTTGGACAGTGGTGTAGTTGTCCTCGTGTTCAGGATTGTTGTCCTCCGCTAAATCTGCCCAGCTTCTATTGGCTTGGGCAGCGGCCTCGGAAAACGAAGCAGTATCAAAGTTGGTCGGCGCGGCCGGATTTGCATGTTGTCCGCCGGCGGGCGGATTTACATATTTTTGAAATTCGTCTGAAGAAATTGAAATGTTCTTCTGTATGTTCTCTTTCGCTGATAAATCAGCACATGGTTGAGCTTGAAAGCCGAGCCTTACAGGCTTCTTTTCAGCTTTCGATGGGCTTTCCGCCCGTATCATATTCGGCGTACCGCCGGGATCCATACACTCGCCAGAGGCGAAAAACGCGGAGCTCGCGCGACGCGTGGCCGCACGGTCTTTGTATTATGTATAAAGTAATTGTATTATGTATTATGTATTCGCCGTAATAATATTATTCGCCGTTATGTATAATGTATTTGTATTATGTATAAAGTAATTGTATTATGTATTAATATGTATTCGTCGTAATAATATTATTCTCCAAGTAATAAAAAAAACACACGAAGTTTTGGGCCAACCTTAGAGTAAAAGTAATAGAAATTAATAAAATAAAAGATATCGTTAAGTTTGCTCTATATATTTTTACACGAGGTCAAAATTTATTGATAAACCTTCCTATAAAAATCATAACAAAAAGATCGGCTGCCAAGGTAAAGCTGACCAATCACGGCTCGCTACCAGTGGTGCCAAGGCCGCACGCAACTCACTGAATTATTCAGCTTCTTCGTCTGCTGCGATACAAAACCAAATATAAGTATGGCAACCCTATTTTTCATCTTTTGACTAATAATATATTACTGGATATGATTTTGTGCTTATTCTTATTGTAATATTTCAAAAAATAATATTTTATTTTTAATTTTTATGCAATATTCAAATATAAGTGAAAAAAAAAGATATATTTTTTTGCTTATCCCTAGTACCCGTGGTACTGGCTATAATAATCATGGTGGGTATAAGTAGACTGCTTTTACTGTAAGTACACCACATGTCTACATATGTGAAAAGCAGTTTGACTTTGCACTTATAAATGTGCCCGTTTGGTTACTTGCACTCGCTGATGGGGTTGGACGTTTTCAAGAATCGGGGGCCATTGGCGCATTGTTTTTATTAAATCATAAAAAAAAGTGTCCAATGCGGGAATCGAACGCGGATTGAAGTGGTCGAAAACCAACGGTTTAGACCATATTTCCACCGATCCCCATTAAGTAAAATAATGATTTGATAAATTGTCAACTTCAAATACAATTTTAAAATTTTATCTTCTTTATAAATTATTTCTTCTGTAGGAATCTACGAAAGTAACGCCACTGCACTGATCATAATCATAGCACAAATTATTGGTCTTATAGCATTTTCACATGGTGAACATGTATTAATATTACTGTGTAAATATTAAGAAGTTACATTTTTATTTGAAAGGGCTTACTTTACGTATTACGATACACTAGCGCGCCACCTGTTATGAAAATTAGAAACCATTCCAATAGTCTAGCAACAGTAACACTATAAAAGGAATAACGAAAAATGCAATATAACAGCGGTATGGTAGATTAAACTGGTGAAACCGCTGGGAGGGTTCACCACTGATGAGCCAGGCCCTCCCCTTAATTTTTCCATTTCAGTAAGGGCAGTAGAAATTGTTTATTTTCAAAAAGAATCATACGCGTCTAAAATAGTTTCAAATTTTGATTACTTTACGTATAACATGGTCTTGTAAATTCGAAACTATTATAGACGCGTATGATTCTTTTTAAAATTAAACAATATCTACTGCCCTTACTGCAATGGTAAAATTAATGTGAGGGCCTGGTTTATCGGTGGTGAACCCTCCTAGCGGTTTCGCCAGTTTAATCTACCATACCGCTGTTATATTGCATTTTTTAAATCTTCCTTTTATAGTGATACTGATGCTAGACTCTTGGAATGGGTATTTTAGATGAAAAATGGACATAAGCTTTGAGGACAGCAGAATTACATACATTTATAAATATATATACTATTGTATGTAATTCTGCTGTCCTCAAAGCTTATGTCCATAGTTCATCTAAAATACCCATTCCAAGAGTCTAGCATCAGTATCACTATAAAAGGAAGATCGAAAACCTTTCGAACCTATTTGACCTATTATCGAACCTATATTCGAAACTATTAAAGACGTGTATGATTATTTTAAAAAATAAACAATTTCTACTGTCCTTAAACGAATCATACACGTCTATAATAGTTTCGAATTTTCATAACAGATGGCTTGTTAATGCATCATAACATCGTGTTGTTAAATTATAATTTATATTAAATATAACTGAACCATGGTGTTTTAAAATAAGAACGTTCTTTGAATAGTTTGAGGAAGAAATTTGGCTTGAGGCAGAATATATTTTCTTTATATAATTTTGTATATTACTGAATAATAAATTTTGATTTGCATAACATTTACAAAGTTTTGAAAGCTTCATGTAAGAGATCAGGATATGAAAGTTTTGTGTTTATAATATCAAGACCTGAACCTTTTTCTATTTTTATTTTTTCTATATTAACAGCATATTTACGCAAACTTGGCCTTTAATAGCCATTTCTTAATTCCTCAGGAAGCCGCAAAAATCATTTTTGGTCGTAGAGGTACAGCCTGCATTATTGTAAAAATCAATATTTTATCTTTAATTTTACGTGATATTTAAATATAATATCAGAATCAAGAGTTAAAAATATATATAAAATCTAAACAAAATATTTTAAAATGCGCAGAAATATTAAAGTATCCTCTTTAATATAAACATTCATAGACTTTGTGCTATTTCAGATAATTCCAAATATTTATATATTTACATATATAATTATCTACCAAAAGAGACTTCTATTTCTTTAATATCCCAGAAGATTTCATCTTCGCTGGTGCCACCGACAATTTTAAGTCCCATTGGCCCATCAGCTGGGCGGGAGTCCGAGCTCCGCCTATCTAACATGGAGATACCTTCCTACCAGAACTACACTTTAAATGTTATAGAAGTTATAGAACTGGGAAGATAACTTTCCTCTGTTATTGCTCGTTAACCTTTAGTCACCACAAAATTGGTTTTAATATTTTTAAAATAATATCAAGTTGTGATAAATACCTAAGTATATATATAAAGGGAGAATTATTGATTTATCTAACTGCAACATATAGCTAATACCGCGTGAAGACCAAGTTATAAAGAAGGGACTCGGTGACCCTAAGTGGGGAGCTTAAAGAAAGACATTTACCTAAATGTTAACTAGACACGGTGAGGGCTCCACGTGATATCTAGATACATAACACAGAGGGGGTTAGAGGTAGACTATACTATCTCACACCGTCATGTATTGCTATACACCCCTGAACCCAACTTCCCAATTCCGACAACTCGATGAACTCGTTGAGTTCACTATTTAACAACAAAGCGGAATGGAGCGGACTAGAGACCGAAGACAGAACTGCTGACACTGCCAACGCTGAAAGCCGGACTTAACGTCACACGCGAGGCCTCCCATCGGAGTTTTGCACCAGATCCAGCAGACTAGTAATCAGTACCTAGTCCTGGGTCTGTGGAGCGGGCCAAGCTGCCAGAGGAGAAGTTGAGTACCAATCCACGTTATGTGACACAGGGTTAAAGTAGTGGGTCCTCCCGCCCAACGTGGATTGGTAAATGACCACAGCCCCTGCTATGATCATCACAGAAGTGTAAGCGCTAAAACAGGCCCCGCTGTCAATAGCTACTGTCTAACACTAGCTAGATCCTGCAACAACGCCGTTAGTAGAGCTGGAACACAGGGAAGTCACGGCTCTCCATCTGGAACATCTGTTACACACAGCAGCCTAGAATTCAACTTTATGGTCAACAGATTGCTATTGTCACCGAGTCCCTTTTTTAATTCTTGGCATTCAAGCGGCTTGTAAGTATTTTATTCTATCTGATTCTAATGATTCTTGGTTCATAAGAAGAGCTTTCAGCTAGAACAAAGGCTCTTTACAATTGCGTTAAAACCAATCAATTGATGGAACAGCTCTAATCAGAAACCCAAGACAACGGAATCCTTCATGAACCTTGGGAAAATCTACAAATTCTAGATTAAATTAATATTTTTTAAAGTTTTATATAATAAATTACGCCAGGTATATATTTTTAAAAAATTGCAAAAGGTTTGAAATATAATTGTGGCTGAAACCACTATATTTCTTTAAAAGGTAACTGAATATATAATGAATATATAATTCAGTCTTTTCTTTGATCTTTTTCAATACAATTCTACCATTCAACCCTCCCCCCCCTACACACAAAACACACATACACAAAAGGCTATATATAGTTTTCCTTATTTAAATATAACAGAGCTGAATTAGAGCTTCTACTATCTTTATAATTTTTGCTATCTCAGTATATGAGATAGTTAAAGTTAGATAAATTTTGTTCGGAAATATGTGGAGCAGATTTCTCATAGAATATTAAGATGGGGATAGATGAAGCTCAACTGGCGTCATGTTGATTTCCCTCAATCCAACCAATCAGTTGGGCCAGTTCACATCACGTGATATCTATCCAACTTCTGGTTGGCTGATGGTCTATTAAGATTTGGTGATCAAGAAGCTGTCCAGCTGACATTGTCATCAGTAGACACCAGAGTTGTGACATCTGAGATTGATACAAGAGTATCTGGTTTAATGTCTTCAGTATAATTGTCAGGGTGATCATAAGAATTCTTACCTGCAGCATTCTTCAACATTTTGAGATATAAATTTACAATAAAGTTTGTCATATTGTCTTAATATATATTTGTATTACTTCTTCCTTCCTTCAAAATTTGCGTCAGCATTTGCTCGTTATCACTAAATGTTAATTTCATCTTTTCTTTTTTCAATATCATATTTTATTCAAATTGTTTAAAGTATATATTTTATTTGTTTTGTTGATTATATTTCGTTAAATACTCAATTTATTTCTTATTTGATCGTATACAACATAGAAGGAGTATAAATTGTTCGGTTGTTATTGACAATCGGACCTTTCCCGTGGTCAAATATCAATAAATACATTACGATATGTCAATGAAAATTTTTTCAAATTACTATGATATGGATTAGGAATTTTTAAAATCATTTTTAATTCATTTTACTGAATAAGAAGATTCAAAATATTAGCTTTCTTTGTAAATCAGACGATATAAAATTTAAATATATATTTATAGACATTATCACATATGAATGGTCAAATTTCTAATGGAAAAATCGATTTTTGAAGTGTGTGTAAAGAGCATATATACGTATATATATTTTGAAAATAGAGCAATCCATAAATAAATCTTTAAATAAAAATTTATATATTGGATCAAAATATTATTTATTTTACCTTTTTCTAGAAAATTTCGTGCGAATAAGATCTTTTAGAATTAAAGAAAGAGTAATAATTCCCGCTGACAGACATCTGTGTATGTAACTTTCAACTGTTGATAGAAAGTCGAAGCCTTTCCATTGTTCTTGCAAGGCGTAGAGAGTTATAACAAAAACTGGTTGAAATCGTTTTGAAAATAGAGCAATCCATAAATAAATCTTTAATTTGAAAGACATATATTGGATCAGAATATCATTTATTTTACCTATTACAGAAAGTAAAATAAATGATATTTTGATCCAATATATGCCTTTTTATTTGAACATTTATTTATATGTATAAAGAAAAAATATTTGAAAAAAACACAAGTAATATATATTGTATATATATTACCGAAGTAGAACTGATAGTGTATCTCTATATGTAAATGATAAGCACAGAATGCTATTTAAAATGGAATTCACTTTTAAAATATATAGATATCTTGTGGTGATATAACTTAGCCAATTTGAAACTTGTTATATCATCTCCGAGTTGGATTAAGACATGTCAAGTTAGTCTAGACGGACATGTGTTTGGCAAGCACATCTATCTACTGTGTTTACTAAGTGTTTATATTGAACTCCGCCTTTGCCGGTCCCAAGCCCGGATGAAAAAGGAGGAGAGGGAGCAGTAACAAGCTAACTAAAAAAACCTGGGTTCAGTTGGCCCATCTGATAGTACCCTGTAAGGGCTCCTAATCCAGGGATACAGGATGAGAAGCGTTTGTACTCCATGTTAGGAGCGGCTGCACATGGTGTCTGTTCCTCATGTCAGAGGTGTCTATTTTTTTTTGAAGCTAAGTCGGCCTGCCACTGAGTAGTGCTCCCAGTCTTAATGACAAAGGCAGACGCATTCTACTATACCTAGTGTGGAGATAAGAAAGAAGAAGATTGAATGTAAAACTGTGTTTGAGGCCATGTGTCTGGTTTGTGAGATGTTCCACATGAAGTTGTTTCTCACGTGGTCCATATGGATAGAGGTCCGACAGGGATCAGTTTTTGTTCCATCTAGACAGGTCCGTGGTTGTCCAGTGATGTGGAAGGAAACAACACTGCGGGTCCTCAGGAGTATCCAAGAGGTCCTAGGTGTGATGATCCATTCCTCTGCATTCTAGATAGGTCCTCAAAGTCCAGTGGAATTGAACGAGTCTTTGGTCGTTAGGTCCAATTCGGGAATCGTCGAAGACAATGATGACTGTTGGCATACAGATTTTATTGTTGCAGCTGTCAACAATACACTCTACATTCTTTACTAAATTTGATTAAAGGCACTATATATTTCCTAAATATATACTATATACTCATGGACAAAACTTAAGGAAGTTGTACCTTTTAACATGTATATCGGGATTGAGACAATAACTCTGAAAAATACACTCATGGACAAAACTTAAGGAAGTTGTAGCCTTTAGCATGTATATATGGATTCAGACGATAACTCTGAAAGATACATTCATGGACAAAATTTAAGAAAGTTGTACCTTTTAACATGTATATCGGGATTGAGACAATAACTCTGAAAGATACACTCATGGACAAAACTTAAGGAAGTTGTACCTTTTAACGTGTGTATCGGGATTCAGACAATAACTCTGAAAGATACACTCATGGACAAAACTCAAGAAAGTTGTACCTTTCAACATGTATATCGGGATTGAGACAATAACTCTGAAAGATACACTCATGGACAAAACTCAAGAAAGTTGTACCTTTTAACATGTATATCGGGATTGAGACAATAACTCTGAAAGATTTTACAGTGACCTTAATGTAAAGACACGAGATAACCAAGAGTGAACAAAATTGCCTCTGTCTCCTTAAAAAAAATAGACGACAGGCAACATTAGAGACTTTGCACTGCCTTAAGTTTTGTCATGAGAATATACTGTATTCTCTCTCTCATTACGTATTTATAGCTTTTCCAAAGAAACTAGTACATTTTTGAGGTTGCCAACATTTTTTGCGTTCAAAAACAAAAGCTGACTGTAGAAAAACGCAGGGGAGTTTACCAATTTGAGGGCAACTTTCTATTTTGGGAACAATCGCTGAAAGCTTGACTGTTTAAAAAACAGAAGTTTCTCTGCCTCAACTCTTGCTTGTAGAAATTTCGTTATGTACTCTGGTACTAAAACTTTGCTTAAAGGGAATGTCTAGGAAATAATTTTGTTAACCAGTATTGAATATTTTCATCTGCTTTATCATATGCATACATTACTCTTGCTTTGTGTTGATTTATTCCTAACTGACCTTGTCTTTATTGTTTGCGGAAGAGCATTGCTCGATGCAAATATTTGAATGTAATTCTACTGTCCTATAAGCTTATGTCCGTAGTTTTCTTGAAAACCATTTCTGAGATTCCATCCTTCAGTGCTGCGTATATAAGTAGAATCGTCCAATACAGTATTAGAGCTCTGAGAAGCGGTCTGGTAGATTAAATTGACAACACCGCTGGGAGGGTTCACCACTGATGAGCCAAGCCCTCCCAATATATTTTTCCATCGCAGTAAGGGCAGTAGAAGTTTGTATTATGTATAAAAGAAACATTCGTGCTTTTAAATCCTTTCATTTTATATGTATAGATGGCGCGTTATTGCTTTTGTGTTGATACATTTTAGCTGTTAAAAATACGATTTATAAATATAAAAGCTTCTATTATTGTGAGGAAATAGTACATAAATGAAAGTGTGTATTGTGGGGGGGTGATTAAATTAAGAAAAATGCATCTCCTTATCGTTCAATTAGCGATCATCAAATCTTAGTTGCATGATCAGGAGATCCATAATTTCTTAACTCTTATTTTCTGTTCTATTTTAAACACAAAGAAATCTAAGGTAGCTACTAAATAAATATACAGTTAAACCTATCTATAGCGCCCCCTCTTGGGACTCACCAAAATAGGATGCTATAGAGATGGGCTGCTATAGACAGGTCACTTTTAATGTAAAGTGTTTACATTTTAATGTTTAAAAGTGGTCGCTATAGAGAGAAAGGCGCTATTTAGAGGGAGGCGCTATAGACAGGTTTAACTTTATGTATATATAGGTTTTATAATTATTAAAGAAAGTTATAGAATAATTTGATATGGAATTGAAGGTATAATGTCAGTATAGCAAGCTATTACTGTACAGTAATATTAATTCTTCAAATTAAAGATTTTTATTCTGGAATAAATTCATAACAAGAAATATTCGCCTAACTATTTTTATTTTGATTATAAATGGATATGTGAAAAAAATAGTACAAATGTAATATTGTACTGGGATAAGGTGCATAAATTAAAAAAAAGGCATCTACTTATCGTGCAACAATTCTGGCCTTAACTACCCGTTTTCATGATTTTTCAGGATGCCTTAATGACCAAACGCGTCCGTGGTTAGCTTTTCTTGATTAATCAAGAATGGGTATTTGGCCAATTCTGGAATAATTAAAAATCAACGAGAATAGTTGATATTTATTCCGATAGATGGCGCAAGCCATCAGCAACTTTCAGTTGCACGATAAGGAGATGTCTTTTTCTTAATAAATAGATATGTTTAAGACTTTTTATCTTTTTATTATTACAAGTTTGTCCCAAAAAGGTTGTCGTAAACACTTGCAAAAAATTGAAATACCAATATATTAACCATAATATTTTTCACCTTTATGTAAAGTCTTTGTATTATGTATAAAGTAATTATAGTATGTGTATTATTATGTATTCGCCCGTAATGATATTATTCGCCGTTATGTATTATGTATAATGTAATTGTATTATGTATTATATTATGTACTAGCGGATGTACCCGGCTTCGCCCAGGTTTTTCTCGAGGGAATGTTTGTAGTCTAGTAATAAGAAAATATACTACACCTAAAAACTATCAGATAAAAGAGAAACCACGGAAGGTGAACAGAAAAATGCTTACAATGGATGTTATGTTTACGATATCAAGTTAAATAAAAACAAAGATAAAATTTGCATATGTTGGTCACTATAAATTTGTATATTTGTTAGGCGAAATTAGAAACATGATAAAACAATTGGGTATTTAAAAACAAATGTAGAAATAAAAGTTGAAGTATAATAAACAATGTAAAGATTAGTTTTAATTATTAATCAAGATTGTGTGTGAATATGTGAGAAAGATGTAATATCGTTGTTGTTTTCTTGGCCGACTGTTTTACATATGGTGTTATCTTAAAATTGCTTGTTTTGAATATTTTTTAGATTGAGATTATTAGCTAGTATGTAAATAAATTAACTCTGTTGAAATTTAATTTTGTATTTATATATAAATAAAATTAACTCTTATAAATGACTGCGGCGTATAATTATAAAGCTATACAACCAGTTTAACCGCATAAGTTTCTTTTTATTTATGAAAAATCATTTTTAATTTCAAAGAGAAATAATTTAATATTTCTAACTTTTGGATGACGTATGAAAAGGTTGAATATATGAAGAGTGATGGTCTATATATGAATGGATGACGTATGGAGGGTGAAAATATGAAGAGTAATGGCGAACGGAAAAATAAAAGTGTCCAGGAGCGGGAATCGAACCCACAACCTTCTGCTTACCGGGCAGGTGCCATGTCCACTAGGCTATCCTGGACGATATTTCTCCGTTCGTAACTAATATTTAAACTGACTAATAATACTTATAAATGACTGCGGCGTATATGACTGCCCGGTAAGCAGAAGGTTGTGGGTTCGATTCCCGCTCCTGGACACTTTTATTTTTCCGTTCGCCATTACTCTTCATATTTTCACCCTCCATACGTCATCCATTCATATATAGACCATCACTCTTCATATATTCAACCTTTTCATACGTCATCCAAAAGTTAGAAATATTAAATTATTTCTCTTTGAAATTAAAAATGATTTTTCATAAATAAAAAGAAACTTATGCGGTTAAACTGGTTGTATAGCTTTAAAATTAACTCTGTTGATTTATTTTTGTATTTAATCGATAACAGCGAAGTTAGGCATGTTAATGTTAGGAAATATATTTTGATGTTAAGCAAAACCTGCTCCATCTCGTTTTACATAAATGTTGAAAATTTGGTTGAAATGATGCATTGTAACGAAAGTTTTTAGTGATGTCCACTTATGAAATTTCATTTTATTAATATAGATTCACCGTAATAATATTATTCGCCGTTATGTATTAAGAATAAAGTAATTGTATTAGGTATTATTATGTATTCGCCGTAATGATATTATTCACCAAGTATTAGAAAAACAACGTTTTAAATAAAATACGAACTTTTGGGACAAACTTATATTTAATAATCAAAAAAAGGCTTGATATAGAAGTATTTTCGCCTATTACAGTGGAAACAAACAAAACAACAAACAAATTAGTGTTAAATATTTACATATTTACATGTATTAATCGACAGAGTTCATAGAAATATATCTATTACAGTTTGTTATATATTTAAAACATCATTTACTTCATATTAGAATTTTTTATTCTAAAAAAGTTGAAAACGGGTGTCAAAATTAACGTCTTATAATTGTCACCAAACGATCAATAACATTTTATCGTCTGTTTATTCCGACATAAGAGGTGACATTTGTTTGTCACATAAGAGGCAGATTTGTCAACCCTAACTGTAATTACCGCGCATTTTAACAAAATCTTCTGCCATCATTAGAGCTATTCAAACCTGCGCTGGGTATGACAGAAAATCGATGCTACCAATTTATTTACTATTCAAATAATGGCCGCTTTGTTTGTATCTCACGTCTGACAACACTGCCATAACTTTCCGCGTCTGCATGCATAAAATACAATTTTTAAATCTTAAACGTTTCTCGTATTTATTCCTATATATATGTCGTACCTATATATATATATATGTCGTACACTAAATCATATATAAGTTGGCATGTGATTGAAAATAAATAGTTTCTCTCTTTTATATATAAATTGAATGAATTTGTGATCGGGAATATTATTAAAATACAAATAAAAACATAATCTTAATAGATAAATAGGTAAAATTCAAATTATATTGAATTATCCTGAAGATAGAGATGGCCTGGCCGCGGCATGATAGTTATAAATTTATAAAATAATATGTAATATTTGTGATTATTATCATTATATCACTTTATTTATTTATTCTAATTATAATTTTATATATTTATTTATTTCACCAAGATCATAGTCTTTGACAAGTTTAATATTTGTTTTTGACTCGTGCTTTAGATATTGTACTAAATTCGAAAAATCAGGTGAGAACGCCCTTGCAAACTCAGAACAATATTTAACACCTTGCCAAATGCTTTATTTATATTTACTTTTCCTGACGAAGACAAAAGATTTTTGTTGAAACGTTGAGAAAAATAGAAAAACTCTAACTGGCCAAAGTATCTAATTTTCATAGAAACAATATATTACATTATCTTAACCTATTTTACTTATCAAAATTATGTTTTTATTTATTAGAGTCATCCAATATTTTACTAATTTAGTATAAGGGCAGTTGAAAATTATTACATTTTAAAAGAAACATACACGTTATGAATAATTCAAGTTTCAAATGACTGAAGACACGCTAATGTAGCAAGTTTGAATTATATAAAACCCTATTTTAAATTTATTCAATATTTAGATACATATCGAATTTTAAATAAAACATAATGATATATGAAAAAAAGTAAAAATGTGATATTGTACTGGGATAAGGTGCATAAATTAAGAAAAAGGCATCTCCTTATTGTGCAACTGAAAGTTGCTGATGGCTTGCGCCATCTATCGGAATAAATATCAACTATTCTCGTTGATTTTTAATTATTCCAGAATTGGCCAAATACCCATTCTTGATTAATCAAGAAAAGCTAACCACGGACGCTTTTTGGGCTGTTGCCCCTCATCAGCGTGGTGCAAGCTGTATCTCAACGACCAAAAAACTGGTCATTCAGGCATCCTGAAAAATCATGAAACAGGTAGTTAAGGCCAGAATTGAGTGACACCGCGACACAATGTAAAAAAATAGTACAAATGTGATATTGTACCGGGATAAGGTGCATAAATTATGGAAAAGGCATCTCCTTATCGTGGAACTGAAAGTTGCTTTTTCATAATAATATGTTTAAAAAAATATATCATACAAGATAATTTGAAAATATTCTAAATATAAAACTCTAAAACCTATGAAATGATGTAATTACTATATTAATTGTATATATCTATTTCTTGATTTATCAAGAAATTGGTTTGGCCAAATATCACGAAGTAGGTTAAATAAACGTTTAGTTCATTTTGGCTCCACTAGATGGCGCTAGAAATGCTCACGTGAGCCTGGTCAGGATATGTCTCTTTTATTTTTATATATCTCTTTAGGTTAAATAGTATAGTTTTAGTAAATAGGGGGGGGGGGGGGGCAGAATTATAGGGGAAAAGTTATATTTTACTATTTATGGTTAATGTTAACTTTGACTTAGAATTGTATATAAACATCTAGATGACATTTGTGTGGTACTTTGGTGGAGCACAAATCTATTAAAACCTTTAATTGCCTTTGAATAAAATAAATGAATATAAAAATGTATGTTCTAAACATTAAAATATATTTTATTAAATTAGAAAGATGATAAAATACGATATGCCTTATTTATTTTAAAAGCAATGATATAAACGTTTTTAACTTTTAAATAGACAATTTGAATTTATATTTAGACACTTTCATTTAATTTAGACATATTCATTTTTATTTAGACATTTTCAATTTTAATTTATGACATTTTTCATTTCAAATTAGACATTTTCATTTTAATTTAGATACATGGACTTTTCTATAAAAAGTCCATGTGTCTAAATTAAAATGAAAAATGTCTAAATATTAAATTAAAATGTCTGAATATAAATTAAAATGTCTAAATAAAATTAAAATTGTCTAATTAAAAGTTAAAAACCTATATATTATTCTCAATTTTATATAGTCATTAATATATTTTAAAATAAATAGTTTAAAACATTATATAAAAATCAATTCATAGAATTTTGTTGAATATACATATTTTATTTATTTATTAAAGAAGAGAAATATATCCCAAACGATGACTCGCGTATATTTTAAAAGGAAAATAGTCTCGTAGAAGAGTTTTAAAAGGTTTTGACTCGGGACTGAGGGTACAATTCACCGCTGGCCATTCATGAGGAAATTCACATCCTTTAGAAATTTCTTAGTAAAAGGAAATCCTTAAAGAAATCCGAATTGGTATGTTCACAGAGTGGATTTAAATTTCGCTACATTTCCCCACACGTTTCCCTTCAGTAACTCTTTAGAAAAATTAACAAATTTATTTATATTTCTAAATATTATATAATACCTATATAATATATTGTCACGTTTGTGAATTTTATAATTAATTATTTCTTTTTTTTTATGAATTTTGTATATTAATTTTAAATGTCTTTTTTTTTGCTATCATCATCACATACAATGTAATCTTTTTATAAACAAGCGATAATAAATAACGACAACAATGTAAAATTTGCATCTTTTATTCATTATGAAACAACAACAAATTAAATTAACTGTTTAAAAATATATTTTAACATTACAACATTTTAACATTTACACAAAAACGTTACAATATATTCAAGTATAATATATTTAATATATAATACATTATAATATATATAATTAAAACATAATACATTTTCCTAAAATATATAAAGAAGAACAGGAAAATAAAATTAAGTATTGTTTGATATTATAATGTAACATAGAAAATTAGGAAAGACAAACTTCAGGATGACACAGCAATTTATTTAAAGGTAAAAATAAACTCAATATTTATAAGATACAAGATAAGCAATGAGGGAAGTTTCCAGAGATTAGTAAAATATAAATAATATAAATATCAAAATTAATAATGTGTATATAAAATATAATAAATACTTTTCTACGTAGCTTTTTCCCTATGGGAGCTGTGAATCACAGCTTGCAAATTAGCGTTAAACCCAAATCATTAAAACTTTAATTTTTATTCTATAACTATGTTAATTTGTGACTTGATAATCTGTGATGTTGGTCATGTATATATATGTCATAATTTGTATATAATTAAATGCAACCCCGACCCACTATGTATGTACCATGTATGATTTTCAAAGACTTAATAAAGAACAAGGTAACTGGAGGAAGCAAGTAGCATTAAGATATAGGAAGTAGACCTAAGGCTGGCACGACTATTCTGGGCACCCCTGTGTCAATATTGCAGGGGCAGAGACCGGACGTCTCTAGTGACCGCAGAAGTTATTTTAGCCAAGATGCACTCAATACTTCCTGACAAAACAGGACGTATCCAATATCCACAGAAGTTATATTAGTATAGAGACACCCCATACTTCCGACCCAAGATAGGACGTATTTGATAACACGGAAGTAAATAAAGTCAAAATAGCACTCGACACTTCCTATCAAGCAGACCACAGCTTTCATCAAGGAAAGCCGCGGGCCAATCAAAAGATAGCATCTAAATAGGTCAACCAATAGGGAAAAAGCATGTGATCATCTCTCAACCAATCAGAGAGAAACGGAGTCTTGGTGTTAAATCGAAAGGTAAGGATGGTCAGTTAGGTTTTCGCTCTCATAGGAACAACACCTGCAGTAGCGACTTGGCTCCCACCGAGTTCGGATCAGCCTTCGACTTGCTCCCACCAAGGTAACATCTGTTCTAGAGATCTCTCTCTCAGCTCAGCTCATAGCTATGTCAATCACCGCCATGTGATCAGATAAGGAACAATCAAACCCGCTCCTTCTCAAACCTTCTTCCCTCCAATCCAGTTGCCTTTTATTTTCAAAACAATCACGTGTCCTGATTATTCCTAACTGTATGCTGCAACTTCCACTCAAACGGCTGCGCTTCAATCAAATATCACCATTCGCATCCAACAACAAGAAATTCCGCAACGATATTGCCACAGAACGGTTAAGTCGACAGGATAAAGATTATGGAACTTAATCAGGATAAAGATTATAGAGCTTAATCAGGATAAAGATTATGGAAATTAGCCCAGGCACCAGCAAAACAAAAGGCAATGACAAACCAAGAAAGAACAAACTGGCAACGAGCGGAAAGAAACTGACAACGAACGAAGCGACAAGACACACCCTGGCGACGGTAATTTTAGAACTGACCGCCGCGCTACAAGGGGAAAGATCCACGCAACTGGAAGCGGTCTTCCGGAGCGCCACCCTCGGGACAACCGACACCCGCACCGCCGGTACGTGTCCGAACAACCTGACGCCCACCGAGGAATCGCCACCCGCCATGCCGTACCAGTACACACGGAAGCAACCCACGCGACACGGACCCAGTGTACCGACAACGCGATCCACTCGAATGGAAGCAGTACAAATGACTAGATTTCCCTTTCAATCGCGCGGACAGTGCAAAAGGTCCCGATCCGGTCCAACAGATATTCCAAGCCAGCCACACCAAGCCGAAGACGCCACAATGGAGACTTTTCGAGACTAAGGTAGGCAATCCACCCAATGACACCATCAAATTAACTTTGGACTTGTATCTGACCCAGGACCTACCATGTACCTTTCTCATTGAACCAGACGCAGGTTCGAACATATTGCCGTATCATTTATACAATAGATTAAAAGCACAACTTCCCAATTTAAGTATTAAAAAACCTTCCCTTGATCTATCCACCCTAAATAGTTTTACGAAAATAATAGGACATTTAACTTTCCCTCTGACAATAGGCCAAATAACCCGTAGAGAGAACTTCCACGTGGTAAATGCATCCTTGCCATTTGGAGTTCTTACCTTAAAAACCCTTTATCAATATAAATTAAAACTAAATTATAATCGCGGCACTATTTTCCAACTTGGCGTCCCATTGTCTAATACTATCTACCACTTTAAACATGTATCAAATGAATGCAAGCACGGGCTAGGCCAAAACCTGTCCCAAAGGACTCGCACAGCACCCAAAGCTTTCACACATGGAAAACCTTGCCTGCATTCATTGCCCAAACCCCAAATATTTACATGCCACCATTATAATCTCACACCACACAACTTTTCACTCAACCCAATTACCAGTACTATATGCCCACAACATGTAAAACCACCACGACTCCAACCTACAATTCCAATAATGCCCAAAAAAGTGTCCGTACACCGACACAGCTCACCCACTTACCACACAAAATCCACACATGACCATACTTCGCAACGCCATAAACACGCAAATGTACCTCACAACACGCGCACCCATACGTCGTCACACAACGGTAACACACACAATCCGCACAACACACGCAACACGCACGCCAAAAGACAACAACAACGACAAACAAGCACATGCACAACCGTTAAGAATAATACAATCATCCCGTCTACACAAAACATAGAAAAAATTCACGCCACCAAACAACCACACAATCGAAAAGCCTTGCGATCTTTCCTAAAAGCTGTGAACGCCTATAAAGAGTTCATTCCGGACCACGCCCGCTTGCGGACGCCACTTATCAACCTTCTAAAAAAGGATATCATGTGGGTCTGGGATGACGATGCCAGAAAGCGTTCACTAACCTGAAAGAAAACCTTACCACACACCCCACATTACACCTTTACCAGGAAGGTCTGCCATGCCAGGTGTACTGTAACACCTCAACATCAGCATTACAGGCGTTCTTAAACAAGTCTACCCTGATGGGAAGACATACACCGTTCAACATTTCAGCCGATCTCTACGTAGTCACGAGCGAAATTATTCAGACTTGGAACTACAATGCCTAGCCATTGTGGAAAGTGTGGACAATTTCCGCACCTGTCTAAATGGCAGAAAGTTTACAATATTTTCTGACCATCCCGCATTGCAGTGGTTGAAAGAGATCAAAGCTCCGTCAGGCAGATTGTTTCGATGGAGGTTAAGATTGTCAAGATACGAATATGAGGTCCGTAGCATAAATGGAGTACAACAATATGAAACGGGCGTTGGAACTCGTATCCCATTTTGTGGCTTTCTAGATGCGCCACTCATACAGAGCCAACAGTCTTCTCCACCGAGAAAATCTCGCGTGACTATGGATCACAATAAACTGCGCACCGTCTCCCGAAAAGGAGTACTTAAAACTATAGTCCCAAGTTCATTTACAACCGGACTTCTTAAGTCCGTACACACTCAACACCACCATCCAAACATCTCCAAGATGACGAGACTCATCTCAGCACAATATTATTGGCAGAACATGACACAAGACATCACAAAACAGGTAAAAACCTGCCCCACCTGCCGATTCGCTAGAAGAATCGATGAATACAAACAACCTGCACGTAAAAATACCGACACAGGTACCCAAACAAAACAAAATTCGTACATAAAGCACAGCGTACACACAACACAAATAATGCCAAAATTACCATCCACGTCAGAGAAAAGATCACACATCTCAACCTAAACCAATTACCGCCGACATATCTCTAATAAAACCTTTGACGATCAAACAGGAGAACTGTAAAACGCTGACAACCAGCTCAATCATATCACACCACTCCCTAAAGATATCAAACAGAGAGAAATGGCGAACCTACCAATCATTCAAATTCTACAATTCATAAGGTTCAAGCAAATATTTCAGGAGTCCCCAGTTACAAAAATGTGGACGAACATGGGGCAATATCCTATATTTCATCTGATTTCTATCTTTTGTTTGTTACTTCTGCCATACAACTGTATCCCAATTTTAGTCATCAATTACCTGTTTATCTATGCCATGCCCGATCAGAAAATCTTCCGAACTACAAGAGGTAGTTTTTAATTTTGGACAAACAGTTTTTCATTGTGGACAAGCATTTATAAAACTTCTCATAATTTTAGGAACCATCTTCGCAGAAAATCTAAATAAACTCCGAAGAGATAGCAGTAACTGAAAAAAATGACCAAACAATGTCGGAGAAGCCGTACTCCAAAAACAAGCCCCGAGCCGCACCAAAAATAAATAGACGGCAGGAAACGAGAATTTGAGACACAACGACGGAGGTGTAGTCCGCAGCGATAAATTCGGCCTCTGTAAACAAAGCGGAACGCCTTCGTCCGATCTCCAATTTCATTCCCTCTCGTTTGCCCGACACACCCCACTTCCGTATCTCTAATTACAATGAGAAGATCCCCTATTGAGGTCGACTGGGAACCTCGCTATACCACCGATTTTGATTCCAGTTCGAGTCTACATATCGATTTTTACCAACCAACTCCACATCCACGAGACAACACATAGAACTAACTCACACATTTCTTACACAATAGACTTCTAACATTTTTTCACAACACACACACAAAGACAAAAAATTACACATAAAGGTTATATAGATTTCCATGTCTCCTGTACACACAGCATAAACGCACTTGAGGGACTAGAATCACGTTTTTCACCTAAGTGTCGCTACAGACGAGACAAAAAATTTATAGGGCATAATTGAGCAAGTAAAACATTTATAGGGCAAAATGGGAGCAACCAATACATGTAGATCAGGGCATGTAGATACCATAGGTTCAAACCATACACCTTATTTTTCATATCAATCATTTTCATTATTTTCTCTCATTAAAAATATAAATGTTTAATCAATTTAGCAATTTATTCAACTTATTATCAAATTTTAATCATTAACTATCATTTATTTACCAATTAGCTTATATTATCATTTTCACTTATCAATTATCATTCTATTTACCACTTGACTTATATGCCACAACTCAATTATCAACGAAACCCACTGGTTTTCGATTAAACTAAAAACATTAAATCACCCTTTGTTGTTTGAAAACCTTTTTATTTTTCTTTTTTTTTCAAACGCTCACTTTGATTTCGTTCAACTCTTTATTTTTATTTTTATTTTGATTTCTCAAAAGACCTTATGAAATTTCCTCGAATTCCTTTCCAAAATTCAAGCAAAAAAAGTAATTAGGCATTTTTCCTTTTTTTGTCACCATTCAACCAAGCACTCAACTTTGATTTCGCTCAAAAAACTCTTATTTTATTTTATTTTTGATTTCTCAAAAGACCTAATAGAATTCCTTCGATTTCATTCCAATTTCGAGCTAGAATATGGTTAGGCATTTTTCTTTTTTTTCTCACCATTCAACCAAACACACTCAATTTTGATTTCATTCAACTTCTTATTTCATTTTGTTTTGATTTCAAAGCACCTTATGAAATTTCCTCGATTCCTTTTTCTCAGAATTCGAGCAAAAAAGTAACTAAGCAGTTGTCTTTGTCACCATGCAACAAAATATTTTTCTTTTCAACCAAACACATTCAATTTTGATTTCATTCAACTATTTTTATATTATTTTATTTGATTTCAAAAGCCTTAATAGAACTCCCTCGATATCATTTCTTATCTCGAGTAGAATCGTTTAGGCGCATTTTTTTTGTTTTACCCACTATGTACCATAACCTTCATTGATTTCTTACAATCAAAAAATTTTTTGATTTCTATTAATTATACTCAACCTATATCATCAACCCCATTCTATCTTACTTATGTCACCAGCAATGCTTGTATATAGCCCCTCAATACCTACAACTAATTTTCCCACAAAATTATTTTTCATTTTACAGAATTCTCTCAGGCTAACCCCTTCTTGAATTCTTCACATGTAGGGGGCGCATCTGTCATAATTTGTATATAATTAAATGCAACCCCGACCCACTATGTATGTACATGTATGATTTTCAAAGACTTAATAAAGAACAAGGTAACTGGAGGGAAGCAAGTAGCATTACGATATAGGAAGTAGACCTAAGGCTGGCACGACTATTCTGGGCACCCCTGTGTCAATATTGCAGGGGCAGAGACCGGACGTCTCTAGTGACCGCAGAAGTTATTTTAGCCAGATGCACTCAATACTTCCTGACAAAACAGGACGTATCCAATATCCACAGAAGTTATATGAGTATAGAGACAACCCCATACTTCCGACCCAAGATAGGACGTATTTGATAACACGGAAGTAAATAAAGTCAAAATAGCACTCGGACACTTCCTATCAAGCAGACCACAGCTTTCATCAAGGAAAGCCGCGGGCCAATCAAAAGATAGCATCTAAATAGGTCAACCAATAGGGAAAAAGCATGTGATCATCTCTCAACCAATCAGAGAGAAACGGAGTTCTTGGTGTTAAATCGAAAGGCAAGGATGGTCAGTTAGGTTTTCGCTCTCATAGGAACAACACCTGCAGTAGCGACTTGGCTCCCACCGAGTTCGGATCAGCCTTCGACTTGCTCCCACCAAGGTAACATCTGTTCTAGAGATCTCTCTCTCAGCTCAGCTCATAGCTATGTCAATCACCGCCATGTGATCAGATAAGGAACAATCAACCCGCTCCTTCTCAAACCTTCTTCCCTCCAATCCAGTTGCCTTTTATTTCAAAACAATCACGTGTCCTGATTATTCCTAACTGTATGCTGCAACTTCCACTCAAACGGCTGCGCTTCAATCAAATATCACCATTCGCATCCAACAACAAGAAATTCCGCAACGATATTGCCACATATATAAATTATATTATATTATATTTACTAAAGAATGATAAGATTTCTGTTGATTTTTGATCATTTTGAGGATTATGGTATGTTAATGCAGTCGTGGTTAAAATCTTGAAACTATAATAAAAATATTGAAGATCAGAAATTTCTTTAATTGAGCTGAGGAATGTATAAAAGATATAATTTGGTAAAAGTACTGCTTGGCTTAAGGCGTAAGAATAAAAAAAAATGAAAAACTTATTTACATAATGTACAAAAGATTTGAGCCGGCCAACGGGGAACAACAACAACGAGTTTTTATAGTGAAAACAGCGACCTCTGGTGGTCGATTTAGCAGAATATTTTATCTATGAAATATATTTGAAAAAAAATATTTTTATATAACATGTATATATATAAATATTATAAAAAAACGAAAAAAGAAACAATGTTAATAATAAATAAAAAATGAATAAGTAAAAAATAAAATATTTAAATCCCCACATCCTTTTCCTGGCTGCCATGAACTTGTAACAGTATTATAACACTAATGTTCCAATCTATACTTCCATAACCTTTCTTTAAACTATCTGCTCACTCCAGTATCTCTGTACATATCCGGGATCTTAATCTCTTGACTTGCCTCTCCTTACCATCCACCTTTTCACTGAACCTTCTTAAGATGGAAAAGTCCCCAGATGGACTTGAGCAGGCGATGTAAGTGTAACCCATCCACATTTTGGGCGGATGTTATTGTTGTGAGTTAATATAGATTAGGAATCGTAATGATAGAGGTTTTGACAATTAAACAACTTTAATGACATCTCGTCAATCTTTACACTCAAAGGGAGTTATAATAATAATAATGGTAGGAATAAAGAGAGATATTTACAATCGACGTAGCCCTCTCTGTGGGCACGTCCGGATCAGGAGCTTAAAGCCGCCTTGAATCTAGACAGATCCCTGCCATTTGGGGAGTTCATGTTCGGAACATGTTTGATGATAATGTCGAAGAATTTGTCGAGAAGAATCTTGTCTTCACGCGTGAGTAGCCCGAGGAGGTGCTTCGTTTCTTCTTCGTAATAGACCGCGAGTATGATATCCATCTTGATCACATTATTCTTGTTATATATGGAGTGCAGTAATTCTCGATCCTTCAATCGGATGAGTAACTTTTCTATGTCCACATCGACCTCAGGAGTGAGAGCTATAGGGGTGCAGGAGCGGTCAGGAGCTCATGGGTCATCGGGGTAGGTGTTAGTACCGGTGGGGCTACTGCGGCTGGTGCTGACTTCATCACATGGGGAGTAGGCGCGCCGGCCCAGTAGACTGAGGCTCAGTGAACCGACGGGGCGAAGTGTGGGCCGCGGGAGGTTGTCTGGCCGGCATTCATAGTTCTTCAAATTAAAGATACTTCGGCCAGTAAATCTTTTTTATGAAGCGTTTTCAATGCTTCGCCAAATGTTTTAATTTTTGTTCGCTCCTGAAAATGGGAAAAAGATTTTTGTCGAAACGTCGAGATAATAAAAAAGATTTACTGGTCGAAGTAAAATAGAATAGGGAGTTGTGAGGCAATGGATATAAATATTGTAGAGATTTATTATTTTTCCAGTAAGGATAAAATAGATATTTATAAAAAAACAATAGAAAAAAATGTATTTTCATGTGTTAAGCATATTTACGCATATTTGTCTTTAAATACCTATTTCTTGGTTTCTCGCAAGAAGCCTCTGGGGACCAAAAATCTTTTTGGTCGCAGTGGTACAGCCTACTCCACGCTGACGAGCGCCAACAGCGCGAAACGCGTTCGTGGATGGCTTTTCCTGGTTGTTCAAAATATCAGGGAACAGGCTAAATCAATGTTTAGTTGATTTCTGTTCCACCAGATGGCGCTCTGCCTTCTGTAAAGCACATGTGCTCTTGGTCTGGATATGCTTTCTTTATTTTTGATATATATAGGCATCTCTTCCTTTAATTATGATTAAAACGATGCATCATTTCGATGATCCCAATAAAAAACTTTACTAGTGGCGATGAAGTTTCTTACTAGGGTGTTGGACAAAAAGCAACGTTCTGATGTATGTTTAAAGAAAGATGTGTCCCTCTAGATACATGAAAATATTCCTCTAGGTATATAGTATTATCTTCTTCTTTCTTATCTCCACTCAATCATATTAGGGTATCAAGCTTGTAAAGCTTGTTGATGTTGTCTGTGACAACCACATGATTGGGTGAAATAGAATGCATCTGCCTTTGTAATTAAGACTGGGAGCACTATTCGGTGGCAGGCCGACTTAGCTCCAAAATAAATGGCCACCTCTGACATGAGGAACAGACGCCATGTACAGCTCCTCCTAACATGGAGTACAAACGCTGCTCATCCTGTATCCCTGGATTAAAAGCCCTTACAGGATATTATCAGCCGAGCCAGCTGAACCCAAGTTTTTTAGCGAGCTTGTTACTGCTCCCCCTCCTCCTTTTTCATATGGGCTTGGGACCAGCAAAGGCGGAGTTACATAGTATTATAATATATTAGAGGTATAAATGTATGACCTGTAAGGTAGTTGAGGTTAGCGTAGATTGAAAGGATTATTTTCAGTTATAAATTCCGTTTCCGAGAATAGAGATTGAGATTGAAACTGATTTATTACAATATACACATAAGATTATATAAGGTTAAATACAGAATAAATGTGAATAAAAAGATTAAATAAGATTATATATAGTTGTAAAATATAAATAGATAAATATACATTTATATCAATACAAAGCAATAAGCGCCATCTATACATATAAAATGAAAGGATTTAAAAGCACGAATGTTTTTTTTTATACATAATACAAACTTCTACTGTCCTTACTGATTCCACTCATCAGTGCTGCATATTATAAGCAGAATCATCCAATACAGTATTAGAGCTCTGAGAAGCGGTCTGGTGGATTAAATTGGCGAAACCGCTGGGAGGGTTCACCACTGATGAGCAAAGTCCTCCAATATATTTTTCCATCGTAGTAAGTACATGTATTGTATATGAAAGAAACATTCGTGCTTTTAAAAATCCTTTCATTTTATATGGTCTACAGTGAGGGGCCCACCGCTGAAAGACTCCGCCACCAGTAAACAGCACAGTTCGATGCTCCTGTGTTGAGCGGCAATGCTGCGCACATTAAAGCATGCAAGACGGCAGCTCTTGCACCGCTCCTTGTATTTGTTCTGTTGTCAGCGACTCGTTTGTATAGTGCTAAAATTTGGAGCCTCCAAGTCTTTTTATGAGTCGCTCGTTTATTAGGTACAGGGCCAGCTTCTGTTCTGCGCTGAGATTAAAGAGAGAATGATAAAGGTTTAGCCTTTCGTGGAGCAGAGATCGGTCTTGGCTGGTTGGACAATTTAGTCATATTGACGTTTCATGGACAAGTCCGACCGAATTGCTGTGTTAGCTTGAACTGCCCGTATTTGTTGAAAATCTGCAGTTTTAATATTTTCTAGATAGGTTTAAATTGTCATTGCTCTGATCGTGCCATCATACCCATCTGATGATTTGCTGGATCCTGACCCAGCTATCTATTAAACCCAGATTCTATAAAATATTACAGATACTCATGGACAAAACTTAAGAAAGTTGTACCTTTTAGCATGTATATCGGGATTCAGACAATAACCCTGAAAAATATTACAGTGACCTTTATTGAAGATACACGAGATAACCAAGTGTGAACAAAATTGCCTCTGTCTCCTTCAAAACTTAATGAAGCCAAATATTTTAGCATGTATATCGGGATTCAGACAATAACTCTGAAATATATTACAGTTCCCTTTATTGAAGACACACGAGATACCCAAGTGTGAACAAAATTGCCTCTGTCTCCTTCAAAACTCAATGAAGCCGTATATTTTAGCATGTATATCACGATTCAGACAATAACTCTGAAAGATATTACAGTGACCTTTATTGAAAACACACGAGATAACCAAGTTTGAACAAAATTGTCTATGTTTCCTTCAAAACTCATTTCAGCATATATATTTCAGCATGTATATCGGGATCCAGACAATAACTCTGAAAGATACATTCATGAACAAAACTTAAGGAAGTTGTACCTTTTAGCATGTATATCGGGATTCAGACAATAACTCTGAAAGATATTTAATACACAGTGACCTTTATTGAAGACACACGAGATAACCTCTGTCTCCTTAAAAAATAGAGGTATATTAAAATATAAAAACTTCTATAAGTTTTGTCCATGAGTGTATATATAACTCTCTATAAATATTTACAATTGCTAATGGAAACTATAATAAAATTATAACAAAACTATTCTATATAATTTCAGCTCTGAATATCTTTTTTTTTTTGTGTGTGTGTGCAAACAAGATAGAATCTTTTTAAAAGCATTCTCTTTTTTTTGTTATCTTAGGTTTTGTTTAAAAGTGTTTCACATTTTGCTCAAATAAAAATCACAATTTTATCTGAAAAATATCTGTTGTGTGTTTTAGGACGGATATAAAAGAAGTTATTCATGTATATAAGGTAAGATTTGCATAGCCCCCTCTGTATTGTATTTTAAGAATATATAAGAGAATAATATATAATGTATGTTAGACAGATATATTATTTTTATTATAAGTATAAACAAACTTGAATATATTTGAAAATATTCAAATATTTGCCTTATAAAAAGCCCATATATGTTACGGTATTTGTAAAAAGAATTGATTGTTAGAAATTTTTCTTTCATACTAAATGCAGTCTCGTTTAGTAATAATTGAAAATATTTATCATCAAGTTGTTTATTTTAACTCTTGAATAAAAATAAAATACACAATAAAATATATCACACTATTAATATAAAATTTGTAAAGGTATTTTATATTGTTTATAATTGACTGAACACACACACAAATACAATTATATTTATATTATTTTGAGAATTAATTACACACACACACACAAAAACCTTTATTAGGGACTTGCCCCATACAGATACTCCCAATTGGGTAAGGTAATAATCATCTTGTGTTATTTACATAGAAATTGAACTGGCTTTATTCTTCATCTTAAAGTCATTCACTTGTTGACTGGTCCTTACATAATGATGATCTAAAATATTATAGTAAACTATTGCATTATATTTGTTTGCTGATATTTTGGAAAGCAATACGTAGGTGAAATTAAGAACTAATTAAAAGAAAACATATCAATTTAAAGAAGAAAATGACGTCTTTAAATTAATGATAAACATTATAATTAATAAAGAATAAAATATAGAGAGTATAAATTTTTTATAAATTATATAATATTTTAAACTTGATATATAAATTTTCTATAGAAATCGATAAAAATTATATATATTTATGACTTATTTCTATGAAACATTATTCAGTGAAAAATAAAAGTTTGTATTTTGACCATGGTTTCAAATGTTTAATATAAACACCTTTTCAATATAAAAAGTTGAGCCTTTACCCTTTTTACATAGACAATTATAAGTCGAAATGTGTGTACACCAATACCTCGCTTTGAGTTGTTTCGTTTTGCGTTTTTTTTTCGAAGTTGCGTCGCTGCTTAATTTTTACTGATTTTCACTGTGCGTCGTTAGATTTTCGAAGTTGCGTTGTTTTGGATCCGAGTCTTTATTTTATTTTTTTTTTTTTCGATTTTTTTTTCTAAAATATGGCTACACCTTTGTTTTGATTGCGCCTTCACATATTTTCACTTTGCGTCGTTTCAATTTGCGTCGTGTTTTTTTTGGAACGTAACCCCGACGCAAAGCGAGGTATGGGTGTATTATACATTTGCACTGATTTCATTTCTCCTTGTCGATTAAGGGAATATTTATTTAACTTTTGTAGCAAATATTTGTTGATAATCATAAAGTTAATGGAATATCATGATTAAAGTTCAATTATCTCTAATCATAGCTGTCTAGAACAGGGGTTAGGGCAACTTTTTGAGTCGGAAGAGTCAAAAATTTACAAAATTTCAATGTTTTAAAAAGCCGCAAAATGTTTTCTTGCCAAAAATAAATAGTACTCCATAGAATAATATTTACGTATGGAACTATATTGTCGCTGAGATAAATAAAGCAAGGGCAAATTAGGGAATAAATAATTTATTATAAGGGGGTATTTATAGGGAGAGAGAGAGAAGTACAACTTACCCCAAGTTAAAGATACTCCTAAATGAGCGACGTCAGCCACCGTCCCGCTTTCTTTATTTACAGATCAGCTTCCGAGAACCCCTCACACCTGTGGTCCCCCCCCCCGGGGGGGGTCCAGGGATGATTGACAAGTGTCCCATCTGGATGGAGCTTCTTGACAATATAAAGAGCCGCAGTTTCACATTCATACAGCCGCATGTGTCTCGCAAGCCACAGTTTGCTGACCCTTTGTTTAAAACGTTTAAAAATTCAGTTGTTTTATTATATATATACATATTGATAATACAAAGCAATAACGTGCAATCTATATATAATAAATAAAAACATTCGCGTCTTAATCTTTCCATTTGTTATATATAGATGGCGTGTTATTTCTTTGTAATAATTAATGTCTAACTGGCTTGTACTTATTGTTTACGGAAGAGCATTGCTCGATTCAAATTTTTATATCTAATTCCACTGTCCTAAAAACTTATGTCCATAGTTTACTTAAATACCATTTCTAAGATTCCACCCTTCAGTGTAGCATATAAAAGCAGAATGATCCAATACAGTATTAGAGCTCTAGAGAATCGGTCTGATAGATTAAATTGGCGAAACCGCTGGGCGGGTTCACCACTGATGAGCCAAGCCTTCCCAATGTTTTTTCATTGCAGTAAGGACAGTATAAGTTTGATAAGTTTGATTTGTGTGTGAAAAGAGACATTCATGTCTTAATGTTTCATTTGTTATATAAATGATACATTAGCGAGCCAACTTGCATGAAAATTCGAAACTATTATAGACGCGTATGATTCTTTTAAAAATTGTAGAAATATTTTAATTATACGCGTCTATAATAGTTTTGAAAATATATATATATGAAAAAATAGTACAAATGTAGAATTTGTACTGGGATAAGGTGAATAAATTAAGAAAAAGGCATCTCCTTAACGTGCAACTGAATTTGGCCATTTCTGGAATGATTGAAAATTCAGCGAATATTTGATATTTATTCCGATAGATAGCGCTAGCCATCAGGAACTTTCATTTGCACGATAAGAAGAATGCCTTTTTCTTAATATATATATCGTATATTTTAAACTGTATGACACTTTTAGTATGTCACATATCTTCCAATTAGTTAGAGCCGATACCTTAAAAGATCCTGCCCTTCTTTGGAATGTACACCGTTTCTGTTTGCTGCCACCCCCATATTTTGTATATATGCTATATCTTTATTGATAATTCCTGTAAACCCCTATTTGTATGTAACACTAAAAATGTTGATGTCAAAATAAAGATCCAAAGAGTGTTTCGGTCAGCTGGTGGCAGGGACAGAGGGGAGTAAAAGGGCAAAGTCCAGCCCATGTGAGGCCCCCAGGGACTCTTTATAGACGACCCCTGTAAACAGGACAGGTTTTGGCAGGGGGTCAGCAGATGGTTCTAGGGTGTGGCCATCGACATACGGCTTCTGTCTCACACAGACTCTCCCTCCATGTCTCAGGGATAAGCATCCAAGTTTGTGTCATGGCCTCTACCTCTGTCCCGTGGGCTGTTCCCCGATCACTCTCGGTGCTAACATCTAGCCCTGCCTCTGCCTCTTGTTGTCCGCGTGTGGGAAGAACATCAACACTCGCCTCACGTACACGACTGCCAGCTTATCCATACGTCGACATTTGCAACAATATTACATATATATAACTCCAACTTCTATATCACGGACGCCAACAAGAAATAAACACAAGTTCAGCTCTATGTTCAAGGTTATATGTCCCATATAGGAAACACCGACCTATAAACCTAACTATTTGATAGTTAGAGCTAACTAGTTTAAGAGCAGGGCGTGGAGGTGAAACCCATTAACCCAAATAACAGAACTGCCGTGGAATAATGAGAAGCTGGTAATTAATAAGTCACGTAATAGGGCAGAATTAATAAACACAAATTAATTAGGATTTTTGCCTTCCTGCATAAACCTTTATTGACCTGGATTTAGGTTAGGTTTAGTTAGATTGTTAGCTTTCAAGGTCATTCACGGAATATTAAGATATTACTTAACGTCATATTTCTTAATTTTTTTTTTTTGGTTTTCTGTTATCATTCTTCGCACTCGTGGTACAGGCCATGATAATCATGGTGGGTAGAAGTTAGCGACTGATATTTGCTCTAATTGCACCACATGTCTACATATTGCCACCTGGAAAATTAGGGAAGACCAACTTCAGGAGGAGACAACAATTTATTTCAGGCAAGGACAAACTATGAATGGTAAACAAAAGATAAGCCACGAGGAAAATTTACAGAATAGCAAAATATAAACATAAAAATGATCACTCTGATAATAAAAATAATTAATTAATAAATACCTTTTTACATAGCTTCTTCCCTATGGGAGCTGTGACCCATAGCTAGCAATTATTGCAGTTAGTGACATGGATCTGACGTGCTTCTGCCAAGGATTCCATCGAAGTCTTGGAACTTTGTCCCTAGTACCTTTGCGTCCTTTTTCTTGCGGCGTGAAGAGCGGCTTTGTCGTCGTATCGTCTATAGAGACATCGTCATCTTGGGGGGAAGTCTTGGCTATGACACGTCGGTGAATCCTAGAGCCAGGCTCCGAAAATGTAGATCACAGCACCCATGGCTTCAAGGTCTTCTCGGCGATCTTCAGTTTGTCTTCCCTATCTTACCCAGCATCTCCACCAAAATGCCACGTGGGAAATTAGGGAAGACAAAAACTTCAGGAGGAGACAACAATTTATTTCAGGCAAGAACAAACTATGAATGGTAAACAAAAGATAAGACACGAAAGAAATTTACAGATTAGCAAAATATAAACATAAAAATAACCACTCTGTTAATAAAAATAATAAAATTAATAAATACTTTGTTACAATATATAGAGAGATGTTCGACCTTTTACACTTACAAAGGTGTCATAGCACAGTTTTGGTTACTTGCACTCGCTGGTTAGGTTGGATTTTTGTAAGAATCGGGGACCATTGGAGCATTTTATTTTTATCAGAAAAAAGTATCCAATGAATAAATTCGATCCTGTGTCGTAGAGGTCGAAAACCAACGGTTTGAACTACTCTTTCCTGATCCACATCTTATTTCAAAGTAAGTTTTAAAAAATGACTTTTAAGATAATAGTGTTTTGATTGTAAAGGGGTAAGTGAAGAGTACATGAAACACACCAATGATTCAGACATACCTTCATTATATCATACTTATCCAATTGTAATTAGTGTACTATATAAAAAAAATACTACGTTTTAAAGTCAAACTTAAATATTTAGTAAATTTATGAAGGTTGGATGGGGAGAGAAAAATAGAGAGAGTCGGTGGACTAGTGGCTAATCCGTTGGTTTTAGACCGCTACTACCCTGGTTTCAAATCCCGCATTGGGCACTTTTTTTCTAATAAAAAAAATGCTTCAATGGCCCCCGATTCTTGCGGAATGTCTAAACCCCACCAGCGAGTACAAGTACCCAAACAGAGGTTCAGACACAATTGTAAGTGCAAAAGCTGAAATGCTTCTCACATGTGTAGACATTGGTGTACGTACAGTAAAATCAGTTGCCAACTTCTACCCACCATGATTATCATGGACTCTACTACGTGTACTAGGGATAATACAAAATAATATTTCCCATTTAGTCTCTTCACATTGGCCTAATTAAATCTATTTATAGGATAAAATAAAGAGAATTGATCGATAATAAGTTAATTATAATATATAGCAACAACAACAAGCCTTTTAATGGGGATCTAAGTTCTACACAGGAATTACCCAGATACATAATTGCATAGAAAAGATGAGTTAGTTATTTCCAAGTGATTTTTCATTTACATATCTATTGATCTTAGATAATTATGTTATTTATGTTTATTTTATTTCATTTTTCAAAATTAGATATTTATTACTATTATATATATTTATTTCACAGTTATTTCAATTTTTATGGTATTTTATTTGTTTAACTAATTCGAAATATCTTAATTATCAATATTTATTATATATATCACATTGTTTTTCTTTTGATTATATTTACTTTGTTTAAAATGAATATATTAGATGGTTTTTTTATATATCGCCCTATAAGCTTGTAAGACGTCCGTGCTCACATGAAGCACGCGACCTGCTGTGTGCTTCATAACAAAAAACCTCGTAAAAGATGGACGATTGGTCCATTGAAATATCGGATTAATAAATAATCTTATTACAATAAAAAATAAGCCTTATTTTTAAATATATATATTATGGATTGCTCTATATTCAAAATATCTATTTACATACGTCTCTCTTTCCTCAATGTTTCTTCTCTTACACTGCCCTGTAAAACTTGTACAGGACCAATGTATTGGATTTATTCTTTGTCGTCCTAGAAAACAGAGCCTCCAGAACAAGATGATTTGATACAATTTTATGCAAAGAAGTTATCTTTCACTTATTAACTTTAAACAGAAAAACATGTGGTGCTCCAGTTCCGAGTCGTCATTTTTATTACATAATGGACATATTCGCTCAGTTGAGATATACAAGAAGAATATACACAGATCTAGTTAATTGTTTAAAGTATTCACACATAATCAACTATGGGACATCTCATTATTTTCAACGCCTCGCCCCAAAATTCTCTAATCCGCTTAAAAAATCCACGAAAAAAGTGCTGCATTAATTAATTTGATAATCCATATAAATCCCTCACCATGCATACAGTAAAAATAGTTTTATTTTAAACTACATTCATAGATTCGAATAAACATTTTATATTCGTACTATAAAATCTACTCCCCTTCTATAACAGTAGAACAATATTTGATCGCAGAACTTCCATTACCAGTTAAAAGTTGCATATCGCAAAAATAAGAATACTCTTTTCAATATTTAGAGAAAATCACGCAAAAACATAATATTATATATATTAATATTCCTATAATATTTTCTGCATTGTGCTTTGCATTCACCTATTTTATTTTTTCTTAATACCTTATCGTACACATATATTTATTTAATGAAAAAATAGTACAAATGTAATATTGTACTGGGATAAGGTGCATAAATTAAGAAAAAGGCTTCTTCTTATCGAGCAACTGAAAGTTGCTGATGGCTTGCGCCATCTATCGGAATAAATATCAACTATCTCGTTGATTTTTTAATTATTCCAGAATTGGCCAAATACCCATTCTTGATTAATCAAGAAAAACTAACCACGGACGCGTTTCGAGCTGTTGGCCCTCATCAGCGTGGTGCAAGCTGTACCTCAACGACCAAAAAAAAAAAAAATTGGTCATTAAGGCATCCTGAAAAATCATGAAACGGGTAGTTGAGGCCAGAATTGCGTGAGAACGCTACAAAATGTGAAAAAATAGTACAAATGTAATATTGTACTGGATAAGGTGCATAAATTAAGAAAAAGGCATCTCCTTATCGAGCAACTGAAAGTTGCTGATGACCGTGGTTAGCTTTTCTTGATTAATCAAGAATGGGTATTTGGCCAATTCTGGAATAATTAAAAAATCAACGAGAATAGTTGATATTTATTCCGATAGATGGCGCAAGCCATCAGCAACTTTCAGTTGCATGATAAGAAGAAGCCTTTTTCTTAATTTATTTATATATATATATATATATATATATATATAATATATATATATATACAATTATGAGCAAAACCTTAAGAGGTTTCTTATTTTATTTTACTTGTCTTCTCAGTTTTTATTTTCTTTATCTTTTTTTTTGGGAGGGAGACAGAGGTATTTTTGTTCACACTTGGTTATCTCGTATGTCTTCAATTAAAGTCACTGTGCATCAAATATCTTTCAGAGTTATTGTCTAAATCCCGATATACATGCTAAAAGGTACAACTTCCTTAAGTTTTGTACATGAGTGTATCTTTCAGAGTTATTGTCTAAATCCCAATATACATGCTAAAAGGTACAACTTCCTTAAGTTTTGTCCATGAATGTATATATGTTATCTCGTATTCCTTCAATAAAGGTAACTGTAATATCTTTCGTCGTTATTTTTTTAAATATCGATATACAAGCTAAAAGGTGCAACTTCCTTAAATTTTGTTTTTGAATGTATTCATAATAATTGTGTAATAATGAAAATATTTAAGAAGAAGTAAGACGTTTAAAACAATGATAATTATATTCAAAAAAACGCTGAATATAAATATATAATATTTAATATAAATATATAAACACCTGTGTGAGGATGTGAATAAAATAAAAATATTATTTTTAAAATATATAACGATCTTTTTAAAGGTTCGTCTGATTCAGTATAAATTAAAAACAAAATGGCGGATGTTTATTTATGAATAATTCTTAAACATTATAATGAAAAGAACTCTGAGAAATATATTTTCGAATTTTCTTAACAACTGTCAAAAAAGCACAATTGATATAAATATTTATATACAGATAAAATAATATATAATTGAAATTGATAACAAAAAGGGATAAAAATAGTTTGATTGTATTCCAGAAGGTAAGAAAATTCTAGAAAAATAGCTATTTCTGTATCCTGATGGGACACACCAATTCCCCTTTCTATCCTCGTGAATTGAGATAGATTGTCGGCCGATACTTCTGCCCACTTATTTCCCTCAACGTTAGTTTACTTTTCTGTCGCGTGGAGCGCTGTTGTTTACACTCATGGACAAACACATAAGGAAATAGAGAGTCTTTCTTGTTGCCAGTCGTCTATTATTATCTTATTTTTCAAGAAGACAGAGACAATTTTGTTCACACTTGGTTATCTTGTGTATTTCCATTAAAGATGACTGTGTATCAAATATCTTTCAGAGGTATTGTCTGAATCCCGATATACATGCTAAAAGGTACAACTTCCTTAAGTTTTGTCCATGAGTGTATCTTTCAGAGTTATTGTCTGAATCCCGATATACATGATGAAAGATATAACTTCCTCAAGTTTTGTCCATGAGTGTATCTTTCAGAGCTATTGTCTGAATCCCGATATACATGCTGAAAGGTATAACTTCCTCAAGTTTTGTCCATGAGTGTATCTATCAGAGTTATTTTATGAACCCCGATATATATGCTAAAAGGTAAAACTTCCTTAAGTTTTGTCCATGAGTGTATCTTTCAGAGTTATTGTCTGAATCCCGATATACATGCTGAAAGGTACAACTTCCTTAAGTTTTGTCCATGAGTGTATCTTTCAGAGTTATTGTCTGAATCCCGATATACATGCTGAAAGATATAACTTCCTCAAGTTTTGTCCATGAGTGTATCTTTCAGAGCTATTGTCTGAATCCCGATATACATGCTGAAAGGTATAACTTCCTCAAGTTTTGTCCATGAGTGTATCTATCAGAGTTATTTTATGAACCCCGATATATATGCTAAAAGGTAAAACTTCCTTAAGTTTTGTCCATGAGTGTATCTTTCAGAGTTATTGTCTGAATCCCGATATACATGCTGAAAGGTACAACTTCCTTAAGTTTTGTCCATGAGTGTATCTTTCAGAGTTATTGTCTGAATCCAGATATACGAGGTGTGTTCATAAAGTATCGCGACTTTTGAATTTTCGCGGGTTACGTATATTCGAATTTCGATCTTTTTGTGGCTTTATGTTGGTACTCATGTCTCTCACTTATGCCGACAAGCTCGGCCATTTTGAATGTTCACTTAATTGTTGACAGCTGCTTTGCTTGCAGGTGTTTTGGATCGTCTTCGATTTTTACCTATTAAAAAAAATGGATCAAAGAACCTGTATCAAATTTTGTGTGAAAAACGAAATTAAGTGCGCGGATGCATTCCGAATGTTGACTGTGGCATACGTAGCTACCTTGGACCGAAGCAACGTTTATCGGTGGTACAAAATGTTCTCAGAAGGCCGTGAAGATGTGAACGACGAAGAGCTTGCCGGATGCCCGAGCACTTCAACAACAGACGAAAAAAATTAATGAAGTGGAGAAAATGATATTGTCCAATCGTCGAATCACCGTTAGAGATGTTGCTGAGGACCTAAACATATCGAATGGCTCGTGCCATTCGATTTTTATCAATGATTTGGGCATGAGACGGGTCGCCGCGAAATTCGTACCAAAATTGCTCAATTGCGACCAAAAACAGCATCGCATGAACATTGCTAATGAGATGTTGGACTCTGTCCGCGACGACCCAAATTTTCTCCAGAGGGTCATAACTGATGACGAAGCGTGGGTTTATGGTTATGACGTTGAAACCAAAGCTCAATCATCTCAATGGAAGCTGCCGCACGAACCAAGACCGAAAAACGCGCAAAGTTCGGTCGAATGTGAAAGTTTTGCTGACAGTTTTCTCGATTGCAGGGGCGTGGTGCATCATGAGTTCTTGCCACAGGGTAGAACGGCCAATAAAGAATATCACCTGCAAGTTATGCGCAATTTGCGCGAAGCAATCCGCCAGAAACGCCCGGATTTGTGGAAGAACCACGATAACGCCCCTGCTCACACATCGTTGCTTGTGCGCGACTTTTTGGCCAAAAACAACACACTAATGATGCCGCAGCCACCGTATTCCCCAGATCTGGCCCCCTGTGACTTTTTCTTGTTTCCTAAACTAAAGAGGCCCATGAAAGGACGACGTTACGCTACGCTTGACGAGATAAAGACGGCATCGAAAGAGGAACCGAAAAGATTTTAAAAAAATATATGTGGTATTCTACTATGTTGGGAAACCTTACTCTTGGTGTTGAAGGTTGTTGAAGTGGTGACGCAGTCGTGGTGAATGATGCAGTCGTGGTGGATGATGCAGTCGTGGTGGCTGAGTGAAAGGATTACACACAGGGGAAATAAGCCGGGACACTTGATGGTTGAAAATATAAGGCAACGGGTTGGAGGAAAGAAAGCTTTTGAGAAAGGCAGAGCGGTTTTTGATGATTAATTAGTTGATCACATGGCGATGATTGGATTTAGATGAAATGAGCAGAGGGAGAGAGGTCTCGAGAGTAGATGTTACCTTGTTGGAAGCGAAGGAGCAACTGACAATTCTTGCTTTTCGATTTAACACCAAGACTCAGTTTCTTTCTGATTGGTCGAGAGATGATCACATGATCTTTTCCTATTGGTCGACCTATTTAGGTGCTGTCTTCTGATTGGCCGGCGGTTTCCTTTGGTGTTGCTTTTGCTGGAAGATATATCCGATTTCGTCAGGAAGTGTTGGGTAGCTCGACGCTTATAACTTCGGCGGATATTAGATACGTCCTGTCTTTGCCGGAAATATTGGGTGTTAGCTTAACATTTATAACTTCTGCGGTCACTAGATACGTCCTGTCTTGTCCGGAAGTATTGACTGTACAAGTTATTTATACTGGTGCCCGCTTTTAGCCTGCTTCCTATGCCTTGTTGCCACTTCCTTTCCTTCTTCCAGTTACCTTATTCTTTATTAAATCTTTGAAAATCATACATGGTACATACATAGTGGGTCGGGGGTGCATTTAATTATATACAAATTATGACATATATTTTTTGAAGTGCTTCGAAGATTGGAAAAACCGTTGGCACAAGTGTATAATATCTCATGTGGATTACTTTGAAGGGTCAAAATAGGTATTCAAGAATAAATAAATAATTTTTGAAAAAACACAAAAGTCGCGATACCTTTTGAACACACCTCGTGCATGCTGAAAGGTACAACTTCCTTAAGTTTTTCCATGATTGTATCTTTCAGAGTAATTGTATGAGCGATGTTTGACAAGTTTTACCGTAAATGTTTCTTCGAACGAAAAACCGTAATTTATTTTTAAGGAGAAATAACGACTATTCCTATACACAGGAATGATTTATGAAAGTATGAATTGTGACGAGTAATGATAAACGGAAAAATAAAAGTGTCCAGGGATGGGAAACGAACCCAGAGTGTTCCGATTACCGGGCAGATGACATGTTCACTAGGCTCCCCTTGACCTTGATGTCTAACAGAAAAATGCAATATAATATGAGAATTACCTTAAATGATCCCTGACACTAACCTGAACCTGAATTAACCTAATACCTGAATATAACCAACGATGTAGTAATGTTCTAGCAAGAGTTGCTTCAGCTTAGAATCTAACCTGGTTGCTGATTGTCCAAGGATTTGCTAGCTCTGCTATCTTAGGTTGTACGTGTCAAGGTTAAAACTGACTTCCTTTGATGACTGATCTTTCCTAGGTTCATGTAGGAGGGTTTGGGACCACAAGAAAGCGGCCCACACGGCAAACTGTCCTTCCTAGACGATTGAATTGGCCGTTTAGTTCGTGTAGGAGGGTTTGGGACCACAAGAAAGCAACCCACACGGCAAATTGTCCTTACCAGACAATATATTTGGCCGTTTAGTTCGTGTAGGAGGGTTTGGGACCACAAGAAAGCGACCCACACGGCAAACTGTCCTTCCTAGACGATTGAATTGGCCGTTTAGTTCGTGTAGGAGGGTTTGGGACCACAAGAAAGCGACCCACACGGCAAACTGTCCTTACCAGACAATATATTTGGCCGTTTAGTTCGTGTAGGAGGGTTTGGGACCACAAGAAAGCGACCCACACGGCAAATTGTCCTTACCAGACAATATATTTGGCCGTTTAGTTCGTGTAGGAGGGTTTGGGACCACAAGAAAGCGACCCACACGGCAAATTGTCCTTACTAGACAATATATTTGGCCATTTAGTTCGTGTAGGAGGGTTTGGGACCACAAGAAAGCGACCCACACGGCAAACTGTCCTTCATAGACAATATATTTGGCCGTTTAGTTCGTGTAGGAGGGTTTGGGACCACAAGAAAGCGACCCACACGGCAACCTGTCCTTCTTAGACAATATATTCGGCCGTTTAGGTCGTGTAGGAGGGTTTGAGACCACAAGAAAGCGACCCACACGGCAAACTGTCCTTTCTAGACGATCGATTTGGTTCTTCAGGCCGAAACGTTGGACCCACGCCAGGGACGATTCCCGCTCGATGGACTCTTTTATGAGGATGTCCCGTCTTCCTTCCGGGGCAGAATGTTTAATTCTGTCGTGGGGAATCCCGGCGTGGATCTTCTATGTTAGGAGCTTTCTGACTGAACGAACATTTTGAATCTATTGTCCGATCATATTGCTAGGTCGAATCTTTGTTTTCTATAAGATAGGAGTGAAGAGAATGCTTTACATACCGGCTTATGTACCGTAAGGTCTCTGAGACAATCCGTTTATAGGTTGTTTTCGATAGCTATTCAAAGTGATAGAATCTTTTTAGATATATCTGTGGAAGCTCACAGAGATATGCGGAATTAAATATTTTCGTTTTTTTTTAATACAGGCTTTATTGCATTGATCTTAACTGCTGATGGCGACCAATGCCTCAATCTTCTACAGGTGTTTATTGCCTTACAGCATGACTCGTATTCATAGGTTACTAGCGTTACTTGTCAACTCAAGTCATTGCTGTTCTAGATCTGTACGGTGTCGCTGGAAACAATTTCTTATCTTTAGAAGAATTCTTCTACATTTAAAGATTCGTTGTAGGCGGAAATATTCACTTTTATTTCGTTAATACAGTTAAACCTGTCTATAGCGCCCCCTCTAAATTGCGCCTTCCTCTCTATAGCGCTCGATTTTAAATACATAGTACGAGGCGATTTACTTTAAAAGTGACCTGTCTATAGCACTCCCTCTATATAGCACCCTATTTTGGTGAGTCCCAAGAGGGGGCGCTATTGACAAGGTTTAACTTATTTTATTTGAATAACTGTGATTAGGAATGTATATTTTTTTCTCTCTCCTTCTGTAGAATTTGATTGGATGACATTAAAATAGTTTTATATCGCGAAATTATATCGGGTATTTCTTCAGGAATTAACTGAGAGAGATAGAATATTCTTGGAACATTCCGTGAAAACATTTAACATTTTATTTAATTTCTTCAGGACAATCAGTGACATAGACACGATATCACAAAACATCCTACATACAGTAGGCTTACTTTATTAATATCCTTACAAGTATGGGATGAGTTAATACATTTTTGAGAGAGAGAGAGAGATTAAAATTTTAGCATAAACTAAATACATAATTAACACAAAGCAATAACGCGCCATCTATTTTTATAAAATGAAAGGATTTAAAAGCACAAATGTTTCTTTTATACATGATACAAACTTCTACTGTCCTTACTGCGATGAAAAGAAGCGGTCTGGTGGATTAATTTGGCGAAACCGTTGGAGGGTTCACCATTGATGAGCCAAGCCCTCCCAATATATTTTTCATCACAGTAAGGACAGTAGAAGTTTGTATTGTATATAAAAGAAACATTCGTGCTTTTAAATCCTTTTATTTTATATGTATAGATGGCGCGTTATTGCTTTGTGTTAATTTATGCCTAACTGGCCTTGTCTTTATTGTTTGCGGAAGAGCATTGCTCAATGCAAATATTCGAATGTAATTCCACTGTCCTATAAGCTTATGTCCATAGTTTTCTTGAAAACCATTTCTGAGATTCCATTCTTCAGTGCTGCGTATATAAGCAGAATCGTACAATACAGTATTAGAGCTCTGAGAAGCGGTCTGGTGGATTAATATGGCGAAACCGTTGGAGGGTTCACCACTGATGAGCCAAGCCCTCCCAATATATTTTTTCATCGCAGTAAGGACAGTAGAAGTTTGTATTGTGTATAAAAGAAACATTCGTGCTTTTAAATCCTTTCATTTTATGAATACATCGTGTTAAATCAACACCACATATTTATCTATACATTATAAGTTTAAACCAAATACACTCATTGACACAAGACTTAAAGAAGTGGAAAGTCTTTGATATCCCATGTCGTCTATTTTTTTTGAGGAGACATAAGCAATTTTGTTCACACTTGGTTATCTCGTGTTCAATAAAGATCAATGTATCAAATATTTTTCAGGTTTATTGCATGAATACCGATATACATACTAAAACGTACAACTTCCTTAAGTTTTGAAACACTAGTGTGAACAAAATTAGCTCTGTTTTCTTTTAAAAAATAGATGACGGGAGACATCAAAGACTTTCCACTTCTTTATGTTTTGTCTATGGGTGTATTTTATAGGAATATTTTATTAACACCTTGTGAATGCCATGTAATCAAAGACAGAGCGGCCATAAACCATGGTCTCCCGGTGGGAATTCCCAACTTGCTGAATTAGCTGTAACTTTGTTGATCCGAGTTATTGGATTAGAAAGATTGTCAACAGATGTCGCATCTTTCTGTGGTCGTTTTATTGGGTTTCCATTCTACCTACACTCATGGACAAAACTTAAGGAAATGGAAAGTCTTTGATATTGACGGTCGTATATTTATTATTATTTTTTTTAAGGAGACAAAGACAATTTTGTTCATACTTGGTTATCTCGTGTGTCTTTTCAATAAATATCACTGTGTATCAACTATCTTTCAGAGTTATTGTTTGAATCATATATATGATTCTTTAAAAAAAAATCAAATTTCTACTTTTCTTAAAACAATAATAAAATAATGGTAGAATATCACATTGCAGTAAGGCCAATAGAAATTTGATTTTTTAAAAAAGAATCATACAGGTTGAAAATACACCTATCCCCCGATTTACACGGTACCTGTTTTACACGTTTTCGCTTTTACACGGTTTTCCAAATAAGTTTTTTTTTTGTTTTATCGCACTATACTAAATGCTACTGTGATTGAACACATGCGCTGTGTACACATCTCACGAAGAATCCCGAGTTTATGTGCTGACTACATATTTTAACCTGTCAATGCATTTTATTTTTATTTCTGTGTACACTTATCCCCCGATTTACACGTTTTTCTCAGGAACGTATCTACCGTGTAAATCGGGGATAGGTGTATTTTCCTATATTATACCACAAGTAGCTTGTTCTAATAATATTTCAGACTAAACAATGCAATTTACGAAAATTTTGAACTATCTTTGACATATATAATTTTTTTAAAATCAAATTTCTACTGTCCTTAAAGCAATAATAAAAAATTGGGAGGATATCACAATGCAGTAAGGGAGATATATTTGATAAAAAAAAAAGAATCATACAGGTTGAAAATAGTTCATATTTTTCATAACAGATGGCGCACTAATGCATCATATTAATGAAATCTATAAAAATTGATCAAATTACAGCCAATATTGGTATAAATAAGGTATGTATTTGTTGACCTAAGTGTATCTCAGATATAATTCAAACACAAAAGTTTGTAGTTGAAAGTACTTTTTAAATATTGAGAAAACATCGTTTGTGGTCGCTCTCCCACTAAATTACTTCCCACTACACTAAGCCTATTTTCTTATTGGATTTCTCACCACTATTCTCGAAAGTGGTTCTCCAATTGTTTTACCTTAACTTCTACATATTATATTGTAGTTGTTTTGTTGTTAAATTAAAGTTTGATTATTACAATTACAATTATTTTATTTCCAAAGCGCTATATCCCGCAAGGGATACTTGCGCCAAACAAGGAGAAAAGTTTATTTACATAAGTTATTTACATTATTCAACGCATGAAAACATTAGAGATCCAGATTTTGTAGAAAGTTTAGAATGTATTTACAAAATAAATTGAACTTTAAATATGATTTTATCGTTAAAAGTTCACAAACAACTAGTTCATTCTTCATTCTATAATCTTGAAATGCTGGGCAATCGATCAGTAGATGTCTTTAGGTTTGTTCCTCAATACGCTATAGAATCTTCAAACATTTTAAATTCAAATTTAATTCGCAATTTAGAAAACAACATTTCTGTTTATTTAGTTAAGTTATTTCACTCTAATTCTATTACTAATCTCCAGAAATAGTAATTAGAAAATGGTTAAAAACCATTTAAAAGATGAGAACAAAAAAAGATAATATTTCTTCAACCTTCCTAATTCAAAGACGATCAAAGCGTTTTTAACCATTTCTACCTGGTAATCCTTTTTTAGGTAAAACAGTTCAAATTAATAATGGGATTTTCCATCTTTTAAAAAGATTTTAATTATATTCTCAAGTGTTTTTATGACTCCTTTAATTAATTAACTGAATTATTTTTGAAAACAAATTAAAAAGTTGTCAACTCTATACTGAAGTGTTTTTAATTTTATTATTTTCTAGGTTTCGATGGTTTGGGGTTGTCGGTTTAGAATAAAAGCGAATTGTTTGGGTGTTTGTTTGTGTACCAGTAGTGTTTTGATATTTTATTATTCCTAGTGTGTATGTGTGTGTGTGTGTGTGTGTATACATGTGTGTGGCCATGATAATCATGGTGGTTTGTATTTAGCGAGTGAATTAACTTACAGTATTGTCTTAATCTGATAATCAATAAATATATAACTCAATATAATGCGGCTTATGATTGTAAAACGACATTTGAAAATTATCCCGCAAGTGTTTCTTTTCAACGAAAAATCAAAAATATTTTTAAAGGAGAAATAACGTATTTCTAACCTTAGGGATGAGGTATGAAAGGATGAATTGTGAAGAGTAATGATAAACGGAAAAATAAAAGTGTCCAGAAATGGGATGTCCAGGAATTTGTGGGTTCGATTCCCATCCCTGGAAACTCTTATTTTTCCGTTCATCATTACTCTTCATAATGCATCCTTTCATACCTCATCCCAAAGTTTATAAATAATCGTTATTTCTCCTTAAAATAAATTTCGATTTTTCGTTGGAAAGAAACACTTGCGGGATAATTTTCAAATGTCGTTTTACAATCACAAGCCGCATTATATTATATTGTATTATAAATTACTTTATGTATTATTTACGAACGGAAAAATATGTCCAGGGTAGCCTAGTGGACATGATATTTGCCTGGTAAGCGGAACACTGTGAGTTCGATTCCCATCCCTGGACACTTTTATTTTTCCGTTCATCATTACTCTTCACAATTCATCCTTTCATATACTTCATCCCTTAGGTTAGAAAATATCGTTATTTATCCTTAAAAAAAATTTTGATTTTTCGTTGAAAATAAACACTTGCGGGATAATTTTCAAATATATAGCTGGATGAATACAATGATGTTTGATCAAGGTCTTCTTTTTGGTTTATATAAATTCGACAAGGCCGCATTCACCGTTCGGAGGAGATTAATATATTTGAAAAATGTCGTGGTCCATTTGGATGAGAAAAGCGAAGACTAGAACGCGGCTGATTCCACACTCGCCTTTTCAGTGATACGCTAACCTATGCACAATGGATTCTGTGGCCACTGGACATGTGTCTGACCTGAAGGCTGTTGTTGGGTTCTGTGCTACCTGGAGTACAGGAGTTCTATCTATTATTCCTTCTTGCTGTGAATCTGTATAAGACCGGTGCTATTAATAAAGCTGTATGTGTGTGAGATTTTACAGACAAGTAGACTACATGTATATTCTTGTGGAAAGCAGTTTGACTTTTGCACTTACAAGTGTATCAGTTTGGACAGTGGGTGAAGACTACACTGAGGACAGTGGGAAGACACTGGGGATAGTGGGAAGACACTGGGGATAGTGTGAAGACACTGGGGATAGTGGGAAGACACTGGGGATAGTGGGAAGACACTGGGGATAGTGGGAAGAAACTACACTGGGGACAGTGGGAAGACACTGGGGATAGTGGGAAGACACTGGGGACAGTGGGAAGACACTGGAGATAGTGTGAAGATACTGGGGATAGTGGGAAGAGACTACACTGGGGACAGTGGGGAGACACTGGGGATAGTGGGAAGAGACTACACTGGGGACAGTGGGAAGACACTGGGGATAGTGGGAAGACACTGTGGATAGTGGGAAGACACTGGGGATAGTGGGAAGACACTGGGGATAGTGGGAAGACACTGGGGACAGTGGGAAGACACTGGGAATAGTGGGAAGATACTGGGGATAGTGGGAAGAGACTACACTGATGACAGTGGGGAGACACTGGGGATAGTGGGAAGAGACTACACTGATGACAGTGGGGAGACACTGGGGATAGTGGGAAGAGACTACACCAGGGACAGTGGGGAGACACTGGGGATAGTGGGAAGAGACTACACCGGGGACAGTGGGAAGAGACTACACTGGGGATAGTGGGAAGAGACTACACCGGGGACAGTGGGAAGAGACTATACCGGGGACTACAGTGGGAAGAGACTATACCGGGGACTACAGTGGGGACAGTGGTAAGACACTACAGTGGGGACAGTGGTAAGACACTACACCGGGGACAGTGGGAAGAGACTGGGGACAGTGGGAAGACACCGGGGACAGTGGGAAGACACCGGGGACAGTGGGAAGACACCGGGGACAGTGGGAAGACACCGGGGACAGTGGGAAGACACCGGGGACAGTGGGAAGACACCGGGGACAGTGGGAAGACACCGGGGACAGTGGGAAGACACCGGGGACAGTGGGAAGACACCGGGGACAGTGGGAAGACACCGGGGACAGTGGGAAGACACCGGGGACAGTGGGAAGACACCGGGGACAGTGGGAAGACACCGGGGACAGTGGGAAGACACCGGGGACAGTGGGAAGACACCGGGGACAGTGGGAAGAGACTACACCGGGGACAGTGGGAAGAGACTACACCGGGGACAGTGGGAAGAGACTACACCGGGGACAGTGGGAAGAGACTACACCGGGGACAGTGGGAAGAGACTACACCGGGGACAGTGGGAAGAGACTATACCGGGGACTACAGTGGGGACAGTGGGAAGAAACTACACCGTGGACAGTGGTAAGACACTACACCGGGGACAGTGGTAAGACACTACACCGGGAAGAGTGGGAAGAGACTACACCGGGGACTACAGTGGGAACAGTGGGAAGACACCGGGGACAGTGGGAAGACACTGGGGACAGTGGGAAGACACCGGGGACAGTGGGAAGACACTGGGGACAGTGGGAAGACACTACACTGGGGAGAGTGGGAAGACACCGGGGGCAGTGGGAAGACACTGGGGAAAGTGGGAAGACACTACACTGGGGACAGTGGGAAGACACTACACCGGGGACAGTGGGAAGACACTACACCGGGGACAGTGGGAAGACACTACACTGGGGGCAGTGGGAAGACACTACACTGGGGATAGTGGGAAGACACTGGGGACAGTGGGAAGAGACTACACCGGGGACAGTGGGAAGCCGCCAATCGCCAGGTTTCGATTTGAGCGTCTCCACGGGATTACAGCCCAGGATTACATGCCTCCATATTTCACGCCAGGTCGCCTAGCAACCGTTGCTATGGTGACCACGCCTTCCTTAAAACATAATCTCGCGCTCCCCATCCAGGAGTTGAGATAACTTACATAAGAGGGATTAACCTTTTACAGTATTTAACTTGTGTTTCACACCGCACGGCACGGTGGCCTTGATACTGAGGCCTTTCAATCAACATACATCTCAGTACTTCTTTTTCTCTATCAATTCTTTAAAAGAATAGCTACCCCCTATTTAACCAATACACATTCAGTAAACAATGGATACATTTAACTTTAAAGAAAACAAATATAAATCTCCGAGGATTTTTCTTTATTGCATTATTAACGGGTTTACAAGCCTTAAGGCCCTAAACAACTCCTCTATATGTAAAATTTTAGGTAGAAATTTTTCTAAATATGTTTAATTGTAGAAGGGTCGTCTAAAACCCGAAAGATAGGCAACTGGATTTACTGTAAGTGCACCTCATGTCTACACATGTGAAAAGCAGTTCGATTTTACACTTACAAATGTGCTAGAGCCCCGTTTGGTTACTTGTACTGGCTGGTGGGTTGGACTTTTTCAAGAATCGGGGGCCAATCGAGCATTTTTTTCTTATCAGAAAAAGTGCCTAATAATGCTGGAATCGAACCCGGGTCGTAGCGTTCGAAAACCAACGGTTTAGACCATCCTTCCACCGACCCCCGAAGCAACAGTACGACTTATAAATGATCCTAGCCTGTTACATATTCTCTAATCCATCGTGATTCTTTCTCTAAATCTTCTAATGGAGAAAGATCTGAGGAGTATCGTTAGAAATATTCTGACAATAGAAACCTTTTTGATATTCTGATCGTGCAACTAGATGTACCTGATGACTTGCACCATCTGTATGAATAATATCAAGAAAAGATATTTGACCAATTTAGTAATAATTAAAAATCAACGATTCGTTGGTATTTATACAGATATCGCGAGCCATGTATTAGCATAGTTTTAATTATGAACAAATAATATAATTATAAAGCTATACAAACAGTTTAACCGCATAAGTTTCTTTTTATTTATGAAAAATCACATTTAATTTCAAAGAGAAATATTTAATATTTCTAACTTTTGGATGACGTATGAAAAGGTTGAATATATGAAGAGTGATGGTCTAAAAGGTGATTTTTTCATAAATAAAAAAGAAACTTATGCGGTTAAACTGTTTGTATAGCTTTATAATTATACGCCGCAGTCATTTATAAATAATATAATATCTTGCATATTTTCATTCTTAAATATCCTTTAAAACTTTCTTCAATCTGTAAATTGTTTTCCTCGAATACATTACAATTTGATTTCATTTTCATCTAAATTCGCATACCAACTCTTTGTACATATTTCAATTCTGTTGATATTTTTTCTCTTTTCATCTAACTAAATTGTATATTAATTCTTGTACATATTTAAAATTATCTTTCTTTCAATGTTTAGTTTATCTCTAAAGTGCAAGTGTCCCTAGGGGGACATAGCGCTCTAAGTTGTAATAAAATTCTGTATTACAATATTTATTCGTAGTTCTATACCTTTTTGAAAATGGATACCTCATCAACATAATAGCCCAGAGTTTTGGAATCTATGAATATTCATTATTAATAGGTGTTTTTCATATGAATGGAACATATGCACTGGGATTAGATTAATGGTTTGTTATTGATTCATAATGTTTTATATATAAATATTATTGTGAAATTTATCAATCACAAATATATAATTTATTAACATTTATTTCATCTTGACTATCGTTTATTTTATAGAAGTTATTGTTTCCCAAACACAATCTGATGATTCAAGCCTTCTCATTCAATAACTTTTATCATTGTAGTAAGGTCTGTAGATATAATATTTATGGATATTATTAAAAAGAAACAGATTGCTAAAAATATTTGGTACAAATTTATCAATATATAGCAATGGAAAATAAACACCTCGGCCATTTAGAGTTTTTTATTTTTGTAAACGTTTCAACAAAAATATTTTGTCTTCATCAGGAGAAATAAATAAAAATAAAGCATTTGGCAAGGCGTTAAAATTGTTCTGAGATTAAAAGGGCGTTCTCCTGACGAGGACAAAAGATTTTTGTCGAAACGTTGAGAAAAATAAAAAACTCTAACTGGCTTAGGTGTCTATTTTTCATTAAATGAATTAGGATATAGCAATGGAAGTTAAAAATAAAATCTATTTGCCCTTCTGATTAAGCTATTCAGAGATGAGAAAAAACTGCTCATATACTATTAAATGATATACCAATAGATAAACTTATTTTAAACAACGAAAATTAAACTGAATTAGTGTTTTTACTTCAAAATAATCTGTTTTCTCATTTCTTAAATGGCTATTTCCTGATCTCTTTATTCCATAAAAATGTATATTTTTCTTATTAATTTCATATAATGGCTCTGATATCTGAGAAAATCCTAATATAGCCTGATTTGCAGAGTTAATATAAAATTTCATTTAATGAAATAAAAAATACCCTTTTGAAATATTAATATTGTCGCTTTATTGAAATTAAAAATTCCTTTATTGAAATCAAAAGGAAATTTGAACAGTGAATTTAAAAAGTCGTTAGGAAATTGAAAAATATTAATGATTAAAATTTAAAAAAAAACGTATATATTACAAATATACAAAAAAAAAGTTTAATTTTGTATAAAACATATAATAAAAAAATTCTGGTGTTAATATTCTTATTTAAAACATATTTTATAAAATACACACATTGTGTGTGTAGGTAAATATTAACCATAAGATAATATCAAAACAAGAAGTTATATGAAAAAAACAAATAACAAATATTACAATTATCTCCAAGCGAAATAAAGTAATAAATGATTTGTGCGGTGGACAAAACCTAATTAATAAGAACTAGGTTGATTAAATATTGTGGATAATAAATTGATTTCCATTTTGAGAGAGAATGGAAAAGTAATTAATAAAACAATGATTTTTTTACAGACTATAATAGCCACCTCAATCGATATTTATATAGGATGGTTGCAGAAGATATAGAATGCTAAATTTACTTAAATAGAAGCGCTTAATTAAAATTACATCATAAACTTTTTATATAGAAATAATTTTCTCATTATATTAAATACTTTCTCCATTATGATTATCGTTTGTAATTTATTTTTTTAAACGATTTTTTGAAAATAAAATTTGCAAATTATGTTAATAATTTTAATTAGAAAATTTCTTATTTTTGTATATTTATAATAAATTGATACAAATAATCAAGAGGCTACCTTTTTATAATTTAAAATTATATTTTTTGTTAATATTAAAGGCATTTTTATTTTAATAAGGATATTCAAAATTTGATTAAAGGACTTTTTTTTTATTTTGTAAATTTATATAAATTTTGAAAAAATAGATAAATCTATAAATAAATCTTTAAATAAAAAGGCATATATTAGATCAAATTATCATTTATTTTACCTATAAATAAATTATATTTTGATATAATATATGCCTTTTTATTAAAAAATATATATAAATGTTCTGCACTTTAATAAACATTTTAAAAGTTTAATAACTATAATATACAGTAGAATTTGAATTATTCAAACGTCTTTATATCAAACTAGCGGATGTGTACCCGGCTTCGCCCGGGTTTTATCCGAGTGAAAGTTTGCCTAACGAATATTATATATTATGAAGTATAATAAACAATGTTAAAGATTAATTTTAATTATTAATCAAGATTGTGTGTGAATATGTGAGAAAGATGTAATATCGTTGTTGTTTTCTTGGCCGACTGTTTTACATATGGTGTTATCTTAAAATTGCTTGTTTTGAATATTTTTTTAGATTGAGTTGAATGAATTGCTGAATTTTTTTTGTATTTATATATAAATAAAATTAACTCTGTTGTTTTTTTTTTGTATTTAATCGATAACAGCGAAGTTACGCATGTTAAAGTTAGGAAAAATATTTTGATGTTAAGCAAAACCTGCTCCATCTCGTTTTACATAAATGTTGAAAATTTGGTCGAAATTGATGCATTGTAACGAAAGTTTTTAGCGAACACCACTTATGAAATTTGCATTTTATTAATATAGATAGATAGATATAATATAAATGAGTTTTAAAATTGTTAAAAAAAATGCATCGGCCGGGAATCGAACCCTGGCCGCCCGCGTGGCAGGCGAGCATTCTACCACTGAACCACCGATGCTTTAAAAAAATCAAATTCATTTATCGTCGCGACCAGTGCTGCGCCCTAGCGGTAAAAGACTGGAACTAACGCTTTTTGGTTTTTTATTTTTTTAAAAAAGCACATTAACTTTTTAGTTTTTTGAATAGCCTATATGTTAAACGAAATCTTCAGCTACCTACATGCGAAATTCCATAATGATTGAGTCAGTAGATTTTGCGTGATGCGATAACAAACATCGATTTCGCATTTCATTTTTATATATATAAGGAAATGTCTTTAATTCGAAAATGTATATTGGTCCTTATAATTTCCAATAAATAGAATTTTCGTTTTTAATTCGAAATTTTGGATAATTCAAAATTCTTTTGGTCCCTTGGGCTTCAAATTATCAAAGTTCGACTGTATTAATAATTTAAATTGTAAATGCCTTAATGTAAATGAGACTCTAATAAATATTTCTACTTTTAATAACATTCTTTTCTTAATTTATCATGGACGTTATGAAATTTTAAAATCAAATTTTGAGAGAAAAATAATTTTTCAAAGTTTAAAATTTTCATTATGAATATACAGTTAAACCTGTCTATAGCACCCCCTCTAAATAGCGCCTCAATCCCTATAGCGCCTGATTTTAAATACGTAGTACGATGCGATTTACATTAAAAGTGACCTGTCTATAGTACCCCCCTCTCTATAGCACCCTTATTTGGTGAGTCCTAAGAGGAGGCGCTATAGACATGTTTAACTGTATATTGAAAAAGAATATTTTAAAATGGAGCTTTATAATAATATTTTAAATTTATATAAAAAATGGAGTAAAATATTGAAATTGTACTGGTATCAGGTTAATTAATTAAGAGAAAGGTTTTTAAAAACTGCCTAAAACATGACTAAACCGATCTCTACAAGAGGTATTGTCTTATTAAAGAATTTTGCTGAGAGGCAGAAACTCTGATTAGAGACCCTCTATAAGAGTGACCTGTTTAACTCAGGGGTCGGCAAACTTTTGAGTCGTAAGAGTCAAAAATTACAATTTACAAAATTTCAAAGTTTTAAAAGGGCCACCAATTTTTTCATGCCAACAATAAATAGTACTCGCATAAATAATATTTACATATGGAACTATTTTTTAAAATAGAGCAATCCATATATATAAATAAATCTTTAATTAAAAATGCATATATTGAATCAAAATATCATTTATTTTATTAATATTTCAGTTGGCTCAACGCCAACCTTTGACACATATTAAATATGTTATAACACCTTGATAAAGGTTGTCGTTCAGCCAACTGAAATATTGGTAAAATAAATGATATTTTGATCCAATATATGTCGTTTTAATTAAATATGGAACTATATAAAAAGCTGCAGCTTCACATGCAAAGAGCCGCAGTTTGCCGACCCCCCTTTTTAGCTATATTTTTAAGCTGTCTCTCACTAGACACAGTGAAAATAAAAGAATGTTTGGAATACTAATGTAGTTTTTGTTGTTCTATTCATGTCTTTGGATTAAAATAGCTTGGTGATCTAAAAGTAAAGTTGAAATCTCACAGCTGTCACTTAGTGCTATATATAACTCTGCCTTTGCCGGTCCCAAGCCCGGATGAAAAAGGAGGAGGGGGAGCAGTAACAAGCTCACTAAAAAACCTGGGCTCAGCTGGCCCGGCTGAGAGTACCCTGTAAGGGCTCCTAATTCAGGGGTACAGGATGAGCAGCGTTTGTACTCCATGTTAGGAGCGGCTACACATGGCGTCTGTTCCTCATGTCAGAGGCGGCCATTCCATTCGGAGCTAAGTTGGCCTGTCACTGAGTAGTGCTCCCAGTCTTAATGACAAAGGCAGACGCATTCTACTTCACCCAATTATGATGTTTGTCAACTTTACAAGCTTGATACCGTAATATGATTGAGTGGAGATAAAGAAGAAGAAGAAGTGCTATATATAATTGAGAGCCATTGTTTGAAGTGACATTCTTCTAACATTTCTCATGTCTCTTATTCCAAACATTTTCCTAATTCAACATAACAGAAGCCAAATACCACTACAAGAATATAAGCAGGTACAGCCTGTACCGCTGACGAAGGCCAACAGCCCGAAACGCGTTTGTGGTTGACCTTTCTTCATTTTCCTGATGATAGAGGTTGCCTGGCCGGTATTCATTTTTCTGTGAAATGTGAAAAAAGGTGTGTTTTTTTTACACTTTTTTTCTAAAATTAATATTCTATGTTTCTCAAAAAATTATCTACTTCTTATCTGCTATCTTGTTTACACACTTGATAACAGTAACTATTTAAAACATGCTGTGGTAAAATTTCTCATTCAGTACTTTTGTTTGAAGATGGTAACAACGCTGTTACCGAAACATCACACACTTTTATTTATGCTTATGAGGTGATACAGCAGCGTATTTACAATTAGAAAGGAGACAAAATGAATTAAATCTAGAAAAAAGAAGTGAGGACATATCGGTCATTAAAGTCTGAGAGGCAAGGCCTTCAGCCAGTTCAGGGCTTCCGGGGTGAATATATGGAGATTGGAGATTCCTCCATTGAATTTGTACAGCGGGCAGTCATATAGTATATGGGACATTGATTGTGGGACGTTGCAGGCACAATTTGGATCTTTGGTGTAGCCCCATAACTTCATCAGCTCTGCACACCTTCCCTGACCTGTCCTAAAGCGGTTTAGAAGCACCCATTCTCGTCGAGGGAGGGAAAAACCTGGGATCTTGACACTTGGGGTTGTGATGAGGTTCTTGTTTGGGATATCGGAGCTGATCCAGGAATTTGTCCATGCTTCTGTGAGATATTAAAATTTTGGGAGAGAAGTTGGTTTCCTCTGGACCATATCGGCTTCCTTGATTTTAGTCTATGATTTGGGGGAGACTGTAGGATAGGGTTAATTTCGAGGTCGGGTGAATCCAAGAGTTTTTGGTACATTTTCTTGGTGGCTTCCTTTCTGCGTAGCTCAGGTGGAGAGATGTGAGCAAGAACTGGAAGCCAGTCGATTCTTGTAGGTTGGCAAACCCCATCACACACTATTTATTCATTTGGATTTGGTCTTATTACCTTATGTCCTTAATAGAAAGGTGTCCTCAAGCGGGAGAGTCCTCTCACTAAAGGAAAAAGGAAAATACATCTATTCTGCAATTTCCATTAGCTGTAACAAGACCAATATAGAACGGGATTCTAATTATGGATAAATGAGTATGAATATAAAAAAGAATAGAAGTTGGAAATTTGAATTATTTTTCGCAATGGAGGGTGATAGTTTAATGACAAAGATGACATAATTTGATAGAAATTATTATTCAAACCTTTAATTATTAATAGCAGAAATTTATTTTAGAAATTTGATCTTCTCCAAAGTTTTTGATAAATCTTCAAATTTCCCTTTTATCTTTATACTGATATAATTTTGGTTTAAATATTTGATACAAAAATAATTATATAAAAATGAAAACACCAAAACGCGAATGTTTCTTTTCACAAATAAAACAAAATTCTACTGTTCTTACTGAGATGAAAGGACTTCGCAGTGAGGACAGTTGAAATTTAATTTATTTGTGAAAAGAAACATTCGCGTTTTGGTGTTTTCTTTTGTATTATATTGTCAAGAAGCTACATCCAGATGGGACACCTGTCAATCATCCCTGGACCCCGGGGAGGACCACAGGTATGAGGGGTTCTCGGAAGCTGATCTGTAAATAAGGAAAACGGGACAATGGCTGACATTAGGATTATCTTTAACTTGGGGTAAGTTGTACTCTCTCTCTCTCCCTATAAATACCCCTTATAATAAATTAATTATTCCCAAACTTGCCCTTGCTTTATTTATCTCCGCGAAAATATTGATGTCGCGTTATTGCTATATAAAATTAATTATATATAATGATGTTACTAACTAACACATATCATTCATTAATTGTTATAAAATATATAAGATAGATAATATTATAAAAATAGAGTTAAATTCATACTTATATTCCGTCTTTTCTAAAACATATGTCAGCTACTTTATAAAACATCTATTTCAAGTATATTTCGAATTATTATAGTGCTATTCGAAAACTTGGTAATAAGGAAAAACTATTATCTAATATATAACTTTTCAAATAATAAATATTTCATTTTGATTGAAAGAATCATCTGAATTTTTATTTAAAGGTTTAGATCTGCCATGATTGTATGCATATATACACTCATAGACAAGTCTTAAGGAAGTTGTATCTTTCAACATGTATAACGGGATTCAGACAATTTCTCTGAAAGATACACTCATGGACAAAACTTAAGGAAGTTGTACCTTTTAGCATGTATATCGGGATTCAGACAATAACTCTGAAAGATACACTCATGGACAAAACTTAAGGAAGTTGTACCTTTTACCATGTATATCGGCATTCAGACAATAACTCTGAGACATATTTGACACACAGTGACCTTTATTGAAGACACACGAGATAACCAAGTGTGAACAAAATTGCCTTCGTCTCCTTCATAAAAACAGACAATTAGAAACATTATAGACTTTCTACTTCCTTACGTTTTGTCCATGAGTGTATATTATTATATTACAAAACTATTTTAGAGGCGTAATATTCTTTTTTAAAATAAAACAATTTCTACTGTCCTTACTGCAATGGAAAAATTAAAGGGAGGGCACGCTAGTGCATCGTAATATTATTATATCAAACTCGGGTATTTCAATTTAATGATATTTTATTTAGCTTCTCAATTTTGTTCACACTTGGTTATCTCGTGTGTCTTCAATAAAGGTCACTGTAATATCTTTCAGAGTTATTGTCTGAATCCCGATATACATGGTAAAATGGTACAACTTCCTTAAGTTTTGTCTATGATTGTAAATATTGTCTTCTTTTTTCTTATAATTACTCAATCATATTAGGGTATCATCCTTGTAGAGCTTGAGACCTTTGATGGTTATCATGACTGGGTAAAGTAGAATGCCTTTGTCATTAAGACTGAGAGCACTAAACAGTAGCAGTAGCATTAGCTCCAATATGAAATGGCCGTCTCTGACATGAGGAACAGACTCTATGTACAGCCGCTCCTAACATGGAGTACAAACTCATTCTGTATCCCTGGATTAGAAGACCTTACAGGGTACTATCAGCTGGGCCAGCTGAACCCAGGTATTTTAGCAAGTTTGTTACTGCTCCACCTTTTTCTTCTGGGCTTGGGACTGGCAAGGGCGGAGTTTTATTTGTATTTATATTGTAATAATAAGTAATTATGGCATTTGTATGTAAAAGAGACACCGTTTATTGATGCCTTTATAGCAATGGACATTTCCTCAAGGAGTAAGATTCTATTGAAGCCTATAAAAGAAGCCAGTACGGAGCGTTTTAACCATATTCGATTGCTTTTTTAAGTTATTCCATCTCCATAACTAGATGATATTGATCATAACGACAATAAATCAATATCAGGAACTGTTAGAATCGATCTATGTTTCACGGATTCAATTAAGAAATGTACTCCATTCAGGCCTGAACACAAGTAAGAGACTGCCCTGTAGGACGAAGTACGGTGTCGTGAGCCCCGAGTCTCTACGGTAACCATGAACAGGGAACTCTGAAATATGGCTGACTAACGGGGCAATGGCATCTCCCCTTACCATGGAGTGGACATGACATAACCACTTCATTCAGGCCTGCCCAGAAGTCCTCCTCTACGTGGTGGGCGGGAGAAGCAGCACAAGTAAGAAACTACCCTGTAGGGTGAAGTACGGTGTCGTGAGCCGCTACGGTAACCGTGAACAGGGAACTCTGAAATATGGCTGACTAACGGGGCAATGGCATCCTTTCTTTCCGTGGAGTGGACAAGACACCACCACCACTCCATTCAGACCTGTTATTGAGGGGGGATTACTCTTTCTTCTCAATATTTAATGCTGTCTCTCTTTACCTTGAGAAACGACCTAGTGTCCAGCTACTTGACCAGCTCCGAAACTCCAAGGAAGAGACTCTAAGGGCGACTATCAATTGTCCAAAACTTATCCAAAACTCTTCTTTTTTTTATTGAACAGCACGGTCAATTCATACATTCAAAGAAATTTACATACTTTTTTCTTTGTTTTTAAATTACAAAAATATTTACATAAATAAAGTTGACTACTCTAGTAGACACCTGTCATGTCGCGCTGTGCCACGAAACAACTCTACAATACTTGAACAATTATCCTTTTTTTCCAAGCTAAGATTGCATTAGACATCTAAAGTAACAAGACTACTGGACTTCTAATACTGGACTGGATTTCCCAACTTGATCCATACGTCCTATTTATAGCATAAATCCTGAACTATGTAAATTGTGCTACAACAAAGAACAATTATGCAAATAGTTATATGCAAATACATAACAAGGCCTATTTGAGTACAACCGTTAATTCTATTAAAAATAACGTTAAATCGTGAAATCTATCCTATTTATAAGAATGGAAAGTATTGAAGCATTCTTTTACACATAAACAAACTTCAATTATAAATTCAATTATACCATCTTATCGATAAAATTGATAATACAGTAGAACTTGGATAATTCGAACCCCAAGGGACCATAAAAAAATTCGAATTATCCAAAAATTCGAATTAAAAACGGAAATTCTATTTATAGGAAATTCTAGGGACCAAGATAAATATTCGAATTAAAGAGGTTTTCGAATTAAAGAAGTTCGAATTATCCAAGTTCTACTGTAATTATATTTACTGCTATTAGCTTCTTTTTTAAATAATATTGTTGCGAAGTATTTATTATTTGAAAAACAGATTATTAATTTTGATTTTTCTATCTTTCTACTCTGTATACATTCCTTATTTCTTCTCTTGTATTTTATACATTTTAGCTGTGTTTGTATCTTAAATAAATGGATGCATCAGCCAATTTGTCTTTCCTAATTTTCTACCTGGCAATATAATCAAATACTATCCCTACAGACCTTACTGTGATTTTTATACAATACTAGCGGACCCGGCCACGCCCTGCTGTGGCTAAATTGTAATATGTTAAATTAACATTATACTAAACTATTCAGTACAGTAAAGTCAATATTCACTTATAAAGATAAAAATGTTTTAGCCGATCTAAAGCCCTACGGGATTGAGAATGGAACGTTACGCTAAAATTTGAAAGTGAATTTTATATATATAGATAATATAGTCCTTCATTATAATCATTGATTATAATCACTGCATTAATAAATGTCAGTGAACTCGTTTATATGTATTGTTTTTTGTTTTCGAGATATTCTAATAGAACGTTCTCACATTTTCTGTAAAATATCTATATATGCACAAACACAGAATATAATCACTACGTCTTAAATTCGCTATATTTATTGCTATAAATATTATTCTAAAATAATTCGCCAGAAATCGTCCTGATAGTATACTACACAGCGAACCCGGCCACGCGTTGCAGTGGCTAAATTGTAATATGTTGAATTAACATTATACTAAACTATTCAGTACAGTAAAGTTAATATTCACTAATAAAGATAAAAATGTTTTAGCCGATCTAAAGCCCAACGGGATTGAGAATGGAAGGTTACGTTAAAATTTGAAGGTGATTTTTATATATATAGACAATATAGCCCTTCATTGTAAGCATTGATTATAATCACTGCATTAATAAATGTCAGTCTTCCCAGTATTCTTTTACCTATGTATGGAAATTTTGGTTTGAATTAGTGAACTACTGCGAATTTGTAGACGAATGACCCGGGCAACGCCCGGGTTTACACGATTAAATGTATATTACATATGGAAGATGGACGTAGTTCCCGGAGGGCACCCGCGAGGTCACTCTGTCCCCGCGCAACTGTCCAACCGGGAGCACCCCGCGCCGTCAAAATCGTCACGCGTTCTAGAGGGCGCTGCTCGGCCGTCAGCCGGGAGATCTCATTTACTCGGTGGGGGGGGCAGGGAGGTCACGTGCTGCGCCGGCAGCCAATCGTCGCGCGCCGCCATCCCCCGTCTGCCGCGAGAGGGGCGCAGATTGCGAGTGAATTTACGTTTTATTGTAAATAGAAATGCAACGAAAGGTTATTTCTAAAGAGTAATTAGCCATAAACCATCCCTGTAGTATACTAAACATCTTCCCAAAGTTTCATCACGATTGGTTGAGCGATGTAGAAGATTATCACTCACGGACGGACTCACGGACGGACCAACGGACCAACCAACAAACATCCATTTATATATACACTGCGTGACATTGAAAATGGAACACCAAGAAATAGTGGCCAGAAAGTGATGAAACTCGGCAGACAGAGAGAGACAGGGACGAACAATAAGTGATCTTTATTTCAAAATGATAGTCATAATACAGAGCGAGAACGGCGTCGGCTTATTAGCGAGTAGGACCACCGCGGACGGCGATGCACGCAGCAACACGTCTAGGTAGAGAGTCAATCAGAGTACGGATGGCGTCCTGAGGGATGGCTCTCCATTCCCTCTCAACCATTTGCCACAGTTCGTCTTCTGAACGCGGCTGTGGCAAGGCATGCAAACGGCGTCCAATGATGTCCCAGACATGCTCGATTGGTGAGAGATCAGGAGAGTACGGTGGCCAGGGAAGCATCTGTACATCTTGCAGAGCTTGTTGGCTAATGCGAGCAGTGTGCGGTCGGGCGTTATCCTGCTGATAAAGGGCATTGGGTACCCCCTGAAAGTAGGGGAGTGTCACCGGTCGCAGCACATCATCAACGTATCGTTGGGCCGTCATAGTGCCCTGAATACGAAGTAAAGGTGACCTGGAATCATACGCGATTGCGCCCCAAACCATGATTCCACGTTGTCGCACGGTGGGGCGTTCCACAATTGCTGCCGGATTGAACCTTTCTCCACGTCGACGCCACACGCGTACACGGCGACTATCACTGGACAAGCAGAAACGCGACTCATCTGAGAACACGACCCTGTGCCATTCCGTCATCCACGTCGATCTAGCCCGGCACCATTCCAAACGTTGGCGCCTATTCGGTGGAGTCAATGGCAGTCTTCTTAGCGGACGGCATGAGTGCAAGCCATTAGCAACCAATCGACGGGAAATGGTTCTGGTCGAGATGGAATGATCTAGGGTGTCTTGTACATGTTGCAGGATGGCGGTACAAGTGGCTTGTGGGGCCGCCACTGCTTGTCGAAGGATACGCCGATCCACACGTGCTGACGTCACTCTGGTTGTACCGACATTCCTATAAATTGCCATATTTCCTTGTTCCAACCATCTTCTCCACAGTCGGTGCACCGTGGACGCACCAAGGTGTGTATCAGCTGCGATTTGACGTATGGACCAACCTGCCCTTTTCAGTCCGATCACCATGCCCCTCGTAAAAGCGTCTGTCTGCTTGAACTGCCTCCGTTTACGATGACCTGGCATTCTCTGTTATTACACGTGTCTTTTGACACAAGAACAAAATTTCTACAATGATTTTCCTTGAAGAAATAAGGACACGAATACTGTCCTTTCTGCAAGTTCCTTCCCTTATATCTTACTCCATGTGCGCACGAGGGCTGCGCATTTTACATCATTTGCATAACTCGGTTAGGCGCGTCTACCCTGAAATTTGCATAATTTTCTGGCTACTATTTCTTGGTGTTCCATTTTCAATGTCACGCAGTGTATATAGATAATGCGGCCTATGATTGTAGAACGACATTTGAAAATATCCCGCATGTGTTTCTTTTGAACGAATAATCGAAATATATTTCAAGGAGAAATAGCGATTATTTCTAACCTTAGGGATGAAAGGATGAATTGTGAAGGGTAATGATAAACGGAAAAATAAAAGTGTCCAGGGATGGGAATTATTTTTCCGTTTATCATTGCCCTTCACAATTCATCCTTTCATACTTCATCCCTAAGGTTAGAAATAATCGTTATTTCTCCTTAAAATAAATTTCAATTTTTCGTTCAAAAGAAACACATGCAGGATATTTTCAAATGTCGTTCTACAGACCTTACTGCAACGATTAAAAGGTATTTAATAAGAAGGATTAGCTCATCAGTAGTGAACCATCTCAGCGGTTTCGCCAAATTAATCTCCAGATCGTTCTTTTATTGTATCGGAATTATATTGTCCTTATTGCGTTGAAAAAATATTGGAAGGGCTTGACTTATAAGTGGTGAATCACTTGGTTGAATACCATTTCTAAGCTTCCACCGTTCATATATAAGCAGAATGATCCAATACAGTATTAGACCTCTAAGAAGCGGTCTAGTAGATTAAATTGGGGAAACTACTGTGTTCAGCTGGCCATGCTGATAGTACCCTCTAAGGGCTCCTAATCCAGGGATACAGGATGAGCAGCGTTTGTACTCCATGTTAGAAGCGGCTGCACACGGGGTCTGTTCCTTATGTCAGAGGCAGCCATTTCTTTCGGAGCTAAGTCAACCTGCTACTGAGTCGTGCTCCCAGTCTTAATGACAAAGGCAGACACATTCTACTTCACCAAGTCATGATGGTTGTCAATCACCACTTATGAGCCAAACCCTCCCAATATTTTTTCATCACAGTAAAGACAGTAGAAGTTTGTTTTATGTGTAAAATAAACATTCGTGTTTCATTGCTTTCATTTCCTTTATATTGATTACGCGTTATTGACTTATAATTAAATGTATTAAGAAAAAGGCATCCTCTTATCGTGTAACTGAAAGTTGCTGATGGCTTACGCCATCTATCGGAATAAATATAAACTATTTGTGAATTTTTAATTATTCCAGAATTGGTCAAATACCCATTCATCAATAATCAAGAAAAGCTAACTACATACACATTTCGAGCTGTTATCTCTCATCAGCGTGGTGCAAGCTGTACCGCAAATACCAAAGAATTGGTCATTCAGGCATCCTTATAATTCATTAAACGCGTAGTTAAGGCATTGTACGTTGAATTGCGTGTGGTCGCGAAATAATGTGAAAAAATAGTACAAAGGTGATATTGTATGCTATATATTAAAATATATTATATACACATATAATTGTATAAATACATATACCATATATAAATATATTTATATAAATAGGTCAGGGTGTTGATTTTTTGAATAACTAAAAAATTGAACAGAATTTTTTTTAATAACATTTTTTTTACTTTGTTGTGTATATCTTGCATAAAATTTCATATTGAATTCAAAGTTTCGTTTGCTAAAAAAAAAGTAGGATTTTTTTCCAGTCAATAGCTCAGGATTGTTGATTCTTCTGGGATTTTGCATAATCAAGTTTCCAATATTCTGGAAAATGTACACCCCCTCTTTCGATTTTTTAAAATTAAAATATTTTCTGGGGGAAGAGCGCGGGACATAATTCGATACACCAAAATAAAATTGGAATGCATTTTTCTTTAGTTATTTGAAATATTTGACTTTCTCTTTGGTTGGATCAGTAAATAAAGATATCTTTTATAGGATCAATTTTATTGGTTTGATTTATTGATGGTTTTATTTACAAACCAATATATTCAGGGTAAATAAAAATCGCAAGAGAAATGTACAATTTTGCAATGATATGTAGCGTTTCTTTTTAATAAATCCATTCTATTTTAATATACTTTATACTTGAATAAACGTTCTGTTTACCTTTATTACACTCAACAAAAGCATCGTTCCATATTCTATGATTTTGAGGGTTGTTTTACCTTATCTTTTGAATAACCACACCAATCAACACACACTATCAATCTTTAAGATGATTATATATCTGTTTGTATTGTCTATGGTACAATTCCAATTATTTTATTTCCAAATATGGAGAAATTGCGTCAAATAAGGAGAAAAGTTCATTTACATAAGTTATTTACATTATTCAACACATGAAAACATTAGAGATCCAGATTTTGTAGAAAGTTTAGAATGTATTTACAAAATGAATTGAACTTTAAATATGATTTTTTATCGGTAATCAAATCGTTAAATTCACAAACAACTAGTTCATTCTTCATTCTATAATCTTGAATGTTATGCAAGATATATGCAATACAGTAAAAATTGTCTATGGTACTGTCAATCTTTTAAAAGCACGATTAAGAGGAAGGATGTTTGAATTAAATTCTAATAAAATTTAACCTTTTCTTTTATCTTGTTTATAAAGGACTGCGGCGAGTGATTATAAACAATACTTAAAGTTACACCGCATAAATTTCTTTTTTGTGAAAATTCAATATTTATTTCAAAGAGAAATATTTACTGAAAAATATTTTCACCCTCTCATACTTCATTCAAAAAAAGTTAGAAATAGTAAATATTTCTCTTTGAAATAAATATTGAATTTTCACAAAAAAGAAACTTATGCGGTGTAACTTTAAGTATTGTTTATTTTATCTTGTTTGTTTAACCAAATATAATCTCGCAAATATTTATTTGAGATTTTGAAAATATATTTATATTATCAATCATAAGTGAGTTTTTTTATATTATAAAATAATTTATAAATTCAATTGCCATCTATCGATATAATTTGTAACAAAAATTACTGGCAATGTGTTTCTTTTCAATAATATCATCAATAAATCCTGTAGAGATAATGTTTAATGTAATTATTGAATAGAAACATATTGCCAGTAAATTTATAATTGGTACATATATGAAACTTTTTTTTTTTGCTTATCCCTAGTACACGTGGTACAGGCCATGATAATCATGGTGGGTAGTAAGCGACTGCTTTTTACTGTAAGCGCACCACATGTCTACACATGTGAAAGCAGTTCGACTTTGCACTTACAAATGCCAGAGCCCCGTTTGGTTACTTGCACTTGCTGGTGGGGTTGGACTTTTGCAAGAATCGGGGGCCATTGGAGCATTTTTTTTAAACAGAAAAAAGTGTCCAATGCGGGAATCGTACCCGGGTCCTAGTGGTCGAAAACCAAACGGTTTAACCAGCCTTCCACCGACCCCCTATATGAAAAAATAATAAATAAAACGTCTTCCTCGAATATCAGTTTCTTGCTTTATTTTTAAATTCTTCTCAAGTATTCGGAGGTTTGTATAATATATATATTATAATAAATTTCAGAAAAATAAGAATTACTAGCATTTTTAATATAAGAGAATTTTACAAATAGTATGCAAACGTGAAACCTTCTAGAAAAATGAAATAAAATCATTTTTTGACCACTATTTGTGATTTAAATAGACTGAAGAGGCGCCCTATTTTATTGTAGATCAATTTCCTCCCGCCAAAATCTATATATACATGTATCAGAAGAGGCACCTATCCCATTAATTATGCATCGAACGATTAACTTTTAATTACGCTAGTAAAAACTTTATATATATGTTATATAAAGAAAAAGATGGTGAGATTTTCTGCTTGAATTTAGATCATGTTGAGGATTATGGTAATAGTGATGTAGTCGTGGTTGAAATAATAATCTTGAAAGTATGAAAATAAAAATGATTTTGATAAGAGATTGAGCTTTAGGATTATATAATAAACATAATTTGGTAAAAGTACTGCCTGGCTTAAGGCGAGTAGAACGATGAAAACAAAATATTATTTACATAATGTACAAAGGTTTTGAGCCGACCAACGGGATAGAACAACAATGAGTATTTATAGGGAAAGCGTGACCTCTGGCGGTCGATTTAACAGAGTATTTGTATCTATGAAATATATAATTTTAAATAAAATAATACTTTAATATAACATAATATCAAATAAATTATTTTAATATAACATATATATAGTGATACACATATAACAGATGTATCTTCGTCTCGAAATGGAATGCATACATCATGTAGATTCCATTAATGTATATCTCGACCCATCTTCTATCTGGATGACATCGACAATGTCGCATCCCAATTGTCTCCGAGGTGGTTGACAAAGAGCTACAGAAGTTGGGAAGGAGGGTCCCTAGGGATGATCACACGTGCTGCGACTGGTAACACTGCCGGCTCTAATCTAGTCTACTCCACTCTACTGAATTACTAAGTGGTCTCTGCATCATTCTCTATAGCTGTATCTCTCTCTACTGCCTTAGTTCCCAGTTATCTTTGTCTCGCCAACATACAGAACATGACTCAATATAACGCAATAACGTTATATCTATATATAGAAAATTAATGTTTTTTATTGAATACAATTTCTAACATATTCCTCTCTTTCATACATCGCAGTGACATGTAGTAATCACTAGCCGAATGCCCGGCCAACGCCCGGGTTTTACCCGATTAAATGATTTTATTCAAATACTATTCGTTACAATTATAAATTGGCGATGTCACTCTTGTGAAACGTCCCGCTCCAAAATCTGAGTGTTTTTAAAATCTATATTAATAAAATGGAAATTTCATAAGTGTTGTTCGCTAAAAACTTTCGTTACAATGCATCAATTTCGACCAAATTTTCAACATTTATGTAAAACGAGATGGAGCAGGTTTTGCTTAACATCAAAATATTTTTCCTAACATTAACATGCGTAACTTCGGTGTTATCGATTAAATACAAAAAAATCAACAGAGTTAATTTTATTTATATATAAATACAAAAAAGAAATTCAACAGAGTTAATTTTATTTATATATAAATACAAAAAAGAAATTCAACAGAGTTAATTTTTTTACATACTAGCTAATAATCTCAATCTAAAAAAATATTCAAAACAAGCAATTTTAAGATAACACCATATGTAAAACAGTCGGCCAAGAAAACATATTATATCAATATATAATGTAACGAATATTATTATCATAATATTCTGTGTGTTCAGCAATATTATTATCAATAATTTTCGTTAGGCAAACTTTCACTCGGATAAAACCCGGGCGAAGCCGGGTACACATCCGCTAGTATAAAATAAAAATATAATTTTTCACAACGATATTTGAAAATTCTATTATTTCGATTTTCAAATACTATTCGTTACAATTATAAATTGGCGCCGTGGATGTCACTCTTGTGAAACGTCCCGCTCCAAACTTTGTGTCTGAGAAGCGATATTTTTACTGAGAGATTCAACACACCCGTTGAAGAACAATGTCGTTTGAAAGCTAGCGGAATGTTCTACACAAGAATCTCCTTTTTGTTCTTTTATATTATCGCAATATTATACATTATTTGACTACTCCTATGCAAATTACACATATGGAAATAGGAATGCTCTAATGAAGACCAAAGCCTGATATCATCGTATACAGATTGGTATTAAATTATAGAATGTTTTTCTTTGTTTTTAACATTAAAAAAAGATAAAAGGTTATACTGTGAACTTTCTTTTTTCATCCAAAAGTCATTATTTGTGACAAATCTAAAATAAATATTGTTTATTTTGTTTGATTAACTGAAATATAAAAGAAAATAACACTAAATAGAAAAAAAAATAATTAAAGGAAAATATTTCTATATCAAAATTTGAAAAGTATCTAATAAAATTGTTGGAAATATAAATAAAAGCGCGACAAAATTTCAATTTAAAACTGGAAATGTTATTTTTAAAAATATTAATAAATGAAATATAAATTTTAAAAACCCGTTTCATGATTTTTCAGGATGCCTTGAATGACCAGTTTTTTGGTCGTTGAGGTACAGCTTGCACCACGCTAATGAGGGTGAACAGCCCGAAATGCGTCCGTGGTTAGCTTTTCTTGATTAATCAAGAATGGGTATTTGGCCAATTCTGGAATAATTAAAAATCAACGAGAATAGCTGATATTTATTCCGATAGATGGCCCAAGCCATCAGCAACTTTCAGTTGCACAATAAGAAGATGCCTTTTCATAAAATATAAATGTTGTCTTTAAATTGTGGATGGTTATCATCAATGTGAAGAACACTAAAATATAGTGAATAAAGTGTAAAATTGTGTTATTAAAGTAAACAAATGTTATTTATGTAAACACAAATTTGTCATCAAATTATATGTGTAAAAATACTGTTATTGAATTGTATAAGAAAATCAAACTATTTTGTGAGGATCGTGATATACTATTACACTATTATTATTATTTTTATTACCCATTATTGGAACACCGAACATCGAATACAGGGATACGACGACCATAGAAGAGATCCAGAAGAACGACCTAGAGCAGATGACACGAGACCTGACAGACAAGAATGGATAAAAGCCAGGGGACCATTTTATCGAGGAACCACCAGTCATAGAAAGTCTGCTGGAGAGCTGCAGGACATCAGGTGACCATATGGCCACAGCACTGACCAGGAGTCAAGATAACAAATGTAAATATATTTGTTTACTTTTACTGTTGTTATTGAAGTTGTAAATAAAAATATGTAAATAGACTGACTATTCGTTGCACAATTGAAGAGAAAAACTTGTAACCTTTTTGAAAAATAAATTTATTATTATTATTACACATTATTATACTATTATACCCTTTCTGCAATGGGTAAATTAATAGGAGAGCCTTGGAAATTAGTGATGAACTCTTCCAGTAGTTTCTCCAGATTAAAGTAGTTTTAATTCCTTACAAAAGATGGCATGTTAATGCATCATATTAAAGTGTATAAAAATGTCATTGAAATGTAAATTGTTGTATTAGGATTATAAGATATGGAAAACATTTGAAATACTATCCCGCATGTGTTTCTTTTCAACGAAAAATCAAAATTTATTTCAAGGAGAAATAACGATTATTTCTAACCTTTTTGGATTTATCATTACTCTTCACAATTCACCTTTTCATACCTCATCCAAAAGGTTAGAAATATTCGTTATTTCTTCTTGAAATAAATTTTGATTTTTCGTTGAAAAGAAACACATGTGGGATGATATTTCAAATGTTTTACAATTATAAACCGCATTATATTATATTATAAGATATAGGGTTCACTTATACAATTGGTTACTACGATATTGTTCTCTGATAGCAAGCCATCAGTGACTTTCAGTTTCACGATAAGGAGATGCCTTTTTCAGAAATTTGCAATGTTTTAAACTACAAAAGTTACTACTTTTGCGGATTAACACACAAAACTGGAATAAGCTAGGGTATAAATTAAATGTACCTTAATACACAGAAAAGCGTACACTCAAGAGTAAAACACCAACAACAAAAAGAAAATAAATAAGAACTAGCGATTTGTAAAATAAAATAAAAAAAAGTACTTAGCTTTATTGTAGCGTTGGTAGGGATCGGACTTTGGTAACACAGGGATGCCAAGAGAACAGCCAGACAGGGAAAACGTCGTAGAAAAACACTTTAAGTGTCTCCACACCAATTTTCCACGCTCTGGGCTTCCCTCGCATTCCCTTAGTCCCCTCTTATATACAAACATGGCCACATTCGTCCAATGAGAAGGCGTGAGAGATTGGTTCACTAACAAACGAAGACAACATTCTTGCCTCTAAAACCTGATCAGAAAAAAAAACTGAAAATGTTTGTCAATATAATTTGACATAAATACATCTAATTCAACACTGTCTTTATATAAAAAAGACATACCTGGTTATTGTTGAAAACTAATGATGTGCATTTGATTTTATCTTTTGTCCTTCTTTTATATCTTTTAAGTAATAAAGGATCGTCCTCTACGTATCTTTACTTTTTCCCAACAGGTTATGTGCCCAGAATCTGCGCGAATATTTTATCATTATTAAATTTTATAAAAATATTAAAATGGCTTCGAGCCTTTATCAAATAGGAAAAGTTATATAGGGAGAACTATGAAACTTGGAAGATGCAAATCAAGATGATTTTGATTTATAATGAATTATGGAATTATGTGACTCAAGAAAAAGAGAAATTTGGGGTTAACAAGAAATGAGATAATGGCCTTGAAATATTTAAAATTAAATTAATAGAGGAAGAAAGAAGGCAAAGAAAAATATAAGTACTGTTGTGTATTTGCATACTTGGGATATTTGCAGATATGCAAATATCCTCTTTGCATACTCATTTCTGACTTCATGTATAAATAGCGCTACAAGTTGTTGGCAGTCAGTCAGTCAGTCCGTATTGTAGAAGTTAGTGTTCTAATAAATTCTAAGAGAATGTAGTGGCCTGGTAATGAGAAACCCACACAGAGGCAACCCAACAAGTACCATCATGTAGCGACGAAATAGCATTTGTGAGAAATACCAGGAGGAAGGTGTGTTCATACCCTTCGAAACAAATTTCAAGAAAGGTTTTCCCAATTACTTGTTATAATTGTGGGCTAGCAGTTAAATGAATAGGGCAGGCCGGCATGAGCTGCTTATGTATATATGGTAATTTAAACCAACAACCTCATATTGTATGATACTTATAACAAGATTTTCATGTTGTATAATAGAAACAAATCTATAAATGATTATACGCATTATTGACATGTGTCATTACATCATTATATGTAATGTACTTTGTACAAACTGAGGATAATTGAATAAAACTCTGTAATAGATTAAGAGTTGATCTGAAACAAGAGATTGAGATAGAAGTTCAAAAACGTCTAAAATCGACTAAAATGTAGAAGTCCAACGAGGCATAAAGATAGCAAGATCACAGAGCGTTGCCAGAGCGTACAATTTTGCTTCCGATCCACGCTCTTGTTGCTTCCGTAGAAATTCAATACTTCCTCTCTCGGCAAAGATATATAAGACCTCCGCCCTAGCCGAAAATATAGTCACTTCACCATCAGCGTGAGCCCTCGTCATTTGTGTCCAAGGTCCACCTCATCCACCATGTAGACCAGTAAAAACTCTTCTATCTCTATCTTTCGCTCCTAGCTCAACTCTATCTGTTCACGGAACTTTCCTAATACAACTGTCTCTTCGTGTTTTTGTGTGGACATTCCCAAGCTTTTCACTCTTGCTCGACCACGACTGCCTGTACCATGTGAGAACTGTTAAAGGTCTTCCAAGGTGCAGAGAGGTACTGGAAAACTCTCCACATCCTGACTGTTCCTCTCGGTCAACACAGCGAGAGTTGAAAGGATAAAACACCATAGCTTAAGTCGACTGGATACCTCACCACATATATATAGTTTGTTCATTTGTCCTTCTTTTATAGCTTCACTAGCCGAATGACCCGGGCAACGCCCGTGTTTTCCCCGATTGAATGGTTTTTTTCAAATACTATTTGTTACAATTATAAATTGGCGCCTTAAATAAATGCATACATTAGTTAATAACTATAGCCTATGTGCTTTATCTGTCTATGTACTGTTGGCTTCCGTAGGCGTCTCTTACTGCGAAAAAGAAAGAGAGGATTCCATTTAGTTATTAACTAATATATGCATTTATTTAAGGAGCGACCCGCTCCAACACAATAGTTACAAAAACGAAAAAGCGAGTGGGGGAGGCATGATGGGGGGGGGGGGGGGGGGCAAAGGTGGCGTGATCGTAGCCAACCAATAGGAGGGCACCATTCCAAAAAAAAAAAGCAAAGGGTGACAGAGTTGATTAGGAGATGAGGAATGTCGCTCGTAACTGTATTCTATATACCTTTAAGTAATAAAGGATCTTTCTCTCCCTCTACGACCCCATAAATATTTTTCAAGAGGAAACTAATTTGTTTTTCAGAAAATATTTCTAGGGATTGCACAATAAACTTGAAAGTAATTTACAAATTCTTGTAAATCACATGTAAACAATTTGTATGTGTATGTAATTGGTCGAAATATTTTTGAATAATAAATTTGACCAATGGAACACACACAAAGTTATTTTCATGTGTTCTACAAGAATTTTTAAATTACTTTTAAGTTTATTGTGTAATAAATTGAGGAAGTAGGTGCAATCCTTAGAAATATTTTGAGGGAAAAATGTTTTTTTTTTCTTCATATATCCAGGAACCCCCCATGATAAAATATCATTTCATTTGAAATTATATTTCATATATTCAAATACTCTGCTAAATCGACCTCCAGAGGACACGCTTCCCCTATAAAACTCATTGTTGTTGTTTCCCGATGGCCGGCTCAAACTTTTGTACATTATGTAAATAAGTTTTTCATTTTTTTGATTCTTACGCCTTAAGCCAGGCAGCACTTTAATCAAATAATATTTTTTTATATTCCATAAGTTCAATTAAAGCAATATTGATCAAAACTATTTTTATTATCATACTTTCAAGATTTTTAACCACGACTGTATTAACATAGTATAATCCTCAAGATGATTAAAAATCAACAGAAATCTCATTTTTTAAAAATATAAATGTATATATATTCAAAAGATCACCTTTTTAACTGACACAAGTATGTGTTTTTATATATGAATATGATTTCATTATAAATTTTTGAATATAAATAACCATTTTCATTTGCCCTTGTTCATATGAAGTCTAAAGTATCTAAAATATATTTATAAAATATAAATATAATACAATATAATGCGGCTTATAATTGTAGAACGGCATTTGAAAATTATCCCGCATGTGTTTCTTTTGAACGAAAAATCGAAATTCATTTTAAGGAGAAATAACGATCATTTCTAACCTTAGGGATGAAGTATGAAAGGATGAATTGTGAAGAGTAATGATGAATGAATAATGATTCCGTTTATCATTACTCTTCACAATTCATCCTATCATACTTCATCCCTAAGGTTAGAAATAATAGTTATTTCTCCTTAAAATAAATTTCAATTTTTCGTTTAAAAGAAAAAAATGCATGATAATTTTCAAATGTCGTTCTACAAAAATATAAATATATTTTATATGTTCTAAAAAACGTAATTATTACATTAAAATTACCAAAAGATATTATAGAAGTAATTAATATCATAATTTGATATTTTAAAATCTTTTCTAGATTCCTTTTGAATATATATATCAGACGAAATGGTCAGGTAAAAATCAAAAGAAAATTTTGAATAAAACATGTTTGAAATAAATAAACATTGGGTATTTTTAAATTTAAATAAAATTTATAAAAAATAATGTCAAAGTAAGAAAAGGACAAAAATGTCTTTCTTTGAATTATATCGATTTAAAGAATTTCCTTGACACAATGACCGATTGTATTTATCAACTGCTGAAATATTGTGAGTTTAAAACATTTTCTTTTGGTTTGTTTTTCAGTAAATATTGTTTGCCATATTTATAGATGTTGTCTATTGTTTGAAAATATGAATCGGTAAAATATATTTCACAGGGCGCCTTTCATATATTCAATAAATATTGTAATAAACAAACACATGCGGGATAATTTTCAAATTTCGTTCCACAATCATAAGCCGCATTATATTTTTATTATAAATTACTTTATATAATATTTACGAACGGAAGAATATGTCCAAGGTAGCCTAGTGGACATGGCATCTGCCCGGTAAGCGGAACACTGTGGGTTCGATTCCTATAACCCTGGACACTTTGATTTTCCGTTTATGATTACTCTTTACAATTCATCCTTTCATACTTCATCTCTAAGGTTAGAAATAATCGTCATTTCTCCTTTAAAATAAATTTCGATTTTTCGTTTAAAAGAAACACATGCGGGATAATTTACAAATGTCGTTTTACAAATATTGTTATTTTTAATTAAAAAGGCATATATTGGATCAAAATATTATTTATTTTACCAATATATCAGTTGGCTGAACGCCAACCTTTATCAAGTTATTATACACACATTAAATATGTTATAACACCTTGATAAAGGTTGACGTTCAGCCAACTGATATATTGGTAAAATAAATAATATTTTGATTCAATATATGCCTTCTTAATTAAAGATTTATCTGTGGATTTTGCTCTATTTTCAAAACCATATACTTGAATGTATATATAAATAGTGTATAGGATTAGGGTATATATTTATTTTAATATAGCATACGTTTGTACTATTCTTCACATTATTTCGCATCCTCACGCAATTCTGGCAATTTATGGATTGCTCTATTTTCAAAAATATTGTAACATAGAAAATTAGCAAAGACAAACTTTAGAATGACACGGCAATTTATTCAAGGGACAAGCATAGACTAGAATTTATATAATATAAGATAATCAATAGGGGAAATATGCAAAGAGTATCAAAATATAAATATCAAAAATAATAATCTGTTTATAAATGAATATTTCGCAATTATGTATTTACCATGGTTTAGGCTAATGTCCCTCGTCAGTCTAGAGCGGACTTTATATCATGAGATCCTTTTTGAATTTGTCAAATCTGGTGTTATGTCTTTGTCACTTGATAAAACGCCACTTGATACCAAACTATTACAAATTTCTAAGTACATCTGCATATATATATATATATATATGTTATATAAAATTATATTTTTCAAATATATTTCATAGATAAAATACTCTGCTAAATCGACCACCAGAGGTCGACGTTTTCACTATAAAAACTCGTTGTTGTTTTACCCGATGGCCGGCTCAAATCTTTTGTACATTATGTAAATAAGTTATTTATTTTTTTATTCTTACGCCTTAAGCCAGGCAGTACTTTTACCAAATTATGTCTTTATACATTCATTAGCTCAATTAAAGAAATCTCTGATCAAAAATATTATTATTATTCTTTCAAGAATTTAACCACGACTTGCACTACCATAATCCTCAACATGATCAAAAACCAAGCAGAAAATCTCTTTTTATAATATGTATATATGCATATGGATATAGTTTGGCATCAGACGGCTTTTATTCGTTTATTTATGTTTTCCTGTAGAAGGGCAGAGATGCCTGAAAGCTTTAGACAACGTCAATAAAATGAAAATAAACTCATCTCCAGGGCTCTTGGTATGGTTTAATATATTATTTATATTTTAGTGTTTTCATTTGTATGATATAGATGGCGTGTTTTTGCTATGTATTAATTTATGTCTAACTTGTCCTTATTGTTTACGGAAGAGCATTGCTCGATGCAAATATTTGAAAGTAACTCTACTGTCCTATAAGCTTATGTCCATAGTTTACTTAAATACTATTTCTAAGATTCCACCCTTCAGTGTTGCATATAAAAGCAGAATGATCCAATACAACAACAACAACAAAGCCTTTATTTAGGGTCACTGACCCTATACAGGATTCACCAGAGGTATGCATAAGAACAATGCAGTGAGACAAAGGAAACAACGATATAGACAGAAGAAAAATAAGAAGAAAAAAAAAAAAAGAAAGAGAAAGAGGGAAGCAAGAAAAACAACACAAAAAGAGTAGCAATAAGAAAGTGAGGAGTGAGTATCACTTGGCCTTCTGAGATATGGACTTGTGGAAACCATAAAACGCTGTAGAAATATACTTATTCTGGGTCATATTGTCAATTATTGATGGAAGTTAAGCACAGAGTTGCCCATGATCCAATACAGTATTTGAACTCTAAAGAAGCAGTCTGGTAGATTAAATTGGCGAAAACGCTGGGAAGGTTCACCACTGATAAGCCAAGCCTTCCCAATATATTTTCATCGCAGTGAGGAGAGTAGAAGTTTGATTTATTTGGGAAAAGAAACATTCGCTTTTTGGTGTTTTCATTTGTATTATATTATTTATATGTTAATTTAATAGAATATTAGTTCATATCGGGAATATAAATATATTTTAAATACAAAAATAAAACGTACCATGAACTTTAGCACCTAAATGTGAGAATATAACCGTAATATAGACATTAGGGACAACAAATAGAACAGAATTAATTACCAAAAGGTTTAATGCTATATGAGATTCTGTTAAAAATAAAAATCAGACGTAATATTTAAAATAATTCTAATTTGTTAGAAAGAGAGCTTTTTCTTCTTATTGAAAAATAAAGAAGATGGTGTTTTAATAAAAAACTAATTTAAAATTTAAATTATTTTGTTAAAATAAATGATAGAATTCTCTGTGTTTAACATTTAATAAAATTTTTAGGAAAATAGTAGATAAATTAGGAATGCCGTGATGTGAATAATTCATTTAGAATAAACCTTTTTAATTAATACCGAATATTAATTTATTAACGAGTCTCTCTCTTTCTTTTCCAGTGGTTATCTCTGTCAGTCGGATATCTCTCTTCTCCTACAGGAGAACATAAATAAACGAATAAAACGCCGTCTGATGCCAAACTATATACATATGCATATATACATGTGGTAACCGAGGGTCTCTCGCTTTGGTATGGTAACCGAAAGGGGCAAACCTGTAGTAACCGAGAGGGACAGTCAGGGCGTGTAGAATTTTCCAGTACATCTCTGCACCTTGGGAGACCTTTAATAGTTCTCACAGAGTACAGGCAGTCGTGGTCGAGGCAGAGTGAAAAGCTTGGGAATGTCCATACACAAAAAACGAAGACACAGTTTCACTAGGAAAGTTCCGTGAACAGATAAAAGTTGAGCTAGGAGCAAAAGATGGAGATAAAAGAGTTCTTATTGGTCTACATGGTGGATGAGAAGGACCTTGGTGACAACCGACGAGGGCTTCCGCTGATGGTGAAGTGACTATATTTTCGGCAAGGACGGCTGCCTTATATATATCTTTGCCGAGAGAGGAAGTATTGCATTTCAGCAGATGCTACAAGAGCGTGGATCGGCTGGCGAAATCGTACACTGGCGCCGTCCAGACAGTTTCTTATTTATCTTAAGGTGTTGTTTTGGGACTGCTACATCTGATTTTAGACGTTTTTGACTTCTATCTCCTGCTTCAGATCAACTCTTAATCTATTACAGAGTTTTATTTATTTATCCTCAGTTTGTACAAAGTACATTACATATGATGATGTAGTGACACATGTCAATCATACGTATAATCATTTACAGATGTGTTTCAATTATACAACATGAAAATCTTGTTATAAGTTATATACAATATAGGGTTGTTGGCTTAAATTACCATATATATATATATATATATATATATATATATAGTGTAGAAACTATATAACAAAATTATAACAGTGATTCTACTTTTAAAACTTAAGGAGCAAACTGATAATAATGATAACTTATATCAATTAGATTTGATTAGATTAGCAAGCTAAATCTAAATTAATTATAATAATAAATAGTTATTTAATTTTATAGTCCAGTTTTGTATTAAGATTATCTTCACTATTATGATCATTTAAATTCAAATTATAAAATTTGTAAAATGTTATTAATTTGTAGTGTTTTGTTTCCCACTTGGCAAATACGAAAGTAGGAAAAGCAGAATGATTGTTTACAAAACAATTTGTTCTCGTTAGGCTTAATTGAATATAATGTTTATACTAGTTTAAAGAAATAAGTTTACTTATCTTGGTCAGGCAATCATCCCAAGCTTTACAAATGAATTATTTTATTTTTCTTTACATTGAATATTTTAAAGAATTTACAAATGAATTAAAGCCGCAGCTCTGAAAGGAATAGTTCTCTGGTGGCGACGTGGCAAGAAGAATGTTCGAGAAGGTGGCCAGCTCCCTCTGGCAGTCCGCCAGCTGGCCTCCCATTGGTCAGCGATGACGTAGCTCTACCGCCGCGCGCTGCCTTCTGCTACCTATGTTAGAATAAAACGAAACATACTCCCCTCCTGTGGACGTAGTCCACACACAAGGCAAAAGAAAAGGATCACATAGTGTAGAAAGTTTTTTTTTTTTTTAAGAAGAAGAAGAAGAAGAATTAGAATGGCAGAAGTGCAATCTTCGAGATGGGTCTTATTAGATGATGTTGTTTCTCTGTTTGAGGTTCCACAACTCGGACATTGCCATCCGCTCCAGGTGACACCTTGGTGATGCGGCCAAGGCTCCACTGCATTGAAGGCATAGGAAAGTCTTTTACCAACACCAAATCTCCAACCTTCAGGTTGGAAGAGGGTTTTTTCCACTTGGACCGTTGTTGCAGATTGTTCAGATATTCCCTGGACCATCTTTGCCAGAAAACATCTCTGGCCTTTTGAATTAATTTCCATCTAGTTAAGTAGTTGTCATTAGGGTGATAACTGGGCTCTGGGAGTGCTGTTAATGGTCTTCCAATCAAAAAATGTCCTGGAGTGAGAGGGTTGAAATCATTTGGATCCGAACTCATCGGATACAACGGGCGAGAATTCAAGCACGCTTCAATTTGACTTGTCAGAGTATTGAGTTCTTCAAAATTTAAAACTGCAGATTTTAAACACCTTAGGAGATGATACTTCAATGATTTAATTCCTGCTTCCCAAATGCCGCCGAAGTTTGGAGCAGATGGAGGTATGAAATGCCAAGTGATGTGTTCATTAGCGACATAACTTTGAATTGAAGAATCCTTTACAAGTTGATGTATATTATTCAAAATATTCTTAGCTCCTTTGAAGTTAGTAGCGTTGTCGGTGAAAATATCAGAGGGGTTTCCTCGACGAGAGATGAATCTTCTAAAAGCAGCGAGGAAGGCAGGGGTTGACAGATCTGAAACTATCTCAAGGTGAATAGCCTTCGTTGAGAAACAAATGAATAATGCTATATATGATTTTAATGTTACTTTTGTTCTTATGACATTAGGTTTAGTTATAAATGGTCCTGCGAAGTCTATTCCTGTTTTGCTAAAAGGGCTTGAGGGTATGATTCTATGGATAGGCAGATCTCCCATGATTTGTTTTGACACTTGGCGTTTCGTCTTGAAACATGTCATGCAACGATTAATGAGCTTTTTTACTAGAATTCTACCGGATGGAATCCAGTACTTTTGTCGGATGGCACACAGAGTTAATTGGAGACCAGAATGAAGATGCTCTTTGTGGAATTGTTGAACAATCAATTCTGTAACGAAATGGTTGTGAGGAAGAATTATTGGATGCTTCTCATTGAATTGCAGGTTGGATTTGCGCAGTCGACCTCCTACACGTAGAATTCCTGATGAATCAATAAATGGGTTTAAGGATAAAAGTTTTGAGTTTGATGGTAGTACTTTGCTTTGATTACAACATTGAATTTCAGTTTTAAATTCTGAACTTTGAATGATTTGAATAAGAGTTCGAATTGAATTATCGAGCTCATTAGAGGACAATTCTTTGTGTTTTATTTTGTCGCTGCTGTGTCTAGCATTGTGGATAAATCTTAGGAGCCATGCCGTAACTCTGCTCAGCTTCCTGAATGTTGAGAATTTAAAAATAAAGTCTAGAATAGGACAAGTAGTGAAATGAACAATCGGAACAGTCTTTCTTTTTTCATGACAAACTTCTTTTGGAAGTTCATATGTGATTGGTAGCGGATCTTGTAAACTTGAGTTTGATAGCCAATCAGGACCATTCCACCAAAGTGAATGGTTTACTAGTTCTGAAGAAGTTATACCTCTGGAGGCGCAATCTGCAGGACTATCCTTGGTAGACACATAGTACCAAGAAGATTGCAGAGTTAGTCGCTGAATTTCTGCAATCCGGTTACCAACAAAAGGTTTCCAATGTTTTGATTCAGATTTTATCCAACATAAAACAATCAGAGAATCTGTCCACAACATTACTCGGTCAATCTGCAACAGCAATGAGCTGCAAATGGAATCATATAAATTTGAAAGGAGAAGAGCAGCACAAAGCTCCAGACGAGGTATTGACGTTGCCTTCAAGGGAGCGACTTTTGTCTTGGCAGCAATCAATGTGACTTGAACCTGACCAGATTTAAAACGAGATTTCATATAAACAACTGATGAATATGCAGATTCGGAAGCATCACAAAATCCATGGAGTTCTAAAGAATGTATAAGTCCCTTGCAGGAAATATATCTAGGAATTTTAATATGATTTAGCATGGCCAAATCCATTTTCACTCTCCTCCAATGAGAACACAACGATTCAGACAAGGGATCATCCCAATCCAAATCCTGTTTCCACAAAGTTTGGAACAGAATCTTGAAGCTAATGATCACCGGTGATAACCATCCCAAAGGGTCATAAATTCGAGAAATGTCCGATAACAATTGTCTTTTAGAATATACGTCTTTTAGTGAATTGACTGTAATTGTGAAATTATCCGTGGATGGATTCCAATTTATCCCAAGAATTTTAACAGATGAATTATCTCCGATTTCATATGAATCATGTGCTTTCAGCGCTTCTGGTACCTCTGAAAGAACCTCAGGGACATTTGACATCCATTTTCTTATGCAAAAGCCAACAGATAAAAGGATTTTCCGGATATCATCAATGAGAACTTTTGCTTCTTCGATTGTTGTAGCGCCTGAAAGTAGGTCGTCTACATAAAAATCAGTTTTTAGGATTTTAGATGCCTCTGGGAACAGGAGTTCTTTGTCGGTGGCAAGTTGCATCAAGGTACGGATTGCAAGATATGGTGCACACGACATTCCATAAGTTACTGTGAGCAATCTATACTCCAATAAAGATTCCAATGGACTATTTCTCCAGAAGATTCTCTGAAAGTCGAGATCAGAAGAGTTCACTTTTATCTGTCTGTACATTTTCTCAATATCTCCCGTAAAAGCTATAGGATTAGTACGAAACTTCACAAGAATATCGAAAATATCATGCTGCAATTTTGGTCCAGTATGAAGAAAGTCATTTAAGGAGTAATTGTTGCTCGTTTTGCACGATGCATCAAACACTACTCTTAATTTAGTAGTGCTGCTCTGATCACGCAGAACGCAATGGTGAGGTATATAATAGCACTTGTCTGATGGTTTGTCACGTTCCTTTTTCGGAATGAGCTCCATGTGGTTGAGAGAAAGGTATTCCATCATGAAATCCTTATATTGCTGAATAAGATTTGAAGATTTGTGCAATTTTCTCTCAAGAGCAAGAAATCGTTTCATGGCATTCTGACGTGAGTCTCCGAGATTAGGCACAGATTTAAACGGTAGACCAACAGAATATCTTCCATCTGTTGATATGCAAAAGTTCTAGTCATAAATGTCCCCGCAACTCTTCTCCTCTTTAGTCAATGGAAGAGCGGCAGGAACCGATTCCAATTCAAAAAACTGTCGCAGATTATCATCTCCTTGGGATGTTGAGCATAATGAGATATAGTTGTTTCCAGTCTCAGAACTGGAAACATTTCCTGAAAGTATCCATCCTAACTTGGAACTACAGGCAGTTGGTCCTGGATGATTTTGGAATCGTAGTTTTCCTGTATATAAAAATGGGGCTAGGTCTGCACCAATTACTAAATCAATGGGACTTGTTTTATCAAAATTTGGATCTGCTAATAAAGTATTCTTAAGATGAGGCCAATTATCTCTATTTATCAGAAAATTAGGTAAATCAACAGTGATTTTATCGAGTATTATGGATGAAATTTTGAATATTCTATCAGAAAAATGAGGCTTAAATTGAAGAAAAGTCTCACTAGCAGACTGCTGTATTGGTTGGTTACCAATTCCAAAAACTGTGAGTTGGCTCTTTTTAACAGGAAGATTCAACTTTTCACAACAATTTTCTGTTATTAGACTTCTTTGAGAACCAGTATCAATCAAAGCTCTGCATGGATGAAACGATCCATTTTCTGCTCTCACTCTCACGATAGCAGTAGATAATAAGATTGTCTCATTGGGCTTTGTTGTATCACTGAGAAAACATGAAACGCTAGATTGGGCAATTGGGGCTTCAATTGAAGTGGTATTCAAAGGTTCGGGTTGGAAGGAATGCAAAAGAGTGTGATGTTTTTTGTTGCATGATTTACAATGCATAGTGATTTTACATGATGTTACTCTGTGGTTGGATCGCAAACAATTGAAACAAAGGTTATTGGTTTTTACTATGTTCCATCTTTCAAGGAGAGAACTTTTATGGAACTTGTCACATTTGAATATAGGATGTGAATTTTTGCATAATAGGCATTTATCATCACCTTTTGAAATAGAATTATATACATGTGTTTGTTTCACTACAGATTTATCCTCTTTAGCATAACCTTTTATAGATTGCAAACTTTTTGCTTGTTTTTCAAGAAACATAATAAAATTTTCGTAGGATGGATAGCCATCATCTATCAACGTCAATTCCCATTGCCTTTTCAAATCATCACCTATTTTTCTTTGTAGGAAATGTATTAGAAAGATATCAACAAGTGTATTTCTCTCCAAACCCAGTGATTTCAAATTTCTCATGGCTTCATTACATATATCTAGTAGTTCGAAAATGGCCTTGGAATTTATTAGTTTTAAAGGTTTTAAAGTGAATAATTTTGTACATTGTGAAAAGGCAAGTTCTTTTTTGTTATCATATCTGGAGACCAATGTGGCCCAAGCATGGGCATAGTTTTCATCAATAACAGGAAATCCCCTAATAAGTCGTTCAGCGTCTCCAGTAACAGCTGATTGTAAATATTGCAGCTTTTGTGAATCAGTTAGAGCGGTATTGGAATCAATAGACAGAGAAAACAATTGCTTGAAACTAAGCCATTCGTTAACATCACCAGAAAAGGAAGGTAAATTAAATTTAGGAAGTTCTATTTTACTTGTGGTTGGTTGATTTAGATCATCAATTTTGCTTGAACTGGCTGTACAAGATACTTTATTGATATTCGCCACTAAATTTCTAAGATTATCCTTGTATTGCATAACTCTAGAAAAGTAATCTTCATCATCAAATTCAGAAAATGTTAAAAGATTACAATAAGTTTTTTCAATGTTAGATTTTATATCTAAAATATCTTTTTTAAATGTCTGTAAATTTGCATCATCCTTCGATTCAATCATCTTGAGCGAAATTTGCTCAAAATAATCCACTTGTTTGAAATGAAATTCAAGAATATTTAAAGTAGCTTTAAATTTGGCAGCCATTTTTAATTTGTGCTATTATTAATTTTAATAATATATTTCAAAAATGAATTATAATTATTTATATTTAAATAATTATATAATAGATTTATTCAATAGATTTATTCCCGGGTTTCGGCACCAATGTTTTGTTTCCCACTTGGCAAATACGAAAGTAGGAAAAGCAGAATGATTGTTTACAAAACAATTTGTTCTCGTTAGGCTTAATTGAATATAATGTTTATACTAGTTTAAAGAAATAAGTTTACTTATCTTGGTCAGGCAATCATCCCAAGCTTTACAAATGAATTATTTTATTTTTCTTTACATTGAATATTTTAAAGAATTTACAAATGAATTAAAGCCGCAGCTCTGAAAGGAATAGTTCTCTGGTGGCGACGTGGCAAGAAGAATGTTCGAGAAGGTGGCCAGCTCCCTCTGGCAGTCCGCCAGCTGGCCTCCCATTGGTCAGCGATGACGTAGCTCTACCGCCTCGCGCTGCCTTCTGCTACCTATGTTAGAATAAAACGAAACATGTAGATAGAGAGAGAAAAAAAATCCTTTACTTCTAATACATCATCAAGTTAATTATATATTTATAATTAATAACAATAAAAATTAACAACGTAACGTCTTTTGCATCGGCTTTTACACGTCATTTAGACATACTCTAATCCTATATATAGAATAATCGAAGTGAGAATATATATAATAGTTAGAAAAAAGAGAGAAAGACAGAACCATGCACTTTTAATCAAACTAATAATAAGGAAAAAAAAAGTTTTGTAAAGAAGGTAGATAAGATTGTTAGTATATATATATATATTTTTTTTAATTTTATATTTTATCCTTTTTTTTTTTTAAGATTTTTAAAGGTTTTTTTTATTTTATAATATGATTATAAATAGTTGTATTTAGTAATATATCTATAGTATGAATTAACATTTGTTATAAGTTTGGATATTATGTTTTGAAACCCTAATGGTAGACCAGACATACACAAAAACTTTAAATTGAAATAAATTGGAAAAAGAGATCTGCTGGACCGGGGATCTTCAGATAAAAGTCCAGCGACATTTCACCCCTTCTTTTTTATGTCATAGATCTCTTTTAAACAGGATTTTATGTGTTAATATTAAGTTGTTTCAGTGAAATATTTAAATGAACATATATAACAGATACAAGTGTTAACAAATTCAAACTGTAAACCTACCTCGACCGCGGCGTCCTCCATTGTGAATATCTATTTCTGGCTGACACATGTTGCGGGGGGGGACATTTCAGATTTAGACCATTTATTCAGAATTTTTTGAACAACAAGAAAATTAAAGAAGAAAGGAAAAATAGTTAAGGGAAGAAAGCTGAATTTCATAATCTTTACAGCTAGTTATATCAAAATAACTGATTCAACACTTATTCATCTTTTAATATTCCTTTAAAAAGGCAAATTATAAGAGTTTAATAAAGCTATTAATTGTGCAAATTCACCTTTATTTAACTTCCATTTTCCTCCCCAGAAATTGGAGATTAAACAAAATGAACTATATACTATAACATTTTAAAAATCTTGTGAAAAAATCTTTTAATCAGTTATTTAATCAAAGTTTAATTAACTGTTAAAGATTATAAATTTGTATTAGTTATTATTAAGAGAAATTATAGAAAGTTGATTTCATAAATGGATATTTCCATTTATTTTTTTTTTAAATATTTTATAATTGATATACTGTTGAAATATTTTACTTGTCTGATACTAAATTTGTTTTTAATAAATTCCATGTTTAAATTTTTAACATCTTCTATGAAATTATCTAATATATTATTTATTCTATAAAATCTTAGAAACTGACCATAATATATACCCTTACAGCAATTTAATGATATATTAGAATTCATATTACAGTATTTTATAATATTGAAATTATAATTACTCTTTTTATTATAAACTCTAACAGCACTATTTGTAAGGTCTATATTGTTGAAAAAGGAGGAAGATAGGAGAGGGCACTGAACACCGGAGGATTTTTATTAAACCGATCACGGTAAGATAACACAACTAACTAACTAACCAAGACATCCATCTATATATACACCGCAACACACCACAGAGTAACCGGTCACTGGTCAAAACAATTATATCATGAAATCCGAGAGAATTGCCATTTTAACACTTCCTCTCAATTCATCAGATTTCTACATTCCAAATCCAGTGACGTGTTTTTCATACAAAAACCTTGGTAGGCCTTTAGTAAGGATGTCGGCAACATTTTCTTGGGTTAGTGTGTGGACGACCTCGACAAGTCCATCGCTGCAAATGTTTCTGATGTAATGCCATTTGATGTCAATATGCTTAGTTCTGGCATGATAAACCGGATTTCTCGCCAGCTGTTGAGCACCCTGGTTATCCGTCTTCAGAACAGTCGGTCCATTCAGCAATTCACCAAATCCCATCTCGTCCAACAGCGCTCTAAGGTAGACTGCCTCCTTTCCTGCTTCACAAAGTGCGATGTACTCAGATTCTGTGCTCGAAAGAGTGACAGTCTGCTGCTTCTTCGATTCCCAGGCTATTGGACCTCTTGCCAAAAAGTAAACCATTCCCGTATGAGATTTTCTATCCACGAGGTTTCCACCCCAATCAGCGTCGACATAACCATGAAGAGCCTCATTAGATTTCCTGTAGGTAATCCTCAAACATGAGGTGCCTTTCAAATAGCGGAGGACACGCTTGGCAGCATTCCAGTGCTGTCTCCTAGGATCATTACTGAACTGTCCCAAAGCACTAACTGCATAGGCTATATCGGGCCTTGTCGACACTGAGAGATATATCAATGATCCAATCAGTGATTGGTATTCTACCTTTTTCACTGGCTCATTCTCACCTTCTATAGATGAAATTTTTGTTAACTTGGAGTTCGAGTCCATGGGTGTAGAAATAGGCTTTGCCTCTTTCATTCTATATTTCGCCAGAAGTTCTTCAATATATCTCTCTTGATCTATGGATATTGAACCATCCTCTTTCATTTGTATCCTTATACCCAGGCAACAATTTATCCCTCCAAGATCCTTTATTTTGAATATTCTCTTCATACTTTCTTTAAAGGATTTCAACGTGTCTTCTCTTTCAGCCGCAATTATCAGATCATCAACATAGATTGCCACCAGGAGAATGCCTTCATCATGCTTGATATAGACACAATTGTCAGATTGAAGTTGCTTCAGTCCCAAATTCTTTAATTCATTGTCGAGCTTTTCATGCCAAACTATTCCAGCTTGTTTTAACCCATAAATGGCCTTCTTGAGTCGACATACTCTCTCTGGATATTTCTTCTTTAATTTCTCCATTTAAATAAGCAGATTGAACGTCCATCTGATGGAGTATCAAGTTGTATTCAACAGCCAAGGCTAAAAACATTCTAATAGTACTTTGGCGCACTACTGGGGCAAAAGTTTCCTCGTAGTCTATTCCGTACTGCTGTGAATAGCCTTTTGCTACCAGGCGAGCCTTATGAGGCTCAACAGAACCATCACTATTGCATTTCGCTTTGAATACCCATTTGGTTCCTATGATGTTTCGATTCTTAGGGGGATCAACCAATTCCCAAGTTTTGTTCTCAATCAAGGAATCAAACTCTTCCTCGATTGCTTTCTTCCAAAAATAAGAATCCCTTCCTGACAGCGCTTCCTCTGCGTCTTTTGGATCTGGCAAGTATTTCGCCTCTAGAAGTTCTTGCGTTGACAAATTGGCTGTAGGATATTCCTTTCTTGGTCGGCCAGGTTTTCCCGTTCTAATATACCTTGGTCTTCCTCTTCCTCTTCTAGAAATGACCACTTCACTTTCTGACGGCTCGTCCACTAAATCAGACATCTCTAGATCCGATTCACTTTCAATTTCAGTTTGTGATTTAGCTTCGGACGTGCTTCCCTTTTCTTCAACTAGAGGAATTTCCTTGACAAAAGGATCTTTTTGTGGACTAACATCGATTTCAATGACTTCATTCCTAATTCTTGATAATTCTGGTTCAATAAAACGTACATCTCTACTTTTTATAATTGTACGTGTACCAGGCTTCCAAAGTCTGTATGCCTTAGATTCTGTGAAATACCCTATTAACTTGTATTCCTCACTGCGAGGTGCGAATTTAGATCTATTCGGCCTATTATTCACGGCAAACGATTTACTTCCTATAATTTTTAAATGAGAAACTACAGGTTTTCTTTTGGTAAATAACTCATGTGGAGTTTTACAATCGTTATTTCTCGGGCATCTATTTCTGATAAAAGTTGATGTATGTATCAATTCAGCCCATAAAGTTTCAGGTAAATCACCTTCGATCATGAAGCACCTAGTCATATCCAGTAGAGTTCTATTCGCTCTTTCAGCGACACCGTTCTGTTGAGGTGTATATTTGACAGAGAGCTGACGTCCTATACCTTCTCCTTCTAGATAATCCTTGAATTCTTTGCTAAGGTATTCAGGCGCATTATCATTCCTAATACATTTCAACCTTTTTCCGGTTTGTTTCTCAGCATAATTTTTGAATATTCTAAATCCTTTAAATACTTCACTTCTTGATTTCATTATAAATGTGAAGATAAATCCTGAGAAGTCATCAATAAATGTTAAAAAATAAAGGGCGCCACCCAATGATTTTGTTTTCATGGGACCACAAATATCAGTATGGATCAGCTCCAGTGGTTCCCTTGCTCTCGTAAAAGACTCTTTCTGAAAAGGTAGCCTTGTTTGTTTACCTTTCAAACAAACTTCACAGGTAAAATTTTTAACATCAAAAATTGGCAGGCCGTATACAATATTTTGCATTTTTAACTTTTTGAGATCTTGCAAATTTAAATGGCCAAGTCTACTATGCCATTTTTCGTAATTTTTCTCTCCAGCTATGCAAATTTCACTTGTCGCTAATGCCTTAGGACAATTAATTTGACTTAAGATGTAAAGTCCATTCCTTTCATAGGCCTGTATGCAAATTTTTGTATGCAAATTCACTATTTCAGCCTTTCTGTACTTGAAATTTACAATATTAAATTTACTTGTGCACTTACTGATAGAAAATAGATTTCCATTTAATCTAGGTACAAACAGCACATCTTCTAAGGATAGGGTTACAGTTCCAGTATTGGTTTTACAATCCAATTTTACATTCCCCTTTCCTATAGCTTCAATGAATTGACCATCTGCCAGTGTAATTTTTACTGGTGCAGTGTCTTCAAAATAAGTGAATGATTTCTTTGTGCTACACATGTGGGCAGTTGCACCACTATCCAAGCACCACTCGTTTGCATCAAGTTTGTTTAAACATTCGATTCCTAATGATGCAACCATTTCAGTTTTAGGGTTCCTGGATTTTCTTTTTCTGCAATCAGCAGCTTTATGTCCCTTTTTCCCACAGAAGTGGCAGTTAAATGGGTATCCTTTCGCCTTTGGCTTCGATGTACTTGAGAAAGGCTTTCTTTCCGTATTACCAAAGAATACCTTTTCTTCAGAATCGGTTGTACCATTTAATTCAGTTTGTCGGATTGCCTCCTCCAGCATTTTTACTTTTAAAGTTTCAAAGTTCGGCAACTTGTCCCTAGTTTCAATAACAGTTCTAAAACCCTCATAACTCTCGGGAAGGCTACACAACAGAAGGATGGAAAGGAAGTCTTCTGGGACTTGTGCATCCATTTCACTCAACTTGTCAGCCAAACTGCTAAATTTGTTGAGATAATCCTGCATCCTTTCATTTGGTTTCATTTTCAATAATATTAACCGTTTCGTAAGAAACACCTTCGTTGCAGGTCCTTTTGGCTGATGCACTTCATTTAAAAGCTTCCATGCCTCTGCGGAAGTTTTACATCTCTTCACGTGTATTATTTCTGGAGGACTTAAACTTAGGACTATAGTTGCTAGCGCCTTCTGGTCATTCTTCTCCCATTCCTTGGATTCTACTTCGGTTTCAGGCTTGATTCTTATGCTATTTGCATAATCCCAAAGTTCGGAATGAATTAGAATCATCTTCATTTGCATCTTCCATGTCTCGTAATTTTCGGAATTCAATTTTTCTATTTGATAAAGGCTTGACATTTTTGAAATACTTCCTTGATGCTACAATTTCTTTAAAGTAATCCTGGGCCCATAACCTGTTGAAAAAGGAGGAAGATAGGAGAGGGCACTGAACACCGGAGGATTTTTATTAAACCGATCACGGTAAGATAACACAACTAACTAACTAACCAAGACATCCATCTATATATACACCGCAACACACCACATAGTAACCGGTCACTGGTCAAAACAATTATATCATGAAATCCGAGAGAATTGCCATTTTAAGTTGATTTCATAAATGGATATTTCCATTTATTTTTTTTTTAATATTTTATAATTGATATACTGTTGAAATATTTTACTTGTCTGATACTAAATTTGTTTTTAATAAATTCCATGTTTAAATTTTTAACATCTTCTATGAAATTATCTAATATATTATTTATTCTATAAAATCTTAGAAACTGACCATAATATATACCCTTACAGCAATTTAATGATATATTAGAATTCATATTACAGTATTTTATAATATTGAAATTATAATTACTCTTTTTATTATAAACTCTAACAGCACTATTTGTAAGGTCTATATTCAAGTCTAAAAAGTTAACTTTTTTGTTTCTATAAATTTTTCCATTGTTCTTAAGTTTCAAGTATTTAGGATATATTTCAGGTATTAATTTTTTAAACTGTGGATTATTAAATATTATTATGTCATCTACATATCGGAATATTTGCCAATTAATATTATTTTGTAGAAAGTATTCTCTTTCGTACCAGAACAATATTAGATTGGCTAATAAAGGACTAGAAGAAGTTCCCATGGGAACGCCTTCTGATTGAATATATATTTTATTTTTAAATTCTATATAGTTAAAATTTAAAAATGTTTCCAGTAGAGTTTTTGCTGTTTTAAGATCTAATTTAATTGTTTTATATCTGTTATGAATAATTTTAATGTAGAAAGTTTTGTCATTAATGAATTCATTAAATAAATTGGTTATTTTATTATTTAGATCTCTTAAATTTATTTTAGAATATAGGTCCTCAAAGTCAAATGTGTGTACTGTTTCAATGTTTGTCCAATTGTTCATTAAATAATTAATGATTTTTTTATTTGAGTCGATAAATTTATAATTATATTTATTAGTTAATTTATTTATAATAAATTGTAGTGTTGAAGCTAATTGTATATCAATATTTTTTATGACTGAATTTATACCAGATGTGATTGTTCTGAAAGAAATAGGTTTTTTGTGTAGTTTAGGAATTATATAGAACTTTGGTATGTTTGGATTTTTGTGGTTATTATAAATTTTTAGTGAATTTTCAACGTTTTTGATGTCTTTTTTGATTTTTGTGGCTGTAGTTCTAGCAAAAGTGTATTTATGATTATTATCAATTTCCTTTTTTAGTATATCGTGGTATAGATTTTTACAAATTAAAGATAAGTTATTGGAACATTTATCTATAGGAGTGATAATATAGTCCTTCTGTAAATTAATTATATTTTCTTTAAAAGAAGGAATGTCTGAATTAGGTTTTGTGTATTTAAGTGTATTATTATAATAATTTATAATTTCCTTTTTAATATTATGTTTCCATTCCAGAAAAGTAAATTCTGGAATACTGTATTTTATACTAGTTTTATTTATGAAAATATCTATATCTTTTAATATAGATTTAATTGTATTATTATAATTGTGTTTAATTTGAGGTATATATTTATACCCTTTATTTAAAATTTCCTGATATTCTGGATTTAAAAAAGAAAAATTGCTAGTTAATATATGACCTGAGAACTTATATTTATCAATATAGTTGTTGCAATTACATTTAATTTTTTTAAAATTTGTCAAATTATTAATAAATTGGTTATAATTGCAAACTAAATTACCTATATTTTTGTTGTATCTCCAGATTGTTTTGAAATTTAAATTTTTTATAGGGAAAAGATTATTGATGATTTGGTTATTAAAAATATCATTAAATTTAATATGATTAAATAAATTGTTATTAAATTTAATGATAATATTAATGTTATTAGTAGCTTGTTTAATTTTTCTGTATTTAAAGATGTCGTGTGTGATATCTATTAATCTGTTAGTCAGATTATGAATTTTAATATATTCTATGAGTTTGATAAATTTATTATTATTTAGTTTAAATAATGTTTTAATAAATTTATCGACGAAGTTGTTAGTGTACATTTGTTTTGGGTCCAGTAATTCTTCAAATTCAATGTAACCTAATTTATTGGTAGTTTTACCTCTAGTTTTATTAGGTTTAGTTTTAAATTCATTTTTTTTTGTATTTGCAGCTGATTTCATAGGTTGAAATTTCTTCTGTTTGTGGTTTGTATGTGTAGTTTAATTCGTCGTTAAGTCCATAAGGGAATAATGTGTTGTGTTTATAAATGTAGTTGTTTTCTAATAATAGTCGTTGTTTTTTGTTTTGACATATGTCTAGTATTTCTATCTTAAAGTTGTTAAAAGTATGTAATTGATTGTGTTCTTTCATATATATATTACCAATTGATTTTTTAGCGTGGTTTCTATGTAGGTTTATTCGTATATTTAATGAATTACAAGTTTGTCCTATATATGATAGTTGACAAATTTGGCATGTTAATTTATAAATAGTATTCACTAATTTACAACTAGTTGTTTGAAAAGTGTCATGGTTCTTAAGAGAGGGACAAGTTTGACAATTTTTTCTTAGGCAATTCTTAGCGAGTTTAAATTAACATAAAAGAGGTGCTAACACTAATATGTTTGTAGTTTTTTTTAGTTTTTTTAGTTTGTTATTCTTATGAATTTTTAAATATATTTTTCTTAATTGTTTTTGTGGTGATAAAATTTGTAATAAATTGAATAATTAATCTATAAATATATAGATATTACTGTTTGTTATCTGTTATATTTTTAAGAATAACTAATAAAAAAAACATCTTTAAACTAACTAAACACTGAAAAAAACAAAAGTTCTGAAGTTATTTTTTCTAAAATTACTTTTATAATTTACTTTTTAATAATCAAACAATGAAAAATAATTAAAATTTGTACGAAGATTTATTTATATTAGAATATCTAATATAATTTAATTTGTATATTATGTTATATATAAAAAATATATCATAGAGCAAGCTCATATGAATTAATATAGTGTAGAAACTATATAACAAAATTATAACAGTGATTCTACTTTTAAAACTTAAGGAGCAAACTGATAATAATGATAACTTATATCAATTAGATTTGATTAGATTAGCAAGCTAAATCTAAATTAATTATAATAATAAATAGTTATTTAATTTTATAGTCCAGTTTTGTATTAAGATTATCTTCACTATTATGATCATTTAAATTCAAATTATAAAATTTGTAAAATGTTATTAATTTGTAGATAGAGAGAGAAAAAAAAATCCTTTACTTCTAATACATCATCAAGTTAATTATATATTTATAATTAATAACAATAAAAATTAACAACGTAACGTCTTTTGCATCGGCTTTTACACGTCATTTAGACATACTCTAATCCTATATATAGAATAATCGAAGTGAGAATATATATAATAGTTAGAAAAAAGAGAGAAAGACAGAACCATGCACTTTTAATCAAACTAATAATAAGGAAAAAAAAAAGTTTTGTAAAGAAGGTAGATAAGATTGTTAGTATATATATATTTTTTTTTTTAATTTTATATTTTATCCTTTTTTTTTTTAAAGATTTTTTAAGGTTTTTTTATTTTATAATATGATTATAAATAGTTGTATTTAGTAATATATCTATAGTATGAATTAACATTTGTTATAAGTTTGGATATTATGTTTTGAAACCCTAATGGTAGACCAGACATACACAAAAAACTTTAAATTGAAATAAATTGGAAAAAGAGATCTGCTGGACCGGGGATCTTCAGTTTAAAACAGTTTAAAAAATTAATACCTGAAATATATCCTAAATACTTGAAACTTAAGAACAATGAAAAAAATTATAGAAACAAAAAAGTTAACTTTTTAGACTTGAATATAGACCTTACAAATAGTGCTGTTAGAGTTTATAATAAAAAGAGTAATTATAATTTCAATATTATAAAATACTGTAATATGAATTCTAATATATCATTAAATTGCTGTAAGGGTATATATTATGGTCAGTTTCTAAGATTTTATAGAATAAATAATATATTAGATAATTTCATAGAAGATGTTAAAAATTTAAACATGGAATTTATTAAAAACAAATTTAGTATCAGACAAGTAAAATATTTCAACAGTATATCAATTATAAAATATTTTAAAAAAAATAAATGGAAATATCCATTTATGAAATCAACTTTCTATAATTTCTCTTAATAATAACTAATACAAATTTATAATCTTTAACAGTTAATTAAACTTTGATTAAATAACTGATTAAAAGATTTTTTCACAAGATTTTTAAAATGTTATAGTATATAGTTCATTTTGTTTAATCTCCAATTTCTGGGGAGGAAAATGGAAGTTAAATAAAGGTGAATTTGCACAATTAATAGCTTTATTAAACTCTTATAATTTGCCTTTTTAAAGGAATATTAAAAGATGAATAAGTGTTGAATCAGTTATTTTGATATAACTAGCTGTAAAGATTATGAAATTCAGCTTTCTTCCCTTAACTATTTTTCCTTTCTTCTTTAATTTTCTTGTTGTTCAAAAAATTCTGAATAAATGGTCTAAATCTGAAATGTCCCCCCCCGCAACATGTGTCAGCCAGAAATAGATATTCACAATGGAGGACGCCGCGGTCGAGGTAGGTTTACAGTTTGAATTTGTTAACACTTGTATCTGTTATATATGTTCATTTAAATATTTCACTGAAACAACTTAATATTAACACATAAAATCCTGTTTAAAAGAGATCTATGACATAATAAAGAAGGGGTGAAATGTCGCTGGACTTTTATCTGAAGATCCCCGGTCCAGCAGATCTCTTTTTCCAATTTATTTCAATTTAAAGTTTTTTGTGTATGTCTGGTCTACCATTAGGGTTTCAAAACATAATATCCAAACTTATAACAAATGTTAATTCATACTATAGATATATTACTAAATACAACTATTTATAATCATATTATAAAATAAAAAAAACCTTAAAAAATCTTTAAAAAAAAAAAGGATAAAATATAAAATTAAAAAAATATATATATATATACTAACAATCTTATCTACCTTCTTTACAAAACTTTTTTTTTCCTTATTATTAGTTTGATTAAAAGTGCATGGTTCTGTCTTTCTCTCTTTTTTCTAACTATTATATATATTCTCACTTCGATTATTCTATATATAGGATTAGAGTATGTCTAAATGACGTGTAAAAGCCGATGCAAAAGACGTTACGTTGTTAATTTTTATTGTTATTAATTATAAATATATAATTAACTTGATGATGTATTAGAAGTAAAGGATTTTTTTTTCTCTCTCTATCTACAAATTAATAACATTTTACAAATTTTATAATTTGAATTTAAATGATCATATTAGTGAAGATAATCTTAATACAAAACTGGACTATAAAATTAAATAACTATTTATTATATATATATATATATATATATATATATATATATATATATATATGCAGATGTACTTAGTAATTTGAAATAGTTTAGCATCAAGTGGCGTTTTATCAAGTGACAAAGACATAACACCAGATTTGACAAATTCACAAAGGAACTCATGAAATAAAGTCCGCTCTGTACTAACTAGGACCATTAGCCTAAACCATGGTAAATATATAGTTGCGAAATATGTATTTTTATAAACAGATTATTATTTTTGACATTGACTGAGCATTAGTCTGTATCTCTTTGACAAGGACAATTGAAACAAATTGACTTCTTGTCAATAATTTACATTTAAATGGAAATATATATATATATATATGTCATAATTTGTATATAATTAAATGCAACCCCGACCCACTATGTATGTACCATGTATGATTTTCAAAGATTTAATAAAAGAATAAGGTAACTGGAGGAAAGAAAGTAACAAAAGACATAGAAAGTAGATCTAGAGGAGAGCATATTTATTAATAACGACGCAGTTAACCTTCTGACCCCAGGTCCCTGCGAGCTAAGTTTAAACCAACACTTCCTGGAAAAACAGGACGTATCTAGTGACCAGAAGTTATAAATGTTAAAGCTAACACCCAATATTTCCGGCAAAGACAGGACGTATCTAATATCCGTCGAAGTTATAAGCGTCAAGCTACCCGACACTTCCTGACCCAGGCCGGGCGTAACTAACACTAAAGGAAGCCGCCGGCCAATCAGAAGATAGCATCTAAACAGGTCAACCAATAGGGAAAGATCAGGTGATCATCTCTCAACCAATCAGAGAGAAACTGAGTCTAGGTGTTAAATCGAAAAGCAAGAATGGTCAGTTACGTTTTCGCTCTCATAGGAACAACACCTACAGTTGTTCAGTGGCTCTCGCCGAGTTCGGACAGTGGCTCCTTCGCTTCCAACAAGGTAACATCTACTCTAGAGATCTCTCTCTCCGCTCATTTCATCTAAATCCCATCATCGCCATGTGATCAACTAATTAATAAGTCAAATCGCTCAACTCTTCTCAAGCTTTCTTCCCTCCAACCAGTTGCCTTTATTTCCAAACCCAATCACGTGTCCTGATTATTCCTAACTGTGTGCTTCACTTACCACTCAACGACTGCGCTTCAACCAATCCTCACCATTCAAATCGAACAACAAGAAATTCCACAACGATATTGCCACATATATATATAAAAGTTTTGATTCCACGGGGATTTGAGGTTACAAATGCCTATGAATGGTTGATATAGCCAGGAACCTGAATGCATCCCTTGTCTTAGAGTACTGTAGCTGTAGGCGTATCAGGCCTCTCATCATCGAAGCTTTTAGTGTCCTCGGGCCATCCCTGACTTGCGGGCCTGGATCTTCGGGTCTGGCTTTGAAGATAACGACCTGGCCATCCTGGCATCGTCCAAATCCATCATCTACCGGTACTTCGTACAGGTTGGGCTGACCACCCGCTCATCACCTGGGAAAGAAGACTCACCCGCCAGGGCACATCCCCCGCATGATCATCTGTATTTTAGTTTATTCATTATATATATATATATATATATATATATATATATAATGAATAAACTAAAATACAGATGATCATGCGGGGGATGTGCCCTGGCGGGTGAGTCTTCTTTCCCAGGTGATGAGCGGGTGGTCAGCCCAACCTGTACGAAGTACCGGTAGATGATGGATTTGGACGATGCCAGGATGGCCAGGTCGTTATCTTCAAAGCCAGACCCGAAGATCCAGGCCCGCAAGTCAGGGATGGCCCGAGGACACTAAAAGCTTCGATGATGAGAGGCCTGATACGCCTACAGCTACAGTACTCTAAGACAAGGGATGCATTCAGGTTCCTGGCTATATCAACCATTCATAGGCATTTGTAACCTCAAATCCCCGTGGAATCAAAACTTTTTTGAAACAGACAAGCTCAAATCCCGATGTATAAAAGACTCACGTCACTAACGGACATAGAAATTAGAAGCAGATCCTGAAAAAGCTCTGTACGTTCTGAACGGATGAATCAAATTTCCATCGATGATTATGGTCGGATTGTCCATTGCGTACAACAGCTACTGCTATTCTACGAAGGTCGTTGGAATATCGAACGAGCGCAGCTAGAAAGTCTGAAACTCTCGTTCAAGGTTGTCAAGGAGGATTGCAGGTCGGTAAAGATGACTTCCAGCGACCACTTTATTCTTAAGAAACTAACTTATCTCTCTCTCTCTTCAGCCTCTTCATGAATCTCAGGAGATTCTCATAGAGCGCGTGGAGGAAATTTTGAATAAATGAACACTGATTCATTCCTATCTCCCCTCTATGAGGAGATTTGTGGGTTTGAAATAGCACACGCGGTCGTTTACCGACATGTGCGATGGAAATTTGATTCATCCGTTCAGAACGTACAGAGCTTTTTCAGGATCTGCTTCTAATTTCTATGTCCGTTAGTGACGTGAGTCTTTTATACATCGGGATTTTAGCTTGTCTGTTTCAAAAAGGTTTGATTCCACGGGGATTTGGGGTTACAAATGCCTATGAATGGCTGATATAGCCAGGAACCTGAATAATCTCGACAGAAAACAAGATCATTCTGCGAGATTTCCTCAACATGGCAATTGAACATATTGGGGACAAAGACCCATTTATAACCAAGGGCCTATCCGAATTCAGGATGTCTTGTAGCCCTTGATCTAAACCAATAAAGCCTGTATAGATTTCATTATGTATATTTATCCTTGTTATTATTTCCTTTAGTTTTCATCTGTCACCATAATATATTATGAACGATGTAATAAAAGTTGATTCAAGCTCAATCTCTCTCTCTCTGGCCTCCATCGCAAGGCAATGAAGTTGACCTGTATAGCGAAGGCTACCATCTACAAGTACCATCTTGGTCTTGAGGTAGGCAACACCAGCCAACACCTAGACCTGACCACTCTGTGGGAAAGAACTCTCGCAGTCCACCGGTGGTGGAGTCTTTCCCGCGGTTGGCGACATTAATAAAGAACTTATAGAACTATATATATTTTTGTATATATGTATATTTGTCAATTATTATATGTATTTACATTTATTTATTCATATATATTTATCATTACATGATCTTATTTACTCAAATTTATGTATTTAACCTTATATAACCATATATGAGCGATGCAATAAAGAAGTTTCAATCTCAATCTCTCTCTCTAATTATTGGATAGAAGTTGTACTTCAGCATTCTCTGTGTTAAAAGGCATGTTAGCACGAAAGCTTGAATCATAAAAGAAATAAGAAAAGAAACGAAATCCTTGAATTCTTATTTATAAATTCAAAGTATAAAAAGCATGAAGATTCTATAGTATAAACCCTATAATTCTCTATTCATGATAAAATTATTAAAAAGTATTATAATTACAAATATATTCTCACAATGAGTATCTTTTTTATTTAAAAAACGCTAGCTTTCAAGCGTTAATTGCTCTTCAACGGGCTTACTATAATATTGACTTTATCCCATCAGAAATATTTACAAAAAACAAACGCGCGCAGCGTGGATTTTTATAACTGAAAATTTTGAATTGGTTTGTAATTTAACTATTTTAACTGTTTTATGGAATATATCTATTTTAAATTTTAGAGCATCCAGAACCTATAAAATTGATCTATTGATTTCTTCTGAGATATCTAAGGTATTTTTATGATAAATCTATTTTTCTGTTTATGCTGTTATATTCATTGGAAAGAAGAGATTCTAAGAGTAACCGTTGAAATTTGTTCTTAATTAATTGAAACACCCTCTAATTGTTGGAATATTACACAGAGTAACAATGGCTATAGATGAGCTTGTGTTTGAAAAGGAACTCGCATTAAAATAATATTGTTTGTTTTTGTTGTTTTCATGTATAGACATATACCAAGATTTCTTTTGTATGATTGCTATTAATAATAAATAATATGTAAAGTTAAATTGGTTGCGTCCTTCTTACTTACTTCAATTACATAAAAACAACAACAAAGCCTTTATTTAGGGCCTCTCGCCTTATACAGGATTCACCAGTTCACAAGGGATGGGGAGAACACTGTGTGGTCCGGGATATAATCCTGTGGAATATCGCCACCGCTATATACCTATTCTTTGATATTTCATTAATTAGTGCCGGAAATGAAGGACAAAGTTGCCCCATTTTATCATTTAGTTTCCGCCTTTCCTCAGACAGAGCAGCACAATCAAATAAGTAGTGCAACATCTTCATTGTTATTCCTGATCCACAGAAAGTACATTTCATAATTACATAACAATAATTATCATAAACCAATAAATATATAAATTAAATCTATATAAATATAAACAGAAAACTTGAAAATAAGGTTGAAATATTGTTTTTTATCGATTAGGCAAACGAAAATAATAAAATATAATACCAAACGAATTAGGGATTAAGAAAATAAAAATGTACCTTTAAGGATCAGTTGTTTAAACCCTAATCCTTAAATAGAAGCAAAGAATATAAATTCCGAATAAATAAAACGTATTTTATATGTTTGTTGCATTTTGAATTCAAATTGTTTCATTTATTTGTAACAAGAAAGGTATTTATAAATTAAAATGTTTCTATATAGGAAGTGAAAATTCGAAACTATTTTAGACGCGTAAGATTCTTTTTGATATTAAACAATTTATACTGCCCTTACTGCAATGAAAAAATTAATGGGAGGGCCTGGCTCATCAGTGGTGAATCCTCCCAGCGGTTTCGCCAGTTTAATCTACCATACCGCTGTTATATTGCATTTTTCGATCTTCCTGTTGATTCTTTAACTTTTTTATATGATTGTGTGAATTGTGAAGTTGAATAAATTGATTTTTAAACATATGTCTATTAATTCTATTATTATCTGAATGATTATTTGATCTATTAATAAGGTTTTAGTATTTTCTAATATTATTTGATGAGGGAGTCTAAGATAGAAAGCTTCAATGGATGGAAAGATGGTCTAAACCGTTGGTTTTCAACCGCTACCACCCAGGATAGAATCTCGCATTGAACACTTTTTTATAATTAAAAAAATGCTCCAATTGCCCCCGAATCTTACAAAAGTCCAACCCTATCAGCGAGTATAAATGACTAAACGGGGCTGTGGAACATTTGTAAGTGCAAAGTCGAACTGCTTTTCACATGTTAGACATGTGGTGTACTTACAGTAAGAATCAGTCGCTAACTTCTACCCATCATGATTAATATGGCCTGTACCACGTGTACTAGGGATAAGCAAGAAAAACAGTTTAATCTTCCTAGAACCTATGGTATCCATTTAGTGTTTTGTCTCTGTTCTCCCCAGTGTCTGATTGATGCAAATATCAGTACATAGAAAACCAACAATATTTCAATGTATATAAAACATACGGTGAGATACAAACTTAATATGCAATATACAAACAACAACAACAACAAAAAGCCTTTATTTAGGGTCACTGACCCTATACAGGATTCACCAGAGGTATACATAAGAACAAAGCAGTGAGACAAAGGAAATAACGATATAGACAGAAGAAAAAGAAAAAAAAAGAAAAAAACAAGAAAGAGAAAGAGGGAAGCAAGAAAAACAACACAAAAAGAGTAGCAGTAAGAAAGTGAGGAGTGAGTGTCACTTGGCCATCTTCTGAGATATGGACTTGTGGAAACCATAAAACGCCGTAGCAATATACTTATTCTGGGTCATATTGTCAATTATTGATGGAAGTGAAGCACAGAGTTGCCCAGTTTTGAGCATAAGGGTTCTTACAATATACAAACTTAATTCAACGTATGATTATTGATTTATCAACATTTTGGGGCTTAGAACAGATCATAATATCCATGTAAGCATAGACCTATAAATAATAGAAGCATTTCTACTTGATGCTTTCAAAATCGAACTGATTTTCACATGTGTAGACATGTGGTGCACTTACAGTAAAAGCAGTCACCAACTTCTACCCACGCGTACTACGTGTGTACTACGTGTACTAGGGATAACAATAAAGAAATCTTTCCTTGGCTTATATATTTTGCTATGTACAAAGATTATGCTTCCATTTATCTGGCATCGTCGTGACACAAATATTTTATTCTAAAAAACTAGAAATTATCAAAAGATAAAAGAATTTTTTACTCATTATTGATTTTAAATGTAATTGGCTTTACAAGTAAAAGGAATTTCAATAATTATAATCATTTTGTCGAGACCAATCGTCTGTGATTTATTTATTTCAGGAATTTTCTAAATCGCTAAATGTCAAAAAGAAGGTATTAATTTGTCATCCATTTTGAAAACAGCTCTAAAACTTATAATTAAATTGGAGTAATTATTCCTTTCATAATTGGTAAGTAGTATACTTTAAATGCCATATTTTTTAATTGTTAAACGAAAATAAACTATCTAAATAGTTATAGTTTTAATTTATTAAATATAATGAATTGTCTTTTAATTAAGTCTTTAGATTATATTGCATTTTTTATCGTTGGGCTTCAATATACTGAATGGTCAAATTTCACCAGTAAAATATCCAAAGTTTGGTAGATTTTTGGTGTTAAATGGAATTGATGATGGATTAAAAATGTTTGTGCTAAAGATGTAGCAGGGGTATATATATGTTATATTAAAATATTAATTTATTTAAAATTATATTTCATAGATAAAATACACTGTTAAATCGACCACCAGAGGTCGCCGTTTTCACCATAAAAACTTGTTGTTGTTGTTTCCCGATGGCCGACTCGAACCTTTTGTACATTATGTAAATAAGTTTTCATTTTTTTTATTCTTACGCCTTAAGCCAGGCAGTACTTTTATCAAATTATGTTGTTTTATATCCCATAAGCTCAATTTAAGCTATTTCTTATCTTCATTATTTTTATTATTATAGTTTCAAGATTTTTGCCACGACTGCATTACCAATACCATTGACCTAATACTAATGTATTTCAAAATATATCAAATCTCAAGATCATAATCTCAATCTTAAAAATAATTCCAAAATCAACAAAAAATCTCTTTTTTTTTCAATAACATATATATATATTAATTAAAAGGCATATAGTGGATCAAAATATAATTTATTATACCTTTTCATACGTCATCCAAAAGTTAGAAATATTAAATTATTTCTCTTTGAAATTAAAAAAGATTTTTTCATAAATAAAAAGAAACTTATGCTGTTAAACTGGTTGTATAGCTTTATAATTATACGCCGCAGTCATTTATAAGTATTATTAGTCAGTTTAAATATTAGTTACGAACGGAGAAATACGTCCAGGATAGCCTAGTGGACATGGCACCTGCCCGGTAAGCAGAAGGTTGTGGGTTCGATTCCCGCTCCTGGACACTTTTATTTTTCCGTTCGCCATTACTCTTCATATTTTTCACCTTCCATACGTCATCCATTCATATATAGACCATCACTCTTCATATATTCAACCTTTTCATACGTCATCCAAAAGTTAGAAATATTAAATTATTTCTCTTTGAAATTAAAAATGATTTTTCATAAATAAAAAGAAACTTATGCGGTTAAACTGGTTGTATAGCTTTATAATATTTCAGTTGTCTGTGAACGCGCCAACCTTTATCAAAGTTTTATAACATACGAGTATTAATATGTTATAATACGTTGAAAAAGGTTGGCGTTAAACTAACATAAATATTGGTAAGTAAATGATATTTTGATCCTTTGTGTTTGCTAAATTAATTTATAAACCTTTTTGATATCATAAATACATATGATGCACTAGCGCGCCATCTGTTATCAAAATTCGAAACTATTTTAAAGGCGTAAGATTCTTTTTGAAATTAAACAATTTCTACTGCCCTTACTGCAATGGAAAAATTAATGGGATATGTAAAAAAAAGTACAAAAGTGAAATTTTATTGAAATCAGGTAGATAAATTAAGAGAAAGGCATCTTCTGATCGTGTAACTGAAAGTTACTGATGGCTTGTACCATCTGTCGGAATAAATAACAATCATTCGTTGATTTTTAATTATTGCAGAATTGGTCAAATACGCATTCTTGATTATTCAAGATAAATATAAATATGTTGCATTAGCGCGCCATCTGTTATCAAAATTCGAAACTATTATAAACACGTAAGATTCTTTTTGAAATTAAACAACTTCTACTGCCCTTACTGCAATGGAAAAATTAAAGGGAGGGCCTGGCTCATCAGTGGTGAACCCTCCAAGCGGTTTCGCCAGTTTAATCTACCATTATGGTAGATTACCTTCTTTCTCCATTTTATTTGAAAAAGAAAAAATAAACAATATTAAGGTGAAGGGTTTCTTTTAATTTTGATTTTCGCAAGTTTAAGAGCAAAATTTTTACTCTTCAAATTTTCATATTCCTTTTCGAATAATTTTTGGTAACTCTTACTTACATAAAATGGTCCGAAAGAATTGACAATTTTAGTGAAGGAATATTTCATAATACACCTATCCCTCGATTTACACGGTACTTGTTTTACACGTTTTCGCTTTTACACGGTTTTCCAAATAAGTTTTTTTTTTATCGCACTATACTAAATGCTACTGTAATTGAACACATGCGCTGTGTGCACATCTCACGAGGAATCCCGAGCTTAAGTTCTGACTACATATTTTAACCTGTCAATGCATTTTATTTCTGTGTACACCTATCCCCCGATTTACACGTTTTTCTCAGAAACGTATCTACCGTGTAAATCGGGGGATAAGTGTATAGTACAAATAACAATGAGGCTATACACACACTCACAAAATATTCATATTACAATATACACACTGATTATACAAATTACCTCTGCTATATATATTTGAGAAGCTCTTGCCATTGGTATCCATCTTGCTATGTGATAGCCGCCTGTAGAAGGGTTTTTACCCGAAAGCTTGTGCTCGTTTTATATAAAAGACACCTATCTTCCTTATATCGTCTGGTTCATTTCAAACAATATACACACTATTTATTTATTTAGATTTGGTATTATTACCTTGTGTATATAAAGGAATAGTGTATGCTTTCATTGATAAATATCAAAAATATTTTGGGGGTCGGTGGAAGGATGGTCCTTCCACTAAACCGTTGGATTACAACCGCTACGACCCGGGTTCGATTCCCACATTGGGAACTTTTTACTGATGAAAAAAAAAAATGTTCCAATGGCCTTTGATTCTTGTAAAAGTCCAACCCCACCAGCGAGTGCAAGTAACCAAACGGGGCTCTGGCACATTTGTAAGTGCAAAGTCGAACTGCTTTTCACATGTGTAGACATGTGGGGCACTTACAGTAAAAGCAGTCGCCTACTTCTACCCACCATGATTATCATGGCCTGTACCACGTGTACTAGGGATAAGCACAATATATGTATTTTTTGAATCGTTTGGGCGTCATTAAAGGACAACAACAAGCATTTAAACAGATAGAGAAGTATAGAACCTAGAATCGCCTGAGAGTCATTAGAAGAGAGCAACAACAACAATTTGAATAGAAAAAATAATAATTTTTAACGTCTTACCAAACGTTTTATTTTTTGTTTGCTCCTGACGAGGACAAAAGCTTTTTGTCGAAACGTCGAGTTAATAAAAAGATTTACTGGCCTAAGTATTTTTATTTTCAAGATAAAGAGAAGAATTCAATATTTATTAAATCTGAAAACATCATACACATAAGGAACCATTGAATGGGCGGAGATGGATCATGTGAGTAAGAAGCTGGTAGCAGAATGGAATCAACATCCGTGAAATACTCTGTAAAAATCGATAGAACAACCTGGCAACATTGGATCATGATTAGTTCCACTTGATTGGGTTGGTTCGATATTTTCCAATCACAGGTTGTGGTGGTTCACAAGTTCAATATGTTTCACATCATTTTACACCATATGTAACTATGTTATGATGCATTATCGCGCCATCTGTTATGCAAATTCAAAACTATTATAGACGCGTATGATTATTTTTAAAATTAAACTATATTCCATTAGATCCCGTGTGGATCTCATGAAATAAAGTCCGCCCTAGACTGACGAGGGCCATCAGCCCAAAACCATGGTCTCTAGGTGGACGCTTTTCACTTTGCCAAAGCTGTTGTTGTGACTTTGTCACCGACCCGAGGCCGCTAGTTGCGGCGACGGTCAATAGATGGGGTCTAGTTTTGACGTCTATTTTGACGGGAGAGGCTACCTTTTTCTCTTCTATATAGATAATACCGTAACAGAGTTTTCCATTGTAAAGTCCTGAGCTATCTCCTCCGAATATTCTGAACTACACATAACGATCTATATACCAAAATTTTCGTTATTTTTTTCTTCGTATGATAGGCCTGTTTTTATTTTCCTAATGTTAACAGTTATTTTTATTTTTAATTTAATCTATTTTACAATCGTAGATTTTTTGCATTTATCATCATCAATTCCTTTGTTTTGAAATGCGTTCTTTTGTCTTATTACCTTTTACTAATTTATAATATATATTTGATATATATATATATACAATTTGATTATGATTATAATTTGTAAGTACTTTGTTATAGTTTTTCATTTAAATAGAGCTCAATTTTTGTGTATGTTTTCTATTTGCAGTATCTTTCCTAATGTCTTTGGCAACGTTTTTTTTCTCATAAATAGGCTGAGGTTATATTATTTTTCGAATTGTAGATTGAATTATTACTTTTATTCTATAATAATTATCTTTTATAAGTGTTTGTTATAGTTTTTCATTTGAATTTAGCTCCATTTTTGTGTCTTATTTACTTTTTTGCAGTGTCTTTCATAATGCCTGATTTGATTACTTGATCTGTTATAGTTTTCATTTGAATTTAGCTCCATTTTTGTGTCTGATTTTCTTTTTTGCAGTATCTTTCATAATGCCTGATTTCATTAATTGATCTATTATAATTTTCATTTGAATTTTGCTCCATTTTTGTGTCTGATTTTCTTTTTTGCAATTTCTTTCATAATGCCTGATTTGATTACTTGATCTTTTATTTTTTCATTTGAATTTAGCTCCATTTTTGTGTCTGTCGTTTTTTTTTCTTCTCATAAATAGGCTGATGCTGTATTTGTGTACTCAATTGTTGCTTTTTGTGTCTGGTTTCTTTTTTGCAGTCTTTTTTTTAATCCTTTTTTTTTCATCAATTTTTTCCTCACATGCTTGGAATTTTCTTTTTATGCCTGTCCTGGCTTTCAGTTTTATAGTTTTCCTCTGCTTGGTTCTTATTTTACCTTTTTTTTCAGCGTCTTCTGTCATGCCTCGAAAAGGCCGTGGTAGACTCACTCCCCTAACCGCTAGGCGTGCTAATATGACTCGCCGCAGACACAAAACCCCAATTGCTATTTCTCTTGTTTACTTTTTTACCAATGCCTATAATTTTTCACCTGAAATATTTTTTATTTTATTTGTTATTCAATAAACTATTATCACTTATTTTTGGTCTTCTTTTTATTTACTTATTTTACTGGGGGTTGGTGGAAGGATGGTCTAAGCCGTTGGTTTTCGACCGCTACGACCCGGGTTCGATTCCCGCATTGGGCACTTTTTTCTGAAAAAATAAAAAAAAATGCTACAAGTATTCCGATTCTTGCAAAAGTCCAACCCCACCAGCAAGCGCAAGTAATCAAACGGGGCTCTGGCACATTTGTACATGCAAAGTCGAACTGCTTTTCACATGCTTAGACATGTGGTGTACTTACAGTAAAAACAACAGTCGCCTACTCTACCCACCATGATTATCAAGGCCTGTACCACGTGTACTAGGGATAAGCCAAAAAAAAATTATTTTACTCATTGATCTATACATACAATTATTTGCATACAATTATATACATACAGTTTTCTACATTTTTGCGCTCTGCAGTCTAATATGTTGTTAATAATAGGGGTTTTAGACAAATATCAACTGTTGAAATTTGAATTTCCAAAATAGTTGAATTATCGAAAGTGTCGAATTAGTTTGTCATATGATAGGCCGTAGGTCGAGACATCAAAAATGGTCGAATTATCGTGTGTTGAATTAATTAGATTATATTGTATATATACAAAAATATAATTGTTGTTTTTAATGAGGTCTTTTAAATTAATTTATTCCTTTAATATGTTGTCATATCTGCAATTTTTTTTCATTTCCAAAATATTTATTTACACCAGGGGTCTCCAAACTTTCCAGCCTTAGGGCCATACTGATGGGGTCCTTCCAGCCTTAGGGCCATACTGATGGGGTCTTTCCAGCCTTAGGGCCATACTGATTACTCCAGTAAGTTCCGAGGGCCAAGATGACAACACTGCATATTATTAATTTTCCTGTATTAATTGTTATGTTTATTTGTTATTAAATGTTATTATTAATTGTTGCTTTTGTGTGTGATTTAGCAGAATGGAAAAGAAGCGAAAAATTGATAGTGAATGCAGAAAATTCAAAGATCAGTGGAACATTCAGTATTTCGTAATTGAGTCCAGTAACAAGGCGCTATGTTTGATTTGCAATGAAAGCATAGCCGTTCTCAAAGAATATAACATGAAACGTCATTATGAAACAAAACATTCTCAAAATTACTCAAAATATACAGGAATTGTGCGGACAGAAAAATTCGAAGCTTTGAAGCGCGGATTGAAATCGCAGCAATCTTTATTTACAAAAGTCAAAACTGAACAAGAGGCGGCAACTCGTGCCAGCTTTCGTGTGGCTCTTGAAATTGCAAAACATGATCAAGGAATGCATAATTGCAGTAGTCGAAGAAATGTGCCCTGAAAAGGTAAATTTATTAAAAACTGTCAGTATGTCAGCAAACACTGTGGCTCGAAGGGTAGAAAACATCGCTGAAAATATATCCTCTCAACTGTTCGACAAAAATGGACATGTTGAGTGGTTTTCTTTGGCCTTGGATGAGTCAACGGATGTGTCAGATACTGCTCAGGTGTTGATTTATATTAGAGGAGTGGATAAAAGCTATGAAGTGCACGAAGAACTTCTTGATATGTATAGTATTCATGGCACAACTACTGGTACCGATATTTTTAAAGGAGTTGAAATGGCCATTAATAAAAAGAACCTTCGATGGAAAAACTTGAAATGTATTACAACTGATGGAGGCAAAACATGAGTGGGAAAGATAAAGGAGTGGTCGCTCTTGTGTCAAAGGCTGTAGAAAATGACGGCGGCTCAAAACCATTAGTCTTACATTGTATCATTCATCAACAGACTTTGTGCGGAAAATGTTTGGATATGTCTGACGTTCTGAAACCAGTCATATCAACTGTTAATTTCATCAGATCTTTTGGGCTGAATCACCGACAATTCCGACAATTTATTGCAGAGATTGGAGAAACAGACTTACCTTATCATACTGCCGTACGCTGGCTTAGTTGTGGGAAAGTCCTTCAGCGCTTTTTTGAACTTCGAGCAGTGATCGAAATTTTTTTGAATGAAAAGCACCGCCCTCTTACTGAATTACAAAACAACGCATGGCTATGGAAGTTAGCATTCTATGTTGATTTGACAAAACATGTGAACGAACTGAATTTGAGATTGCAAGGAGAAAACCAGCATCTTCCTGATTTATACACTAATATCAAGTCATTCCGGATGAAATTGATACTGTTTCAATCACAACTACGAAGTAAATGTTTTTCACATTTTGAAACATGTGAAATATTCAGCCACACTACTGAGACTGAGTTTCCTATCGATTTTGCAATCGAAACTTTGAGTGCTTTGAAGATAAATTTTGATACTCGTTTCTCGGACTTTGATGCCATTGCGAATCAAATTAAGATTTTTCAGAATCCTTTTGATGCTGACATTGAAACCCTAGCCCCGGAACTTCAAATGGAAATGATTGATCTTCAGTGTAGTGATATAATTAAGAACAAATATGAAAACTCATCTTTGTTGGAATTTTATAAGAGTCTTCCACTGACACAATTTGATAATTTGCATAAATTTGCTCGTGGGCTGTTTTCCGTTTTTGGTACTACTTATTTGTATGAGAAAACCTTCTCCAAAATGAAGTACACAAAAAATGTATACAGATCTAAATTAACTGACGAGCATCTTAAATCTCTTTTAATAATTGGTACAAGTAAAATTAGTCCACAACTACAAACTATTGTCGGTGGAAAATCTCAATTACATACATCTCATTAGCATTTCATATGTCATGTTATAAGGTATGTGTTGTTCATTACTTACAATGTATAAAATGTAAGTTGGATTCATTTCAATAATTTGTTAGTTATTATATGCTGAAGTTAAATTTACTGCATAAATTATACATGTCTTTACTCATTACCATTCTGTGTTTCTTTATCCAACTTATCACAAACATTTTATTTGCTATAAAAAATATTTGTTCTCTAAAAGGAGTTTTCAAGTATGTCTCCGCGGGCCGGACAAAATCTGTCTGCGGGCCGGATGTGGCCCTCGGGCCGTAGTTTGGAGACCCCTGATTTACACTTTCACCAATGCCTATAGGATCTTTGCGATGGAACAGGTATGGTGTTCTAGCGCATGTGCTCTCATGTCCTTGAAGCACATATACTGACAGTACCCAAAGTTGAACACACTGTATAATGTCTGAAATATCTTTGTCCCCTTCGGATACCAACTTTCGCTTCATTCTAGAGAGGCTTTATGTTTCACTAAGGTTGGCTTTTGCTATGACTATAAAGAGGGCTCAAGGCCAAACCTTTGCTACAAGAGCCTGTGTTTACGCACAGACGACTTTATGTGACTTTTTCAAGTGTGCGAACTTTGGATAGCATACATGTAAAGTTGAACCCAAGTATATATAAAATGTAGTTTTTAATTAGGTCATTTAAATTAATTCCTATTATAAATCGTCTCCTCTGAAATATAGTTTGTAAATTTATATTCTGATTTATTTTATTCTTTTTTTTTTCATTTCCAAAATATATATTTACACTTTTCACCAATGCCTAAAGTTTCTCACCTGGAAGAAAAAACTCCGCCTTTGCCGGTCCCAAGCCAGGATGAAAAAGGAGGAGGGGGAGCAGTAACAAGCTCACTAAAAAAACCTGGGCTCAGCTGGCCCGGCTGATAGTACCTTGTAAGGGCTCCTAATCCAGGGATACATTCTTTTGGAGCTAAGTCAGTGGCCTGCCACTGAGTAGTGCTCCCAGTCTTGATGACAAAGGCAGACGCATTCTACTTCACCCAATCATGATGGTTGTTAATTTCAAGCTTTACAAGCTTGACACTCTAATATGATTGAGTGAAGATAAGAAAGGAGAAAAAAATATTTTTTGTATTTTTTTTTTTGGCAATAATCTATTTATTATCAATTAATTTGATTTTGGTCTTTATTTATTATTCCCCTGCTCTATACATACATTTTGTACATTTACAATGTCAGAAGTTTTCTCTGTAATACCTTTTTAGCAGTGAAGTTATATTTGAGCAACAAACAATTGTTGAAATTTAAAATGGTCGAATTATCGATAGTGTTGAATTACAGTTTGTTATATGATAGGCTGTAGGTCAGGACAACAAAACATGGTCGAATTATCGAGGTTATATTGTATATATAAAACTATAAATGTAATTTTAATGAGGGGTCATTTAAATGAATTCATTCCTTTTATATGTTGTCTTATCTGTGATATAGTAGTATTGTTTGCAATTTTATTTGCTGATTTGTATCTTTTTTTTACACTCAAAATATATATTTTTAAACTCTTGAATTACAGTTTGTAGGTAAGGACAACAAAACATGGTCGAATTATCGAGGTTATATTGTATATATAAAACTATAAATGTAGTTTTAATGAGGTCATTTGAATGAATTCATTCCTTTTATATGTAGTCTTATCTGTGATATAGTAGTATTGTTTGCAATTTTATTTGCTGATTTGTGTCTTTTTTTTTTCACTCAAAATATATATTTTTAAACTCTTGAATTACAGTTTTTTATATGATAGGCTGTAGGTCAGGACAACAAAACATGGTTGAATTATCGAGAGTGTCGAATTACAGTTTTTTATATGATAGGCTGTAGGTCAGGACAACAAAACATGGTCGAATTATCGAGAGTGTCTAATTACAGTTTTTTATATGATAGGCTGTAGGTCAGGACAACAAAACATGGTCGAATTATCAATAGTGTCAAATTAAATTTGTTATATAATAGGCTGTAGGTAAGGACAACAAAACATGGTCGAATTATCGAGGTTATATTTTATATATAAAACTATAAATGTAGTTTTAATGAGGTCATTTAAATGAATTCATTCCTTTTATATGTTGTCTTATCTGTGATATAGTAGTATTGTTTGCAATTTTATTTGCTGATTTGTGTCTTTTTTTTTTCACTCAAAATATATATTTTTAAACTCTTCAACCAATACCTATAGTTGCTTTCTTGAAATTGCTTACCAAACACGAGTCAGTGTTTCCTCAGTGTTAACAGTGTGGAGTGTAAGTTTGTGGAGGAGCAAAATAACTTCTTATTGAATTTTTCAATAGCCTTACTCCCAGAAGAATGCCTCCACACCAGTTATACTCTAGGTTGGTGCTATTGTTATGCTTCTGAGAAATTTTAATCTTAAGCAGGGTCTTTACAATGGTACATGTATGGTGATACAGTGCGTGTGCTCTCATGTCCTTGAGGTGCAAATACTGACAGGGGCCAATGTTGGGCACACTGTATTGGTGTCAAAACATCTTTGGCTCCTTCAGATATCAACATTCCCTTCATTCTGAAGAGGCAAGAGTTTCCAATAGGGTTGGCTTTTCCTATGACTATAAATAAGGCTTAAGGCCAAACCTTTGCTAGAGTGAGTTTTTTGCTACAAGAGCCTGCATTTATGCATGGACAGCTCTATGTGGCTTTTTCACGTGTGTGAACTTTGGATGGCATACAAGTAAAGTTGAAGCACAAATACTGACCGGGACCAATGTTGGACACACTATATTGGTGCCAAAAATATATTTTGCTCCTTCAGATATCAGCCTTCCCTTCATTCTTAAGAGGCATCAGTTTTCACTAAAGTTGGCTTTTGCTATGACTATAAATAATATTTGGGTTCTTGCTACATACGCATGGAAAGCTCTATGCGGCTTTTTCACGTGTTTGAACTTTGGACAAAATAGATATAAAGTTGAACCCATGTATGAATAAAAATAGAAATTAATTTTTAATGAGTCCTTTAGATTAATTCCTTTTATAAGTAGTCTCCTCTGCAATATAGTTGACAACCTCTTTTTTCTGATTTATTTTCATAAACTTTTTACTAATGTCTATAGTTTCTTACCTCAAAGGAATTTTTTTGTATTAGTCGTTTGTTAATACACTATTGTCAATTATTTAGATTTTGGACTTTTCTTTATTCACTAAATTCTCCCATTTCTCTATACATAAATTTTGTACATTTTCAGTGGCTATCATCGCCTCTGTAATACCTTTTTACCGGTAAGGTTGTATTTAAACAACAATCGATTGTGTAAATTTGATTTTTAAAATGGTCGAATTATCGGAAGTGTCGAATTATTGATAGTGTCGAATTACAGTTTGTTATATGATAGGCTATAGTTCAGGACATCAAAACATGGTCAATCTATACTTTTAAAGTCTCTGCAGGCCCTTTGGGTAAACCCTGGGCGTTGCCCGGGTCACTCGGCTAGTTATTACAATATTACTATAAAAGGATGATCGAAAAATGTAATATAACAGCAATATGGTAGATTTAACTGGCGAAACCGCTGGGAGGTTTTACCACTGATGAGTCAAGCCCTCCCATTAATTTTTCTATTGCAGTAAGGGCAGTAAAAATTGTTTAATTTTAAAAAGAATCTTACGCGTCTATAATAGGTTCAAATATCCATATGTAGAATGAAGAATGAACTAGTTGTTTGTGAACTTAACGATTTGATTTCCGATAAAAAAAATCATATTTAAAATTCAATTAATTTTGTAAATACATTCTAAACTTTCTACAAATTCTGGATCTCTGATATTTTCATGCGTTGAATAATGTAAATAACTTATGTAAATAAACTTTTCTCCTTGTTTGGCGCAAGTATTCCTTGCGGGATATAGCGCTTTGGAAATAGAATAATTGTAATAATTGGATATGTAGCTATGTTATTATTTTAAAACATATTTGAATAAAAGTCAAATTTGATACAAATAGTTCAATAAAATACTCCCTTGTATCAATATGGAGTAAAGTATCAGGGAAAAATACCTTTTCAAAACATTTTTATTCTCTAGCTTTAGGGTACGAACGTCCTTATACTGGAGATTATACAATGTTTTCTCCTGTAGAAGGGCGTCCGTGCCCGAAAGCTAGAGAATAAAAAGGTTTTTTGAAAAGATAATTTACCCTGGAGGTCTGATATTTTTGCTCAATACAAATAGTTGTTGTTGTTGTCGTGTTCAATGAAGAGCCTCAGATGTCTCCATACATCTCTATCACAGCAGTTGCAATGTCTGCTATCTTGGGTGTGTAAAGCTGCTGTTCTGGTTCCATGTCAATTTTATACTGTTATTGTCGTGTCCAATGAAGAGCCTCAGATGTCTCCATACATCTCTATCACAGAAGTTGCAATGTTCTCTATCTTAGGTGTGTAAAGCTGCTGTTCTGGGTCCATGTCAAATTTCTGTTGTTGTTGTCGTGTCCAATGAAGAGCCTCAGATGTCTTCATACATCTCTATCACAGCAGTAACAATGTCTTCTATCTTGGATGTGTAAAGCTGCTGTTCTGGGTCCATGTCAATTTTCTGTTGTTGTTGTCGTGTCCAATGAAGAGCCTCAGATGTCTCCATGCATCTCTTTTACAGCAGTTGCAATGTCTTCTATCTTGGGTGTGTAAATCTGATGTCCTGGGTCCATGTCAATTTTCTGTTGTAATCGTGTCGAATGAAGAGCCTCAGATATCTCCATACATCTCTATCACAGAATTCACAATGTCCTTTATCTAGTGTGTGTAAAGTTGCTGTTCTGGTTCCATGTCAATTTTCTGTTGTTGTTGTATCCAATAAAGAACCTCAGATGTCTCCATACATCTCTATCACAGAATTCACAATGTCCTTTATCTAGTGTGTGTAAAGCTGCTTTTCTGGTTCCATGTCAATTTTCTGTTGTTGTTGCCGTTTCCAATGAAGAGACTCAGATATCTGCATACATCTCTATCACAGCATTCGCAATGTCTTCTATCTTGTGTGTGTAAAGCTGCTGCCCTGGGTCCATGTCAATTTTCTACTGTTATTGTCGTGTCGAATGAAGAGCCTCAGATGTTCCCATACATCTCTATCACAGCAGTCGCAATGTCCTCTATCTTGGGTGTGTAAAGCTTCTGTTCTGGGTCCATGTCAATTTTCTGTTGTTGATGTGTCCAATGAAGAGCCTCAGATGTCTCCATACATCTCTATCACAGCAGTCGCAATGTCCTCTATCTTGGGTGTGTAAAGCTTCTGTTCTGGGTCCATGTCAATTTTCTGTTGTTGATGTGTCCAATGAAGAGCCTCAGATGTCTCCATACATCTCTATCACATCAATTGCAATGTCTTCTATCTTGGGTGTATAAAGCTGCTCTTCTGGGTCCATGTCAATTTTCTGTTGTTGTTGTGTCCAATGAAGAGCCTCAGATGTCTCCATACATCTCTATCACATCAATTGCAATGTCTTCTATCTTGGGCGTGTAAAGCTGCTGTTCTGGGTCCATCTCAATTTTCTATTGTTGTTGTTGTGTCCAATAAAGAACCTCAGATGTCTCCAGGCATCTCTATCCCAGCAATGTTCTCTATATTGGATGGATACAAATAGTAAACATAGTTTATCGTAAAACCCCTTTAATCACTTAGCCAAAAAAGGGCACATTAGAAATGATCGCACTTAATCATTCAAGATGTTCTTTTCCTTTATACAAAGTAATAAATTCAAAAAGAAATTTCTCGATCTTAACTCAAAAATCTATTTAGAAAACAAACACTTACAAAATAGTATTAAACACTAAAGATAGATCTTTTTTTTATGACATTTCCACAAAAAATGAATTTCAATTTTAATTTTGGGTCGCTAATTGTTTCCACATTTTTCACTAAATTGTTCCGAGATTTTCCCTAAAAAGTAATTAGTAATTCTTTTGTAAAATGGGAATGTGGTAGACACCACGTACTATCGTAGCTTTTATTAAAGATCTATTAGCTGGAAATAACACAGATATTATGTAAAAATCTATCTAATGAATTTTAAAATTGTTTCCACGCCGATCTGCATTTTAAAAATATTCCTTTAATTAAATTGAGACGTTTGTATGTGGATTTTCTACAGTTAAATGATTCTTTCTTTTTATTGTTTATTCCACTTTGGGAAACTTGAAGTCTCTTTTTTTTTGTTTCTTAGGCTTTTACCCCTTTCTTTTGTATTCAAAGTCTTCAAAGGAATCTTAAAGGATCTATATAAGGTTGTACTCTTCACTTTAAATTATTTTATGCTTTAGATAATCATCAGGATTTTTATAGTTTCAGTTTTTTGAGTTCCAATTCTCATATTTGCTTTTCTAAATGGATTATTATATATTCGTTAATTTGAACTTCATGTATAGCTTTGATAATTATCAAATCGTTTAGTGTTTATATATATATATGATAATTTAAACCAATAACCCTATATTATGTAATTTATAACAAGATTGTCATGTTGTATATAGAACTAATTATAAACTACAACTAATTATACGCATAATTGACGTGTGTCCTTGTATCTCCAGATGTAATGTACTGAGGATGAATAAATAAAATATAATAGATTAAAAGCTAAGTTAAGAGCCAAAGAGAGAATCACAAGTGACTTCTAAAGATAGATTGGACCCCGACAGTCTGTCGCCAGTGTCCGGTGTCCATCGACACGTGCATGACCCAATTCTCTTAGTCAGAGCGGTCGTATAAAAAGGCCGCGTAGCAACAGCCAGTTCAGTCCAGTTCCCCATCAGCGCGTCGCCGGTTGTCTCCAAGTTCACCCTCATTCACCATGTAAAACAGTAAGGAATCTTCTATCTCCATCTTTGCTCTTGGCTCGCTTTTTATCTATTCAAGGAACTTTCTTTCAACTGTGTCTCTTCGTTTTTTGTGCGTGGACATTCCCCAGTTTTCCACTCTGCCTCGACCACGACTGCCTGTACCCTGTGAGAACTGTTAAAGGTCCTACAAGGTGCAGCGAGGTACTGGAAAACTCTCCACCCCTGACTGTCCCTCGCGGTTACTACAGGTTTGACCCTCGGTTGCCACAACTTATAGCGAGAGTCGACGAGGTTCTACAATAAGCTTACCAAACCCCAACGTATTATTACAGAGAGTCGTCAGGATCTCAACACAATATTACAGCTAGTCGACAGGATCCCTAATCACAGACAGGATCTCAACACAATATCACAGAGAGTCGTCAGGATCCCTAATCACAGATAAGTCGATTCAACGCGTTATCACAGAGAGTCGACAGGATTACCACAACGAAGGAGACCACAACGAAGAAGGTAAAAAGACTGTCCAGATAGATAGAAGAGCCAAGAAGCAAGATGGAGGAACAAGCACGCCATTCCAACAAAACGACCAAGCAATCTTCCCCCCAACGACACAGCCGAACATCCCGCAAAATAAGCCGGTGAGAAGTTACCCACCTTCGACCTTACAACGCTACCATCCAGACGACATGCCACCATCGCCAAACAGAAGTCACAAGCTTCTACAAGCTCTACAAGACGCCTTCCACGTCATCAGGACAACAACCAAAGACCAAGTCTCCTGACTGAACAATCATAAAAACTGTAAGTTTTTAAAAATCTACTTAACTCTCTCTTCATGCTAACAACTTGATTTTCCATAAATATAATGTTTATTTTTACTGTAATTATTTTTAAATCAAATTTTATCATTTTTATAGCATTTCAATCCAAATTTTAAATATTGTACACCCTCATTTATCAATTTTTACTTATAAATTTTAATTCATTACTTGCAATCTTACAGTTTTAAAAAAATCATATTATATTTAAATTACTCGAATCATAATTCTAAACTTATTTGTGTGTTTCTCTTAATACCTTATTTTTATACCAAAAACACCAATGTCTTAATTAAATATACAAAACTTTGCAAAAAATCTTTGTTATGTTCACTATTTTATGTACACGCCCCATTCAAATTATAAGTCACTATCATGCCATTGCCCTTTTACAAGTATAATTTTCGCACTAACATAATCAACGATTTAAAAAGTATATTCAAATTTTAATAAACATAGATGAAACGCATTTTTTTTAATACAAAAATCGAAAGATACAATATCTTCAAAAGCACAACTAGAAATGTAACTGTCCTTCCCCAAAACAAGTTAAAAATTCCAGTATAGCTACACTCCCTCGTCCTTTTCTTTTTACATGCATAATTATTAATAATTCACACATCCCTCGGAACGAACTTCAACACATTCCCACCTTACTTTCTCCAATTGGCCACATCTATTAACGCGCGATTTAACAACATCCAATTTCGAGGCACACGAGCTCCATATTGTCGCGAACAAAAGAATTCGCAATAAACATGCCACCTCTATAACAATCTGAAAATTCTCGATGTGTTGCGTACAACAACCACCCATGACTAATAAATTTGTTATTTATTCGGAAACTAGATAGATGCTGTACCCAAAAACGAAGACTTCACGTGGCACCTTTCCATACAACACCCACTAGTGTTACACAGCGCACCACAACAATTTTCTCACTTAACAGGCCCAAGACGCCTTCATGCCTGTGACACCTCACCAAAGCGTGTCTACGTTGAAGTCGCACTTTTACGCACATCTAACCTGACATCATTGAATAACATTTTTTATTAAGTCCGCAACATCGTCGAGACACAACGCTTACGAACACCAAGAAAACTATATCTTTCAAATACCCGATTAAATAACCTAATACGTCCTATTACTTTGTGTAAGCAACATAAATCAGGAGATGACGACCGCTGCGTCGGAAAGAACAACAATTATGGCCGCTATGTTGACATCTCCAGTTACAGCCGCCATGTTGACATGACACCTCCAATTCCAGTTCGCCTGTACTAGAAACACGTGATCCAACTCGCGGGACGGATAGATTGCAGCACCTAAAAACTAATTGACTTACCAATAATTACCCAATTTACTTATTAATTTGAACTTTAATATTGAAATATCATAAAACTTTATATCTTCAACTATCATTGTGTGTTTTACAACTTTTACATTGTTTTCACGACCAGTGTGGAATATTTTTTCTAAACTAGAACGCCATCTTTTATATAATGTTAACCCTTTATTGTTATATATTACAATCATCTTCGTCAATGCAATCCATTTTTTAAAGAATCAATCAAGTTATCATTTATTTTATATTTGTATGCTATATGTCTTTGTTTTTCTATACCCCAGCACGCAAAAGAGAAATCATTCTCTACATACCAGCATTGAGGACAAACGAAAAGATCATTTCACATATTCCCAGTTTCAGAGTCATAGAAACACCGATGTTACCAAAGGGATATGACCTAGTTACACACCACAGTTGTAACTTTTATTCCAAAGAGACAATTTTTGTTCCATTTTTCCCTACTTAACATTTATCTAATCATTAATAATCTTTAATTATATAATAACTTTGTATAAAATCTTGAATAATTATTTTTATTTTTATTTTTTTTTTACTTTTCAATTATATAATCAAATTTTTATTCTTCATGATATTATTTTAGTAAGACAAAACATTTAATCCTTTCAATAATCATTTTTTTTTTCAAATTCATTATTATATCTTTTATATTTTACTAATTCATTAATATATCTTTTATATTTTACTAATTCATTATTATATCTTTCATATAGTACATGTTTGATCTTATACACTTATACTTTTTTTTTTATCCGCAATCATATTTTTATCTTTTTATTCACTATATTTTTGTTTAAGTAACTTTATTATATGACAATGTTTATTTATCAGCAACTACCGGGCATACAACAATCGTTTTTCAATAATCCTACTTACTAATCACTTCCCTATACGTTTTGTCACTACCTCTTTCAGCCATTGCTTCGAACGATAGTAGAAACGACAGCACTGCTTGACAATTTTTCTTTTGATTTCGTAATTCAACAAACTCTTTGAAAACACCGTTCCCCAGAAGTACAAGTCTCGACTTTTGGTCTGAACACGTTTCAAAAGTTTATTTCAATCATCCGCAGAGCACATCACCAACGCATGCACAAAGCGTTCACTTTTTTCAATTTTCAATTTTTTTTTAGCTCTAGCGGACCACAATCAACCTTTGATTTCAAGTCAAGTCAGACCACCTACTGTCGCTCCAACAATTCTACTTATCGCATGGCTCTACCACCCCTTTCAATCATATTAAGTCTTTTTCTTCAACAACTTTTCAACCCAATAACCTTACAATTGTGACAAAGCACTGTAACCTTATACAGGATCGCAGGTGAAACATTGCCAAGGAAGACGCACAAGTCTATATCCTCGCTTTGCACCTGGATCTCAGTATTTGATTGTCTGTGCAACACTTACAATTGCATATTCTTCAACCCCTAACCCTTTCCAACGCCCGCCAACAATCTCTTAGAACATCATCATTATTTTTTTTAGCAAACAAAGGTTTTATCTACAGTTCTCTTTTATAATGAATATCATAACTTTTAAATTAAACATAAGTTTTATTTTTTTTAATTTTCAGATATAGCCAAATAAACATCTTGTTATAGCCCTTTACCCTCACAGTTTTAATTAATTAAAAGAAATTTTAATTACTTACCTGTGTTAGAGAGGCTTTACCCGCTTAAACCCGGATAAACCCTTTCACTCACGGGGCCAATCTATGATAATTTAAACCAATAACCCTATATTATGTAATTTATAACAAGATTGTCATGTTGTATATAGAACTAATTATAAACTACAACTAATTATACGCATAATTGACGTGTGTCCTTGTATCTCCAGATGTAATGTACTGAGGATGAATAAATAAAATATAATAGATTAAAAGCTAAGTTAAGAGCCAAAGAGAGAATCACAAGTGACTTCTAAAGATAGATTGGACCCCGACAGTCTGTCGCCAGTGTCCGGTGTCCATCGACACGTGCATGACCCAATTCTCTTAGTCAGAGCGGTCGTATAAAAAGGCCGCGTAGCAACAGCCAGTTCAGTCCAGTTCCCCATCAGCGCGTCGCCGGTTGTCTCCAAGTTCACCCTCATTCACCATGTAAAACAGTAAGGAATCTTCTATCTCCATCTTTGCTCTTGGCTCGCTTTTTATCTATTCAAGGAACTTTCTTTCAACTGTGTCTCTTCGTTTTTTGTGTGTGGACATTCCCCAGTTTTCCACTCTGCCTCGACCACGACTGCCTGTACCCTGTGAGAACTGTTAAAGGTCCTACAAGGTGCAGCGAGGTACTGGAAAACTCTCCACCCCTGACTGTCCCTCGCGGTTACTACAGGTTTGACCCTCGGTTGCCACAACTTATAGCGAGAGTCGACGAGGTTCTACAATAAGCTTACCAAACCCCAACGTATTATTACAGAGAGTCGTCAGGATCTCAACACAATATTACAGCTAGTCGACAGGATCCCTAATCACAGACAGGATCTCAACACAATATCACAGAGAGTCGTCAGGATCCCTAATCACAGATAAGTCGATTCAACGCGTTATCACATATATATATATAAGTGTGTATTTTATATTAGCTAAAGTATCTTCAATGGAATCCTATATATTATCTAATTTGAACTTAATGTACAGCTTAGATACTAGGTTATTATCAATTCTGTGTAGTCGTTAGTTTTTTCTGTATTATTGTGTATTTTCTTAAAGGCTGAAGTCCCTAATGAATATTTAGATATTCTTTTATAATAACTTTATGTACATATTTTAATTAAATAATTAATGCTTTTATAAATTGTCAATTTTTTATTGAATATTTTCTATCATTCCTATGTGTACATAGCTTTGGTTTTAAATCTTGTTCAATTGCCGATTTATTGAATCTTTTTCTTCTCTTAAAGAAGGGCTACGTGCCCGAAAGTTATATATTTGTTAATTCTTTTTTGAAACTTATCCCTCGCGCGCGAAGACTGATATTTTCACCTTAATACTTGTACTTCTCCGTCTCTATATATACATAGAGATTCTCTAACACAAACCTTATATATAAATATTTCAGTGATGCACTAGCGCGCCATCTGTTATCAAAATTCAAAACTATTTTAAAGGCGTAAGATTCTTTTTGAAATTAAACAATTTCTACTGCCCTTACTGCAATGGAAAAATTAATGGAAGGGCCTGGCTCATCAGTGGTGAACCCTCCCAGCGGTTTCGCCAGTTTAATCTACCATACCGCTGTTATATTGCATTTTTGGAACTTCCTTTTATAGTGATACTGTTGATAGACTCTTGGAATGGGTATTTTATTTTTTATTATTTATATTATTTATTTAATAAATATTATCAAATATTTCACTGTAAAATTTATCAAATTTTGTATCTCTCGAATGGTTTATAATTTCTATTGTAAAAAAGAAAAAGACATTTTCTTAGCGTGAAACTGAAAGTTTATGATATCGAAAGCCATCAGCAACTTTCAGTTGCACAATAAGGAGATGCCTTTTTCTTAATATAACCACCTTATCCCAGTATAATCTTTTCACAATTTGTATTATATATCTGTTCACTTCTTACACGCTAAAGTCTTCAATAGATTATTAAATAATTCTTTGAAATTAACTTTATAACTTTATATTCACCTGAGGTTGATTTAAGTTCGAACAAAAGATTTATAAAAATCTAAAATGAATATTTTAAAAGAATTAGAACCATAAATCACGAATGTTACTTCAAAATTTAACGAAAAAAAACTACTAATGTCCTCACTGTATGAAAATATCCGAGGCGCGAAAACTTGAGTTCTTATATAAAAAAACTTTGCCAGTCTCAAGCCCGGATGAAAGAGGAGGAGGGGGAGCAGTAACAAACTCGCTAAAAAACCTGGGCTCAGCTGATAGTACCCTGTAAGCGTTCCAAGGATACAGGAAGAGTCTGTACTCCCTGTTAGGAGCGGCTGCACATGGTGTCTGTTCCTCATGTCAGGGAAGGCCATTTTTTTTTTGGAGCTAAGTCGGCCTGCCACTGAGTAGTGATTCCAGTCTTAATGACAAAGGCAGACACATTCTACTTCACCCAGTTGATTAAGAAAGAAGAAGACGATTTTGATTACCTAAGTAAAGCTAATAACATTATATATACATGGTTAACTGCACAAATAATAATAATATTAGCATAAAGTCAAGTATCTTTTTCATTCTTTTTTATGTTAGGAATATACTAGGCTTCACCCCGATGAGTATGTAGTTTAATTATCTAAGCATTTTTTTTTTGGCTTTAAGAGCTGTTTTTGGCTTTAATAGCTGATTTTTTTTTGTCTTCAATAGGTGTTTTTTTTTATATAGTTTCAAAGCTATTTTTTGGCTTCAATAGCTGCTTTTTGTCTTCAATAGGTGTTTTTTTTATGGTTTCAAGAGCTATTTTTTGGCTTCAAGCGCTGTTTTTGGCTTTAATAGCTGTTTTTTTAATGGTTTCAAGAGCTATTTTTAGCTTCAATAGCTGTTTTTTTATTATCTTCAATAGCTGTTTTTCGTCTTCAATGAATTGTTGCAGGTGAGATCAAACACAGTCCTGCTCACCATCAGCCTGATGAACATTTCTTTGTGAGATTAAATGGTATAAATTCCTGGACATCTTTTTTTTTTTTAAATTAGTTTATGCTTGAACTTGTAGTGTCAATCGAAAATTTGTCAAATGCCTATTGTGTGATCTAAGCATACAGAAATGAAGAATTAATAACTAAATATTAAATTAAATCAATAACGCACCATCTATACACAGAAGTACGCGATCTACGTATTCTTCGTAAATCGCGAAATGCGTGGTGTCGCTGGAGACCCACTGGCGATTCTCCACCAAACTCTGCAGCGCTGGCAGAGGCGCCATATTCATTGTACATAGTTAATATAATCCATATTATCTTTTTTTTTTTAAATTGTCAATTGTCTATACACAGAAAATGAAAATATTTAAGAACAATGTTTCTTTTATATAAAAAAACTTTACTGTTAGGCATAAATTTAAATTTTCATCGTAGTAAGGATAGTAAAGGTTTGTTTTGTCTAAAAGAAACATCCGTACTTAAAGGGGGGGGGGGGGGGCTTTCATTAACAGAATATAAATAAACAGATGTATAACAAATGAAGACATTAAGACACAAATGTTTCTTTTCACAAATAAATCAAACTTCTACTGTCCTTACTGCGAGGATATTCTGATCCTCCTCTACATCCCGGCTCTCCTGGACTCACCTGGCGATGATCCCCTGGCCACCCATCCCCAGGCCCTTCCAACAGTGCAATGTATATGGCGATTTGTATATATTTCGTTTTATGCGTCCATTGGGGCTCAAAAATCATCCATTCTGTTTAACAGCCCCGTAAATAAAGATATTTCCGATTTCTACGAGGATTAAAAAATATGTATATTCTTTAAATTTGATATGGCATTCCAACACACAAAACGCTATATCCTGGCTAAGCATATTTGGGTTGATTTATATTTTTAAACAGAAGCAGTTATAAACATATGAAAAAACAATAGAAAAAAATAAAAGTGGGTCAGGTGTTGATATTAAAAATAAAGAAGGCATTTCCTGACCACGCGCACATGTCCTTTTTTAGATGGCAGAGCGCCATCTAGTGGAGCAAAAATAAACTAAACGTTTATTTAACTTGCTCCGTGATATTTGGCTTACCCAATTTCTTTATAAATCAATAAAAGCCATCCACGAACGCGTTTCGGGCTGTTGGCGCTCGTCAGCGTGGAGTAGGTTGTACCACTGCGACCAAAAAAGATTTTTGGTCCCAGAGGCTTCTTGAAAAACCAAGAAATGGGTATTTAAGGCCAAACTTATAAACATATTATACAAGAAAAACTAAATAAATAAGAGAAACAATAAGATATATAAAATGTTCATACTCTCTAACCTCAACTCTCAATATATGCTAATTAACCAGAATAAAAAATAAATTTAAAAAATTGTGCGAAAATGATTTATTCTCATTAAATATTTGACAAACCTATTTGTTCAATATATATTAAAACTTTTTTCTTTTATATATTGAGAGTTTTCTTATATATTTTTCTAGCGCTCTATTTATTAATACTAATTATTTCTGGATTTTAATAATCAAAAGTTCATTAAAAAACAATATACAAATTTTGAACTAAAAAAAAATATATTTGAAGAAAATAAACACTTATTATCGGCCTCAAAAGAAAATTTGAAACAAGTAAAAAAAAAAAGTGCGAAACTAGCAATATAATGTAGAGAATTTAATAGCAAAAGAAAATTTCAGTATGATGATATTTTTCTAAGCAGCCGATGTTTTTAAAAAGCTAGTTAATTATAGAAGGTTAATATCCCATTTAAAATGTAGATCACGGTTAGGGAAAACTTCACCTGAAATATATTAACAAAGTTTAAAACAAATTTCTCAGAAAATTCTCTCTCTAAGTTTTTCATCGTTAAATTGAATTCTGTAAGGTCGATGAATGAAGTAATTATTGGCGTGATGGGTTGCCGGTTGCATTTTTAATTGAATTATTAGCTCACAGATGCCTTTACTCGGTGGTAAATTATTGTAAAGATAATGTAATCATTGAATTTTTATTGAATTATATAAATTACTCTTTTTAATGATTTTATATACATTTTTTTATTTTGTTATGTTCATATTGTTATCTTTATTGTAATAATTTCTTTAACAATTTTCTTTTCCGTAAAAAATATTTTTGATTCTACTTTTATTAACTTTATAAGCTAGTTTCGAGTATTAATTTGTAATAACCTTTTTTACGCTAATACATCATTTTATAATTGTTCTAATAAAAAGGTACAAAATGATATTTGTGGAAGAGCGATTGCTCGAAGCATATTATACATTTATAATTATATGTATGTCGTAAACCCGGGTAGGCCAACAATTGAGTTGGAAGCAGTCGGGGTTGAGTGGCAAGGCGTGCAGAGTGGGAAGTCCGCACGGAACAGTAAGGACAAAGTGAGGGATCAAAAGACGCTCTCCTAGTACGTCTCATGTGGCACCAGGACCAGGGGAAAGTTGAGGATTAACTGAGGAAAGCTCGGCGTCTTGCATGAAGCCGCGGAGGCAGGAAGGAACCAAAACGGCGGCCACGAGGGCCGCCGTGAGATGACAACGAACCTAGACTCAGCGGGCCTGTCCGAAATTTCCACTGTAGCCTACCTCACTGTCAACATCCGAACCAACGCCCCTTTTTTGTCCCTCCCTGGATCACCCAGGTGTCCGATGGCAATCTGGTGTCACTTAGAGACGACTAGAAAAGACGTCATACTTTATCGCTTACATATCACATTGTTTAAATTACGATATATATATCTTTTTACAATAAAAATATTTACTGGAAGAAGTATATTTCATTCTAAGAACTAGAAATATATATATGTTATGATAAATTAGTCTGATATAGAATTCACTTAGGTTGTTTAAGAATACATAAGTATTTATCTTTTTCAATTAAAAAGGCATATATTGGATCAAAATATCATTTATAGGTAAATTTTATAGGTAAAATAAATGATATTTTGATCCAATATATGCCTTTTTAATTAAAAAAAAAACTTATATATCCTTAAACAACCTAAGCGAATTCTATATCAGACTAATTTATCATAACATATATATATTTCTATATATTTGATCGAAATATCATTTATTTTACCTATAAAATTTACCTATAAATTATATTTTGATCTAATATATGCCTTTTTAATTAGAAAAAAAACTTATGTATTCTTAAACAACCTAAGCAAATTCTATATCAGACTAATTTATCATAACATATATATAATTCTATATATTTGATCAAAATATCATTTATTTTACCCATAAAATTTACCTATAAATGATATTTTGATCCAATATATGCCTTTTTAATTAAAGAATTATTTATGGATTGCTCTCGGTTCAAATTCACATTAATAGGTACCGCTCAACAAGAGCAAACCTGGTTTATGATATTGCAACACTGAATAATAAGTTAAGGTTATTCACATATTAAACAAAATTTTAACGTGGGATTCAATCCCGGTTCATGACTGTCGGGAATCGAGGGTGTTACCCACTCATCCACCGATTTTATCGGATTGCTCTATTTTCAATACATAAGTATGTTCGTGATATTGCAGTCGTGGTAATATTAATAAAATATAATAAAAAATCACAATTAGCTTTAATTATGCTGATAGACATAATTAAAAGGAGAAATACAAAATTCATAATTTGAGAAAGTACTACCTGACTTAAGGCGAGTAGAATGAAGATAATAAAAGATTACTTATTTACATATGTACAGTGAGCCGGCCAACGGGAAAAATCAACAATAGATTTATAAATGGAAAGCCGTTACATCTGGTGGTAGACTTAACAGAGTAGTTTGTTCTAGAAATTATAATTTTAAAAAATAAATAACATTTTTACATAACATATATATATATATAGATATAATATATCAGAAACAATTTATTTTTGAACTCTTGTTTGTGTAAAAATAACATTTTCTACTGCTTTTTGATATTTTGAAATGTATCTAGCATAATGACATAATTACTCAAATTTTAAATACCTTTGTTGCTTCATATACATTTTTCATATATATCGATCATTAATACTTCTTTTATAAACCTTTATTATAATTTCATTGATAATTTTACTTTTGTTATCATCGCTTTTAGAAAGACATTCAGTTTTGTTGAAAATATGCGTAGTTAACATATCTATCTTTTTAAATCACTAATATAGGATTAACTTTATAAATTCTATATAATGTGAAAATACGAGGGGCATCCAATAAATAAGTTTCCCTATTTTTTAACAAATAAACAACATTATTTACAATTATGCAGTTATTTTATTTTCATTATACAACTCATAGACTACTTCTCTACATAATCACCATTTCTGTCCAAACATTTTTGGTACCGTTGTAGCAATTTTTTGATACCACTGTTGTACCAAGCCGTGTCCTGTCTTCGTAGCCAGTTGTTCGCCTCCGCCTGCACTTCGTCATCATTCAAAACATCAAACATGATTGTTCCAATCGAAGAGTGTCCAATTTCGATTCCAGGAGGCAGTCGAATCATTATTTCGTCAATGGTGACGCGGCGATCTGCTTCCATCACATTCCGAAAAGCAGCAACGGCTGCATTGTCCGTAGCATTAACGGGCCTGCCGCTTCGCTCGTCATCATGCAGGTTTTGCCATCCTTCCAAGAATCATGAACGCCATCGGCGAACCATTTGGATGCTCATACATCCTTCACCATACACTGACACAAAATTGCGATGAATATTGACCGCAGTTCCATTTTTGGCCGTGAAAAAACGAATTACAAAACGGAGTTCGCAAGTTGCAGCGGTTGCTGCTTTTCGGAATGTGATGGAAGCAGATCGCCGCGTCACCATTGACGAAATAATGATTCGACTGCCTCCTGGAATCGAAATTGGACGCTCTTCGATTGGAACAATCATGTTTGATGTTTTGAATGATGACGAAGTGCAGGCGGAGGCGAACCACTGGCTACGAAGACAGGACACGGCTTGGTACAACAGTGGTATCAAAAAATTGCTACAACGGTACCAAAAATGTTCGGACAGAAATGGTGATTATGTAGAGAAGTAGTCTATGAGTTGTATAATGAAAATAAAATAACTGCATAATTGTAAATAATGTTGTTTATTTGTTAAAAAATAGGGAAACTTATTTATTGGATGGCCCTCGTAACTAATGTGTAATATTTCCTCGAATAATTGAAAATAAAAGCTACTTGACGGTAAATAATTATCTTTTTTTTTATCACGACTGCACCTTCAACCCTTTATCTTATCGATCCTTTGTCTTATCAACCCTTTATCTAACAACAACAAACAAATTATTCATAATATATCTCTCTATATATAGTTGTTATCTAATAGCGTTAATTATTATTCATATTTATGTACCCGTGTAGAAGAGCAAAGATGTACGAAAGCTTGAGATTACATTAATAAAAATAAAAGAAATTAATCTTCAGAGAACTTATAATTTTATTCAAAGTATTATGTTAATAAAATTAATAAATACACCTATCCCCCGATTTACACGGTACTTGTTTTACACGTTTTCGCTTTTACACGGTTTTCCAAATAAGTTTTTGTTTTGTTTTTATCGCACTATACTAAATGCTACTGTGATTGAACACATGCGCTGTTGAAACACATCTCACGAGGAATCCCGTGCTTATGTGCTGACTACATATTTTAACCTGTCAATGCATTTTATTTTTATTTCTGTGTACACCTATCCCCCGATTTACACGTTTTTCTCAGGAACGTATCTACCGTGTAAATCGGGGGATAGGTGTATATACATTTTTAAAAAATTGGCAAAATAAATGGTAACTTCACAGCACTCTCAATGTACATTTTACGTGATCCGTACGTATCCATATAACATGATAAAAATGGTGTTTGTATTGTTCAAACGAATATAGATATACTATAGAGATAATGTTAACAAACAGTAGAATATATGATGTACTAACACGCCATCTGTTATCAAAATTAGAAACTATTTTAAAGGCGTAAGATTCTTTTTGAAATTAAATAATTTCTACTGCCCTTACTGCAATGGAAACATTAATGGGAGGGCCTGGCTCATCAGTAATGAACCCTCCCTGCGGTTTCGCCAGTTTAATCTACCATACCGCTGTTATATTGCATTTTTGGAACTTCCTTTTATAGTGATACTGTTGCTAGACTCTTGGAATGGGTATTTTAGAAGAACTATGGACATAAGCTTTAAGAAAGTAGAATTACATGCATTTATAAATATATAATATGCTTCGAGCAATCGCTCTTCCACAAATATCAAATTGTTTCTTTTATTAGAACATTTATAATATGATGCATTAGCGCGCCATCTGTTATCAAAATTCGAAACTATTTTAAAGGCGTATAATATGTAGATAAATTATGCAACTTGCTTGTCAACATAAAATGTTACAATTGTAGTTAAGAAAGAAAAGGTAAAAAGATGCTGAAATGGGACCAAAAGACGCGATAATTGAATCCCAGTTTTCCACCACGGGAGAACACCCGATCTTCTGACAGAATTGGGTTTCCCAATGTGGCCGATTCCTAATTGTGTTACCGCTTCGGTCCTTCAGCTCTTATTAGAGGCCGGATTGTCCCGCCGAGTTGCTCGACTCCATTTTTATTCCGCTACATCGTCTGCTTCACCTTTTTTTTTCTTCTGTCTATTAATTATCATCATCATTTATGTATATTTTAAAACTCTTTTGATAACATATTACTCTCTTTCTCTCTTTCCATATAACCATATATAATATTATATATAAATATATATTTGAATTCATTTTATATAAATTTTGAGAAAAACTAATATTTCAAATTTTTACTTAGTAATTGTAACGAAAATTATTTTTCATCCTATCACATGTCAAGGTAATTCAAATAAAATATATTTATTGATCTCCCTCTCTCTTTCTATCATTTATTTATATTTAATATAATATTTGATAAAGCACAATTCGGATTATAGATTATAATACTAGAAAATAAGACCTAATCCAAATAATTTAATAGTGTGTGATGTTTCGGTAACAGCATTGTCACCATCATCATTCTGTTACTGAAACGTTACACACTAATAAATTAATTGGATTAGGTCTTATTTTCTTGTATTAAATACATTAATCAAAGATATGAAATAATACTCTGTGAAATATATATATATATTTTTATATTTGACCAATGTAGCGAGAAGTATTTATATAATTTTAATTATCGTCTGGAAATAAATGTTTGTTTTATTTTTCTTCATAATTTATATTTATATCCAAATATATATCTTCATTGAAAAATAGTTGTGAATAATTATACTTGAATAAAAGACAAAATATAAAGATTTGCAAAAATTTCATTTTTATTGAAAAGGAACGAGGCAATCTTTCAGTGTACACGCTTTATCAGGTTAATATCCCAGCAAACATCTGCAAAAATACATATATAGAATATAGATTCATACACACAATAAATAAAACCAAATGAAAAAAAATATATATATGTGATATGATCCTGTCGACTCTTTCTGTGATATGATCCTATCGACTTTCAGTGTGGCATTATGATAATAATGTGGGGAGAGAGAAATAAGGAAACAACAAGTTTGGAAGATGGGACCCAGCAAACCGAGAGAGAGAGGTAGCGCGTGGGGCTGTCACTGCGGAACGAACGTCTTGTGTGGCCACCACCCCCCCCCCCCCCCCCCCCCCACCCCGACTATCTAAAAATAGTCCGGCAGGGTTCCCAACAAAGCCCCCTCCGGCATGTGGTCAGTGGTTTAAAATGGCCGTAACTTAGTTTTCTATCGACGTCTCTCTCTCGTTTACTGTAGGTTTACTTTATTATTCCTGGAAGAGCATATATTATGACATATATATGTCGTAAACCCGGGTAAGAGCCAACAAGTGAGTTGGAAGCAGTCGGGGTTGAGTGGCAAGGCGTGCAGAGTGGGAAGTCCGCACGGGACAGTAAGGACAAAGTTTGGGATCAAAAGACGCTCTCCCAGAACGTCTGAAGTCGCACCAAGACCAGGGGAAAGTTGAGGATTAACTGAGGAAAGTTCGGCGTCCTACATGAAGCCGCGGGGGCAGAGAGGAACCAAAACGGCGGCCACGAGGGCCGCCGTGAGATGACCACGGACCTAGTACTGAGCGAGCCTGTCAGAAAGTCAACTGTAACCTAACTAGCTGTCAACATCCGGACCAAAGCCCCTTTTTGTCCCTCTCTGGATCCCCCGGGTGTTGATGCTCACTGTGTGTCAGTCTTATGTTGGTCATCCTTCCCTCCCCCGGGTGTCCGGTGGCAAGCTGGTGTCACTTTAGACGAGTAGAAAAGACGCCATACTTTATTACTTAGATATCACATTGTTTAAATTACGATATACTTGTATATATATATATATATGTAAATGTTTCCATGTACTCATGTAGAAGGGCAGAGATGACCGAAGGTAGATCTTCTGTTTATGCTGTTATTATCTTTGGAGATTAAAGATTCTAGAATGAGTCTATTGTTTTTGGAGAATATGTTATGTGACATCTTGTAGGTTGAATTGATGACCTGTAGAATTTTCGTGCTGGAATATTAAGGATTTGTTGGTTTCTGTTATTACGGCTATGTTCTTTAACTCTTATGTCTATTGATCTCCTGGTATCTCCTATGTAAGAGACGGCAGGAGATGGAGTATATGGCGTTCTGCTTGTTTCTCTACTCTCTATTAATGTTCGAACTACAGATTTATACACGTTTTTGCCATTTCCATAACATAATCTGCAAATGAAATAGACTCAAAAACCACAAAAAGCCTTTTTAAAGAACACTCGTCTCATACAGAATTCTCCCAGATACAGAAGTAAGTTTACAGTTGTTTACGAACTTTTGGGACAAATTTTAATTAAAAAATATATATTGTAAAAATAGAGGCTGCCTGGCCTGCATTCATAGTTCTTCAAATTAAAGATACTTCTGCCAGTAAATCTTTTTTATAAAAAAAAAATTTAATGGCCGAAATATCTTTAATTTAAAGAAAAAAATATATAGTTATTTTTATATTGCCTATATTTTAATTCTATCAAATAAATGTAAATAACAATTTTAAAGTAGTGAGATATAAACAAAATAAAGATCACCTATCAGAAATAAAATATCAGACGATACGCTATATCCTTGGCAGACGACTGGCAAATGTCCAAAACATCTTCAATAGCAGACGATCTTTGTTACAAGTTGTTTTTGTCCAATCGGAACGTTTAGCGTCCATTGAAGGGGAAACCCCTGGATAATAGCTCTATCTAGTGCTTGATAAAGTTGCTCGATTATTGGTGGAGATATGTCACGTGATTGTTTTATCTTCTTTTTCTTATTTTTCAGCTGACATCAGATGATTATGGAACATGTAAAGCGGATATCATATTAGAATTCGAAACTATTTTTGCGTTGTTGGTTGACAAAGAATAACTTCGTGGGTACAAAGGATCTTTATAACTTTATTTAGGCCTAATCGATAAAAAAAATATTAAAAAGAGTGTAAAAATTAAACAAGAATAAATAAAACAGCAGTTACAAACTCACCAACTGCAGCACGGTGAAGGAAAACTAGAGAAGAAAAGGAGACAGAAGTTCGTAGAACCTTCTAGAATCTTCCAGGAAGTACACCGGCGTCTGCGGTAAGCAGCAGTCCGACCTCTTGAGACAGCAGCGTTTGCTTGGAGTACACCACGTAGCTTCGTTCTTCTTCCCCTTTTGCATGAGTTCCTCATCTCTATATATCCTGGAGTAGATCTTTCCAGAACGGTCATGGTTGGTTAGCCAATCAGAAAGCCTCCAGCACTGAGCCTTGCGCAATCGCTTCTGATTGGCCAATCAGTTGTTCTCCGATTTTTCAACATTTTTTGAACGTTCTAAAACATTCTCTTCTGGAATGCGCCATTTATTTTTCAACGTAACACTATAATAGATTCGTATGATTCTTTTTAAATTTAAACAATTTTCTACTTCCCTTACTGCAATGAAAAATTAATAGGAGGGTCAAATAAAAGACTCAATTTAATGTTTGCGGAAGAGTGATTGCTTGAAGCATATTTTATATTAATAATTTTATGTATTTCTACTGTCCTCAAAGCTTATGTCCATATTTCATCATAGATACCATCTTCCAGTTGTCGGCGTAGAGTATCGGTATGAAAGGAAAACCGAAAAATGCAATATAACAGCGGTATTGAGTAAAATTAATCATGCCTCTAGGTAAAAGTATCTTTTCAATGCATTTTTATTCTCTAGCTTTCAGGTACGAACGCCCTTCTACAGGAGTAAACCTGAAATATAATAATGTAAATAATCATAAATATTTATTATATCAGGTTTTCTCCCGTAGAAGGGCGTCCGTACCTAAAAGCTAGAGAATAAAAATGTTTTGAAAAGATACTTTTTCCTGGAGGTCTGATTAATTTTACTGAATATTGATACAAGGGATTATTTTATAGAGTAGCAGCAGTATGGTAGATTAAACTGGCGAAACTGCTGGGAGGGTTTACAACTGATGAGCCAAGCACTCCCATTAAATTTTCATTGCAGTAAGGGCAGTAGATATTGTTTACCTTTTAAAAGAATCATTCACGTCTATAATAGTTTCGAATTCTTATAACGGATGGCTCGCTAGAGTAGTGTATCCTATATTAGTATATAGAGATAAAATTATAAACAATTGGCTGAGGGAAAAGTTTCTTTTAATCGCGACAACATATACAGGGTGTACCAGGTAAATTGGGAATTTCAACAATGGTATTTTAACTGAAATTTTTTGCAAGTAAAAATTAAAATATCCGAATGAAATTTGACACAGTAGTAGATAAAAGGATATCGTTTTTATTTATTCAATGTAGTTTCCATTATTAGCTACAACAGTCTCGAGGCGAGTGCGGAATGAAGCACAGGCCTTGGCGACGATGTCATTGTCCATTTGGGTCATCACCGTGTGAACTGCTTTCTTGACAGACTGGATGGTGATATGAGGAGCTTTGTTGACATCTCTCTCAACAACGCCCCATACATAGTAGTCGAGGGGATTGCAATCTGGAGAATTAGGGGGCCAAATATCAGGACCCCAGTGACTAGGGACGTTAAGTGTCAGCCACGATTGTGTCTTTTTTGCCTTATGGGCTGGAGCTGAGTCCTGTTGGAAGACATACTTCCTTCCTGCGGCCACCATGTCCATCCAAGGCTTCACAATGGTCTCCAGAACATTGATGTAGGTGTCAGCGTTCATCCTAAGGCCATTCTCAAAGAAATGGGAAGGCATGACATCACCTTCACTGCTGATAACGCCAAGGACCATTACGGAGGCAGGAAATTTCGTGTGCATCACGACAGGTATCTCTGAGGGGTCTTTACAGATCCAGCGATCATTCCTGGGATTTACCTTTTGGTCCACGTCAAAGTTCTTTTCGTCAGAGAAGAACCTTAGCATGCCAAAAGAGTCGTGTTTCAGGTTGTTGAGGAGGGCAGCAGCCTTTCCTTTTCTGTTATTCTTCATATTCTCAGTCCGCAACTGACCTTTCCGAAGGGCATAAGACTCGAGACCAAGGTCCTCATGGATAGTTCTGACAATTGTCATAGAGCCAACGTCCATTTCCTTGGCTATGGCCCTCATGCTCTTCCCAGGGTTTCCATCAATCTCCTCCTTGACATTTTTGACAAATTCTTCGCCTCTTACCCTGTTCGATCGACGCGAGTGCTTTTTCCTTGTAGCTATCCCCTCTTTGTTACTGTAGGCCTCATCAAACTGCTTCTTGACACGATAAATAGTGGTTTTGGGCAACTTAAGAAAATCCACTATCTCTTTGGGGCTCCTTCCGGCGCGCAGAGCAACGATGATGGCAGCTCGATTTTCAAATTCTCGATTACTCTTCATCACTACACTGCGCACACATGTACTGTTGCATTTTACATGAATATGGCTACGTAATGAAAAAAAAACAAGTTTTTAATCTCAAGTAGTTTTTGTTTTATGGACTGTCAAAGTTAGTCCCAATTTACCTGGTACACCCTGTATATAGATATATTGTAAGGTGCGATGTGTAAATATGTTTTATTTGCATTTAATTGAATATAATGATACTTGGAAAACTTATGATTGGTTATTATAAATTTACATCATAACAAATTATGTTTAAAACTTTACTAAAAAGTATATTTAATGTTTTATTAATGTTACATTGAAAAGTAACGGTGAAATATAACCCTAAAATATATTATGTATTCTAAAAAAAAAAACGGAATTCGTTTTTTAATCAAAAAATTTAATAAAAGATTAATTAGGTACACATGTTCAATATTAATTCTTCCCCAGGAATGAGATCAATTTCTTTTCAGACGTTCAAATCGATTAAAGATCCAGACGATTTCCGGGCCTTAATTAGAACAGACGAATAAATGTAATCCGCCATTTTTATGTCCAGAAATAAAATGAATGTTTTATTAAATACGGTGTCGAATTTAATCACAGAATCTATTCACTTGAGCTCTCTTAAGGTGATGGAGCTAACTCTAACAAATATATTCGACTGAATTTCTCAAATGTAATCGTCTGAAATATTTATTGAATAGGAAACGAACGCCTTTTAATATCTCGATCACAAAGAATTTTATAAATTTAATAACTCTTAAATATTTCTTATTTAACAAATAGAAAATAAAGATAAATTGGGAATATAAATAAATAGTCAATGTCGACATTTAAGAATAACATTATAAATCTATTAATTATAAATTTTACACAAATAAATATTCTGGCAATGCGTTTCTTTTAAATATCATCAAATATTATCTCTACAGACCTGCTGCAATGATACGAGTAATTGAATGAGAGGGCTTGGCTCATCAGTAGTGAACACTCTCAGCGGTTTCGCCAAATTAATCTCTAGACCGCTCTACTATTGTATTGGATTGGTTTGGAATATACCCTGTATTTTCTATGGAAGGCAGCTTAGGGGTGTTTAGTGAACTATGGACATAAGCTTATAGGTCTGTAGAGGTACATACATAAAATTTCAAGGTATTGCATCGAGCATAGCTCTTCCGCAAAATATGTTTTTACAACATTGATGATATTTAAAAGAAACACATTGCTAGAAAATCTATTTGTGTAAAATTTTAACGATAGATGACAATTAAATTTAATTTACTAATTATAAATTTAGGATAGGAAACTATTTTTATACATCATATAAAGAAAATTTTAGCTTTTAAAATTCGAAATGATATTTATTATATTTTTTATATTAAAATTATTGATTTATTGTAATTTTAAATTTAAATTGAATCTACTAGAATATTGGTGTCTTCTCGTATCTCTCAATATATTTATATGTATTGTTGCATCATGGCTAATGAACCTATTTTATTTTAATTTGTAATATTATTTTTCATATATTTTAAATTCAAATTTATATTTTATATTTACCTATTTTATTAAACAGAATATATGTATTATAAACAGAATATATGTATTATAGAGTCCCCATTTGTATTTAGGTAACGTTGTGTGACTTCACTGCTCTCTTTGATGTGAGAAATAAATAAATTATTCTGGAGGCTACTTAACGTTATCTCATTATTCCCTTATATAAATTTGTAGGATGATTGAAACACGCTCTGGTAAGATACAAGACCCGGCACAGGAGAGAATCAAGGTTGAAGAGTCTACCAAGCCGCAAACTGGTGCAACAGTATTTACAACAATAAAAATCTTAATTAAGACCTTTTGGTCTTATACAGATTCTCCGAGCAGAAAAGGGTATATACAGGAATAACAGTAATAGTAACATTATTCAACAATGTTATGTGTTTATAAATTTATTTATATAAAAAATAGACACTTCGGCCAGTTGGAGTTTTTTTTATTTTCTCAACGTTTCGACAAAAATCTTTTGTCTTCGTCAGGAGAAGTAAATAAAATAAATAAACAAATAAGTAAATAGAACAATTTTTAACGCCTTGCCAAATGCTTTATTTTATTTACTTCTCCTGACGAAGACAAAAGATTTTTGTTGAAACGTTGAGAAAATAAAAACCTCCAACTGGCCGAAGTGTCTTTTTTTTATATAAATATGAATGCCGGCCAGGCAGCCTCTATCTTTACGATTTATAAATTTAATTACCATCTAGCGATACAATGTGTAACTAATATTTTGGCAATGTGTTTCTTTTCAAATATATAATCAAAAATATATGCAAATCATTGCTTGTAAGGTCTGTAGAGATATTTGATTATATATGTGAAAAGAAACACATTTCCAGAAATTATATTTAAAAATGTTATGTATGTTTATGGAGGTCGGTGAAAGGGTATTCTAAACCGTTGGTTTTCGACCGCTACGACCTGGGATCAAACCCCTCATTGGGCACTTTTTTTCTAATGAAAAAAAAATGCTCCAATGGCCCCTGATTCTTGCAAAAGTCCAACCCCACCAGCAAGTGCAAGTAATCAAACGGGGCTATGGCACATTTTTAAGTGCAAATGTCGAACAGCTTTTCACATATGTAGATATGTGGTGTACTTAGAGTAAAAGCAGTCGCCAACTTCTATCCACCATGATTATCATGGTCTGTACCATGTGTGTACTATGTGGTGACGTTTATTCGCGTTCTTATTGACAATCTACAGTCACGTGACTATAACCAGCTAATGAGCATTGAGATCATTAGCCAATCAGTGTGTAGAGTTTCTTTTACCTCGGAAAGTTCGTTAAATAAACGATATTCTATATTGAATACAAATGTATCGCTGGATTCTCTAGAAAGCTCTATCTTATATGAAGATTGTCCTGGTTTTCAAGACCATAGAATCGACAATAATTTGATAGTAACAGATCCAAGTATTTTTATTTCCAGTAAAGATATGTATAAAAATTTCAATACCTTTTGTAGATATATTTTAAATTATAAAGCAACAAATATATTTTAAGAAACTGATAATTATCAGATAATTGCCAGACAATTCTTTCTTTTGTACACAGTTCTTTTTTCTCGTATTTTCTCTCTCTTTCTTATTGTTAACATCATAAGACTATTCTATTCACGGCCTAAAATTATAGTATATATATGTATAGACAAATGTAAAGACATACATGTATGACAGCGTAAGTGTCCCTAGGGGGACATAGCGCTTTAAATTGAAATAAAATAAAATTTTAAAAATCCTATTATAGTTATTTTATTTTTTGGAAATATTAAAAATATATTTATCAATTTTACCTATACTTTAAATACCGTTAACTCTATCGTACCGTAAATTTTCGTTATAGCTGCATATATATGACACACGGGTATAACGAAAATTCATATACAGTTAAACCTGTCTATAGCGCCCCCTCTAAATAGCGCCTTCCTCTCTATAGCGCCTGATTTTAAATACATAGTACTATTCGCTTTACATTAAAAGTGACCTGTCTATAGCAACCCCTCACTTATAGCACCCTATTTTGGTGAGTCCCAAGAGGGGGTGCTATAGACAGGTTTAACTTTATATTGTTATATCATGTTTTATACGCCCCTCCATTTATACAAAATACTTTTATGATATTTTAAACAGATTATGTGTAATATATCAATCCTTTTTATAGTTTCATTCCTTTTGTAGGAAAGAACAAATGTCAGTACTTGATGCTGATGCGCGCTTTGGCAAAATACAAAATAAATCAACATAAAAGATAGAAAAATGTCAAATATGCGAAAATCATGTCCAGCAATGGCCGCAGCCTTGCTGAAAATTGACATGAACCCTGAACAGCAGCTTTACACACCCAAGATAGAGGACATTGCGACTGCTGTAATAGAGATGAATGGAGACAGCTGAGGCTCTTCATTGGACACGACAGCACAACAGAAAATTGACATAGACCCAGAAAGATGCCTTTTCAAAATGTTTTAAATCATGGGAGAAGAGATGGAAATTATGTATAGATGCGGGAGGGGACTATTTTGAAAATACTAATAAAAATATTTTTAATCATTCTATTTTTTCTTTATTTTAACCAGTCTCATTATTTATTGGACACACCTTGCTTACAAGGTGTTTGAATTTTTCCGAGAAGATGATAGGCGAACAGCCATGTCGAAATATTGTATTTTAATAAATATTTTGATCCAAAATATGTCCTTAATTTAATATATATATTCCTAGTATTATTATTAAATTTGAATAGGAATTAAAATTGTGTGTGTAATTTGATTTGTTTTTAATGAAAAATAATTAAAATTATTCATATTATCTTCTAAATTTATTTAGTGTTACATATTTACAAATACTTAACAGATGTTGTAAAGGTGAAACGAACTTTTTCTCAAAGAATAATTATTAAAACATGAATACATTAGACGAACATGATATTAGACACATGATTGTTCAGAAACAAAGAGCCAGCTAACGTATTTCTCTGTCACAATGAACAAACGCTAATCGATTTGAGATAAATGACAAGCCAGATTTTTGTGTCCAACTTCTATGATTAATTAATAGAAACGGCTGAGTCGAAGTCGTTTCTTTCTACATCGCTCCGTGTCACCATTGGTTTCTTTACGTCACTTCCTGGAACGTAATTGTCTCGTCTGCCTGTTTTTCTTCATCGTCTGACTTGATTACTCTGTGACGAGGGCATTTTCGAAATGGTTTTTATTGACTTTACTGAGAAGCTTATTTCCGAGGTATTTTACAATTTATATATATATTTTTAAATATAAATATGTATATATATATATATACATATATTTAAATTTTGAAAATAGAACAATCCATAAATAAATCTTTAATTAAAAAAGCATATATTGGATTAAAATATCATTTATTTTACTAACTGTGTCCACACTCAGGGCGGCTTGTAGCACCTGATAAGATCCAGACGTCCCTTCAGAGAAAGCTTCATCTCTTGTAAATAATTTTCTTTATTTTAAATCTAATTTTTAAACTTCACTTTGCTGTTAACTAAGTGTCAATAAACTTGTTTAAATTGTCATTGTTAAATTCTCTCTACTTATTATTAGTTTTTTATTATTATTTCGAGCTAATCCACGTATATACATACAACGATTTAAATAATGGAAACAGTAAAAATGAGTATCTCCGAATTGTTGCTAGGGTCATTTTTGACAAAACCCTGCTCTTGCATCATCAAACCCTGCTCTTTTTAATACAATTGAATCATTAGAATTTTAGATCACACATGAATATACAGAAATAAAAACAATATTTTCTCTATAATTAAATACACTAGGTATTTTTTAAATATGGCTCTTCAATCTCACGCCAATGTGATCGCAATTATTACAATCAGGAGACGCCTTCACTCTTAATTTATCTACTTGATATAAATACAAATTTTCACTTATGAACTGTTTTTCACGAAATAAAATATGAATTTTAATAAATCCGAATATATTATAATTAACACAAAGCAATAACGCACCATCTATATATATAAAATGAAAGGATTTAAAAGCACGAATGTTTCTTTTATATACATATAATACAAACTTCTACTGTCCTTACTGCGATGAATTATGTATAAAAGAAACATTCGTGCTTTTGAATCCTTTCATTTTATATTATACTTAATATATATTTTATTTTTGCTTATCCCTAGTACACGTGGCCATGATAATCATGGTGGGTAGTTAGCGACTGTTTTTACTGTAAGCGCACTACATGTCTACACATGTGAAAGCAGTTCGACTTTGCACTTTAAAATGTGCCAGAGCCCCGTTTGGTTACTTGCACTTGCTGGTGGGGTTGGACTTTTGCAAGAATCGGGGGCCATTGGAGCATTTTTTTTAAACAGAAAAAGTGTCCAATGCGGGAATCGAACCCGGGTCGTAGCGGTCGAAAACCAAACGGTTTAACCAGCCTTCCACCGACCCCCCATACTTAATATATAAATCGTAATAACTTTTTATAAAAATACTTTTACAAAAGTAATAAATATATTTGAAATTTATAAATAGAAATACGGAAATAAGTCAATTAACTTATTTTCTAACGGCAGTTCATCATATATCTCCTGTGTTAACAAAATTGTTGAATGCTTGTATTGGACTTAATTATTATCCGGAGGCCTGGAGAAAGTCAGCAGTAATGATTATAAAAAAACCTAATAAAGAAAATTATAAAGATCCGAAAGCCTACCGCCCTATAAGCTTGTCTTCTAATTTAGGTAAAATTTTTGAAAGTCTAATTCATATTGAACTTTTAAATCATATTAATAGTAATAATGTTATGCATCCTGCTCAACATGGATTTACACAAGAAAAATCAACAATCTCTGCTTTACAAGAAATAACTAAATTAAGTCTTCTGAAAAGAGAAACAGAAAATACGGCAATAGTAACAGTTAGAAATAAATTAACACAAAGCAATAACGCGCCATCTATACATATAAAATAAAAGGATTTAAAAGCGCGAATGTTTCTTTTATACATAAAAAGAACTTCTACTGTCCTTACTGCGATGAAAAAATATATTGGGAGGGCTTGGCTCATCAGTGGTGAACCCTCCCAGCGGTTTCGCCAATTTAATCCACCAGACCGCTTCTCAGAGCTCTAATACTGTATTGGATCATTCTGCTTTTATATGCTACACTGAAGGATGGAATCTTAGAAATGGTTTTCAAGTAAACTATGGACATAAGCTTATAGGACAGTAGAATTACATTCAAATATTTGCTTCGAGCAATGCTCTTCAGCAAACTATAAACACAAGGCCAGTTAGAAATAAATTAACACAAAGCAATAACGACTGCAGTAACGACAAAGATGGCGCGTTATTGCTTTGTGTTAATTTATTTCTAACTGGCCTTGTGTTTATAGTTTGCTGAAGAGCATTGCTCGAAGCAAATATTTGAATGTAATTCTACTGTCCTATAAGCTTATGTCCATAGTTTACTTGAAAACCATTTCTAAGATTGCATCCTTCAGTGTAGCATATAAAAGCAGAATGATCCAATACAGTATTAGAGCTCTGAGAAGCGGTCTGGTGGATTAAATTGGCGAAACCGCTGGGAGGGTTCATCACTGATGAGCCAAGCCCTCCCAATATATTTTTTCATCGCAGTAAGGACAGTAGAAGTTCTTTTTATGTATAAAAGAAACATTCGCGCTTTTAAATCCTTTTATTTTAATAGTAACAGTGGACATCAGCGGAGTTTCGACAACGCATGGCATCCGGCAATTCTCCAACAATTGGACAAGGCAAATTTTCCAGCTATACTTATAAAAATAATTAATTCTTACTTTGAAGACCGGAGTGTAGAGTTTAAATATACTAATGTAAAGTGTATAAAAAAGATAAATAAGGGATGTCCCCAGGGTGGTATTATTTCTCCTATTCTTTGGAATATATTACTTAATGATTTCAACTTATCTTTTAACGAAAGTTTTGCTAGAGTAATTGCTTTCGCGGACGATGTGACATTTGTGGTATGGAGTTCAAACATCTATGATCTTCAGTATAATATTACCAAATGTTTAATAAAAATCAAAGCCTGCTGTGAAAGGGTAAAACTTTCACTAAGTCCAAACAAAACAGGTATACTCTATCTACATAACTATGAAAAATTGCCCATTAATTTTGATGGAAAAATAATTCAACCATCAGAAACTGTTAAAATTTTGGGAGTAATTTTTAAAAATCATAGACAAAGGAATAAGATTAATTTTGGAACACATGTTGACAATATAATTATGAAAGCTACGAAACTTAAGAATATATTATTCTCATTATGTGCACGTACTTGGGGCATTGATACTCGGCGTAGATTGATCTTATATAAAGCTATGATACGCTCTACAATAAGCTATGCATCAAATATTTGGTTTCCTTTTATCACTGCAGCAAAAAGATCCAAGTTGAATTCTATACAATATCAAATTCATATTAGATGCATTCATGCTTATAGGACTTCATCTTCTTACATCACACATATACTAGCGAAAACCCCTTTACTGTCCGATTATCTTGAATTATTACAAACAAAGTATAATATGACAAATTCTCTCACAGATCGAACACTCAAAAATCCCCTTCAAAAAAAATTGAACAAACTATATCTGGATCTAAAATTTAAGTTTTATCTTTCTCAATCTAATGAACTGTTCAAGAAATTCTTTCCAATTGCTGTCCCAAATTTCATTTCTTCTGATAAATTCACTACTTTATTCTTAACTGGCAAAGGACCCTTCTTAAGTTTCCTATTCAAACTGAATGCTATCAATGATCCAACATGTGAATGCCGCTTAGATGTTGAATCACCAGAGCATCTTCTTTTATCTTGCCCTCTGCTAATCAAATTGTATGTAGATACTTTGAAACATTACCAAATTCTCTTTGTGTATATACTCTATCTTATGAGAACTTTGCTAAGTTTAGAACTATTTGTACAATAATTTAAAAAACAATACTAATCCATCGTGTAAATAATTAATCATATATATGTAAATAATACTAGCACAGCACAATAGTCCTTTGGACTTCGTGCTTTTGTAACAATAAATAAATATAAACGGTTTAACCAGCCTTCCACCGACCCCCTATACTTAATATATAAATCGTAATAACTTTTTATAAAAAACTAGCGGATGTACCCGGCTTCGCCCGGGTTTTACCCGAGTAAAGGTTTGTGTAACGAATCTCTCGATAAAGTGAACATTTTTTCCCGGTCCCTTGAAAAATACTCGATAAGTTGAATAAAATCAATATTAATTGGTTCCCTCGGTAATTGGAAGTTAAAGGAATAGTATCTTGCCTTGGAATTGTATCATTATTCTTGTCTCAAATAAATTGCCGTGTCATCCTGAATTTTGTCTTTCCTAATTTTCTACATTACAAAATCATCGTATCATCATGATAATATTTAGAGCAGATTGTTGAATTATAACAGATAAATTAGAATATTTATCTTGATTATTTTAAAGCGAAAAGTTATTTCAAAAATTTTATTTGCTAAAAACCTTCCCAGTACTATACTAAATAACTTCCCAAAGTTTCATGGCGTTCCAATGAGTGGTTTGGTCAGGCAATAAAGGACAAACAGACCACACACACACACATACATTCATTTTTATATATATAGATACTTTTACAAAAGTAATAACTATATTTGAAATTTATAAATAGAAACACGGAAATAAGTCAATTAACATATTTTCTAACAATTTTATGAGCTATTTTTTAAATTTGTATATAAAACAATTATTAGATAATAAAAATGCATATATTGTATTGAATAAAATATTTATTTGCCAATATTTCGGTTGGCCAAACACTAAACATTAATCAAGGCATTACATTTTTGTATGAACAAACTCAGCGCCGCATAATGTTATAATATCACAGTTGAAAGAATTTTTAAAATATAAAGTAGGTGGGGGAAATTTGTGCATGCAAAATAATATTATAAAAGTTATATAAATTATTATAAAACAATATAATTTATTTTTGAAATTTGTAATTTAATATGTTTATACGTTAGATATAAAAGTTTATATATTCGAATGGGGCTATATATATATTCCAAAAATGAAAATGTCAACACGGCTCCAATATGGCGAAAAGTAATTAGTGAGCAGACGATGGTAAGTCTATAAGAAAAGAAAGATCAACTTGACAACATGGCACTTATCCTGTGTTTGAAACCTTGAGACTTGTAATTACAAGAATCCTTCTGTGATTGGGATTAAGTCAAAGTACCAATTACCCTCGTTAATTTTACCTCTAATTATACCCGGTAACATTGTATTATACAACATAATACACTATTCCATACAATACTTCTTTCATAGAGCATTTCTTACCATATATACTGATGTGTGTATTGCAGCAAAGTATTTATTATTTTAATAACAGAGTATCATTTTTTATGTTTATATTTTTCTATTCTGTAAACTTCCCTCATTGCTTATCTTTTGTTTATCATTCATAGTTTGTTCTTGCCTTGAATAAATTGCTGTGTCATCCTGAAGTTTGTCTTTCCTAATTTTCCACGTGGCATTTTGGTGAAAATGATGGGTAGGTTAGGAAAGACAAACTGAAGATAGCCGAAAAGACCTAGAGGCCATGGGTGCTGTGTTCTATATTTTCGGTGACTGGCTCCAGGATTCCACAGCCTTGTCAAAGCCAAGACTTCCTTACAAGATAACAATGTCCCTAAAGACGACAAAGACGCTCTTCACGCCGCAAGAAAAAGGATACAAAGGTACTTGGGACAAAGTTCCAAGACCTCGATGGAATCCTTGGCAGAAGCACGTCAGATCCATGTCAGTAACTACAATAATTGCAAGCTGTGGGTCACAACTCCCATAGGGAAGGAACTATGTAACAAAGTATTTATTATTTTATTAAAAGAGTATCATTTTAAGGTTTATATTTTGCTACTCTTTTAACTTCCCTCGTTGTGTGTGTGCTTATCTTTGCTTATAATTCATAGTTTGTTCTTGTGCCTTGAATAAATTGCTGTGTCACCCCGAAATTTGTCTTCCCTAATTTTCCACGTGGCAATATGTTAGGAAACAAACTTTAAAATTATATTTTGATAAAATCTCAAAATATTTCAAATATTCACATAAAGAAGAAAGTCTAATTAATTTATAAACATTAAGCCTTCAGGGAAAAGTTTCTTTTAACAAATATTTTATTTATAAATATATCTAGCTTTCGAGCAAGACGGCCCTTCTTATGGATACCTAATGTTTGTATTATAATATTGATTAAAAGGATTATTTTATCGAATTATCGAAAGAAGTCTAATATATCAACCGAATTCACATCTTATCGAATAGCACTATTTTGCATATTTACGAATGTTTTCGATTATGCAAATCATATGATATCTGAATACATTTTGATCAGGATTAATGAAATATATTTATAATATTGTAACAAAGTATTTATTAATATTTTAATTTTTATTAACAGAGAGTGGTCATTTTTATGTTTATATTTTGCTACTCTGTAAATTTCCCTCGTGGCTTATCTTTTGTTTACCATTCATAGTTTGTCCTTGCCTGAAATAAATTGTTTTCTCCTCCTGAAGTTTTTGTCTTTCCTAATTTTCACGTGACAATATTGAATTTAAAATAAGTTTGTTTCTTAGCTTCTAAATATTGTAGTAAAGGACGCTTGATAAACCAAAAAAGTCCAAAAAAGGAAATTTTTGTCCTCCACTATAAACTCGAGATGAGATTTTTCAAATGGTATCTAAAGCCCAAAAACAAAAGATTTTTATCGAAACTTCAAGAAAAATAAAAAAAAAATTAACCGAAGTATCTCTTATATACATGTATATTTACATATATACATATATTATATACATGTATATTTAAGATAATACTATGAATTGTTTTGATTTTGATTAAATTTAATGGATTATATTTTTAAAATTTCGGGAATTTATTTTTTGAAACAATTTAAAAACATATAGTAAATGAAAATATTAAGACACGAATGTTCCTTCACACATAAATCAAACTTCTACTGTCCTTACTGCGATGAAAAATATTGCGAAGGCTTGTCTTATCAGTGGTGAACCTTCACAGCAGTTTCGTCAATTCAATCTACCAGACTGCTTCTTTAGAGTTCTAATACTGTATTGGATCATTTTGATTTTATATGTTGCACTGAAGGGTGGTATCTTAGAAATGGTATTTAGGCAAACTATGGACATAAGCTTTTAGGACAGTAGAATTACATATGAGATATAGTAGAAGACTAAAAAAGAAGTTCCCAAACCCGCAACAAGCAGCGCAACAGTGTGAGTGTTCTAATAAAATTGGTGGTTGTTGGTTTAAAGGAGGGAGAATCCAAAATAGACCTATGTACAGGGAGAGAGAGAAGCTATGCGTGACACCGCCACGTCCTCTAAAAGCAGCAGCACCTCTTACCTACAGAGCTTTCCTTCACATTCTCTTCTAGAAATAGGAAAAAATGGGGGGGATACAGAAAGGTTTTGTTTGTTAAACAACAAAATCATGGTAGAACAACAGAAGAAATGGGGGAGGTTGTTGTTGTTGTTTATAGGAGAACGATAGCGGATACATACCATTTGTGTTGTGTATATATATATAATATATGTATGTATAATTATGTACAGGAGGGGAGGAGGAGGAATGTGCCCTTTATGAACACATATATATATATCGTTTTGAAAATAGAGCAATCCATATTTAATTCTTTCGATAATAAAATGCATATATTGTATTGAATAAAATATTTATTTGACAATATTTCGTTTGGCTGAACGCCAAACCTTTATCAAGGCATTACATTTTTGTATAAACAAACTCAGCGCCGCATAGTGTTATAATATCACAGTTGAAAGAATTTTTAAAATACAAAGTAGATGGGGGAAATTTTATGAATTTTATATTATTTTCTTAATACAAAATTCCCGTATCGGGATGTTTATAATTTTTTACGAGGACTAGGTCACCAATCTCGAAATGCGGGGCTTGATGACCTTCATCATATCTTTGTTTGTCCCTTTCATGTTTAAGCTGTGTTCTGCTGAAGGCAAGTTGCCTAGCTTTTTGTACGTCGAGAACGGGTTGTAATGGGTTTTTAATTCTGGTGGGATGCTATTAAACATCAAAAAGATCGGTGGGAAACCTGTGACGGTGTGCGGGGATTGATTATAGATTTGGACAACTTGTTTAATTAATTTGGTCCAGGATGTCTTGGGGTTTTCGAGATATAGTAACCTTAGCTTTCCAGTGATTGTGGCGTTCAGTCGTTCTATCAATCCGTTAGCTTGCGGATTGTTACTGGTGGTAAGTAGTGGATGTATACCGCGAGATAGCAGAAATTTGCGGAATTTTTCGGAGGTGAATGCGGGCGCTCTATCCGAAATAAAATAGGATAGACCTCATTATTTTTTCTCCTTTAATTTTTAAAGATATTTAACTTATTCTGATAGTAACTTTTATAATAATTTTAAATGCACAAATTTCCCCCATCTACTTTGTATTTTTAAATTTATTTAAACTGTGATATTATAACACTATGCGGCGCTGAGTTTGTTTATATAAAAATGTAATGTCTTGATAAAGGTTTGGTGTTCAGCCAACCGAAATATTGGCAAATAAATATTTTATTAAATCCGATATATGCCTTTTTATTATCTAATATATATATAATGTTTGAAAGTGTGAAAAGAAAATGTAAAAATTGTACATGGATAACGTAGTTAAATTAAAAAAATACCTCTTCTGATATTTTTCACCATCTGCTCGAAAAAGACTGAAATGCACGTGGTTAGTTTTTCTTTATTAATCAATAAAGAGTATTCGGCAAATTCTGGAATAATTTTAAAAATCAAAGATTAATTGATATATTTATTCCGACAGACGGCGCAAGCCATCAGAAACTTTTAGTTGAGATGCTTAGTTAGATGCTTTTTCTTAATATAAGTATAATGTGTACAAATATACAAGTATAATATATTGTATAATATGTATGTATGCATGGTAAAAATGCTTCCTTAAAATGTTATATTTTTAAATGGTGCTATGAGTATATTTTCTATCTGTAATATACAGGTAAAAATAATTTTAATAAAATATCAAAGAGAAATCATAAATATATATAAAAACTGAATAGAAAAATTGATATAAAGTGATATTTAATTAAAAAGACATATATTGGATCAAAATATCATTTATTTTATCAATATTTCAGTTGGCTGAACGCCAACTTTTATGAAGATATTATAACATTTTAATGTGTGTCAACAACAAACTCAGCGCCACATAACGTCAATATGTTATAACACCTTGATAAAGGTTGTCGTTCAGCCAACTGAAATATTGATAAAATAAATGATATTTTGATCCAATATATGCCTTTTTAATTAAAGATTTATTGATGGATTGCTCTATTTTCAAAAATAAAGTGATATATTAATGCTATTTTTCTTAATTATTTATTAATATTTTCTTTTTGACAATTCTGTTACCTACTCTACTACAATTATTGTAAATAGTTTTACGAGCAATTATCCAGATCGGATATAGCGTTTCTTATTTGCAACTGGTAATAAATAAATTACCAAAATAATCTATTACCAAAGGAATATATTACCAAAAGAATTTATTAAATATGTCTACAAAATATTTTAAGAGAAATACTTTAAATTTTATATAAATTCTAAAAAATAATTTGTTCTAAATAAAAAATTTCAAGAATTTTTTTGGAAAAGACCAACGGTACTTCCACACAGAAAATTAAATAAATTCCACGGAGTAAAATGTAATAAAGTAAAATAATTTAAAAGAAAGATGACTTACCTTATTTAATTACACTGAAGGAAATATTTGAGTTTTGCTCACTGAGAGATAATTTTATTCTATAAATCCCTGAGTACTCAAAGAAATATCCCATTAATTACATAAAATATTCGAATATACCTGTGTATCTTGAATTATATGTGACACCCACTTTTTTTTTAATAAGTCAATATATTTTTTAAAATTATTAATCAACCAAGCGCTATTTTAAAATATTTGTGCCTATTACAGAGTAAACAAACAAAAAATAAATGAAATTTAGGTTAAATATTTATAGATTTACTTGTTAATAAAAAGCAATAACACGCTAATGAAGACATTAAGACGCGAATGTTTCTTTTCACAAACAAATCAAACTTTTATCATTCTTACTGCGATGAAAAAATAATGGGAGGTCTTGGCTCATCAGTGGTTAAACCTCCTAGCGGCTCCCAGTATTTTTGCGCTGTTTAGAAAAAAAAAAACTTTTTCAAATAGAAAACAATGAATTCAGCGTAGTGTTTAGTAATATTTAACATTAATTTCGTTTCTGAAGATCATAAAATATATTAAAAGTGACAATAACCAAATGCTTATTACTATTGTAAGATACTTTAGGTTAATCTGTTTCTATCTTTTCTTTTCATTTATTTTGTTGCTGTTGCATGTAATTTACACAGAATTTTTCAGTTATAGAGGAATTTTCAATATTATATTTTATGTATATTCTATTACTGTAAAGAAATTTTTAAGCTGAAAATAGAATTGTATCATGCAGTGTTTCAATCCGAAAGTGTATGTACTAAAATTAATTCATTTTCTGGCCAAGAGATGGCGCAAGGAATTTGAGAAAAGGAAAGATGGATAATAAGGGAATAGCGTGAGTAGGTAGATGAATAACGTATCATCATAAATAAGAAAATAGAGGAAGATTATACCAATTATAATGGAATATTTAGAACGACATCAACATAATGTGTTTAGTGTTAGCAAATATTGTACAGTATAAATCAGCCTGCTTACTGAGTAGTGTTTCCATTCTTAATGACAAAATCATACGCATTGTTCTGTTTTCCTGTTTATGCTGTTATATTAATTGGAAACGAGAGATTCTAAGAGTAACCGTTGATATTTGTTCTTAATATTTTTGTAGTGGCATTTCGTTTCTGTTATGTTGAATTGGTGACCGGTCTGTGCAATATGTTGATAGATCATTGAACGTTGGTCTTTTTTTCTGATATTTCTGTTGTGTTCGTTAAGTCTAATTTGTATCGATCTTCCTGTCTTATCTATGTAGGCAGCATTGCAGTCTTGGCATTGAATTGAGTAAATTGCATTGGTTTGAAGTTTAGGTTCCAGTTGTTTTTCAGATTTAGTTATGGGATTTCTAAGAAGTTGACCTATAGATTGATGGTTACTAAAATACGTTTGAATTCCTTGTCTGCGAAGAATATGGGCTATTTTTTCATTACATTTTGAATAAGGGAGAATGCATTTTTTCTATATACTTTAGCTGCTCTATGTGGCGAGGAGTTAAAACTGTGTTTATTGATAAATTGTGAAGAAAAACCTCTTAGGTTCTTGAGGATATTTTTCCAGCTTCTTGAAAACTGGCAGGGAACAAAGGGTTTGAATTCTTTTAGTGAGCGTTTTGACAACTGTTATTTTATGTCCTATTGGATTATATGATCTGAAGTGTAAATATGAAGGTTTTGTTTATAATATACTGAAGTATGATATCTTTCATGAGTTCTAATTACTAGAAGGTATGGTAGTACTTGATTGATTTCAGTTTCCATAGTATATTTAAGGTGGCTATTATACTTATGAAAGGTTTCCAAGATCTCATCCTCGTGGTGATATACACAAAATATGTCATCAACATATCTCCACCACATTTTTATTCTCAGATTTTTCTGATCATTGATTCATTTATCCAGTCTGCTCATGATCATGAACAAAGAAACTTATGCTGGGAATTTTTTTTTATTTATTTATCCAAATATATATAGAATAATTGTATAGGTCGCCAATATGAAAGAGAATTTTCAGAGAGAAAAATAAAAGAGAGAGAAGTAGAATATTCACAAATAAATTATATAGAATTCCTTTTACAAAATCAATTCTTTATTGTACTATCAGTCTAAAATGTTGCTATAAATTTGCACAACAAGTGCGCACACGTGTTAAAAAGAAAGTGTAAAGATTTAAGATGATATGCAAAAAAAGGAAGTAAATAGGATTGGGACCAACCACCTATCCAATTAACGTAACTTGTGTTCCACATACAAAGGATGACAGCTTGATTTGGCCGACGCAATTTGATTATCAAAATTGGATTAAATTCTTAAAATTGGCGGAGAGAAAACTTTGGGGCAAGTTTTGACGAGTAATCTTAGAAATTTTCACCTTTTTTTTTACCCCCCTTCAAGTTATCTGCCAGGTCAGAGTTTATTAAAATATTTATCAGGAAAAAAACCTTGATGGCTTGAAACCTATTAGACTTAAGAATCTTTCGATAATCTATATAGGAGGAGCTACTACATGTATATATATATAATATATATTATAAATAAAAAGAGATTTCTGTTGATTTTTGATTATCTTGAGGATTATGCTATGTCAATGCAGTCGTGGTTAAATTCTTGAAATTATATACTAAAAATAGTCTTGATCAGTAATTGCTTTAATTAAACTTAAGAAATATATAAAAACATAATTTGATAAAAGTACTGCCTGTCTTAAGTCGAGTAGAACAAGGAAAACAAAAGATTATTTACATAATATACAAAAGGTTTGAGCCGGCCATCGGGAAACCACAACAATGAGTTTTTATAGGGGAAGTGTGACCTCTGACGGTCGATTTAACAGAGTATTTGAATCTATGAAATATAATTTTAAATAAAATAATATTTTAATATAACATATATATATATATATATGTGTGTGTGGTAGAATCATATATAATAGATCTCTATGGTACAGATTGACTCTAATTCCGTTAGAAATAAATACAATCTATTTAACGTCTAGAGATCTCCCAATTTAATAGAAGTTATTTCTCGAGCTCCCATTGGCTGATTTTCTGGCTAATTAGAGAACCTCTCTTCTTTAGGCCTAACCTAACTTAATTGATTTGATGGCTTGTAAAGCCATAAATAATTGATAGGGGCTAATGATTTCATGGAAAGATTATATTGATGTTGGCTTTTATAACTTCTATCTTTCTGGATAGCCCTAATTAGTGCAATTTATAGTTTTATATAATTAGGTAAGTCATTAGATGAAAAATAAGTTATCTTCTGTTGTTTTGTAGGACGTCAACCTCTATGTTAACCTCAAGTTTTGTTGTCAACGTTTAGTTAGTGTGATTTGTTTTATGAAACATGGTATTGTCACGGTAGAGATGACAAGTATTCCAAATATTGAATTAAAAATAATTTATTAATTCCATATATAGAATTCTGAATGTTATAATGATTTTATAAAATTAATGAAGCTTCCAGGGTTAAGTTTCTTATGCAACTTTTTATTTTCAAAATTTCGGACTTGTCAGTCCTTTAACAGGATTATCAAGTATAACAACTTAATAATAAATACATTTTTATATACACGTTATTATATTCATACAAGAATAACCGGCTTCTCCCGAGAAATCCCCCGAGTGAAGTATCCTTCATACTGAAAGTACATAAATAATAAATACTATAAGTGCCATAGAATAGCAATACAGAAGTGACACATAAACTACAGGAAAAAAAGTGTGTAATGGCAAAAATTGTATTATATTAGTTTAGGTATTTGATTTAATTATTTTTTGCAATCCATTTAGTTGTTTCAAAATTAATATAGTTTAAATAGACGGCAGCTTTTCCACCAAACCCCCATTAACCTTTGAAATTGCCTGAGTTGAGTGACTGTAAAGAATCCTGACTGCGATGCCCATCTTCTCAGTAAGAATTTAAAAAAAAAAAGGTTTATAAAAAAAAATAATCCAAAATACTGGCATGTAAATATTTTTCTGTAAAAAAATAAAAGAGCATATGGAAATATTAGGCAAACATATGTGTTCGCTAATGATTGCGACTGCATTTTAAACGATTTTTAAAAAGAGATTTAAACAAATAAAGGTCAGAACAAAAATTAATAAAAAATATGAAATCCATTATTTACATACATTCACAAAAGCAAACGATGACAGAATTGATGACTCTGATACTTGATATATACATATTCTAAATACCTACTATATACTTAGATAAAATAAAAAGTAGCACCCTAGTAACCCTGGAAGCTCATTTATTTAATAATATTATATATCAGGGAAAAACGTTTATTTATAATGAATATACAAGTAAGTATATACAAGCATTTTATTTTTATTTTTTGCTTATCCCTAGTACACGTGGTACAGGTCATTTATAATCTTGGTGGGTAGAAGTAGGCGACTGCTTTTACTGTAAGTGCACAACATGTCTACATGTGAAAATCAGTTCGACTTTGTACTTACAAATGTGCCGTTTGTTTACTTGCACCCGCTGGTGGGGTTGGACTTTTGAAAGAATCGGGTGCCATTGGAGCATTTTTTGACATTTATTGACCTTTGGTGTATTTAAAGTATAAACAGAAAGAGCGATCTTTCAACAATTGGCCAATTATAGTATATTTCAGCATGTGATGTAATTGAATAAAACATATATTGCATTCATATACTCTGTATATTATTAAATACTATGGGAAATTTATAAATTATCAGGATAAAATATTATAAATAGAATATCCTTTTTTTTTCTACCTTTTTAAAAATATAATAGTATTTTTATAAATATTATATAATACATTATTGAAGGGCTTTATATATGTAATGTTTTAAGAAACGCTATTATATTCATAAATAAATCATATTTAATAAGAACATGTACACAAAATATATTTCAAGAAAGTTAAACTACACCAATACCTCGCTTTGCGTCGTTTCGTTTTGCGTTTTTTTCGAAGTTGCGACGCTGCTTAATTTTTACTGATTTTCACTGTGCATCGTTAGATTTTCGAAGTTGTGTTGTTTTGGATTCGAGTCTTTAATTTTATTTTTTTTATTTTATTTTTTCCTAAAATATGGCAACACCTTTGTTTTTGATTGCGCCATGCCATCAAAATTTTATTTTCACTTTGCGTCATGCTTTTTTGGAACGTAACCCCGACGCAAAGCGAGGTATGGGTGTATATATATATTATATAAAATAATTAGATTTTCTGTTTGATTTTGGAATTGTATGGTATAGTAATGCAGTCATGATTAAAATCTTGAAAGTATCACAATAAAAATGGTTTTAAACTCACCTAATTTAAATTCGTTACTAAGAAACCCCATAACAAAGAACAATACCATTTATTATCCTTCCAATATTAAGAATGCCATATACTCCATAGAATGCAACGAATGCAAAACCAAATATGTCGGCGAAACCGGCAGACATTTAAATATAAGAGTATCAGAACATAAACGAAATATCGATAATCAAGACAGTAGATCTTTAGTATACCAACATATAAGAGAAACAGGCCATTCCTTCTCCCTATCAGAACCAAAGACCCATTACTCCAACATCCCCAATAGACTACAGAGACTAATAATAGAATCCATCATATCCAGAAAGCACAATAGCATCAACAGAAGAATAGATATTCCGGAAATTTATAACATTATATTCCCTGAGCCCAGCCCATAACCTCCAAGTGAAGCACGCGCAACAGAAGCCCGCGTTGATCGTGCTTTTAAAGCAAATGTAAACAGAAAATTGACTTTATTTAATTTTAAATCATATTTCATTGGCGTGTTAATCATATGAAGCATTTTCTCCCGTAGAAGGGCGTACTTGCCCGAAAGCTCGAGATTTTTTAAATAAAAAATATTTTTAAAAGAAACTTTTCCCTGGAGGCTTTATGTTTTTATTTTAATTTGATCGAAAAATGGTTTTGATCAGTAATTGCTTTAATTGAGCTTATGGAATATATATTAAAAAAAAACATAATTTGATAAAAGCACTGCCTGGTTTAAGGCGAGTAGAACAAGGAAAAACAAAATATTATTTACATAATGTACAAAGTTTTGAGCCGGCCATCGGGAAAGAACAACAATGAGTTTTTCTAGGGGAAGCGTGACCTCTGGCGGTCGACTTAACAGGTGTATTTGTATCTTTGAAATATAATTTTAAATAGAATGCTATTTTAATATAACATATATACACATTGAAATAAACTGAAGACTATTTAAAAGACAATATGGTTATATATAGAAAATTTATGTATTTGATATATGGGAAAACTAAATTAATATATTTGATTTTTATTTATTTATACAGTGATATAGGACAGGGTGGAGAAGAGGCGGTTGAGTAGATCCTTAAGAAAGAAACAGGAATTGGACGAGTGGCCATTTTGTCAGGATCCTCCGTGGACATAGGAGAAGAGGGCAGGCAGCTACGACAGAGATCAGTTTCCAAGATGATGATGTGAGGAGTTTATAGTTGGTTAGATTGATGGATAGTTAGTCAGAAGATTCGGTCTTGGGGAAGTGGGATGAGGGATCGGTGAAGATAAGCTTGAATCCCAGTTGTACATCAGGAATAAAGGGGGCATTGTTTCAAGATAACAGCAGCAAAAGTAATAGATTTTCGGGATCAAAGGTTAGGATCATGTATAGATGCTCAGTAGCATCAGCGAAGGGCTTAGTTCAAGATACACAATAACAACAGCAATAGTTTTAGTTGCATATGTTCAGAGATAAGAAAAATCTCGAGATACGTTTCATAATCATGCAACAAAAAGAGGCTTAGTTCCAGCTCTTCAGAGATTCTCAGGTCATTTTAATCATAGGTTAGGGAATTTCTTGAGAGTTCCAGATACTCAGCAACCACATATACTTAGCGTTGAAAGACATTTCTTGATATAAATATGATCACGTTAAGAGAAATTTCTTGGGTTCCAATTTGATCATCAAGGCATTAAGCGAGAGCATCATGAGCTTGGGAGCAGACTGCCTGACTACAGCTTCATAGAGGAATAGTGGCCATTAGAATGGAAATGAGGTTGGCTAATAAGGGAGATGAATTTTGAAAAAAAAATCCAATCCTAAAAAAAATATTTTGATAAAAATACCAATCCATAAAAAAAAATATCGATAAAACTGTCAATCAAATATATATTTAAAAATAAATTTAGAAATACAAAAAGCCAATGATATATAAAAATAATTTTGATAGAAATGCCAATGCTATAAAAAATGGAAAAAAACTCTAGAAAAACCTCTCTCTAAAAAACTCTAAATAACTTCCCCTATAATCCCTAGCACTAAAATAAACCCCAACCCCCCATACCACTGTCACCCCCCAACTGTGCAACTTATAGAAATAAAAAGGGTTAGTTATAAGCCACCAACTGAACCTAAACAACCTATCTAAAAAATGGTTAGTAAAAAAAACTAATCCGTAAACGCTAACCGAAATCAAAAGATAAAAAAACCCTACCCAAAAACAAAAAACTATAAACCCTGGAACTTTCATCTCCGTATTTGACCGCACTCAATTCAAGGAACTTTGAATCAACTGTAACAATGGAATATTGCTTGGTTACTATAGGATATTTGAAATATAAGAATTTTTATTCTTTCCTTTCAATTATTTCCCAAATAGAAATGAATAATTTTCGACATATGGGGATAAAACATACACATGATTTAAAACTGTATACTTCACTGAGGTATAAAAAATAAAAAAGTGTGTGGATACCAAAATATTCGTGGAAAAAACAGAAGTAATACAATTTATACCTTTGAAAATTGAACACAAACTAATACCTACAGAATATTAAAATCTGAATTTACAGATTTTACAACTGGACTCAGTACAAGAGATGAATTAGGTGTATATATATGTGGTTAGTCAAAAATGAAAATAATAAATTTGAGTTAAAATGCAACCCATCAAATAAGTTTATACAAAAAAGGGTTTTGAAAATAGAGCAATCCATAAATTTCGTCCAAATTTTTATAATACTTAATTTGTTACAAACCACGGAAATTTCAAAAGTTTTTAAAATAGAATAAAGGTAGTGGAGGATTAAAGTTGCTTTTGTGGTATTGAGGAACAAACCTCAAGACATCTACTGATCGATTGCCAAACATTTCAAGATTATAGAATGAAGAATGAACTAGTTGTTTGTGAACTTAACGATTTAATTTCCGATAAAAAAATCATATTTAAAGTTCAATTCATTTTGTAAATACATTCTAAACTTTCTACAAAATCTAGATCTCTAATGTTTTCATGTGTTGAATAATGTAAATAACTTATGTAAATAAACTTTTATCCTTGTTTGGCGCAAGTATCCCTTGCGAGATATAGCGCTTTGGAAATAAAATAAATGTTAAATAAATCTTTGATTAAAAAGGGTGTACCTGGATCTGTAGAGAATTAAAAATTCTCTTGTAAATTAAGTTTACTGTACAATAAATTGATAAAGACGGAGCAATCTCTCGAAATATTTTGAGAAAAAAAAATTGTTTCCTTTCTTTACAGATCCAGGTACGTTCTATTTTATATGAAAATAATAAAGATTAATATCACTAAAAAACCTGGTGACACCAAGACTTGGTATCTACATAAAAATATATTCAAGATTATAGAATGAAGAATGAACTAGTTGTTTGTGAACTTAACGATTTGATTTCCGATAAAAAAAAGAATATTTAAAGTTCAATTCATTTTGTAAATACATTCTAAACTTTCGACAAAATCTGAACCTCTAATGTTTTCATGCGTTAAATAATGTTTAAACCTGTCTATAGCGCCCCCTCTAAATAGCGCCTTCCTCTCTATAGCGCCCGATTTCAAATACATAGTACGATGTGATTTACATTAAAAGTGACCTGTCTATAGCACCCCCTCTCTATAGTATCCTATTTTGGTGAGTCCCAAGAGGGGGCGCTATAGACAGGGTTAACTGTATTTTAGTTTTAAAATAATCATAAGATAGTTAGAAAATATTCGACTAAATATAAAAAATGAAGGTCGCCTCTCCAGTCAAAAATACGCTAAAACTGAATTTGCTAAATAGTTTTCTTGAAATTCAACAAAGCTGTATATATATTTCTACTTGAAACAGTTACTATCTATTCTACTCGAAAATATAGAGGTTGCCTGGCCGGCATTCATATTTATATAAAAAATAGACACTTCGGCCAGTTGGAGTTTTTTATTTTCTCAACGTTTCGACAAAAATCTTTTGTCTTCGTCAGGATAAGTAAATAAAAATAAAACATTTGGTAAGGCGTTAAAAATTGTTCTGAGGTTTGCAAGGGCGTTCTCACGTGATTCTTCGAATTTAGCACAACATCTAAAGCGCGAGTCAAAAACAAATATTAAACTCGTCACAGACTATGATCTTGGAAATAAAAATATATAATAATAAAATTATAATAAATTAAGTAAAAATAAATAAAGCGGAGTTAAAACAATCCGAATATCCAGTTGGCTTCATAAATAAATGGATTAGAAGATATGAAATAGATAGGCCAAATATGAATAGAACTACAGAAGGTTACAATAATATAATAATTCCTTATATTAGAGAAGTTGATAACGAAATATCTAGAATTTTGAAAAAATGTAAATATAATATTTGGTATAGTACTGGGACAAAAAGGGAATTTTTAACTAGAAATAACATAATGAAGGATAACATAGGTACATCAAAACCAAATAACGTAATTTATGGAATTAAATGCACAGAATGTGACAAAATTTATGTAGGAGAAACCGGCCGAAATTTAGAGACCAGAATTAAGGAACACCAACAGGGTTTATTGGGGAGAAGGGCGTTAAGCAAAATTGGGGAACATGCATTATTTTCAGGACATAGGCCAGATTGGAATGATATTGAGATATTTCATAGGAATATAAAATTTAAAAAGGAAAGGTTATTTTTAGAGGGATGGGTATCACGAGAATTTGGGAAAAGAACTATAAATACTTTTGAAGATATTCCGCAACAATATGCTTCATTTTTAAATTTAAAAAGTAGTTAATAAGCTAGATAAAAAATTGAACATAATAGTTATAAATATATATAAATTTCTTTGTGATTATTATTATTATATTACTTTATTTATTTTTACTTAATTTATTATAATTTTATTATTATATATTTTTATTTCCAAGATCATAGTCTGTGACGAGTTTAATATTTGTTTTTGACTCGCGCTTTAGATGTTGTGCTAAATTCGAAGAATCACGTGAGAACGCCCTTGCAAACCTCAGAACAATTTTTAACGCCTTACCAAATGTTTTATTTTTATTTACTTATCCTGACGAAGACAAAAGATTTTTGTCGAAACGTTGAGAAAATAAAAAACTCCAACTGGCCGAAGTGTCTATTTTTTATATATCTATTCTACTGTTATTTAGGGATATGTACTGTAAGAGTTAATTTTTTTGTCTATTTGGCCAAGTACCAATCTTTATCAAACCATTATTTTAACCGGTGTGCTCTAATCTCAAACTATCTGTCTGCTAAAATTACTGTAATTTTCTTTTTTTTTTTTTGCTTATCCCTAGTACACTTTATTTATATTTTGTAAAATAAGGGTTTGAATATTAACAATAAAGCCTATTATTATAATATTATTAATAATTACTATATATGATTTCTCTATTTTCAAAAAGATTTGTAAATATGATAATAATATTTTTTACATTAAACTATGCGATTTAGTGGATTATTTGGTTAGACTTAAATTAACACAAAGCAATAACGCGCCATCTATATATATAAAATGAAAGGATTTAAAAGCACGAATGTTTCTTTTATACATAAATCAAACTTCTACTGTCCTTACTGCGATGAAAAAATATATTGGGAGGGCTTGGCTCATCGGTGATGAACCGTCCCAGCTGTTTCACCAATTTAAATTCTAAAACTTGCTTTAATCATTATAACGCAAATATATATGTTATATTAAAATAATATTTTATTTAAAATTATATTTCATAGATTCAAATACTCTGCTAAATCGACCGCCAGGGGTCACGCTTCCCCTATAAAGACTCATTGTTGTTGTTTCCCGATGGCCGGCTCAAACCTTTTGTACATTATGTAAATAAGTTTATTTTTCATTCTTACGCCTTAAGCCAGGCAGTACTTTAATCAAATTATGTTTATCTATTTTTTAGTCAGATAAATTAAAGCAATTACTGATCAAAACTATTTTCTTTTTCAAAATTGTTGCCTCGACTGCATTGCCAATACCATTGACCTAATACTAATATATTCCTCAAGATAATCAAAAACCAGCAGAAAATCTTATTCTATTTATAAAATATAAATATTTACGTAATATATATATATAAATATATTACGTCAAAAGAATATATTTCCCTTATTATCAATTAACATTTCTATAATTAATTAAATATTAAAAACAATATCAAATAATTTTAAAATAAAACTCATAGATTGTGTTAAATATTGTTAAAATAAACCTGAAATATAAGTAAACTCAAACAGTTATACGTGCTCATCCATTTATCAGAGCAAAAGAAAAAAGCTGTTCTAGTAAAAACATCGTCTGTTTTTTGTGAGCTTCCTTTGAAGCAATTTCTGTCGGCCATCTAGTCTGAGAGTAGCTCCTTTCACTGAGAGCGCTTGACAATTGGGAAACTTTCATCACAGAGTATTACTCTCATTTTTAATTAGATTTACCAATATATATATAATTGAAACTATTTTTATTTTTTAATGATTGACTAGATTTATTAATAAAAAAATTGATATAATATTTCTCTTTATCTCTTTCTTTTATTTCAAATATATTTTGAGACTATTAAAAATAATCAATTTATACAAAGTTACAAATACTATTGAATGGCAAAATAATATATTTGTTTTAGAGATTATTTTGTATTGAAAGACAAAATCAAATTATTAATAGGATTATATTTTAAAACAGTATTTTCATTTTGTATTTTTGTCTTATTTTATTGAAAGTATATTTTCTGTTTTATTTTCTGTTGAACTCTGATAAATATGAAATATATTTCTTAATTATTTATCCTTACTTTTTTCTCTTTTATAAAAAAATAAATATTAAAATTATAAAGCAATATATAAAGATTAAAAATAAAGTTGAAGATTACTTAAACAATGATTATACATTTTTGAAAAAATATATCATTCCAAAATTATTTCTTCGTTTTCTCTCATTTGAACCAGTTATATTAATATAAATTTAAAATATTGTTTATTCAGAATGTTTTTTAATTAACAAAAACTATCAAATCCTTTTATCTATTTTTTATTTGTTTGAATAAATATTATTTTATAGTTTATTTTTCTCTTTATTTTCCTAATTTAACTCTTCAAACTTTTTTTGCTCCATATCTACGATGCGTAACTGACAGAGTTTCTATATAAACACGGTTACAGTATTTTCATGTTTTAAATATAAGATCTTTTGGACATATATAAAACAAATATTTATTCTACCTCTTTTTTTTTTTAAATTACCTTCTAAAAATAAACTTCAAATATTTATAAAAATCTTTTTAAAATTAATTTTCATTTACATATTTTATTATTAAATCAAAATTAATATATTACATTAGAATAATAATTCTATATTTATTATACACCCATTTTTTATATTTATCGACAATTTGGTATTACACAAAATAAATCTTATTATTAATAGCAAAATGTCTTCGTTTTGGTATTAACGAACATATTTGAAATATCTTTCCACACAATCTCACACCAATTATTATACAATATGTAATTAATACAATTTAGAATTATTTTAAAAATAAGTATCCATTTTATGACACCGCCTAACAGGTTTAATTTAAATTTTATCAAGTTAAGTATAGTAATTCATTTAACCATCTTCATTAAATTTTAAATGGATATATTAAATGGATCCATTACCATTATAAATAATGAGGTATTAAACGTTTGTCGGCAATTTTAAATTTATGTCAAAATCTATTCATAGTTATATGAAGTAAAATACATAATTAAACCTAACGTATATAATCGCGCCATCTTTATATATAAAATGGTAACAATTTGGTTCGATTTTTGTCTTTTTTAAATAAATATTATCTAATTGTGAAAATTAAAAAGACATTATCGTGCAATTAAAAGTTGCTGATGGCATGCGCCATCTATCGGAATAAATATCAACTATTCTCGTAGATTTTTAAATATCTCTGAATTGACCAAATACCCATTATTGATTAATCAAGAAAAGCTAACCACATAATTTAATTTTCACATAATTTAATTGTCTTTACTGCAATGGAAAAATATAGTAAGAGCCTGATTCATCAGAGATAAAACCACTAGAAGTTTTACCAATTCAATCCACCTCAAATAAAACAATTTTTCAATGTTCTTAATGCAGAGAAAAATCTGGAGGGAGACATAGCTCATTGGTGGCGAACCCTACTAGCAGTTTCGCCAGTTTTAACTACCTTCTAATAACACAATTTCCCGCTGTTCTTACAGCGATGGAAATTCTGGAGGGAAACATAGCTCATCAGTGGTGAACCCTGCCAGCAGTTTCGCCAGTTTTAACTTCCTTCTAATAAAACAATTTCCCACTGTTCTTACAGCGATGGAAATTCTGGAGGGAAACATAGCTCATCAGTGGTGAACCCTGCCAGCAGTTTCGCCAGTTTTAACTACCTTCTAATAAAACAATTTCCCACTGTTCTTACAGCGATGGAAATTCTGGAGGGAAACATAGCTCATCAGTGGTGAACCCTGCCAGCAGTTTCGCCAGTTTTAACTTCCTTCTAATAAAACAATTTCCCACTGTTCTTACAGCGATGGAAATTCTGGAGGGAAACATAGCTCATCAGTGGTGAACCCTGCCAGCAGTTTCGCCAGTTTTAACTACCTTCTAATAAATCAATTTCTCACTGTTCTTACAGCGATGGAAATTCTGGAGGGAAACATAGCTCATCAGTGGTGAACCCTGCTAGCAGTTTCGCCAGTTTTAACTACCTTCTAATAAAACAATTTCCCACTGTTCTTACAGCGATGGAAATTCTGGAGGGAAACATAGCTCATCAGTGGTGAACCCTGCCAGCAGTTTCGCCAGTTTTAACTTCCTTCTAATAAAACAATTTCCCACTGTTCTTACAGCGATGGAAATTCTGGAGGGAAACATAGCTCATCAGTGGTGAACCCTGCCAGCAGTTTCGCCAGTTTTAACTACCTTCTAATAAAACAATTTCTCACTGTTCTTACAGCGATGGAAATTCTGGAGGGAAACATAGCTCATCAGTGGTGAACCCTGCCAGCAGTTTCGCCAGTTTTAACTACCTTCTAATAAAACAATTTCTCACTGTTCTTACAGCGATGGAAATTCTGGAGGGAAACATAGCTCATCAGTGGTCAACCCTGCCAGCAGTTTCGCCAGTTTTAACTTCCTTCTAATAAATCAATTTCTCACTGTTCTTACAGCGATGGAAATTCTGGAGGGAAACATAGCTCATCAGTGGTGAACCCTGCCAGCAGTTTCGCCAGTTTTAACTACCTTCTAATAAAACAATTTCTCACTGTTCTTACAGCGATAGAAATTCTGGAGGGAAACATAGCTCATCAGTGGTGAACCCTGCCAGCAGTTTCGCCAGTTTTAACTACCTTCTAATAAAACAATTTCTCACTGTTCTTACAGCGATGGAAATTCTGGAGGGAAACATAGCTCATCAGTGGTGAACCCTGCCAGCAGTTTCGCCAGTTTTAACTACCTTCTAATAAAACAATTTCTCACTGTTCTTACAGCGATGGAAATTCTGGAGGGAAACATAGCTCATCAGTGGTGAACCCTGCCAGCAGTTTCGCCAGTTTTAACTACCTTCTAATAAAACAATTTCCCACTGTTCTTACAGCGATGGAAATTCTGGAGGGAAACATAGCTCATCAGTGGTGAACCCTGCCAGCAGTTTCGCCAGTTTTAACTACCTTCTAATAAAACAATTTCCCACTGTTCTTACAGCGATGGAAATTCTGGAGGGAAACATAGCTCATCAGTGGTGAACCCTGCCAGCAGTTTCGCCAGTTTTAACTACCTTCTAATAAAACAATTTCTCACTGTTCTTACAGCGATGGAAATTCTGGAGGGAAACATAGCTCATCAGTGGTGAACCCTGCCAGCAGTTTCGCCAGTTTTAACTACCTTCTAATAAAACAATTTCTCACTGTTCTTACAGCGATGGAAATTCTGGAGGGAAACATAGCTCATCAGTGGTGAACCCTGCCAGCAGTTTCGCCAGTTTTAACTACCTTCTAATAAAACAATTTCTCACTGTTCTTACAGCGATGGAAATTCTGGAGGGAAACATAGCTCATCAGTGGTGAACCCTGCCAGCAGTTTCGCCAGTTTTAACTACCTTCTAATAAAACAATTTCTCACTGTTCTTACAGCGATGGAAATTCTGGAGGGAAACATAGCTCATCAGTGGTGAACCCTGCCAGCAGTTTCGCCAGTTTTAACTACCTTCTAATAAAACAATTTCTCACTGTTCTTACAGCGATGGAAATTCTGGAGGGAAACATAGCTCATCAGTGGTGAACCCTGCCAGCAGTTTCGCCAGTTTTAACTACCTTCTAATAAAACAATTTCTCACTGTTCTTACAGCGATGGAAATTCTGGAGGGAAACATAGCTCATCAGTGGTGAACCCTGCCAGCAGTTTCGCCAGTTTTAACTACCTTCTAATAAAACAATTTCTCACTGTTCTTACAGCGATGGAAATTCTGGAGGGAAACATAGCTCATCAGTGGTGAACCCTGCCAGCAGTTTCGCCAGTTTTAACTACCTTCTAATAAAACAATTTCCACTGTTCTTACAGCGATGGAAATTCTGGAGGGAAACATAGCTCATCAGTGGTGAACCCTGCCAGCAGTTTCGCCAGTTTTAACTACCTTCTAATAAAACAATTTCCCACTGTTCTTACAGCGATGGAAATTCTGGAGGGAAACATAGCTCATCAGTGGTGAACCCTGCCAGCAGTTTCGCCAGTTTTAACTACCTTCTAATAAATCAATTTCTCACTGTTCTTACAGCGATGGAAATTCTGGAGGGAAACATAGCTCATCAGTGGTGAACCCTGCCAGCAGTTTCGCCAGTTTTAACTACCTTCTAATAAAACAATTTCTCACTGTTCTTACAGCGATGGAAATTCTGGAGGGAAACATAGCTCATCAGTGGTGAACCCTGCCAGCAGTTTCGCCAGTTTTAACTACCTTCTAATAAAACAATTTCTCACTGTTCTTACAGCGATGGAAATTCTGGAGGGAAACATAGCTCATCAGTGGTGAACCCTGCCAGCAGTTTCGCCAGTTTTAACTACCTTCTAATAAAACAATTTCTCACTGTTCTTACAGCGATGGAAATTCTGGAGGGAAACATAGCTCATCAGTGGTGAACCCTGCCAGCAGTTTCGCCAGTTTTAACTACCTTCTAATAAAACAATTTCTCACTGTTCTTACAGCGATGGAAATTCTGGAGGGAAACATAGCTCATCAGTGGTGAACCCTGCCAGCAGTTTCGCCAGTTTTAACTTCCTTCTAATAAAACAATTTCCCACTGTTCTTACAGCGATGGAAATTCTGGAGGGAAACATAGCTCATCAGTGGTGAACCCTGCCAGCAGTTTCGCCAGTTTTAACTACCTTCTAATAAAACAATTTCTCACTGTTCTTACAGCGATGGAAATTCTGGAGGGAAACATAGCTCATCAGTGGTCAACCCTGCCAGCAGTTTCGCCAGTTTTAACTACCTTCTAATAAAACAATTTCTCACTGTTCTTACAGCGATGGAAATTCTGGAGGGAAACATAGCTCATCAGTGGTGAACCCTGCCAGCAGTTTCGCCAGTTTTAACTACCTTCTAATAAAACAATTTCCCACTGTTCTTACAGCGATGGAAATTCTGGAGGGAAACATAGCTCATCAGTGGTGAACCCTGCCAGCAGTTTCGCCAGTTTTAACTACCTTCTAATAAAACAATTTCTCACTGTTCTTACAGCGATGGAAATTCTGGAGGGAAACATAGCTCATCAGTGGTCAACCCTGCCAGCAGTTTCGCCAGTTTTAACTACCTTCTAATAAAACAATTTCTCACTGTTCTTACAGCGATGGAAATTCTGGAGGGAAACATAGCTCATCAGTGGTGAACCCTGCCAGCAGTTTCGCCAGTTTTAACTACCTTCTAATAAAACAATTTCTCACTGTTCTTACAGCGATGGAAATTCTGGAGGGAAACATAGCTCATCAGTGGTGAACCCTGCCAGCAGTTTCGCCAGTTTTAACTACCTTCTAATAAATCAATTTCTCACTGTTCTTACAGCGATGGAAATTCTGGAGGGAAACATAGCTCATCAGTGGTGAACCCTGCCAGCAGTTTCGCCAGTTTTAACTACCTTCTAATAAAACAATTTCTCACTGTTCTTACAGCGATGGAAATTCTGGAGGGAAACATAGCTCATCAGTGGTGAACCCTGCCAGCAGTTTCGCCAGTTTTAACTACCTTCTAATAAAACAATTTCTCACTGTTCTTACAGCGATGGAAATTCTGGAGGGAAACATAGCTCATCAGTGGTGAACCCTGCCAGCAGTTTCGCCAGTTTTAACTACCTTCTAATAAAACAATTTCTCACTGTTCTTACAGCGATGGAAATTCTGGAGGGAAACATAGCTCATCAGTGGTGAACCCTGCCAGCAGTTTCGCCAGTTTTAACTACCTTCTAATAAAACAATTTCTCACTGTTCTTACAGCGATGGAAATTCTGGAGGGAAACATAGCTCATCAGTGGTGAACCCTGCCAGCAGTTTCGCCAGTTTTAACTACCTTCTAATAAAACAATTTCTCACTGTTCTTACAGCGATGGAAATTCTGGAGGGAAACATAGCTCATCAGTGGTGAACCCTGCCAGCAGTTTCGCCAGTTTTAACTACCTTCTAATAAATCAATTTCTCACTGTTCTTACAGCGATGGAAATTCTGGAGGGAAACATAGCTCATCAGTGGTGAACCCTGCCAGCAGTTTCGCCAGTTTTAACTACCTTCTAATAAAACAATTTCTCACTGTTCTTACAGCGATGGAAATTCTGGAGGGAAACATAGCTCATCAGTGGTGAACCCTGCCAGCAGTTTCGCCAGTTTTAACTACCTTCTAATAAAACAATTTCCCACTGTTCTTACAGCGATGGAAATTCTGGAGGGAAACATAGCTCATCAGTGGTGAACCCTGCCAGCAGTTTCGCCAGTTTTAACTACCTTCTAATAAAACAATTTCTCACTGTTCTTACAGCGATGGAAATTCTGGAGGGAAACATAGCTCATCAGTGGTGAACCCTGCCAGCAGTTTCGCCAGTTTTAACTACCTTCTAATAAAACAATTTCTCACTGTTCTTACAGCGATGGAAATTCTGGAGGGAAACATAGCTCATCAGTGGTGAACCCTGCCAGCAGTTTCGCCAGTTTTAACTACCTTCTAATAAAACAATTTCCCACTGTTCTTACAGCGATGGAAATTCTGGAGGGAAACATAGCTCATCAGTGGTGAACCCTGCCAGCAGTTTCGCCAGTTTTAACTACCTTCTAATAAAACAATTTCCCACTGTTCTTACAGCGATGGAAATTCTGGAGGGAAACATAGCTCATCAGTGGTGAACCCTGCCAGCAGTTTCGCCAGTTTTAACTACCTTCTAATAAATCAATTTCTCACTGTTCTTACAGCGATGGAAATTCTGGAGGGAAACATAGCTCATCAGTGGTGAACCCTGCCAGCAGTTTCGCCAGTTTTAACTACCTTCTAATAAAACAATTTCTCACTGTTCTTACAGCGATGGAAATTCTGGAGGGAAACATAGCTCATCAGTGGTGAACCCTGCCAGCAGTTTCGCCAGTTTTAACTACCTTCTAATAAAACAATTTCTCACTGTTCTTACAGCGATGGAAATTCTGGAGGGAAACATAGCTCATCAGTGGTGAACCCTGCCAGCAGTTTCGCCAGTTTTAACTACCTTCTAATAAAACAATTTCTCACTGTTCTTACAGCGATGGAAATTCTGGAGGGAAACATAGCTCATCAGTGGTGAACCCTGCCAGCAGTTTCGCCAGTTTTAACTACCTTCTAATAAAACAATTTCTCACTGTTCTTACAGCGATGGAAATTCTGGAGGGAAACATAGCTCATCAGTGGTGAACCCTGCCAGCAGTTTCGCCAGTTTTAACTTCCTTCTAATAAAACAATTTCCCACTGTTCTTACAGCGATGGAAATTCTGGAGGGAAACATAGCTCATCAGTGGTGAACCCTGCCAGCAGTTTCGCCAGTTTTAACTACCTTCTAATAAAACAATTTCTCACTGTTCTTACAGCGATGGAAATTCTGGAGGGAAACATAGCTCATCAGTGGTGAACCCTGCCAGCAGTTTCGCCAGTTTTAACTACCTTCTAATAAAACAATTTCTCACTGTTCTTACAGCGATGGAAATTCTGGAGGGAAACATAGCTCATCAGTGGTGAACCCTGCCAGCAGTTTCGCCAGTTTTAACTTCCTTCTAATAAAACAATTTCCCACTGTTCTTACAGCGATGGAAATTCTGGAGGGAAACATAGCTCATCAGTGGTGAACCCTGCCAGCAGTTTCGCCAGTTTTAACTACCTTCTAATAAAACAATTTCTCACTGTTCTTACAGCGATGGAAATTCTGGAGGGAAACATAGCTCATCAGTGGTCAACCCTGCCAGCAGTTTCGCCAGTTTTAACTACCTTCTAATAAAACAATTTCCCACTGTTCTTACAGCGATGGAAATTCTGGAGGGAAACATAGCTCATCAGTGGTGAACCCTGCCAGCAGTTTCGCCAGTTTTAACTACCTTCTAATAAAACAATTTCTCACTGTTCTTACAGCGATGGAAATTCTGGAGGGAAACATAGCTCATCAGTGGTCAACCCTGCCAGCAGTTTCGCCAGTTTTAACTACCTTCTAATAAAACAATTTCTCACTGTTCTTACAGCGATGGAAATTCTGGAGGGAAACATAGCTCATCAGTGGTGAACCCTGCCAGCAGTTTCGCCAGTTTTAACTACCTTCTAATAAAACAATTTCTCACTGTTCTTACAGCGATGGAAATTCTGGAGGGAAACATAGCTCATCAGTGGTGAACCCTGCCAGCAGTTTCGCCAGTTTTAACTACCTTCTAATAAATCAATTTCTCACTGTTCTTACAGCGATGGAAATTCTGGAGGGAAACATAGCTCATCAGTGGTGAACCCTGCCAGCAGTTTCGCCAGTTTTAACTACCTTCTAATAAAACAATTTCTCACTGTTCTTACAGCGATGGAAATTCTGGAGGGAAACATAGCTCATCAGTGGTGAACCCTGCCAGCAGTTTCGCCAGTTTTAACTACCTTCTAATAAAACAATTTCTCACTGTTCTTACAGCGATGGAAATTCTGGAGGGAAACATAGCTCATCAGTGGTCAACCCTGCCAGCAGTTTCGCCAGTTTTAACTACCTTCTAATAAAACAATTTCTCACTGTTCTTACAGCGATGGAAATTCTGGAGGGAAACATAGCTCATCAGTGGTGAACCCTGCCAGCAGTTTCGCCAGTTTTAACTACCTTCTAATAAAACAATTTCTCACTGTTCTTACAGCGATGGAAATTCTGGAGGGAAACATAGCTCATCAGTGGTCAACCCTGCCAGCATTTTCGCCAGTTTTAACTACCTTCTAATAAATCAATTTCTCACTGTTCTTACAGCGATGGAAATTCTGGAGGGAAACATAGCTCATCAGTGGTGAACCCTGCCAGCAGTTTCGCCAGTTTTAACTACCTTCTAATAAAACAATTTCTCACTGTTCTTACAGAGATGCCAAAATATTAATAGGACTTGGCTCATCAGTGGTGAACCCTGCCAGTAGTTTCGGCAGCTTTAACTACCTCCAAATAATTCTTGCATATATATCGTTTATTTTATAAAGATAACCAGTTTCACATCTGGCAAAAAAAAACAGTAAAGTTTGAAAACAAATGATACCCTAAATTTTACATAGTTTTTACTCTTGTTTATAAAAGGGAAGGTAAAGATAGATTTACATGTTTTTTTCTATGTGTGTTCAGGAACACCAGTGGGATCCTCATCTGATCACTATGGATAAAATTACACATGTACAAAGGTAAGACTTTAAAATCATAAATTATCGTTTGAAATCATGGTAACGTACGTCCACATATGGCTCATTTGATGCTCGCTTAATTGACAAAAAAAAAAACACTTCTGTGCTTCCACAACCTTCCTATTCTTTCTGATTCTGCACAGAATGATCAATTTTAAATCCAAACATAAAGATAGCACTTAAGGCTTTACGTTTTGACACGATACAAGCCATTAAAGAGAAATCGTTGAACATTTTGCAATTCATACAGAAGGACAAATTTCTAAGTGTTTCCTAGCGTTAGAAAAAATTAGATGGCAAAGGTGAATTTTAATTCATTGAGATTTTATTTTGAATACTATTTGAAAAATTCATTTTTTATTTGTATACAAAAAGATACGGGGCTCTGATACATTTGTAAGTGCAAAGTCGAACTGCTTTTCTCATATATAGACATGTGGTGTACTTACAGTAAAAGAAGTCGTCTACTTCTACCCACCATGATTATCATGGCATGTACCACGTGTACTAGGGATAAGCAAAAAAAAATACAAAAAGACAAATTTATAAGGGTTTCCAAGCGTTAGAAAAAATATGGTAAAATGCATTTTAATGCACGAAGTTTTTATTTTGAATACTATTTGAACATATTAATTTTGTCTTTACATAAATAAAGATATGGCCTAAGCGCGGGTAATTCTTGATCATCGCTTGTATTTCGAGGGGGGCGGTAGGGATTGTTTTCTTTTTATCAATTTATTTAATCACAGAAATTTGAAACTAGTATATAATTCTATTCAATGTATAGAGTTTACTATACATAGGAGGGCTGTCTAAATAGGTTTTAATATTAATAACCAATCCAATACAATAGTAGAGCGTTCTAGAGATTAATTTGGCGAAACCGCTGACAGGGTTCACTACTGATGAGCCAAACCCTCTCATTCAATAACTCATATCATTGCAGTAAGGTCTGTAGAGATAATATTTGATAATATTTCAAAGAAGCGCATTGCCAGTAAATTTATTCGTGTAAAATCTTAAAAGACACTTCGCTGAGGGATGAGTTTCTTTTATGTATATCGGCAATACATGTTTTCAGGCTCAACAGTCCTTTGACAGGTATAACTACGCTACTGAAGTTTTTCGAATCTAATCCATATACAGTAATCCCTCGTTAAGACGAACTCAACGGGAGAACGAAATACCCTTTTCGTCTTAAAAGAATATATACCGAATTCGTATAAACCGAATTCGTATTAGACGAATTGAATTCGTGGTATCCGGGGGTTGTACTTATGTACTACTGATGAGTAAGAAAACTACATTTCTGAGGAATAACGAATAAATTTATTTGAAAACAATATTAATGAAAATATTTTATAATTTTAAGGAACAACAATTATGTATATGTATGTACATAAAGTATTTTATTTTAAAAGACAATATGGATAATATAATCACAATGTAAGGCAATAACATGATAATATAAGTTTATTTTAAAACACAAATAAAAAAGAACAACAAAAGAAACAACTTACATAATATACTTGGTACATACAATGTTTATGTGTATGCAGCATTGGAGTATGCATAGAGTATCCTATATCTGGGTTTTCTCTGCAGGCTTCAGAAAGTCTGTTATAGTTTTTGGTGGTATTTGATTGGGCACTGTTTCAGACACTCCCTTCTTATTTTATCCAGGTCATCTTCAAAATGAACATCAATATCCGCAGAGGTTTTGGACAGCTTCTGGAGGGTTTCGATGGCCGCGATTACTTCCCCTCTAGTAGGCATCATTATCTCTTCTTTCACCTCATCGTCTTCTGTTTCTTCTTCTTCTTTCTTCTTTTCTCCTAATTCGGGTGAACCGCAAATTTCCAACCCTTCATCCAGGGCAACATACTCCAGGAAAGTCAAAGTCTCAGCTGGGTTTGTAGCTGAAAGGAGTTTGGTCCATTCTTCAGGCTCATCAAGCATTGTTTCTGGAAGTGAAAACGAATCAGCTGTTTTTTCCACACCCAATGAGACACTTATTTCTTTAGCCTTTTCTTTGACAAGTGCGCCGGATACAGGAATATTGTTTTGTCTACTTTTTTAAAACCATTTTAAAAGCTCATCTTCCACGTCTTGATGGGATGCTTTTCGAAGTCGTTTTGAAGAGCTCGAAGACCCTGAGGCAACAGCCGCATCTATTTTTTCTTTGTTTTTTAGAATGGTTGATAATGTGGATTTCGCAATTTGAAAATGTTCGGAAATTTGCGACTTAGATAACACTCCACGTGCAACTTCGTCCAAAATTTTCCTTTTTAAGGCAAGATCAATGGCGCTTTTTTTTTCGCGGTTTAGATGACATGTTTATGTAGGTTTTTTTATGGAAGCTCAAACAATTCACACTTCGATTATTTAGAATTTAATAATTTTTATTTCAAGCGCATTAATTTATAATACAATCAATTAGTCGGTTATAAAAAGATATAACAAATAGAAATAAGTCATTTTTCTTCTGAGAGCTCGATTTACACAGATTTTTATTCACAGAATATATTTTTATTATTTATATTATATTTAATATTTTTAAATATATGTTTTGTTTAAAAATAATATTGTTGTTTTAATAGTTTATTGTTTTACTTATAACTCGCCTTTAAAAACATATTAGAATTCGTTTTAACCGATTGATTAGTTCTGCTGGGGGCTAAATTTAATTCGTATTTCGTCATAACCGAATATTTCGTCTTAACCGGCAAAATCTCTTTGGAAAGCATTGAAATTTAACGGGGGAAAAGAAACGGTTCGCGCAAACCGAGAGTTCGTATAATCCGAGTTCGTGATAGCGAGGGATTACTGTATATACATACAATGAAGTATGAAATATAAGACAGATATGCAAAAAATTGATTTACATATTACAAAAATGAGAAATAAATTATTGGTTAATGCTAATTCTCTATTGAGGTTATGCGATTACAGTAAATTACAAATTGAGAAGCCGGAGATTATTGATTAGGTTGGAGATTCCGGAATTGTACTATGATATACGTCGGACAAATCTATGGATCTATTGATTCCTTTCAGTTGTCCAGTGAGTAGAGCTTCGAGTACTAGGCGCTGGTGCTTGCTCTTTATATCCTGATAATGGGTTGAGGGTTCACCAATGTTGAATAAATGGCCTGTGGGGTTTTAATATTTATTTAAGTAACTTAGGTTCCTTGAACTTACAGAAGTCGCCAACTACCCAGGATGTCTATAAATTTATAGAGGAAAGTAGAATTTAAAATATCTAATTTTCTATGAATATTTGATTTTATTTCAATTTAAAGCGCTATGTACCCCTAGGGACACTTGCGCTGTCATACATGTATGTCTTTACATTTGTCTATACAAACAACAAAAAGGCTTTTATTAGGGCCCATTGCCCTGTATGGATTCGCCATACAACAACAAAATAACACAGTAATTTTTTCTCCCTTTCCCTATGTGCACGTGAGCCTTTGTTGGAAAAGGGATTTATTTACACATCTGTTCTACAACTTTCCTCACTACCTATTTTGTGTATGAATCTATTCACAATTGATCTGTAGAAATTATAGAGTTATATTGCTATATTTTTCTTTTCTGAAATAGTTCTCAGCGTCCTCAGTGGGTTGCTAAATCTCCAGAAGGTGTTTTTAAAAATTTCTATTTGTCTATACATATATATACAATAATTATTGGCCGTGAATAGAATAGTCATATGATGTTAACAATGAGAAAGAGATAGAAAAAACGAGAAAAAAGAACTGTGTACAAAAGAAAGACATGTCTGGCAATATGTGCAATCAACATAATATATATTATCAGTTTCTTAAAATATATTTGTTGCTATATAATTCAAAATATATCTACAAAAGGTATTAAATTTAATATACATTTTTTTTACTGGGCATAAAAATACTTGGATCTGTTACTATTAAATTATTTTCGAGTCTGTAGTTTTAAAAAACAGGAGAATCTAGTAAAAGATGTATTGTGGTTTGTTCCTCATGTCCATAAAAACAACTCGAGTATTCCACTGCTTTAATTCTTTTTAAAAAGCTTTTGAAATTTCCATGATTATATATTTATTTATATAATATTTGATCATCCCTTCTATTTGAAAATTCGAAACTATTATAATATTTTTTGTATAGATTCGGTTTTCTTATACTACAGTAAATAAAGTACCTTTTGGTATGACGTTCTCAGTTTTTATTTGCATTCAATGTGTTTTTCTTAACGCTTATATGGACTGATGTACCACATTGTGGCCTAAATATGTATATAAGTTATATCTCTAAAAATTGATTAAATACATAAAAACTAACATTATATTCGTGATCAGCACATAAAATTAAGTCAGAAACTGATGCATTATTAAAAACATCTTTTTCAGTGTAGACCAGTGTTATAGACCGGTATGATTATTAAGAAAAAAGAATCATACGCGTCTATAATAGTTTCGAATTTTCATAACAGATGGCGTACTAATGTATCATAATCCCTATATATAAGTTGATTTAATGAAGTTATCTGTAATAATTAGTATTGTAAAGAAAGAAAGTTGATCAAGTTGAGCTATTTACAATGAGTTATATTCTAAAGTAACTTATTAATTAACAAATGCCATTTGAAGTTACACCGCATGAGTTTCTTTTCAATGAAAAATCAAAATTTATTTCAAAGTGAAATATTGACTATTTCTAACCTTTTGGATGAGGTATGAAAGGGTGAATTATGAAGAGTAATGAAAAACGGAAAAATAAAAGTGTCCAGGGATGGGAATCCCTGATTCTTGATTTTTCATTGAAAAAAAACTCATGCGGTGAAACTTCAAATGGCGTTTGATAATCACAGGCCGCAGTGCATTATCTAACTTATTAATTATTTACTTTGATGTAAATTAAGTCACATAGTAGTATAGTTCCTAAAGCTTCACGAAGCTGTCTATTTATAATAAAAAGTCTACAGAACCTATTAAATTTCGTAAATCATTCCTTATATATTCTATTACAAAATTTAATAATAAAAAAGACAAAAGATTTACTTAATATATATCAACAATATTTATATATTTATTAAATTATAAATTATATTATGAAATATAAAGTTTTTCATTTATCTATTTATAGATTCAGACGACATATATGGGTAAAAAATGTAAACTATCTAAAGCGCATAATCGTCAGGGAAAAAAACTCATAAATATCAAATAATATCTTATTTATTATTCATGTATGTTTTCTGTGTGGCCAAATATAAATTATTTATTAGATTCTATTTCTTACCATCCTCATAGAATTTTCTAAGTTTATAAAAATCTTCATTTTGCGTGACCTCAACTTTTTTCTTTTGATAACTTGATAGGAAGTTTTTGTTCAAGGTTATTCACAATTGTAATACATTTATTCTTTACATATCTTTGTTCAAATTTGTATAAATCTTTTTGTAAATTTAATTTATATATGTTTATAACTTTTAATTGGACAATTTTAAATTATATTTAGACATTTTTCATTTTAATTTAGAAACTTTCAATTTTATTTAGACATTTTAAATTTTAATTTAGACATTTTTCATTTCTATTTAGACACATGTGCTATGAAATAAAGTATTTCATTTATCCATTCATAGATTCAGACGACATATATGGGTAAAAAATGTAAACTATCTAAAACCCATGTGTCTAAATAAAAATGAAAAATAAATTTAAATTGAAAATGTCTAAATAAAAATGAAAGCGTCTAAATTAAAATGAAAAATGTCTAAATATAAATTAAAATTGTCTAATTAAAAGTTAAAAACCTATATATATTATAAAGATTTATTATTATATTTATATATGGTAATTTAAGCCAACAAACCCATATTGTAAATAACTTATAACAAGATTTTAATGTTGTATAATAGAAACACATCTGTTAATGATTATACGTATTATTGACATGTGTCTTTACATCATCATATGTAATGCAATTTGTACAAACAGGATAAATAAATAAACTCTGTAATTGATTAAGAGTTGAGCTAAAGCAGAGATCGAGCATATAGTATTGCCAAAACAACAAAGTCTAAAGATGGAAACGGCCACGGCGCCAGTGTACAGTTTCGCCAGACGATCCACGCCCCTCTCGCATGTGTTGAAATGCAATACCCCCTTTCTCAGAAAAGGTATATAAAGGCCCCCGTCTTTAGCCAAAAATACAGTTAGTTCACCCTCAGTGCAAGCCCGCGTCGGTCGTACCTCATGTCGATCTCATCTAACATGTAGTTAGTAAGAACTCTTCTATCTCCATCTTTCGCTCCTAGCTCAACTTTTATCTGTTAACGGAACTTTCTTGGTGCAACTGTGTCTTCGTTTTTTGTGTGGACAGTCCCAAGCTTTCCACTCTGCCTCGACCACGACTGCCTGTATTTTGTGAGAACTTTTAAAGGTCTTACAAGGTGCAGAGAGGTACTGGAAAACTCTACATCCTGACTGTTCCTCTCGGTTAACACAGTGTAGCGAGAGTCAACACTTCATCATCACAAAGTTAATCGACAGATCTCTACAAGGCTTACCAGAACTTCAACTCATTACAGCTAGTCGACAGGACAACTTATTACAGTGAGCCGACAGGATGACCAAAACGAAGGATGACACAACGAAGAGGTAAGAAGACTGTTCAGATAGGAAGCGAGAAAGAGCAAAGATGGAGGAACAAACCGACCATTCCAACGAAACGTCCAAGCAATCTCTACCCCAAGATATTTACGGAAGAAACGCCGCCCCAAGGGACCTCCGCAGACCCGCTAACAGATCGCCAACGCCGGGAGCAAGCTGACCGCGCCAACGACAGCCCCGAAATTCCCGCAAGTCATGGAAACCGAGCAGAATGATGCAAACCCTGTGACAAGTTCTCCACCTTCGACTTGACATCATCGAGACAATGATCAAGGCGACAAACCGCAATGAACGTTGGAGAAACTACAAGCTTCTACAAGCCCTGCATGGAGCGCTTTCCACGTCAGCAGGAAAACAACCAAAGATCAAGTGTCCTGACTGAACTATCTTCAAAACTGTAAGTTTTAAAATCTTACATAACTTTATCCTCAAGTTCAAAACTTGATCCCCTATAAATTTTGTATTTATATTTTCACTTTAAGCATTTTAAAATCAATTTTTACCTTTTTATATCATTTTTTATTCAATTTTTAAAACTTTAACACTCTCATTTATAAAATTTACTTTAATTTTTAATCAGATTATAAATTTCAAGTTATTACTCTCAATTTTCTCATAAAAAAAAAAAATTTCGCCCATCACGCATTTTTACCAATTCACTAATTTTACATGTCTATCCAAAATTTATCTAAAATGGTACTATCCAAATCTACAACTTGAAAAAAAAATCATTATTATTATTTAAAAAAAATCTGATTCATCATAATTCTCAACCTGTTTTTGTTTTACTTATTAGTTATCTTTATACCAAAAGACCAATATCTTTATCAATTCTTAAAATTTGGTAATGTTCACCATTTTAAGTAAGCGCCCAATTCAAATTATTTGTAACTCTCACGACATTGCCTTTTATAAGAGAGAGAATCATTTTAACTACCATAATCAACAATTTAAAAAGTATATTCAAATTTTAAATATAAATTAACATAGGTGAAACGCATTTTTTTTTAATTGCAAAAATCGGAAGATACAATATCTTCAAAAACACCACTAGGGAAAACAACTATCTTTCCCAAAACAAGTTGAAAATAAAGATTCACTCCACTTCACCGCCAGTAGCTAATTTAAGTCACAGCTTTCCAAAACGATTACAATCGTTAATATTCGAGGATAAATACACTCCCTCATTTTTCCTTTTACATGCATATTTAATCATCAACAAATTTCTCTCAACAAACGTTACAACACTCACACATCACTTTATCCAATTGGCAACAATTTTTAGTGCGCGACTTAACACACAAATCCAAATCTTGAGCCACACAAGCCTCCACTCAGCTCTATATCGTCGCCACAATAAAATAATTTCACATTAAGCGTGCCACATCCACTAACAGTCAAAAATTCTCGATGTGTTTCATACAACAACCACCCATGACTTTATTAAATTTGTTATTCATGGTGAAACAGGTTAGATTTGTACCAAACTAAGACTTCACGTGACACCTTTTTATTCACATTTCTCACTTCGTGTTACAGTGCCACACCACAAAACTTTTTCACTTTTCAGGCCAAAGACGCCCTTCACGCCTGTGACACCACATTTCACCCCAAAGCGTGTCCACGTCGAAAGTCGCACTTTCACCACACATCTAAACCTGACATCACCTAATAACATTTTTTCTAAGTCTAAACTAAATTCGAAACACAACAACTACAAACACCGAGAAAATCATATCTTTCAATTATAACAGAAAATTTCAAACCTCACACAACAGAAGAGAGAAAGTCAGTTTCAAGTAAATCTCAAACCTAGAAAACCATCCCACATGTGTGACCACTCCAAAATTAGAATTTCCGTGAAAAAAAGGAAGTGGACGCCCTTTATGACGTCACTCCCCTTGGTCACTGCTATCTTTTGAGAATATCTTCTCTCCCTTCTCAAGGCAGATGTAAATGACCGCTATATTCAATATCGCCATTTTAAACACATGTTTCACACTAGTCATTTAGATTTCCTCGAGAATCTCACAAATGTCACCAACGAGATATCACAACACAACATACATTAAACATTTTACATGTTAATTGATAACACCAATGTTTACCAATGGGATATGATCTACACACAACAGTTGTAACTTTTCTTAAAAAGAGACAATTTTTGTTATATTTTACACTACTTAAAATTTATCCAATCAATAATAACCTTTAATTATATTTGAATTTTTGTATAAACTCTTGAATAATTATTTTTATTTTTACCTTTCAATTATATGATCAAATTTTTAATCCAACATGATTTTCAAAAAAAAAAAAAACTTTAATCAAATTTACTTTTATTTTTCATGATATTATTTTAGTATTACAAAACATCTAATTGTTTCAAAAATTATTTTTATTTTATTATTTATTATATCTTTTATATATTACATGTTTAATTTCGTCCACTTACACTTTTTGTACCCGCAATCATATTTCTATATTTCTATTCACTATATTTTATTTGTTTAAATACCTTTATTATCTGACAATGTTTATCATCCACTATCGGGCATCTACAACAATCGTTTTCAACAATCATATTCTTTAACCAATTCCCTATATTTTTCATCACTATCTTTTCAGTCATTGCGTCACATCAACGTAGAAAAACGACAGCACTGCTTGACAATTTAATTTTTGATTTCGTAATTCAACAAACTCTTTGAAAACACAGTTCCCCAGATTTAAAAATCCCAACTTCTGGCCTGAACACGCTTCAAGAGTTTATTTCATTTCATCCGCAGAGCAAATCACCAACGCATTCACAAAGCGTTCACTTTTTTCAACTTTGAACTGTTTTTTTTTTCAGCTCTAGCGGACCACATTCAACCTTTGATTTCGAGTCAAGTCAGACCAACTACTGTCGCTACAATTCTACTTATCGCATGGCTCTATTCCACTCCTTTCCCAATCATATAAATAAACAACTTTTCTTCAGCCACTTTTAACCCAATAATCCTAAAATTGTGACAAAGCACGGTAACCCTTATATAGGATCGCAAGTGAAACATTGCCAAGGAAGACAGCTCAAGTCTATATCCTCGCTTTGCACCTGGATCTGAGTATTTGGTTACATGTGCACTCCTAACAATTGCATATTCTTCAACTACTAACCCTTTCCAACGCCCGCCAATATTCTCTTAGAATGTGAATTTTTATGTCATCATTTTATATCAATCATAATTTTTTTTATCAAACAAAAATGTCATTTTTATTTCACTTTTATATATCCAAACAAATCATCTTGTTATAGCCCTTTTTAACCCTCACAGTTTAAATTAATTAAAATAAATTTTAATTACTTACCTGTGTAAGAGAGGCTTTACCCGCCTAAACCCGGATAAACCCTTTCACTCCCGGGGCCCATCTATGGTAATTTAAGCCAACAAACCCATATTGTAAATAACTTATAACAAGATTTTAATGTTGTATAATAGAAACACATCTGTTAATGATTATACGTATTATTGACATGTGTCTTTACATCATCATATGTAATGCAATTTGTACAAACAGGATAAATAAATAAACTCTGTAATTGATTAAGAGTTGAGCTAAAGCAGAGATCGAGCATATAGTATTGCCAAAACAACAAAGTCTAAAGATGGAAACGGCCACGGCGCCAGTGTACAGTTTCGCCAGACGATCCACGCCCCTCTCGCATGTGCTGAAATGCAATACCCCCTTTCTCAGAAAAGGTATATAAAGGCCCCCGTCTTTAGCCAAAAATACAGTTAGTTCACCCTCAGTGCAAGCCCGCGTCGGTCGTACCTCATGTCGATCTCATCTAACATGTAGTTAGTAAGAACTCTTCTATCTCCATCTTTCGCTCCTAGCTCAACTTTTATCTGTTAACGGAACTTTCTTGGTGCAACTGTGTCTTCGTTTTTTGTGTGGACAGTCCCAAGCTTTCCACTCTGCCTCGACCACGACTGCCTGTATTTTGTGAGAACTTTTAAAGGTCTTACAAGGTGCAGAGAGGTACTGGAAAACTCTATATCCTGACTGTTCCTCTCGGTTAACACAGTATAGCGAGAGTCAACACTTCATCATCACAAAGTTAATCGACAGATCTCTACAAGGCTTACCAGAACTTCAACTCATTACAGCTAGTCGACAGGACAACTTATTACATATATATATTTTTGAAAATAGATCAATCCCTAAATAAATCTTTAAATAAAAAGGTATATATTGGATCAAATTAATTTATTTTACCAATATTTCAGTTGGCTGAACGCCAACTTTTATCAAGAAATTATAACATTTTAATGTGTGTCAAAATTTGAAATGTTATAAAACCTTGATAAAGGTTGGCGTTCAGCCAACTGAAATATTGGTAAAATAAATGATATTTTGATCCAATATATGTATTTTTAATTATTTATATATTCTCGCTCTTATTAATATATGCGTTAAATTTATTATTTTAAACAAAACATTTTTTTTTTTGCTTATTCCTAAGTACATGTTGACAGGCCATGATATTCATGGTGGGTAGTTAGCGACTGCTTTTTTACTGTAAGCGCACCACATGTCTACACATATGAAAGCCACTCGACTTTGCACTTACAAATGTGCCAGAACCCCGTTTGATTACTTGCACTCGCTGGTGGGGTTGGACTTTTGCAAGAATTGGGGGGCCATTGGAGCATTTTTTAATTTTTTTTTTAACAGAAAAAAGTGTCCAATGCGGGAATAGAACCCGGGTCGTAGTGGTCGAAAACCAAACGGTTTAACCAGCCTTCCACCGACCACCCCCCCCCCCCATAAATAATAAACAAAACTTAAAAGGTAAAACTAATTAAAAAGCAAAATAATTAAATATATAAATATTTGATTCAATATTTAATATAAAATGTTACAATGGTCTTAAAATTTAAATACTTTATATAATTAAAATAAAAACTAAACTCATTGACAAAACTTAAGGATGTTGTACCTTTTAGCATGAATATCGGAATTCAGACAATAAATCTGAAAGATATTTGATACACCGTGATCTGTATTGAAGACACGAGATAACCAAGTGTGAACAAAATTGACTCTATCTCCTTCAGAAAATAATAATAATAAAACAGACGACCAGCGATATCAAAGACTTTTCACATCCTTATGTTTTGTCCATGAGTGTATTTTATATCTAAAAATTGAATTTAAAATATAAATACAATATAGATAAGACGAGAACACGGCTGGTGTAACTTGACTTGTAACGCTAAAAACAAGAATACTAATGTGCAGTGTTTCTCTCATTTAGCTCTGTCATATAGAGCAAACCTCCGGATATGTCTTTCCTTCAATAGGTATTTTGAATTAAAATAACTGAAAAGAGGCTTTATATAAAATATATGTGACATATACCCACATGGACAAAACTTAAGAAAGTTGTACCTTTTACCATGTATATCGGGATTCAGACAATAACTCTGAAAGATACACTCATGGACAAAACTTAAGGAAGTTGTACCTTTTAGCATGTATATCGAGATTCAGACAATAACTCTGAAAGATACACTCATGGACAAAACTTAAGGAAGTTGTACCTTTAAGCATGTATATCGGGATTCAGACAATAACTCTGAAAGATACACCCATGGACAAAACTTAAGGAAGTTGTACCATTAAGCATGTATATCGGGATTCAGACAATAACTCTGAAAGATACACTCTTGGACAAAACTTAAGGAAGTTGTACCTTTAAGCATGTATATCGGGATTCAGACAATAACTCTTAAAGATACACTCATGGACAAAACTAAAGGAAGTTGTACCTTTTAGCATGTATATCGAGATTCAGACAATAACTGATAGATATTTGATACACAATGACCTTTATTGAAGACCCACGAGATAACCAAGTGTGAACAAAATTGCCTGTCTCCCTCAAATAAATAGATGACTGGCGAAATCAAATACTTCTCACTTCCTTAAGTTTTGTCCATGAGTGCAAAGCATTTTAATTTTCAGGTTTAATTCTAAGCATTTGTTCAAATACAGACATGTTCGAAAGCTTATGATGTAGAATAATTAAATAAAACGAATTCATTATTTATTTCTAGTGCATTAGTTATATACAAGGTTTTCCAAAAAGTAAGTAAACACTTGGAAAGAAATTGAAATACCAATATTATTCGCCGTTATGTATAATGTATTTAATGTGAGCAATAGGTATTCAGAAACTTTTCGAAAAAGGAACTCTAAAATTCAGGTTAAGAGTCTTTTAATTTTGATTTTGAAAGCTTGAGCAAATTTTCTGTTCTTCAATGGCCAAATACTTCTATTGTCTTCTTCTTCTTCTTTCTTATCTCCAATCAATCATATTAGGGTATCAAGTTGTGATCCTTTATGGTGTCTGTTTGACAACCCTCATGCCTGGGTGAAGTAGAATGTGTCTGCCTTTGTCATTAAGACTGAGAGCACTACTCAGTGGCAGGCCAACTTAGCTCCAAAAGAAATGGCCGCCTCTGACATGAGGAACAGACGCCATGTGCAGCCGCTCCTAACATGTAGTACAAACGCTGCTCATCCTGTATTCCTGGATTAGGAGACCTTACAGGGTACTATCAGCTGGGCCAGCTGAACCCAACCTATGTACAATATCAAGATAATCTTTGTAAAAAATAATTGAAAAAATATGTTATTGGTATGTGTACATGCTATTCATTTGCTAAATATGATCCTAATCATTGTGTTAATTAGGAAAGAGTTTTATGGAATAAAAACGTTATAAAAGTTAGTTTAATATGAGAAATTTCAATTAAAATCGAAAATGTTGTTATTAAATTTTAATATGTCCTCCTAATAAGGTAAAAAAAAAACATATAAATTTATACACAAAAATAAAATATCTCCCTATTAAAATCAAAAATGTTTATGTATAAAGTTAAAAGTTATAAATTTAATAATTAAGATATTTAAAGTACATTTAAAATATCTCATCAGTATAAAAATGAATCTTGAGTCAAATAATGATAAAATGTCTTTTATTTTAAATATTTTTCATATGATAAAAAATTATATAAAAGATAAAAATATAAATAATATTTATTCAATATATATATATAATTTAAATGTCTATCATTTAAAAAAAAAGAGGGTTTAAAGTTATTTCTATAGAGAAATTAAATGGATAATTTAATATAAGACTTTGATAATATAAAAATCTATTATTTCATTTATGTGTAGAATAAATGTGTTTTTTTTCTTTCTCTCTGTTAAAATCCCCATCTCTAAACTAAAGCCATCTCAGCGGCGTTAATGGAGTTCCATAGGCAGCAACTCCCGCCAACCAATAACAAACATGGCGGCTTAGCTGACCGCCAGTGTAGCCGACCTCATTTTTTTCTTTCGTCTGGTTTCTTAAAATATATTTTTTTCGAAACTTGGTTATATAAGATTGAACATTTTTATTAGGTTTTATCTATAATATTTTTTTAGGTTTAATCTATTTTTTCTTGTTCATTTTTTATTTTCAACATTTTAAATAAAATACATTTCATATTTCATTTAATTGAATAATTCTCTAATATCTAGCATATTTTCATTCTAAAATATTCCTTAATTTTATTTTAAATCTGTAAATTGCTTTTCTCGAATACACACAATACTTTACAATTTGATTTAATTTAACTAAATTTGCATATCAACCCTTTGTACATATATCAATTGTGTTGATATTTTTTTAATCTTTTCATCTAACTAACTTGCATACTAATTCTGTACATATTTAAAATATCTTTCTTTCTTTTCTTTCAAATTTTTGTTTATCTTTAAAGTGCAAGTGTCCCTAGGGGAACATAGCGCTCTAAGTGGAAATAAAGAATATCATATTTCATTAGATTTTTAAAAAACTTAATTCCTTTGATGTTATGTGGTGTTGAGTTTGTTGTTGACACACATTAATATGTTATAATACCTTGAAAAGGTTTGGCGTCCAGCCAACTGAAATATAGGTAAAATAAATGATATTTTGATTCAATATATGCCTTTTTATTTAAAGATTTATTTATGGATTGCTCTATTTTCGAAATTAGATATTATATTCAGCCAGTTTTAATATAAACATATATGTGGCAATATCGTTGCGGGGTTTCTTGTTGTTCGATTTGAATGGTGAGGATTGGTTGAAACGCAGTCGTTTGAGTGGAAGTTTAAGCATACAGTTAGGAATAATCAGGACACGTGATTGGGTTTGAAAATAAAAGGCAACTGGGTTGGAGGGAAGAAAGCTTGAGAAGAGCTGAGCGATTTGACTTATTAATTAGTTGATCACATGGCGATGATTGGATTTAGATGAAATGAGCGGAGAGAGAGAGATCTCTAGAGTAGATGTTACCTTGTTGGAAGCGAAGGAGCCACTGACTATTCTTGCTTTTTCGATTTAACACCAAGACTCAGTTTCTCTCTGATTGGTCGAGAGATGTCACATGATCTTTTCCTATTGGTTGACCTACTTAAGGTGCTGTCTTCTGATTGGTCCGCGGTTCTCTTTGGTGAAAGATATGGCCTGCCTGATAGGAAGTGTCGGTTGCTATTTCGATTTTATTTACTTCCGCGTTATCAAAATACGTCCGGTCTTGGGTCGGAAGTATGGGGTGTCTCTATACTAATATAACTTCTGTGGATACCAGATACGTCCTGCTTTGTCAGGAAGTATTGAGTGCTTCGCGACTAATATAACTTCTGCGGTCACTAGAGACGTCCGGTCTCTGCCCCTGCAATATTGACACAGGGGTGCCCAGAATAGTCGTGCCAGCTTTAGGCCTATTTCCTATGTCTTTTGTTACTTTCTTTCCTCCAGATACCTTATTCTTTTATTAAATCTTTGAAAATCATACATTTGTACATGCATAGTGGGTCGGGGAGCATACAATTATATACAAATTATGACAGATGCGCCCCCTACATGTGAAGAATTCAAGAAGGGGTTAGCCTGAGAGAATTCTGTAAAGTGAAAAATAATTTTGTGGGAAAATTAGTTGTGGGTATGGAGGGGCTATATACAAACATTGCTGGTGATATAAAAGAAAAATAGAATGGTGTTGATGGTATAGGTTGAGTATAATTAATAGAAATCAAAAAATTTTTAATTGTAAGAAATCAATGAATGCTATGGTACATAGTGGGCTAAAAAAAAAAGGAAAATGCGCCTAAACGAATTCTACTCGAGATAAGAAATGAATTCGAGGGAGTTCTATTAAGACTTTTGAAATCAAAATAAAAATAATATAAAAATAGTTGAATGAAATCAAAATTGAATGTGTTTGGTTGAAAAAAAAAAATTGTTTTGTTGCATGGTGACAAAGACAACTGCTTAGTTACTTTTTTGCTCGAATTTTGAGAAAAGAAATCGAGGAAATTTCATAAGGCGCTTTGAAATCAAAACAAAATAAAATAAGAATAGTTGAATGAAATCAAAATTGAATGTGTTTGGTTGAAAAGAAAAATTGTTTTGTTGTATGGTGATAAGGGAAAATGCCTAGTTACTTTTTTGCTCGAATTTTGGAAAAGAATTCGAGGAAATTTCATAAGGTCTTTTGAAATCAAAATAAAATAACATAAAAGGTTTTTGAGCGAAATCAAAGTTGATTGCTTGGTTGAATGGTGAGAAAAAAAAAAGGAAAAATGCCTAACCATATTCTAGCTCGAAATTGGGAATGGAAACCGAGGGAATTTTATTAGGGCTTTTGAGAACTCAAAATAAAAATAAAAATAAAATTTCATAAGGTATTTTGAAATCGAATAAAAATAAAAGTAGTTGAGCGAAATCAAAGTTGAGTGCTTGGTTGAATGAGAAAAAAAGATAGAGAAAAAAAGAATGTTTTTGTAAATCAAAATGAAATATAATATCCAATTTTGAAAAAAACCAATGAGTTTTTGTTGATTGGAAACTATGATAACATAACTAAGTGGTAAATATATGATAATTAATGATTAAAATTGATAATAAGTTGAATAAATTGATAAATTGATTAAATATTAACATTTTTAATTGAGAGAAAATAATGAAAATGATTGATATGAAAAATAAGGTGTATTGGTTTGAACCCTTTGGTATCTACATGCCCTATAAATTTTTTAATTGCTCAATTATGCCCTATGACCTTTTTAATTGCTCAATTATGCCCTATAACTTTTTTAATTGCTCAATTATGCCCTATAACTTTTTTAATTGCTCAATTATGCCCTATAAATTTTTATCTTTGTGTGTGTTGTGAAAAAATGTTAGAAGTCTGTTGTGTAAGAAATGTGTGAGCGAGTTCTATGTGTTGTCTGGTGGATGTGGAATTGGATGGTAAAAATCGATATGTAGACTCGAACTGGAATTCAAAATCGGTGGCATAGAGAAATCTGTGGCTGGGGAGAGCGGTGACCTAATTTGGATGAGCGGGGCCTTGTAATGAGACGCCGGAAGCGGGACGTGTCGGGGACGCGAGGTCCGATCCTAAAATTACCCTCCCACACTATTTGCATGTAATTGGATCAGGAAGTGGGGGAACTACGTTTCCTGTCCGCCTAATTGCTATTTGCATCTTGTTTTTGGAGTGTGACTTCTCCGACATTGGTTGGTCATTCTTCAATTACTTCTATCTCTTCGGAGTCTTTTTAGATTTTCTGCAAAGATGTTTCCTAATGTTTGTCCAAAATTAAAAACTGCCTCTTGTAGTTCGAAGATTTTATGAGCGGGCATGGTATAGATAAACAAGTGATTAATGATTAAAATTGGGATACAGTTGTATGGTAGAACTAACAAACAGAGGATAAAAATCAGATGAAAGATAGGATATTGCCCCATGTTCGTCCATATTTTTGTAACTGGGGACTCTGAAATATTTGCTTGAACCTTATTAATTGTAGAATTTGAATGATTGGTAGGTTCGCAGTTCTCCTGTTTGATATCTTTAGGGAGTGGTGTGAGATGATTGAGCTGGTTGTCAGGTTTGCAGTTTTTAACATCGGGGAAGAGTGATGCAAATCGTCTTGTTGTAAAAATGGCAGGGTCTAAATGCCTGAAAGGTTCGCTGCTGGTGGGTTTGAACCTTAATGACTCTGTTTGGAATAATTCGGGTGTTAAATGTTTGAAAGGGAACGTGTAATTGGGGTTGTGCTTTATATGATATGTGCTAACGGCGGGTGGTAATATATAATGGATTTTTTCTGTATACAGTTTAAGTTTGTTGACGTGGATTGTGTCAGTGTTTCTTTGAAGTGGTTGATTTGGTCGATCTATGCGGACCACATTTGGTGAAATAATTTCTAATATTGTGTGAGGTCCTGTGAAATATGGCGCAAGTTTCCCTGTATTTGGGTGGTGATATAATTTTACTAACACTAGATCACCTACTTCGAAATGTGGTTGCTTGTGTCGTTGGTCATAAGTGTTTTTGTCTTGTAAATGTTTGTTTTGTGTGCGTGTGTGTGCAATTTTTCTAGCTTTGTCGATATCTGGGTACGGTGTGTTATGATTAGAGATTTCTGGGGGTAGGATACCAAACATTAAGTATATGGGTGGAAAACCTGTGGTAGAGTGGGGTGTCTTGTTATATATAAGTGTAACCTTCTTGACCAACTTGGTCCATGCGACCTTAGGATTTTCTAGGTGTAATAACCTAAGTTTTCCCGTGAGGGTGGCGTTCAGGCGTTCACATAGACCGTTGGCCTGTGGATTGTTGCTGGTTGTGAGCAATGGGTGAATATTTCTATTAAGTAGGAAACTACGAAATTTGGGTGAAGTGAAGGCAGGGGCTCTATCCGTAAGAAGGCGTTTTGGAGAACCATCCTGGGATACTCGCTTAAGTACCTGTTGGTAGGTGGTGGTACTGGTGGATTTAGATGGAAAAGCCCATGCGTAGCGTGAAAAATGATCGACTACTACATGGAGATATATCTTGGTGTTGCCATATTTGGCAAATCCTGCTATGGTGTCCAGAGATAAAAGGTCGAAGGGTTCTTTAGATTCCGGAGGTTGACTTAATTCTCCGTAAGTGGGTCCTACTGGACGTTTTGTTAATTGGCAGGTGGGACAGGTTTTAACTTTTTGTTTAATATCTTTTGACATACCTTGCCAGTAATATTGTGTGGAGATGATTCGTGACATTTGTGAAATACCGGGGTGATTGTATTGTGTGTGTACTGTTTGTAAGAGTTGTTGTATGAGTGGTTTTGGAAGTATAATCTTGGTTATACCTTTTCGGGAAACTGTATGTAATCCATTACGATCAATGGTCAAACTAGACTCTTTCGATGGAGGAGGTTGGTGGGTCTTGATAAGGGTGGCGTCCAAGAATCCACAAAACGGGTTACGGGACAAGAGATCTGCTTCGTATTGTAGTTTTCCCTTTATGTAGCGGACCTCATATTCGTAACTCGATAGTCGTAAACTCCATCGAAACAGTCTGCCGGACGGGTTTTTGATGGTTTTCAGCCACTGCAATGCGTGATGGTCAGAAAATATAGTAAATTTTCTGCCCATAAGATAGATGCGAAACTTCTCCACACTCTCAACGATTGCTAAGCACTCAAGTTCAGAGATGGAGTAGTTTTTCTCGTGTGGGCGCAATGTTCGGCTGAAATATTGAACTGGGTATACGTTCCCGTCAGGGTGAGCTTGTTTGAGAATGCCTGCTATACCGAGGGTGGATGCATCGCAATACACTTGGCATGGCAGACCTTCTTTGTAAAGGTGTAAAATGGGGTGTTGTGTGAGGTTTCCTTTCAGGTCAATGAACGCCTTTTGACAAACTTCATTCCAGTCCCACACGACATACTTTTTGAGGAGGTTATTGAGTGGTGCTCGCAAGCGAGCGTATTCCGGAATGAATTTGTTATAGACGTTCACAGCGCCTAAAAAGGATTGTAGTGTTTTTCGGTTGTGTGGTTGTTTTATGGCGTGGATAATGTCGGTGTTACGTGTGAGTGGTGTAATTGTACCGGCTGTGATGGTGTAACCTAGAAAATTTATGGATTGCTTAAAAAATTCGCATTTTGCGAAGTTAAGTTGTAACTTCTCCGCTTCGCAAAAGGCGAAAAATTGTCGCAGGTGGTTTTGATGTTCCTCCAATGTGTTGGAGTAAATGATGAAATCATCAAAGTAATGTGCCACACAGTCAAGTCCGTGTCTCTGTAGGACCTGACTTATGGCTCGTTCGTAAATCTGAGGACTGGTTTTTAACCCGAAAGGTAATCGAGTGGGTTGGTATAATCCTTCAAAGGTGGCAAATGCTAACAGTGGTCGAGAATCGGGGTGTATTGGGACTTGCCAATACGCAGAGGATATGTCGGCCGTGGAGAAATATTTGGCCTGTGCGAGGCGGTCTAGGATATCCTCGATTCTCGGGAGGGGATGGACATCAGAGCTGATTAGCTCATTCACCTTCCTATAATCGATACAAAACCGTTTGGTCTTGTCGCGCTTAGTGACGAGGGTGACAGGGCTCGAGAAAGGTGAAAAAGATTGCTCTATGATGCCGTTCTCCAGCATTTGTTGTATTTGGTTACGGATTTCTTGTTGGTCACATATCGGAACACGATATGGACGTATGGTGATTATTTTTTTGGAATTCGTGGGTATTTTTACTGGTGGAATCCGTAAGCATGGTACGTTGAATTTGTCCTGTGAAAAAATGTGAGTGTACCTTTGTAGAAGTGTTGTGAACTGTGGTGTATAGTGAGTGTTAGGTGTTGTGTTGTAGTATGCATGGGGTAAAGGGTTTTGTTGTGTATTAGTGTGAGTGTCGAGTTCGTTGTGTGGGTTGGTCATGTGAGAGTTGTGCAACGGTGTGTGATCACCTATGTTTTTGGTATGCGAGTTATCCCGCTGGGTGGGTGCGTTTTGGACAGGTTCATAAGTTGAAGTTGTTGTGGTTTGATTATTTGAGGGCATGTAAAAAGGGCAATTGGCTTTAGTGAAAAAGGGGCATGTAGATAAGTGGGTTTATCTCAATGAATGCACGCAATGGTTGTCATAGGCGGAAAGTTGGGATGCGGGGAAAATTTTTTGTGACATCGCCTGACACTGCCAGTACGTGCATACATTGGACACATGATTAAAATGGTAGGAAAGGGTAGACAATGGGGCGCCCAGCTGGAGTATAGTGCATTTATTAAAATCTATGGTTAATCTGAATTTATGGAGGCTATTGATACTAAGAATTCCGAATGGCAATGGTGCATTCACTACATGGAAATACTCCTTTCGTGATATTTGTCCTATTGTCAGTGGGATAGATAGTTTACCCATGGTTTTTGCAAATCCGTTTAGGGTTTGGAGGTGTAGTGAATGTCCCTCAAGGGTTAAATTAGGCAGGTGGGTTTTTAGCATATGATAAATATTATATGGCACTATACTCAGGCTGGCGCCCGTATCAATTAAAAAGGGGCATGATACATTAGGGGCTAGAAAAAGTTTGACAGTCAGTTGGTTTAGGAATCCTACCTCAGTCTCGAAAGGGCTGCTCGGCTGGGGTGTCCCTGGCTTGACTTGGTTGTTGTGGAATCGTGGTTGGTTGTTTTGGGACTGTTTGCACCGTCCGCACTTTTTCGTGGGTCGTCGGGACTGGTCGACGTCGGCATTCGCTGTGCCAGTGTCTCGCGCCGCAGAACTTGCAATTGGATGGTGGAAGAGGTGCATTCCATGCACCTGGGCGTCGGGGTGTGCTGTGGTACGGACCCGACATTGTGGGTGGTTGATCTTCTCTGGGTCGCGTTGTCGGTGCACTGGGCCCGTGGATCCGCTGTACCAGTCGGAACCATTCTCCTAGGTTCTCGGGAGGTACTACGCGGACTAGGCGCTGGTCGTTGAATGGCAGTCCTTCTGTCAGCGTCTCGAGGATCACCTCTTGTGGAAGTCCTAGTTGTAATCCCATGGCGGTTTTTTCCCGGTAGTAGGTCTCTAGGTTGGCTTGTCCAGTAAGTTTCATGGCGAAATATTTCGCAAAGGACGCTTCGCTTGATTCAGGGTAGAGATCTAGGAGGATTTGTCTCACCTGGAAATAACTCCGGTCGGCCAGTCGAAGTTTCCTGAAGAGCTCCAGGGGTTGTCGCACCAGGTAGTTTGGCAGGCGCAGTAATTTTTCTTGTTCTCCCATGGATGCGTCTTCCATTTTTCGGTCGAACGTCTGGAAAAACTGTGTCGCGCTGTATGCGCCGTCGAAAGGTGGGATCGCCGACTCCGCTCCATCAGAAATTTTTACCCGGGTCAGGAGCGTTGACAGCTGGTTGACGGCGTCCGCTAGGGGCGCAGTTGTCTCTCGGCCGGTCACCTCCTGTCTTTCTCCTGTCGGTTCGCTCTCTTTTACTTCTTGCCTTCTTTCCATTGTTTCCGTCGGACCGTCTGACTTTACGCCTATGGGATCCTGATTTAATTCCATCTCTTCATCCTGTCGACTTAACCGTTCTGTGGCAATATCGTTGCGGGGTTTCTTGTTGTTCGATTTGAATGGTGAGGATTGGTTGAAACGCAGTCGTTTGAGTGGAAGTTTAAGCATACAGTTAGGAATAATCAGGACACGTGATTGGGTTTGAAAATAAAAGGCAACTGGGTTGGAGGGAAGAAAGCTTGAGAAGAGCTGAGCGATTTGACTTATTAATTAGTTGATCACATGGCGATGATTGGATTTAGATGAAATGAGCGGAGAGAGAGAGATCTCTAGAGTAGATGTTACCTTGTTGGAAGCGAAGGAGCCACTGACTATTCTTGCTTTTTCGATTTAACACCAAGACTCAGTTTCTCTCTGATTGGTCGAGAGATGTCACATGATCTTTTCCTATTGGTTGACCTACTTAAGGTGCTGTCTTCTGATTGGTCCGCGGTTCTCTTTGGTGAAAGATATGGCCTGCCTGATAGGAAGTGTCGGTTGCTATTTCGATTTTATTTACTTCCGCGTTATCAAAATACGTCCGGTCTTGGGTCGGAAGTATGGGGTGTCTCTATACTAATATAACTTCTGTGGATACCAGATACGTCCTGCTTTGTCAGGAAGTATTGAGTGCTTCGCGACTAATATAACTTCTGCGGTCACTAGAGACGTCCGGTCTCTGCCCCTGCAATATTGACACAGGGGTGCCCAGAATAGTCGTGCCAGCTTTAGGCCTATTTCCTATGTATTTTGTTACTTTCTTTCCTCCAGTTACCTTATTCTTTTATTAAATCTTTGAAAATCATACATTTGTACATGCATAGTGGGTCGGGGAGCATACAATTATATACAAATTATGACATATACAAATTAATTTTAAATATACCAATAAAGATGATTTCAAAAAGTTTATTTATTTATTATTAACCTGTAATAATATTAGGTTGATTCTAAACATTTTAAACCAAAATGTCATAAATATGTTTAATTTATCATTTAAACTTTATAAAATAAACATTTTGTAGTATTTTAAATATTTACAACTCTCTTTAAAGCAACAAAAGAATTATTTATTGCATTTAGCAAGACAAGAAGAAAACCAAAACAAACACGGAAAGCCAAAACCAAAACTTATAGGTTAGTTCCTATTCAAAATCTAGCTTTCACACAGAGTATTCAAAAATAAAATACGACAATCCCTCCCCTGTGTGGAAGCTTCTATCAAACAAGTCCGAGAGAGTTTAGGTCCGCTTCCATTTCGTCACTCCTAACAAATTCAAGGTCGATTGTTCCTTCTTCCACAGCATCTTTTATAAAATACAATTTTCGGTTTATATGTTTCGTCCGGGAAGTTATTTTTTCAGATTTAATCCACTTGATAGCAGATTGACTATCTGTTTTAAGCGTTGTAGGAAAGTTCGCATCCTTACATAGTTCTTCTAAAAGTCCTTTAATCCAATTTACTTCGCAGATCCCTTCGCATATTGAAATCAGTTCGGCTTCGCATGTAGACAGAGCCACCAAACTTTGTTTCTTGCTTCTCCAACTGATCAGGTTGTTTCCCAGTTTAACTGTGTATCCGGAATAGGACTTTGTGTCACTTGTTGAACACCAGCTTGCATCTGTGCTGACAAGAATGCTATTTTCTGATGGCTTGTATCTTAACATTTTATCTCTGGTGCCCTTCAAATATCTATATATTCTCTTAACTCCTGTTAAATGTACTTCTCTTGCATCATTGCAAAATCGGGATAAATTGCTCACATTAAAAGAAATATCTGGACGAGTTCCGGTTGCCAAATACATCAGGGATACAATCATCTCTTGATACAATGTCCTGTCTACTGGTTTGGAGTCTTGACATTCATCAAAACTTTGGTCTCGATCTCCCGGAGTTTGCACAATGTTACATTCCTCGAGTGCAAATTTCTTCAAGATTTTATCGATATAATGGGCTTGTGATAGATCAAAACCGTATTCTGTTTTCTTTATCTCTATACCAATGAAAGGTTCATTCTCCCCTTTTTCTTTTAAAGCAACAAATCTTCCTATCTCTGATGCTAGTTTTTCATTAAAGGTTTTATCCGTTCCGGCTATTATTAGATCATCCACGTATAAACCCAATATTCCATATTCCTTTCCTTTTCTAAAAGTGTAAACACATGGATCATATTGCGATCTTTCCATTCCCAGTTGTATCAGTATCTCGTTGTGATCTTTTTATTCCAACAATGTCCCGATTGTGGAAGTCCATATATACTTTTTAACAATTTGCAAATTTTGTCTTCTTCACCTTTTTCAACAAATCCTTCCTTCTGTTTCATAAAAATAGTTTCTTTCAATTCTCCGTAAAGGTAGGCGGTCTTCACATCATATGATGTTATAACCAAATTCAACTGAGCTGCTAGGGCTACAATTACACGAAGACTTTCTTTTCTGATCACTGGTGAAAAAGATTCCTCATATTCTACGCCATATTTTTTATTACAACCTATAGCAACTAATCAAGCTTTTCTTCTATAAACACCTTCACTAGGCGTACTCTTTATGCTAAAGATCCATTTGCTGTTTATGATCTTCATATTCTTTTCTCTTTGAACGAGAGTCCATACCTTATGCTTGTCAATAGAGTAAAAATCTTCTTTCATTGCTTCGAGCCATTCATATTTATTCTCGCAGTTAATCGCCTCCTTATAATTTTCAGGAATACGTTCTTCTGGTTCTAATATAAAATTCACGTTATTTCTTTCTTTTATTCTTTGCGAACGTCGAACGCCTTGTTCAAGCAATTTCATTTCTTCTTCTCTCAGTTTTGCTCTGTGTTTTTCCTCTAAAACTTCTTGTGTATCTCCCTTTTTGCGACCTGACCTTACAATTCTTTCCTCGTTAGGTTCGTCTAGCGTGGGAATCGTTTCTTCATTTAGTTCTGAGGTTTCTGGACGCGTCCGATGGTCGATTTCAATATCATCTTCCTCTTCCTTTCTATATGAAAAATGGTCGTAATTTGTGTCTTCTTGAAGATTTTTTGTATAATCAATTCCTTTCTCATTTTCGACAAATTTTACTGATCTCACTTCTTCTATTTTCTTAGTGATTATGTCATACACTCGATAAGCCTTTCTTTTCAGAGAATAGCCTACAAAAATACCTTTTCGACTTTTAGGCATAAATTTACTTCTATGATGTTGTGTAATGGGCCAAAACGCCAAACAACCGAATATTCTTAAATGTCGAATGGAGGGTTTTCTTCCTTTCCATTTCTCCATTGGTGTATCAAGCTTGATTGACCTATGTGGAGTACAATTTTTGGCATATGATGCAGTAGCGACTGCCTCCGCCCAGAAAGCCATGGGTAATCCTGAATCAAACAATAATGTCCTTGCTGTTTCAATTAGGGTTCGGTTTACTCTCTCAGCAACTCCGTTACTTTGTGGCGAGTAGGTGGTGGAGAGTTGGTGGTGTATTCCATTTTAATTAAGAAATTCTTGAATCTGTGATTAGTGAACTCTGTGCCATTATCAGTTCGCACATCCTTTATTTTCAGGTTTAGCTCATTTTCCACTCTTTCCTTAAATTCTTCAAACTTCCCCAAAGTTTCATCTTTGTTTTTCAGAAAGTAGACAAAGGTTCTTCGGCTGAAGTCATCAACCAGAACAAAAAGGTATTTTGATCCACCTAGAGATTGGTATGGCATTGGACCACACAAATCCATATGCACCAATTCAAGGGGTTTGGTTGTACAGTTGGTGGTAACGGGATGGTAAGGTTGTCGAGTCAATTTCCCCATTATACAAGCTTCACATTCTGGCAAGTTCTTAAATTTAACATTAAACCCCAATACAACATTCCGTTGAATTATCTCTTTCATGTAAGCTTCGTTCAAATGATTCAGTCTTCTATGCCACAAGCTGATATTGTCATTTGAGAAATCATCTTTTGTGGTCATGACATTCTCCGTCTTTTCCGAGTATTCATCTCTGGACCTTGTTTCCATTACATACATCCTATCCTGGATTTGAGCCTCTGCAATTAAATCATCCTGTTCATTGTAAATCTTTGCTCCATCTCTATTGAAAATTACAGTATTTCCTTTGTTAGTTAATTCGTATATTGATAAAAGATTAGACCTTAAGTTAGGTACATGCAGAACTCCTTTAATTTGAACATTCTCAATTCCGTTTTCGGTACAAGTAGAAACCTTGATATCACCTTTAGCTGTAGCATGTGTAACTTTACCTTCTTCTGCCAAATTTATCTCACTTTCATAAGGCATTACATTTTCCATCCAGTCCAAGTGTGGAGATAAGTGCGTAGTACACCCTGAGTCAAGACACCAGGTTTGTATCTGACTATAATTATTTGAGGATTTTCAAAAACTCGATCTGTGCTGGTATTGAAAGTTTGTTCCGCAGGCTTGCTTGAGACGGTATTCGCATTATTTCTGAAATTTTGTTTGTTATAGTTCGTATTTGAATTTGCATTTCTTCTCCCATGTTGTTCTTGAGTTCGCTTATTTTTGAACCAGCAATCTTTAGCTAAATGTCCTTTTTTATGGCAAACAAAACACTCCTTTTGTCGATTCTGTTGATAGTGATTTCTTCTGTCTTTACTTCTGTAAGCCTGTTCATTTTCATCAGAATAACTCCCATTCATCTTAGAATTCATTCGATTCTCTTCCTCTCTAAGTGAATGCCGAATTTCATCAAGAGTTAATTATCTTCTATTTCTCAGTACAACAGCGATCTTTTCCAATCTTGGATGGATACCTCGCACAATATGAAACGCTAGTTCTCTTTGGGATATTTGGTGTCCGAGTGAAGAACTTTGAGAGGCGATATTTTTGGCTCTAGCCATATATTCGTTTATGGATTCATTATTTTTCAACTTGATATTCTTAAGTTCAAGTCCAATATCAATGATCTTATCTTCTAGGTTGCCCGTGTAGATTTTCTTTAATTCATCCCATACTTTCTTTGCTTTAGTTTCATCTAGAAACTTTCCTGCTTGTTCAATTCCAAAGGCTTCGTCATTCTTTTCACTCCATATTTGCCAAGCGACTTCATCTTTTATATCAGGCTCGGGATCCGAAATTACGCATTTAAATAATTTCTTTCCACGTAAAAGTGCTCCGACTTTTAAAGCCCAAATCGGATAATTTGTTCCTGTTAAAGGTTCAATTTTTGTCGTTGGCGAAAAATTGCAATCCATTTTAGCCTTGTTTTTCAACTTTTTAAAATTAAACAATATAGTTTAAAGGTAGTTTATAATTATAAAACTATTTTAGAGGCGTAATATTCTTTTTAAAATAAAACAATTTTTACTGTCCTTACTGCGATGGAAAAATTAAAGGGAGGGCCTGGCTCATCAGTGGTGAACCCTCCCAGCGGTTTCGCCAGTTTAATCTACCATACCGCTGTTAAATTGCATTTTTGGAACTTCCTTTTATGAGTGACTGTTGTAAGACTCTTGGAATGGGTATTTTAGAAGAACTATGGACATAAGCTTTTAGGACAGCAGAATTAAATATAATTATAAATATATAATATGCTTCGAGCAATCGCTCTTCCGCAATATTATATATTTATAATTATATTTAATTATGCTGTCCTAAAAGCTTATGTCCATAGTTCTTCTAAAATACCCATTCCAAGAGTCTTACAACAGTCACCTATAAAAGGAAGTTCCAAAAATGCAATATAACAGCGGTATGGTAGATTAAACTGGCGAAACCGCTGGGAGGGTTCACCACTGATGAGCCAGGCCCTCCCTTTAATTTTTCGATCGCAGTAAGGACAGTAGAAATTGTTTTATTTTAAAAAGAATATTACGCCTCTAAAATAGTTTTATAATTTGATAACAGATGGCGCTCTAGTACATCATAACATTATAGTTTATAATTCAAAAATGTTTTTTTTTTTCAATCCTTATATTTAAAACTTTCTTTTATCAATATAATTCAAATTCTATTGAAACATATTTCAAAATTTACATACCTTGATGCAGAAGAGATCTTTGTTTACCGATTGGAATAAACAAACGTATCAAACTTCTGATAAAACATTTTCGCTTTTTCTCAAGTTTTAAATTGAACCACGCTCTGCTACCATAAATTGTAGTATTTTAAATAATTACAACTATCTTTAAAGCAACAAAAGAATTATTTATTGCATTTAGCAAGGCAAGAAGAAAACAAAAACAAACACGGAAAGCCAAAACCAAAACTTATAGGTTAGTTCCTATTCAAAATCTAGCTTTCACACAGAGTATTCAAAAATAAATACGACACATTTTCAGTTTATGCATTTTAATAGCAGAATTTTTATAAGAACTACTTTTAATTAATTTAAAAGAAGTATGCAGTAGAAATCAAAATTTAATGACAATATAACAAAGAATCTGTGATGTTAACAATATAGTCAACATGGATTATAGTTGTAGGGATTGTATTAACTCAAACACTGAGGACATTAATATATCTTCCGTCTTATGAAATCATCCAAGCGGTTCCAAAAGTAACCACCAGTCCGAGACTCCGTAACGATGTTTCAGCCTTACAACCCGGAAGGATAATATGCAGAAATTAATGATCCAAAGATGATGATCTTCTATGATATATAGATGAGAATTTAAACAAAGATTTATTATTCATAGAATGAATAACCCGTGTTTTAACAAATCATACACAATTTAGAGAGTATTGTAAATAAAGACAATTTTAAAGAGTTAATATTTTTCGAATCTTTAAAAACATAATGGTTCAAATTTCTAAAATCTTAATGGTTCAAATATTATTTAAAAGATATACCCAATAAATTCTCTTGCGGTGTAACTTCAAGTGTCGTTTTACAATCACAGGCCGCAGTGTATTATATTGTATTATAAGTTACTTTACGTATCATTTAAGAACGGAAAAAATACGTCCAGGGTAGCCTAGTGGACATGGCATCTGCCCGGTAAGCGGAACATTGTGGGTTCGATTCCCATCCCTGGACAATTTTATTTTTCCGTTTATCATTACTCTTCATAATTCACCCTTTCATACCTCATCCAAAAAGGTTAGAAATAGTCATTATTTCACCTTGAAATAAAATTTTGATTTTTCATTGAAAAGAAACTCATGCGATATAATTTTCAAATGTCGTTTTACAAAGACAATTTTGAAGAGTTAATTTGTTTTGAATTTCTAAAACCATAATGGTTCAAGTATTATTTATAAGATATATCTAATAAATTCTAAGAATAGTAAAAATAAAAGTGTCAAAAATATTAAGAAAAAGGCATCTTCTGATCGTGTAACTAAAAGTTGCTGATGGCTTTCTCATCTGCCAGAATAAATATCAAATAATGGGTGATTTTCAATTATTCCAGAATTGGCCAAATACCCATTCTTGATTAATCAACAAAACCTAACCACCTACGCGTGTCGGGCTGTTGGCTCTAGGGGGTTAGAAATGGTATTTGTGTTGACTTTGCTTAGAATTTTTAATGAAACTGATTCCAATAATTATTAATTAAACATTATATTTATTGATTTACAAGAGAGAGAACAAAATATAAAAGGGAAACCAATATTAAACAAGGAACTTCTTTCTGTTTCGGTTAGCGTCTATTTACCTGTGAGCTTACACACACTCTGTGGTAACAATTAATCAATATATATATAACAGTATTTGACCAAAATTCTGGAATAATTAAAAATATACAATTAGTTAATAATAATATTATTTTATTAAGATCATGAAACGCGATATCCCAAACTCAGGGATATTTGCGTCGATACCTCTCTCTACATCACAACAAATCGGCTATATACAATCCTGTTCAATTCATTATTTTTTACATAATTAACCAAAGAAAATTGTCCAAAGAGAAAAACAAACAACAAAGCAAAACACACAAAGCAAGCATCGCAATTCTTTTCCTTCTAAGTTTCCCTCTCCCTTTTCCAATTTAAAAGAAAGTTGTAAATAAATTTGCAAAATTGATCAAAACTTTTACACCTCTCTTTATCGTCTACAAATTCATCAAGCTGTCCAATACGACCAAATTTGTTTTCCCTATAAACCCGGAAAATTGGGCATTCCATAAGTAGATGTTTCGAGTCCTGAATACACAATTAGTTGTTATACTGTATATTCCGACAGATGGCGCAAGCCATCAGCAACTTATATTTACACAATCAGGAGATGTCTTTTTCTTAATTTATCTACCTGATCCCAGTACAGTTTTACTTTTGTACTGTTTTTAAGAATGTCAAAGCCAATAAAAATCATTGGTGGTGGTGTCTTGTCCATGAAGCATATCAACTCGGTCCGTGCACCCTGATCACAATACCGGCCAACTGAGGTGCCTTTTCTGTATGGATGTCCTCTTCTGGATTGATGTCTGCCATATAGAGGACTGCAAGGATGACCGGGTATATATGGTCCGGAGTGAGTTGGGTGTTGTCTTGTCCATGGAACAGATCAGATCTGTCCGTGCACCCTGATCACAATACCGGCCGACAAAGGTGCCTTGTCCGTATGGATGTCTTCTTCTGGATTGATGTCTGCCATATAGAGGGCTGCAAAGATGGCCGGCCAACTGTATATATGGTCCGGAGTGAGTTGAGTGTTGTAACAGTTATTGGAATCTATGGTGGTGGTGTCTTGTCCATGAAGCATATCAACTCGGCCCGTGCACCCTGATCACAATACCGGCCAACTGAGGTGGTGGCGTCTTGTCCATGGAACAGATCAACTCGGTCTATGCACCCTGATCACAATACCGGCCAACTGAGGTGGTGGCGTCTTGTCCATGGAACAGATCAACTCGGTCTATGCACCCTGATCACAATACCGGCCAACTGAGATGGTGGCGTCTTGTACATGGAACAGATCAACTCGGTCTATGCACCCTGATCACAATACCGGCCAACTGAGGTGGTGGCGTCTTGTCCATGGAGCAGATCAGATAGGTTCGTGCACCCTGATCACAATACCGGCCAACTGAGGTGGTGGCGTCTTGTACATGGAACAGATCAACTCGGTCTATGCACCCTGATCACAATACCGGCCAACTGAGGTGCCTTTTCTGTATGGTGTCCTCTTCTGGATTGATGTCTGCCATATAGAGGGCTGCAAGGATGGCCGGGTAAATATGGTCCGGAGTGAGTTGGATGTGGAAACAGTTATTGCAGTTGCTGTAGGATCTAGTCATGTCTGGGTTTATCTTCATTCCTTTAAAATGTCCTGTTCTGATTCTTGAAAATTTTTGTTTTTAATTCTCTGTTAATGTTGAGGTTGCATATTGGCTGGGGTATTTTGGTTTTTGTAAAGAGTTTTGCTTTTGCTATTGTATTTGCGTCTTTCAGTATTATTGAACTGGATTCCAGTGCCTGTTTTCGTGCCTCATTTATTTGTATATTTTAAAATATTGCCCACCCCCATATTATTATAAACATTCTAAAAATAATATTTTGGGATGTTATTCAGTAACCGTTTACGATTCTGCTATTATACTTCTCGATTATACTTCTTTAAGTCTTGGGAAGATAAAAAAAAAGTATCGTTTGTTGATAAGTCAAGAAGATAAGACAGCTAATTTGGGAAACGGTTTTAGAATCAAAATATCAATATATAAGCGTTGAATGCATTGTACCAAGTATTCCCACTTGGTTATCTCGTGTGTCTTCAATAAAGGTCACTGTGTATCAAATATGTTTCAGAGTTATTTTCTGAATCTTGATATACATGCTAAAAGGTACAACTTCCTTAAGTTTTGTCCATGAGTGTATCTTTCAGAGTTATTGTCTGAATCCCGATATACATGCTAAAATGTACACATTCCTTAAGTTTTGTCCATGAGTGTATCTTCCAGAGTTATTGTCTGAATACCGATATACATGGTAAAAGGTACAACTTCCTTAAGTTTTGTCCATGAGTGTATCTTTCAGAGTTATTGTCTAAATACCGATATACATGCTAAAAGGTACAACTTTCTCAAGTTTTGTCCATGAGTGTATCTTTCAGAGTTATTGTCTGAATACCGATATACATGGTAAAAGGTACAACTTCCTTAAGTTTTGTTTCTCCACAAATGTACTAGGTTTGTATTTTATTGAATTCAACCAAATTAAACGGCGAAAGATAAACATAAAAAGTATTTTCTATAAAACCTTCCGTATTAAATTAAATTATCCTTACAAGTTAACGCTACTTTGCATTATTAATAACAACAAAGACTTTTGTTTTTACACTTGATAAAATTATTCTGGTCAAATTTAAATAAACCTTAAAAAGAAGAGAATAAATTTAGAAATCCACTAAACTCTAACACAGAGTTTATAATACAGTGTTTGTATTTGATTATTTCGAACATATGTTAACGGTAGATCGATTCAATTCAAAGATCCTGACTCATTAGTGGTAAACTCTTCCAGCAGTTGCAGTCGTGGTGGCCACAATGTTTAGAGTGGGTTCAGGCGTGATTGGGATTACACAAAAGGACGAGACATGTTGGATGTCACCATAAAGATGGCGAGAGAGTAAGTGAAGCCGACACCGGTCAGGACAGATCTGTAGAGAGAGGTATTTCAATCATCGTGTCTCCAAGCGGACTAACCTGTTTGAGCAAGAAGGGGACACACCTGGTACCCCGACATGTTTTTCGGACCTTTTTACTCTATCGGCGCCGGCTGTCACTCAATCGAATTTTATTTTTGTCGTTTTGGTAATTATATTATAACTATATAACACATGAATATAAGTACATATTGGTATATATTACAACATATATCTGATAATTTAAAACCTCAGTCACATTCTACCATGTCCCTGCCTATGTTCCACCACCCTGTACCAAACTTATAACTACTGTATAACATGATGTACTGTTAAAAGCCAAATAAAGTACGGATTGTATGTCAGACAGACAGAGAAAAACAAGGAGATAATACGATTATAGATATTAATAAAAGATTGCAGTTAGGTCTAGAGTTAAGAGGAAAGATTCCCATCTCGCATCATTAGCGCTAGGTCAGCGACACCTATATTCCAGAAAACTCCAAGACAAAGGACCCCGGAGTTGAATTCGCTGAAAACAACTTTATTCAGGTCAATGCTCCATCCTCACATCTTCTGCTATGACTATCAAAGATGGCTTCCCAGTCGTTTGGACCAATCAAGGCGATTCTTCATCTTCCATGATGTAATGAATGACCAATCAGAATTTCAATAGAGATCATGTGACACCACCCGACTGGGGAAGTCTCAGTAGCGTCTCCGAGTCTCATCCGTACTAGACGTGTCTTCTGATCCAGCCTAAATCGCGGGGCGTAAGCTCACTCTCCTCCATGCTCTCTGTCTGTCAGCATCGGTTCTCTTGACCAACCAATCCTGTGTCCTCACTCCTGCCATCACGACTGCAAATTCACCCCAATCCCAACTTCCAGTTGACAGCACCTTCGCTGTCACAACTATCACAGAGTAAACAGAGAGTCGGCAAGATTCCACATATATATATATATATATATATATATATATATGGAATCTTGCCGACTCTCATGACGTGTCAAAGCCGATTTAAATGCTTGGTTGCGTTGTTAAATATTGCTGTTAAACAATTTAAATACGTATATATATATATATGTTATATAAAAAATGAGATTTATGTTGATTTTAATTATCTTGACGATTATGCTATAGTAATGCAGTCGTGGTTAAAATCTTGAAATTATAATCATAAAAATTGTGTCAATCAGTAATTGCTTTTATTGCTTTAAAAGAATATATTAAAAACATAATTTGGTAAAAGTACTACCTGGCTTAAGGTGTAATTATAAAAAAATGAAAAGCTTATTTACATAATGTACAAAGGATTTGAGCCGGCCATCGGGAAACAACAACAATGAGTTTTTATATAGGGAAAGTCCCGACATCTAGTGGTAGATATAAACAGAATATTTGAATCAATTAAATATAATTTAAAACAAAATAATATTTTATATAAAACACACACACACACACACACACACATATATATATATATATATATATGTCGTGATAAAATGGAAGGGTGCAACTGTTATGCAATGTAATCCCCAAGAATTAGTTCCAGCCAAGTGAGCAAGGCACCCGCGACGTGCCGTAGCATTCGCCCGCGATGTCTGCCACGTTTATTTTTGTACAGTTTTTATAGATGGATGAATTTGCATAATTACATTTTAGCACAAGCTTAACATATTTACATACTTATTTTGGCGAAAAGAAATTATACATCTTTGATATATATACAAGAGCTTATATAAAAGACGCGAATGTCTCTTTAATTGATCAAATAAACCTTTCTACTCTCCTTACGTCATTGAATAAATATTGGGAATAAAATGGATTCAAGTACGAATGTTTCTTTTATAAATAATACAAACTTCTACTGTTCTTACTGCGATTAAAAATATATTGAAAAAATATATTATTTCCATCCCTGGACACTTTTATTTTTCCGTTCATCATTACTCTTCACAATTCATCCTTTCATACTTCATCCCTAAGGTTAGAAATAATCGTTATTTTTCCTCAAAATAAATTTTGATTTTTCGTTTAAAAGAAACACATCCGGGATAATTTTCAAATGTCGTTCTATAATCATTGGCTGCATTATATTGTATTATAAATTACTTTATTTATTATTTACGAACGGAAAAATATGTCCAGGGTAGCTTAGTGGACATGGCATCTGCCCGGTAAGCGGAACACTGTGGGTTCGTTTCCCATCCCTGGACAGTGAATAATTATACAAGGTCATGGAGACTAAATTTATTGAGAAAATTCACAATCTTGGTAGGGTTGAAATATAGGTCCTGTATAATACAATACAATATAATGCGGCTTGTGATTGTAAAACGACATTTGAAAACTATCCCGCATGTGTTTCTTTTCAACGAAAAATCAGAATTCATTTCAAGGAGAAACAACGATCATTTCTAACCTTTGGGATGAGGGGTGAAAGGGTGAATTGTGAAGAGTAATGATAAATATAGGTCATGTCTTGAGGCTCCCATACATTCCAAGAGGTAGGCTGATAAGGCCGCTTTTGGTTCTGTATCTCTCAAGGTTGTATTGGGAAATATGGAAATAAGTAATATTTGACCTTCCTTTGTGTTTGCTACTGATTCAGCCAAGCTGAAATGTCAACATTAGTCAGCTATGTAAAGTGTCACTTTTTACTTCGGTTATGACAAACTACTTCTTTATCTATTATTTTTACATATTTCCGATGTTTTTATTGATCCAAATAATGATCATCGTTACTTCTCATATATATTGTCTCAAAGTATGTATTATTTTATTATCAGAGTATCATTTTTGATGTTTATACTTTGGTACTCTGTAAACTTCCCTCTTTACTTATCTTTTTGTTTAACATTCTTAATTTGTTCTTGCCTGAAATAAATTGTTGTCTCATCCTGAAGTTGGTCGTCCCTAATTTTCCATGTGGCAATATTTTTACTTGATTTAAATCTCCTAAACATGGATTAAAATAATAAAACATATTTCTCTGTTGTTGAGTTTCTTTTTTTTTAAATTATTATTACAATTATTTTATTTCCAAAGCGCTATATCCCGCAAGGGATACTTGCGCCAAACAAGGAGAAAAGTTTATTTACATAAGTTATTTACATTATTCAACGCATGAAAACATTAGAGATCCAGATTTTGTAGAAAGTTAAGAATGTATTTACAAAATGAATTGAACTTTAAATATGATTTTTTTTATCGGAAATCAAATCGTTAAGTTCACAAACAACTAGTTCATTCTTCATTCTATAATCTTGAAATGCTGGGCAATCGATCAGTAGATGTCTTGAGGTTTGTTCCTCAATACCACAAAAGCAACTTGAATCCTCCACTGCCTTTATTCTATTTAAAAAAAAAAACTTTGAAATTTCCGTGATTTTAACAAATTGAGTATTATAAAAATTTGGACGAAAGTATTTAGGGATTTCTTGGGGAAAAAAGCTTAAGAAAGTATTATTTGCTTCGTTTTTCAGAACACTCATTCTTGATTTGAGAAAGGTATCTATAATTCCTGGAATAAATGAGTTGAGTTTCTTTTTATTAAATGTAATCTCAAGCTTTCAGGAATCTCTGCCCATCTACAGGAGTACATAAAACGAATAATACAAAGGTCATTCCAAAAGTGTTTGCAATCAATATTAAGTAATTAAAATATTAAAAAATAAATTATACCATTAAAATCTACATGTACCTTTTACCTAACATAAACATTTTCATAAAATAATAACAGCAATGACTCATATAGGGCGCGACTTTGTTTACAGCGGCACCGGTAATTTCTAAATTTTGCATCTGACACAATGGAGTTGACTAGAGAAAGTTTAGGTGCCATGATGTGACCCTTTGTGAGTGTGAGCGACCCTTGTAATAATAATTATTATCATTAGAATTCGAAATTATTTTAAAGGCGTAAGATTCTCTTTGAAAATAAACAATTTCTACTGCCCTTACTGCAATGGAAAAATTATGGGAGGGCCTGGCTCATCAGTGGTGAACCCTCCCAGCGGTTTCGCCAGTTTGATCTACCATACTGCTGTTATATTGCATTTTTGGAACCTCCTTTTATAGTAATACTGTTGGTAGACTCATGGAATGGGTATTTTAGAAAAACTATGGATATAAGCTCCCATTAATTTTTCCATTGCAGTAAGGGCAGTAGAGATTGTTTATTTTCAAAAAGAATCTTACGCTTTTAAAATAATTTCGAATTTTGATAACAGATGGCGTGCTAGTGCATAATAATTATTATCATTATATATATTATTGTCAATATTCGGGAGGGAACCTTGAGATTACTTTGAAAACAGAAAATCATCTCCAGAGGTCTTTTGTAGAATTTAAAGTTATCATATATCAAAATTAAAAATAGACATAGAGAGAGATATCTATGTATAAATGAATAAAACAAAGCTTCAAGGGCTGCGTATCTTTTATTAGAACGAATATAATACTAGCTTTCGGGCACATACGCCCTTCTACAGGAATTAATGAAACAATAAACCGACTAGTTTGAAATAGGTTTTATATACACATAACTATTGTTTTGCATATCACGCTCAATTTGAAAAATATTAAAATGTTTGAATTTACATGCAGGTGTAATGATTTGGAAAAACTAATTCTAATTAATATGAGATAATATGATACATTTTGGTTAAGGCAATCTTATTTTCTATTTTATATTTTATATTTTACATATTTTTATATCTTGCAAGGAATCCCATCAGACATGTGATATCTTATACTGTGAATGACTTTGTTTTATCTTATTTTATTTAGGTCTATTGAATCATATGCTTTTGGTAAATCAATTCTGCGATTTATACTGCTATATTTTTTGGACACTATTTAACTTAAATGAACCTAAAGTACTTTAGTTCATTTAAGTTAAATGTGTGTCCTGTTGAATTGGAGTGCTGTACTATTAATGATAATGGGTCATTTCTGTTTATGTTTCTTCTGTGTTCAGTGATTCTATTATGTAATTTTCTTCCCGTCTCCCCCACATATCTGGCTTTACAGTTATTACATTCTATAGAATAAATTACCTCTTTTCTATATGATATATATTCGGTTTGCCTGTTTTTTTGTAATCGGGTTTCTTAGGATATCTGATAAGTTGGGAGAGTTGCTATAAAAGGTTTTTATTCCATATTTATCTAGTGTTCAGGAAATGTGAATGGATTTCGGGGAATATGGGATGTAGCAATTTTGCCTGTATATTTTAGTTTTTTGTGCTGACATGTTATATGTGATCTGTGCCTGATAGAAATGTTTTAAAATAAATGTTTTGGGGTAACCAGCTGATGTTAAATTATGGATAACGGTTTGTGTTTCATGCGTTTTGTATTGATTTAATGAACAATGAGTATGTGAATTCTTTTAGTTAACGTTTTCACTGTGTTAATTTTATGACTAATGGGGCAAAATGAAGAAAATTTTATATAATTGGGGGGTGAATGAAGGTTTTTAGTAAACTGTAGTTTGCAATCTATTGTCTATTTTCATTATTTTAATATATAAAAATGGCAATGTGCAATTATCTTCTTTTTCTATTGTGAAATGTAAGCTATTGTTATAATTGTTGAGTGAGGCTAATATGTTAGGAATCTGTTTTTCTGTACAAATGCAAAATATATCATCTATATATCGTCTGTATAATATGATGTCTGCCGGGTATGATGAAGTGATCCAATTGTCTATTTCTCTCATAACTATTTCGGCTAATGGAGTTGATAATGGGCTTCCCATAGGGGAACCCTTGATTTGTTTATACTGTTTATGGTCAAAAGTGAATATGTTAACCTTAAGACATAATGTAATTAAACCTATTATTTTATCTATTGTGTTAGAATCTATCATATTGTTATTTAAAAAGGTTTTTGTAGTTTCAAGTATTAAGTTATGGGGGAGACTGGGATATAAGTCCTCTACATAGAATGATATATCGTACAGGGTTTATCAATAGATACCTATGTGAAATTTATGTAGATGCTATGAACACTACAAAGCTTCATTTTAATAAGATCAACAAGCAAACCAAGACTATCTTTATCTACAGTAGAACTCCTCAAAAATTCGGAAATTCTGAAATTCGGAAACTCCCAAATTCGGAAAGTATTGTAATGTTTTTTTTTACATACAAAAAATCAATTTTCACATGCTTTTATTTTGTTGATATTTCAACATTATTTTATTTTATTTACTTTTGCTTTGCTTTTATTTTATTTAATTTAATTTTTATTAGTAATTTATTTTTAATTTAAGTGTTTAATTAATTTACTTTTACCGATTATTTATAATCACTAATTAGGGGTTTATCCCCTTTTTTAAAAGCTTAAATAAATCAACAGTTTCATTTGACCTTTGTGCTTAGTTTAGGATATTGTCCAATAAGAAGGCAGCATTATTACGTCATAAGCCATTCACGCATTTTTTATTGCAAAGTTGATTCACCTAAAGTTCAAATTATCAAACATTTTCAGACATTGTAAGTTTCAAATTCTTTTATTCAACTCTCAATTTTTTGCATTTACAAGTTTGTTCTTCAACAAAATGGCATCCAAAGAGGAGCGGCAAAAACGAGGCAAGTACCGAATTCTTAAGCTTGGTGAAAAGTTAGATGTTCTTAGTGACATTAAAAAAGGATTAAGCTATACAACGATAATGCAAAAGTATAAAATTTCTAAGACAACTGTTTATGATATAAAAAAGTCTGAGCTTAAACTTACAAAGTTTGTTGATTCTACCGAAAAAGATGTCAAAAAGTTTTCTCAAGTAAAAAATCCGTTATACGAAAATGTTGATAAAGCAGTTAACATCTGGTACGAAAGTCAGAGATTATCAGAGGTTCCTATTCGTGGTATTGAACTCCAAACAGCTGCCAGTCATTTTGCATCAAAATTGAATAATCCCACTTTTAAAGCTAGTGGTGGATGGTTGTCACGATACAGAGCCAGACATAATTTGAAAAATAAAAAAGTTGTCGGGGAAGCGTTGTGTGCTGACGAAGATGCAGCTAATCGCTTTAAAGATGATTTTCACAAACTAATGACTGACGAAAAGTATGAACAGTTCCAAATTTATAATGCTGACGAAACAGGAGTTCACTGGAAGTCATTACCCGATAATTCTCAAGTAAAAAATGCAAACAGCGCTAGTGGTCATAAGCAATACAAAGATCGACTCTCTGTTTTACTTTGTGCAAATGCAGACGCTTCACATAAAAATGTTTTGGCTGTTGTTGGAAAATCAAAACGTCCAAGAGCAATCAAAAACATCATTGATCGATTGCCTGTCCATTACTATTCTTCACACAAGGCTTGGTTTAATCAAAGCATTTTTAGTGAATGGTTTTTTAAACGGTTCATAAACGAAGTTCGCAATTTTCAAGAAAATAAGTTAAGAGTTGCTCCAGATCAAGTAAAAGCGTTACTACTAGTTGACAATTCTCCTGCTCATCCAACAGAGCTGATCAGTAATGACGGCAACATTAAATGCAAGTTTTTACCACCTAATACAACATCTGTATTGCAGCCTATGGACCAGGGAGTTATTGTTGCCTTTAAAAGGTTGTATAAACGAAGACAGTTAGAAAGTTGTTTAGTATTTTGAAGTGATGCAGATCAGCCAAATAGCTCTGTGGGTGAACAAACTTTTTCTAATTTAAAAAAGTACGACATCAAGAAAGCGATATTCAATTTTGGAAATTATTGGGATGAATTAAAATCTTCTACAATAAGAAATGGATGGAAGATTTTGCTTGAACACAAAAATAATTCAGATTTGGAAACAGCAGGTGATGCATTACAATTATCCGAGGATGAATCTGATGAAGATGAACAAGAAATTAGACGGCTGGAGCAATTATTTCAAAGAGCTAGAATTGAGGTAAATCAAGAAAGCATTAATGAATGGATCGATATAGACCTTGATGATCCAGGTCACAATGTTCTTAGCAATTATGATATAGTTGAAGCTGTTTTGAGTGAAAAAATGGAAATCAGCAGTTCTGATGATAGTTCCTCAACTTCTGAAGACAGTTTGGAGCCGGATGTTCCCAGATGCGAAGCGTTGAAAAGTTTGGATGTTGCATTAAAATATTTGGAAAAGCGCACTGAACCAGAAATGCTTGCAAGCTACAACACCATCAATAATCTTCGAACTATGCTTATGAGAGAAGAAGAAGCTTTGTTAAACAAGCCAAAGAAACAGACAACAATCAGCAACTTCTTTGCCAAGCCATAACTTACTTGGCCATCAATTGCATTACATACATAATAAAATATTTTACTATTTTTCATCGGTTTCATGCTAAAAACTCATAAAAGTCAAGTAACATTTGATTAAAAATCGTAATTAAAATTATGTAATGTACATATAATATTCAACCTAAAATTGTTCATATGCTTCAAAATCTTTGTCTCAGTCATCTGAATGCCTATTTATGCCACATAAATATTCACAAATCTAACTCTCTCAAATTCGGAATACCTTGCGCCCCAAGCTTTCCGAATTTGAGGAGTTCTACTGTATTTATATTTCTCTAGCTTTATGGCTAACATACCCTCCAACAGGAGAACTAGAAATATGACTTCCAGCTAACTAGGCACTCATGTATACTAACTTATATAGGTAGCTGGAAGTCATACTTCTAGTTCTCCTGTTGAATGGAATTTTGGCCATAAAACTAGATAAATAAAAATAGTTAAAGAAAACTACCGCAGGATTGCTTGTTGATTGCATGAAATTGTAAATCAGAGATAAACATGTATTATAAAGCTTCATTTTGATAAGATCAACAAGAAATACAGGACTATCTTTAACTTTTTTAATTCTCTAATTTTCGGGCCAACATGCCCTTCAATAGGAGAACTACAATAGAAATATTACTTCCAGTTAACTATACACTATATAGTTAATACAATATCTATATAAATATAAATCAATGTTTGTATGTTTGTTTGTTTGTATGTCCGGTATACAAATTCGCAGTAGTTCACTAATTCAAACCATAATTTCCATACATAGGTAAAAATATACGGGGAAGACGATAGGCTATTTTAAAAATATATAAATCAATTATTAAAACTATATATTCAAATTATTCTACTTAGCTCACGAACAGCGCCCTCTATCAAAGATTAGAATAAATTATGCTGATGCAAACAAATAGATAATGCTAATAACAAACAATTATTTAAAAAAATCTTATCTAAATATATATCACTCGGGTAGATATGCACACGGGTCAATCCCGGGGCGAAGCCCGGGTCACCCGTTTAGTAGTTAATATACTATAGTGCATATTTAGCTGGAAGTCATACTTCTAGTTCTCCTGTTGAAGGACATGTGAGCCCAAAGCTAATAAAATTAAAATAGTAAAGAAAGCTAACCTTGGATTATTTGTTTATCTTGTAATTGTAAAGTCAGGGATGAATATGTATTACAAAGCTTCATGGCTATATGATGATATTTTTTGATTACGGTGCTAAACCTTTAAAAGATTGTAAAACGAAAATTGCAATTATACCGCGAATGTTTCTTTTAAACAAAAATCGAAATTTATTTTAAAGAGAAATAACGACTATTTCTAACTTTTAAGGATGAAGTATGAAGTATTCCCGCCCCTGGACACTTTTATTTTTCCGTTCGCCATTACTCTTCATATTTTCACCCTTTTATACTTCATCCTTAAAAGTTAGAAATAGTTGTTATTTCTCTTTAAAATAAATTTCGATTTTTGTTTAAAAGAAACATTCGCGGTATAATTGCAATTTTCGTTTTACAATCATCAGCCGCGCGCGTTATATTGTATTTTAAATTACTTTAAAAGATTGTTACCTCCAATTATCGGAATTGTCACATAGAAGGAAGAGAAGCCATTTCCAAATGACATAGTTAAGACTCTACAAGAGAAACCTGTTGTGGTAATACAAGGCAATACAATACTTGTATTATAGTAAATGATTTTCATTCTTTAATCCATAGTCGATATCATGGAATAAAGTCCGCCTTAGACTAACGAAGGCCATTAGCACGAAATCGTGAGCTTCAGATGAAGCTTCTCAGTTTGCTAAAGCTGGTGTTGTGGCTTTGTCACCGACCTGAGTCCGTTAATTTGCCAAGATGGTCAATAGATAGCACTTAGTTTGAACGTCTATTTTGAAGGGAGAGGTAGCTTTTATTTTTATATACAGTTAAACCTGTCTATAGCGCCTCCTTTTGGGACTCACCAAAATAGGGTGCTATAGAGAGGGGGTGTTATATACAGGTCACTTTTAATGTAAATCGCATCGTACTACGTATTTAAAATCGGGCGCTATAGAGAGAAAGGTGCTATTTAGAGGGGGGCGCTATAGACAGGTTTAACTGTATCTAATTAAGACTAGGTTTAACTACAGCAATGTAAAATTTACATATAAGCAGGTGATGTACACATTTAAACTGAACGAAACAGCGTGTACAGATGACAAAGAGATCTGTGGATTCTACGAGGACCAAGCTTGAAGTCTTGGCCTTCACAGAATCGCCAAATTGATTACTCTCTTAGCTCTGCCAGCTAATAAATTATCACTGAGATGGCCCGCCCACTTTAAACCCCTCGACACACCCACTAGCGACCTCTAGTGAATAGCAAAGTAAACATATTTCATATTAAAAACGACATTTGATAATTATCCCGCATGTGTTTCTTTTAAACGAAAAATCGAAATTTATTTTTAAAGAGAAATAACGATTATTTCTAACCTTAGGGATGAAGTAGGAAAGGATGAATTGTGAAGAGTAATGATGAACGTGTCGTTTTACAATTGTATTATAAATATCTCATATTATTTTGAAAACAGAGCAATCCATAAATATATCTTTATAAAGGCATATATTGGATCAAAATATAATTAATTTTACCAATATTTCAGTTGGCTGAACGCCAACCTTTTTCAAGGTAGTATAACATTTTTTTTAAAGTAAATGTGAAAAAATAATAGAAAAAAATTTTCTAGGACCAAAATTCTTTTTGTCACAATGGTACAGCCTATTCCACGCTGACGAGCGCCAACAGTGTGAAACGAGTTCGTGGATAGCTTTTCTTGATATAAAAGAAATTGGGTTGGCCAAATATCAGGGAACAGGTTATAATTCAACGTTTAGTTTTAGTTTCTGTTCCACTATATAGCGCTCTGCCATCTGTAAAGTATATGTGCTCCTAGTCAGGATATACCTTTTTTATTATTAACATAAATAAATAAATCAATCTCAAGAGAACTTTGTTAAGTTTAGAACTATTTGTACAATAATTTACAAAACACTACTAATCCATCGTGTATATAATTAATCATATATATGTAAATAATACTTGCACAGCACAATAGTCCCTTGGACTTCGTGCTTTTTGTAATCAATAAAAATAAATAAATAAAAATTCATATTAATAAATTAAAATATAATAATGACATATATTTAATCCTAATTTTTAAATACCCCGAGATTATATTTTTCGATCTTTTTAAATATAGAATATTTAAATTGAACTTAATTTGAATAAATTCAATAGATTTTTTAAAATTTTCTTCTGAATTACTTTAAATATATTTAAAATATTTATTATTGGAAACCAATACAAAGAATAAATTGTATTTTAAATGATCCATTTTATTGGTTTAGTTCACCACTAAACCCATTTTAAGTGAATTTTGTACTTTTATTAATAAAAATGTCTTTATTTCAAAAGCAATAAAAATTTACAAACACAAATTTTTATAATGATAGATAACATTATTATGTAAAGCAGACGACATTTTTAAAATGGAATGAATTTTGACCAGAAGATTATTAAAAAAAAGTACGAAATATTTTGAAAACTGAAAGATAAAAATAATTCGAAATATATTTATGA
>CP092880.1:20688948-20743484 GCA_030710605.1 Cordylochernes scorpioides
TGCTACCGGGTCTACCTACGACCTATTACGAAGTTGGCTCCGCTTCCCTTCAAATCTGAACCAGGGTTCAGCGGCCGGGGGGAGTATGTTCCAGCCTTAAATATGCAAAATTGTTAGAATTTACTTTTGTTAATTATTGTTAAATTATGTAAATTTTAGAAATGTATATAATCTTGATTTTAGAAAATAAAGACAGTTATTAAGTGTACGTGGTTGAGTCATTAGAGTTGGTGAGACAAGAGTTATTAAAGTATACGTGGTTGAGTCATTAGAGTTGGTGAGACGAGGTTGAGTCATTAGTGTTGGTGAGACGAGGTTGAGTCATGAGATTTAGTGAGACGAGACAATAGCAATCATGCAAGTTTAATAGGAGTTATAGTTAGCTCGCTGAGTCAAGAAGCATATAATTAAACCAGCGTTAAAATAAGAATTAGGCGGTGATTCCTCCTTAGTGCCAGGAGGCCAAAGCCAGTTCGATTCACATATTGTGGCGAAGAAATAATTTAATATTTAATTTAATATTATTCAATGAAAATATTCAACAGATTCTAAAGATATATATTACTCTGTATTTGAAAAATCATCTTTAAAATATTTCTTTGCTTGCTTGCTTATGATTCCCTAGCTGTAGATAGTTGGGGTTAATCTACTTATATATTTGCCTTATTCTGTCTGTTTGTCTGTATGTCTGAAGCTCACGGATAGAATGCGCGCCCATTGGCTGCCAGCGAACACGTGGCCTCCCTGCCCCCCTCTAGACAACCCTGTTATCAGCTGTGCGATACATACACCTGTCTATAGCGGCCACTCTAGACAACCCTGTTATCAGCAGTGTGCTACATCCACCTGTCTAAACAGACCACTCTGTCTATAGCGGCCACTCTAGACAACCCTGTTATCAGCTGTGTGATACATCCACCTGTCTATACAGACCACCCTGTCTATAGCGGTCACTCTAGGCAACCCTGTTATCAGCTGTGTGATACATCCACCTGTCTATACAGACCACCCTGTATATAGCGGCCATTCTAGACAACCCTGTTATCTGCTGTGTGATACATACACCTGTCTATAGCGGCCACTCTAGACAACCCTGTTATCATCAGTGTGTTACATACACCTGTCTATACAGACCACCCTGTCTATAGCGGTCACTCTAGGCAACCCTGTTAACAGCAGTGTGATACATACACCTGTCTATACAGACCACCCTGACTATAGCGACCACTCTAGACAACCCTGTTATCAGCTGCCTGTCTATCCAGGCCACCCTGTCTATAGCGGTCACCTTAGGCAACCCTGTTATCATCAGTGTGTTACATTCACCTGTCTATACAGACCACCCTGTCTATAGCGGTCACCTTAGGCAACCCTGTTATCAGCAGTGTGATACATCCACCTGTCTATACAGACCACCCTGTCTATAGCGACCACTCTAGACAACCCTGTTATCAGCTGTGTGATACATCCACCTGTCTATACAGACCACCCTGTCAATAGCGACCACCCAAGACAGCGTTTTTAAAATATATTCGCACTCGGGTAAACCCCGGGCGTTGCCCGGGCCATTCGTCTAGTTTGTTAATAATTGTCGACTTGTCGTGGTGACGTCATCAATAAATACCTTTACCTATTCCAAGACTTGATTTCTACATTACAATATATTGCCACGTTGAAAATTAGGGAAGACAAAAACTTGAGGAGGGGACAGCAATTTATTTCAGGGAAGGACAAACTATCAAAAGGTAAACAAAAGATAAGCCACAAGGGAAATTTACAGAGTCGCCAGATATAAACATAAAAATGACCATTCTGTTACAAATCACATTAATAGGTACCGCTCAGCAAGAGCGACCTAGTTCATGATAATTGAAACAGTGAATAATATGTGAAGGTTATTCACATATAATTAATAAATACTATGTTACAATATATTCAATTCCACAGGCTTGTATTACTAAAGATAAGATGATTTCATACACATTCATAGATATTATACACCCTCCGCTATAAGCGCGTTGAAGAACTTTTCCGGAGAAATATAAAGACATGGTTACAAAAACTAGGTAACAAGTCCACTGTATGAAAGGTAAGGTGGTAGATACAAGAATCTGTAAAAAGCATCGACAAATGGAAAAGGTAAGCCTGGGAAGAGCTAGATAAGGAGCGTAGCTGGGGATAAAAAGCTGTTTCAAGTACAAGGATACCAGTAAAAGAGGACTTCAAGCAAGTACGGTAACTGCCAAAGTCTGTTAGCGGTGTTCAGTGAAATATATAGACAAAACTTAAAGAAGTTGTACCTTTTACCATGTATATCGGGATTCAGACAATAACTTTCAAAGATATCTTATACACAGTGATCTTTATTGAAGACAATTCTTCTCAACCTGCAACCCCAAAACAAATTATTGACTGTATTGCCTTATCCGTTAATGAGCTCTACCCTTCCCCAGCAGACACCATCAACAAGCTTTACAAGCTTGATACCTTAATGTGATTGAGTGGAGATAAGAAAAAAGAAGATGTGGAAGACAAAGTGCCCTTTTTTGTTCATTTTAATAAAATATCTTCTATATTGTTGCATCATGGCTAATGCACTTAATTTATTTTAATTTGTAATATTATTTTTCATATATTTTAAATTCAAATTTATATTTTATATTTATTTATTTTATTAAACAGAATATATGTATTATAAACAGAATATATGTATTATAGAATCATCATTTGTATTTTGGTACACGTGTGACTTCACTGCTCTCTTTGATGTGAGAAATAAATAAATTATTCTAGAGGCTACTTGGAGTTATCTCATTATTCCCTTATATAAATTTGTAGGATGGTTGAAACACGCTCTGGTAAGATACAAGACCCGGCACAGGAGAGAATCAAGGTTGAAGAGTCTGCCAAGCCGCAACCTGGTGTAACAATTTAAACTACTTTTAATTAATTTAAAAGAAATATGTAGAAGAAATCAAAATTTAATGACAATATAACAAAGAATCTATGACGTTAACAATATAGTCAACATGGATTATAGTTGTAGGGATTGTATTAACTCAAACACTGTGGACATTAATATATCTTCTGTCTTATGAAATCATCCAAGCGGTTCCAAAAGTAACCATCAGTCCGAGACTCCGTAACGATGTTTCAGCCTTACAACCCGGAAGGATAATATGCAGAAATTAATGATCCAAAGATGATGATCTTCTATGATATATAGATGAGAATTTAAACAAAGATTTATTATTCATAAAATGAATAGCCCGTGTTTTAACAAATCATACACATTTTGGATAACGTTGTAAATAAAGACAATTTTGAAGAGTTAATTTATTTCGAATTTCTAAAACATTAATGGTTCAAATATTATTTATAAGATATACCCAATAAATTCTCTTGCGGTGTAACTTCAAGTGTCGTTTTGAAATCACAAGCCGCAGTACGGAGGGTGTTTCCTTTCAAATGAAACGATTTTCGCGCGCTCGCGTTTTGCACGTGCAGGCATGCTGCACACGACACTGGTTCCAATAGATCTAGAATCTTCTGGAGAATTCATTTTCCTCAGGTATCATGATTTTTGCAACATGGGGGGAGAGAGACTAACGCTCCAAGTCGAACAAACAATTCGGACCCTTTCCAAAGAAGGAAACAGTTATAGCGTCATAGTGAAAAAGCTAAAAGCAGAAGGACTAGATGTTGGCAAAGCTACAATATGTAGGGTAGTAAATGGCATCGGAAAGAAAAGGGAAGCTGAATCCAATGGGCAAAAATTTCAAGTCGATCGACCACGTCCGGTGCGGACCCCCGCCACGGTTTCCAAGGTAAAGCGGCTAGCAACTACTGAAAATCCACCATCTCAGCGCCAACTTTCCAGAATGTGTGGAACATCGCTAAAAACGATAAATAACATCATTCACAAAGATTTGGAATTGGATACCCGACGAAAAGGCAAGGTTCACAAGCTCACCCCTTTCCACATGAAAAACCGTGCAACGAATGCCCGGAAGCTCTACGAGGAACACCTGGCCGGTTCCAGATCGGAATATACTGCAACATTGGACGAAGCATGGATGTATGTGACGTATTTCAATGGAATCCGGAAGATCTGTTACATCAAAAGAGGCAATCAGGTCCCGGATAATTGGGTTCACCAATGCTCCGAAACTTTCCCTAAAGGTTTCATGGTTGTCGGGGTAATGACTGGCCGTGGAGTCCTTCCGCTCATAAAGGTTCCATCGAAGGTGAAGGTGAACTCAGAATTCTATATAGAATGCGTTCTGAAACCTGTCATCGAACAACTGAAGGACCTTTACCCAGGGGAAATGGACAAAGTGTTCCTTCATCACGACAAAGCCTCTTCCCATACCTCCAACAAAACCCAACAGTTCCTACAAGAAATGAAGGACACCCTAGGCCTAAATTTTATCAGGAACTCGGACATTCCAGTGAAGTCTCCCGACGCCAGCCCACTGGATTTTTACGGGTTCGGTATGTTGAAACAACGGCTCTTCAACCGACGTCCCAAACCTGAGGCCGGACTTTGGAAAGCCGCACAAGAGGAGTGGTCGAATGTTTCGCTCTCCAAAGTCAAGGAAGTGTTCGCAGCTTGGAAAGTCCGATGCAGGGAGATAGCCAAGAAGAAGGGGAAGCACATAGAACACATGAAAAAAATTCACGTTCGAAAAATAAAGTTCTAACGGACGTTTGAAATCGTTTCATTTGAAAGGAAACACTCTCTGTATATTATATTGTATTATAAGTTACTTTATGTATTATTTACGAACGGAAAAATATGTCCAGGGTAGCCTAGTGGACATGGCATCTTCCCGGTAAGAGGAACATTGTGGGTTCGATTCCCATCCTTGGACACTTTTCTTTTTCCGTTCGTCATTACTCTTCATAAATCATCCTTTCATACCTCATCCAAAAAGGTTATAAATAGTCAATATTTCACCTTGAAATAAAATTTTGATTTTTCGTTGAAAAGAAACTCATGCGATATAATTTTCAAATGTCGTTTTACAAAGACAATTTTGAAGAGTTAATTTATTTTGAATTTCTAAAACATTATTGGTTTAAATATTATTTATAAGATATACCCAATAAATTCTAAGAATAGTAAAAATAAAAAAGTCAAAAATTGATAAAAAGGCATCTTCTGATCATGCAACTAAAGGTTTCTGATGGCTTTCTCATCTGACAGAATAAACATCAAATAATGGGTGATTTTCAATTATTTCTGAATTAGCCAATTTCCTTTTTTTGATTAATCAAGAAAAACTAACCACATACGCGTGTCGGGCTGTTGGCTCTAGGGGGTTAGAAATGGTATTTGTGTTGACTTTGCTTAGAATTTTTAATGAAACTGATTCCAATAATTATTTATTAAACGTTATATTTATTGATTTACAAGAGAGAGAACAAAATATGAAAGGAAAACTAATATTAAATAAAGGAACTTTTTTTCTCGGTTAGCGCCTATTTACCTGTGAGCTTACACACACTATGTGGTAACAATTAATTAATATATATACAACAGTATTTGGCTAAAATTCTGGAATAATTAAAAATCTACAATTAGTTGATATACTGTATATTCCGACAGATGGCGCAAGCCATCAGCAACTTATATTTACACAATCAGGAGATGTCTTTTTCTTAATTTATCTACCTGATCCCAGTACAGTTTTACTTTTGTACTGTTTTTAAGAATGTCAAAGCCAATAAAAATCATTGGTGGTGGTGTCTTGTCCATGAAGCATATCAACTCGGTCCATGCACCCTGATGACAATACCGTAAAACAGATTTACCTTGTCCGTATGGATGTCCTCTTCTGGATTGATGTCTGCCATATAGAGGACCTTCAAGAATGGCCGGGCAACTGTATATATGGTCCGGAGTGAGTTGGGTGTTGTAACAATTATTGGAATCTATGTTAGTGGTCGTGGTGGTGTCTTGTCCATGAAGCATATCAACTCAGTCCATGCACCCTGATCACAATACCAGCCAACAAAGGTGCCTTGTCCGTATGGATGTCCTCTTCTGGATTGATGTCTGCTATATAGAGGGCTGCAAGGATGGCCGGCCAACTGTATATATGGTCCGGAGTGAGTTGGGTGTTGTGACAGTTATTGGAATCTATGGTGGTGGTGTCTTGTCCATGGAGCAGATCAGATAGGTCCATACACCCTGATCACAATACCAGCCAACAAAGGTGCCTTGTTCTTATAGATGTTCTTTTCTGGATTGATGACTGCCATATAGAGGGCTGCAAGGATGGCCGGGTATATATGGTCCGGAGTGGTGGTGTTGTCTTGTCCATGGAGCAGTTCAGATCGGTCCATGCACCCTGATCACAATACCGGCCAACTGAGATGCCTTCTCTGTATGTGTGTCCTCTTCTGGGTTGATATCTGCCATATAGAGGGCTGCAAGGATGGCCAGGTATATATGGTCTGGAGTGAGTTGGGTGTTGTAACAGTTATTGCAGTTCCTGTAGGATCTAGTCATGTCTGGGTTTATCTTCATTCCTTTAAAATGACCTGTTTTTATTCTTGAAATTGCTGTTGTTAATTCTCTGTTAATGTTGAGGTTGCATATTGGCTGGGGTATTTTGGTTTTTGTAATGAGTTTTGCTATTGTATTTGCGTCTTTCAGTGTTATTGAACTGGTTTCCAGTGCCTGTTTCGTGCCTTATTTATTTGTGTATTTAAAAATACTGCCCACCCTAATCTATACATAGTTTACATCGTTTTTCATTACTCTAAACATTCTAAAAATAATCTTTTGGAATTTTCTTCAAGGCATTTTCGATTCTGCTATGATATCCTCTCAAATCTACTTCCTTTTGAGCCTTGAGAAGATGTAGAGTAAAGTTTGCAGATAAGTCAAGAAGATAAGGCAACAATATTGGGCAACTGTTTTATAATCAAAATGTCAATATAGAAGCGTTGAATGCATTGTACCAAGTATTCCCACTTGGTTATCTCGTGTGTCTTCAATAAAGGTCAATGTAATATATTTCAGAGTTATTGTCTGAATCCCGATATACATGCTAAAAGGTACTACTTCCTTAGGTTTTGAAGGAGACAAAGGTAATATTGTTCACACTTGGTTATCTCGTGTGTCTTCAATAAAGGTCACTGTGTGTCAAATAAGTCTCAGAGTTATTGTCTAAATCCCGATATACATGGTAAAAGGTACAACTTCCTTAAGTTTTGTCCATGAGTATATCTTTCAGAGTTATTGTCTGAATACCGATATACATGGTAAAAGGTACCACTTCCTTAAGTTTTGTCCATGAGTGTATCTTTCAGAGTTATTGTCTGAATACCGATATACATGGTAAAAGGTACAACTTCCTTAAGTTTTGTCCACGAGTGCATCTTTCAGAGTTATTGTCTGAATACCGATATACATGGTAAAAGGTACAACTTACTTAAGTTTTGTCCATGAGTGTAACTTCCAGAGTTATTGTCTGAATACCGATATACATGGTAAAAGGTACAACTTCCTTAAGTTTTGTCCATGAGTGTATCTTTCAGAGTTATTGTCTAAATACCGATATACATGCTAAAAGGTACAACTTTCTCAAGTTTTGTCCATGAGTGTAACTTCCAGAGTTATTGTCTGATTACCGATATACATGGTAAAAGGTACAACTTCCTTAAGTTTTGTCCACGAGTGCATCTTTCAGAGTTATTGTCTGAATACCGATATACATGGTAAAAGGTACAACTTACTTAAGTTTTGTCCATGAGTGTATCTTTCAGAGTTATTGTCTGAATACCGATATACATGGTAAAAGGTACAACTTCCTTAAGTTTTGTCTCTCTATGAATGTACTAGGATTGTAGTTTATTGAATTCAACCATATTAAACGGCGAGAGATAAACATAAAAAAGTATTTTCTATAAAACCTTCCGTATTAAATTAAATTATCCTTACATTCTAACGCTACTTTGCATTACTAATAACAACAAAGACTTTTGTTTTTAACTGTGAATAACTTATTCTGGTCAAATCTAAATAAACCTGAAAAACAAGAGAATAAATTTAGAAATCCTAAATTCTAACATAGAGTTTATAATCAGCGCTTAGATTTTATTATTTCGAACATATGTTAACGGTAGATCGATTCAATTCAAAGATCCTGACTCATTATTAGTAGTGAACTCTTCCAGCAATTTACCAATTTGAATAACTATACTGCTATAACTATCATTTCTCTCTTTCTACATATATATATATATATATATATATATATATATGTAGTAATGTAGTTGTTGTTGCTGTAGGATGACTGTAGTGTGGCATGTTGGTTGCAGTCGTGGTGGCCACAATGTTTAGAGTGGGTTCAGGCGTGATTGGGATTACACAAAAGGACGAGACATGTTGGATGTCACCATAGAGATGGCGAGAGAGTAAGTGAAGCCGACACCGGTCAGGACAGATCTGTAGAGAGAGGTATTTCAATCATCGTGTCTCCAAGCGGACTAATCTGTTTGAGCAAGAAGGGGACACACCTGGTACCCCGACATGTTTTCGGACCTTTTTACTCTACTGGCGCCGGCTGTCACTCAATCGAATTTTATTTTTGTCGTTTTGGTAATTATATTATAACTATATAACACATGAATATAAGTACATATTGGTATATATTACCACATATATATCTGATAATTTAAAACCCCAGTCATTCTACCATGTCCCTGTATATGTCCCACCACCTTGTACCCTGTACCAAACTTATAACTACTGTATAACATGATGTACTGTTAAGAGCCAAATAAAATACGGACTGTATGTCAGACAGACAGAGAAAAGCAAGGAGATAATACGATTATAGATATTAATAAACGATTGCAGTTAGGCCTAGAGTTAAGAGGAAAGATTCCCATCTCGCATCATTAGCGCTAGGTCAACGACACTTTTATTCCAGAAAACTCCAAGACAAAGGACCCCGGAGTTGAATTCGCTTAAAACAACTTTATTTAAGTCAATGCTCCATCCTCACATCTTCTGCTATAACTATCAAAGATGGCTTCCCAGTCGTTTGGACCAATCAAGGCGATTCTTCATCTTCCATGATGTAATGAATGACCAATCAGAATATTAATAGAGATCACGTGACACCACCCGACTGGGAAGCCTCAGTAGTGTATCCGAGTCTCATCTGTACTAGACGTGATTTCTGACCCAGCGTAAATCGCGGGGCGTAAGCTCACTCTCCTCCATGCTCTCTGTCTGTCAGCATCGGTTCCCTTGACCAACCTATCCTGTGTCCTCACTCCTGCCATCACGACTGCAAAATTCACCAACCGAATCCCAACTTTCAGTTGACAGCACCTTCGCTGTCACAACTACCACAGAGTAAACAGAGAGTCGGCAAGATTCCACATATATATATATATATATATATACTAGCGGATGTGTACCCGGCTTCGCCCGGGTTTTATCCGAGTGAAAGTTTGCCTAACGAATATTATTGATAATAATATTCGGGAACACACAGAATATTATGATAATAATGATAATTATATTCGTTACGTCATATATTTATATAATATATGAAATTTATTTTTCGAGCAAACATATCCACTCTCTACTGAATAGATTTTTAAAAAGATATACATAAATAAAAATATCTAGAGATATACTACATGATTTTAGCCAAAAGGCCGAGAAACGATATTTTATATATAGAGATGACCTGGCTTCGTGTGTCTTCTGCTCGAGTGAATGTTTCGCTGGTAGAATTTTGTTCCTGCCTACTATTAATCATTATCTGGCTTCGCCCGTGGTCTGCTTTAGTGAATATTCCCCAAAAGATATTTTTAATGCAATCAAGCATGATACGGCAATATTGTCATCATCATTTCTGACTAAAAAAATATTGTTGCTCAGTACTTGGTTAAATATAATTTTTCTTGGTTAAAGTGCGACAAAAAAAAAACTCTTCCAGATTTAACTCTCTGTCCTGTTCAAATTTCAGCGAGATTAGTTACATATTGAGGGCGTGCATAGCCGACAAACATATATATGTTCCCGGCTTCGCCCGATTTTTACCCGAGTAAAGGTTTGTTTAACAAACATTTATTAAAACGATTCTAGCACACATCCAATCCCTACTGAATCTATACTTGTCTACACTCTTGATAATTTTTTCCCGGTCCCTTCAAAATACTCGATAAGTTGAAAAAAACAGTATTAATTGGTCCACTCGGTAATTTGAAGTTGAAGGAATAGTATCTTGCCACAAACGAAGATTTGTAAATTACTGTATTTAGCGAATGTACCCGGCTTCGCACAGTTTTTATCCGAGTAAAAGTTTGCCTAACGAACATTTGTTTAAAACGATTCTAGAAAACATCCAATCCACCCATATATTGATTTATAAACGTATATAAAAATGAATATTGTTATATGCGTTTAAATATATTTTTGAAACATAATTTTTTTGAAAACATTTATTATATTTTAAATAAGATATTGTCACTTTTGTGAATTTGATAATTATTTATTTCTTTTTTCTCAGTGAATTATATATATTAATTTAAAATTTCATTTTTGTTATCATCATCACATACAATGTAATTTTTTTATATAAACAAACGATAATAAACAACAAAAATTGGGGGCTCAAAAATCATTTATTATGGTTAGCAGCTCCGTAAATAAAGATATTTTCACAACAACAATTAAAGTTGCATCATCATTTTCATAAAACAACAGCAAATTAAATTAACATTGTAAAAATATATTTTAACATTACATTTTAACATTTAACACAAAAACGTTACAATTTTTTCTTTAAATATATATTAATATTGAAATGCCAAGTATTTTTTACGTCATTGGAATATTATATTACTAAATTCTCAAATTAAATTTATTATACTTGGAAAACATTTTAAGCATTGTTACAATTTATAAATATAATTTCACCAGACGCCGCTAGAAGCGCTGCTTGCGAGTGAAAGTAGAAAAGTTGCAAATAAAATTGCAAAGAATATTTATTTCAAATCAAATTCAAACCAGAAATCTTCCCAGTAGTATAGTAAATATATAACTTCCTAAAGTTTCACGGCGATTGGATAATCTTACCTTTTAAAAACATTCATCGTGTGAACAAACTAACATTCAAAGTGTAAACAAACCACGTGTTAATTATTAACCAATCAAATTCATTTATCGTCGCGACCAGTGCTGCGCCCAAGCGGTAAAAGGCTCGAACTAGCGCTTTTTGGTTTTTTATTTAAAAAAAAAAGCACATTAACTTTTTTAGTTTTTTGAATAGCCTATATGTTAAACGAAATCTTCGGCTACCTACATGCGAAATTTCATAAAGATTTATTCTGTAGATTTTGCGCAATGCGATAACAAACATCGATTTTGGATTTCATTTTTATAGATATAAGGATATATATATATATATGTCGAATCGTGTCGACTTCCTGTCGAATCCTGTCGACTTTATGTCGAATGCTGTCGACTTTATTCCTTTGCTGTGGTAATTTGGTATTTTGGTTTACTGTATTGAGTCGTGGGGTAAGATGGTGATTGCGCAGTCGTGATGGAGGTGAGTGGTAAAGCACACAGAGACGATTCAAAGGGTAAACCGAGGCATCAGAGAGAGAGAACGCAGCGACCTTGCGGCCGGCGGCCACTTACTAACGACCTGTCTGCTATGTTGCAACACTGAACTGACTAACTCCCATTGGCTGCGGGGCAAGCCCTTTTTATATGCTCAAGCGTTACGTCATCGGACATAGCGCCGCGGTGTCTGGCGATTGATCTCAGGTTTTGGTTTCGGTAGTTTAGTTTTGGTTGCTACGTTTTCTCTAGATGTACCTTTGTATTTATTTTAACACACCAAAACGATACATACAAGTTAATGGATTATAGGAGGATTGGGAACAATGATTTAAAGTCCATATTAGAATAGGGGGTGTAAGAAGAGGTGATGAGTATTTACACAGGTATTATGATTCTTAAATTACCACATATATGTATATATTAACAAGCTCATGACGTGTCAAAGCCGATTTAAATGCTTAGCTGCGTTGTTAAATCTTGCTGTTAAACAATTTAAATATTTTCCCACACTCACAAATATATATGTGTGTGAGAGATAAACAGTTTTATTATATAACGAAAATTAAAATTATACCGCGAATGTTTCTTTTAAAAATCGAAATTTATTTTCAAAGAGAAATAGCGACATTTCTAACTTTGAGGATGAGGTATGGAAAGGTGAAACATGAAGAGTAATGGCGAACGGAAAAATAAAAAGTGTCCAGGGGCGGGAATCGAACCCACACCCTTCTGCTTACCGGGCAGGTGCCTTGTCCACTCGGCTACCCTGGACGTATTTTTCCGTTCATAACTTATACTTAAAGTAACATTTAAAATCCAATATAACGCGGCTGATGATTGTAAAACGAAAATTAAAATTATACCGCGAATGTTTCTTTTAAAAATCGAAATTTATTTTCAAAGAGAAATAGCGACATTTCTAACTTTGAGGATGAGGTATGGAAAGGTGAAACATGAAGAGTAATGGCGAACGGAAAAATAAAAAGTGTCCAGGGGCGGGAATCGAACCCACACCCTTCTGCTTACCGGGCAGGTGCCTTGTCCACTCGGCTACCCTGGACGTATTTTTCCGTTCATAACTTATACTTAAAGTAACATTTAAAATCCAATATAACGCGGCTGATGATTGTAAAACGAAAATTAAAATTATACCGCGAATGTTTCTTTTAAAAATCGAAATTTATTTTCAAAGAGAAATAGCGACATTTCTAACTTTGAGGATGAGGTATGGAAAGGTGAAACATGAAGAGTAATGGCGAACGGAAAAATAAAAAGTGTCCAGGGGCGGGAATCGAACCCACACCCTTCTGCTTACCGGGCAGGTGCCTTGTCCACTCGGCTACCCTGGACGTATTTTTCCGTTCATAACTTATACTTAAAGTAACATTTAAAATCCAATATAACGCGGCTGATGATTGTAAAACGAAAATTAAAATTATACCGCGAATGTTTCTTTTAAAAATCGAAATTTATTTTCAAAGAGAAATAGTGACATTTCTAACTTTGAGGATGAGGTATGGAAAGGGTGAAACATGAAGAGTAATGGCGAACGGAAAAATAAAAAGTGTCCAGGGGCGGGAATCGAACCCACACCCTTCTGCTTACCGGGCAGGTGCCTTGTCCACTCGGCTACCCTGGACGTATTTTTCCGTTCATAACTTATACTTAAAGTAACATTTAAAATCCAATATAACGCGGCTGATGATTGTAAAACGAAAATTAAAATTATACCGCGAATGTTTCTTTTAAAATCGAAATTTATTTTCAAAGAGAAATAGCGACATTTCTAACTTTGAGGATGAGGTATGGAAAGGTGAAACATGAAGAGTAAAGATAAACGGAAAAATAAAAGTTCACAGGGATGGGAAACGAACCCACAGTGTTCCGTTTACCGGGCAGATGCCATGTCCACTAGGCTACCCTGGACATATTTTTCTGTTCGTAAATAATACATAAAGTAATTTATAATACAATATAATATAGTGCGGCTTGTGATTGTAAAACGACATTTGACATGGCTAGTGGACATGGCATTTGCCTGGTAAGTGGAACATTGTGGGTTCGATTCCCATCCCTGGACACTTTATTTTTCCGTTTATCATTACTCTTCACAATTCATCCTTTCATACCTCATCCCTAAGGTTAGAAATAATCTTTATTTCACCTTAGAATAAATTTTGATTTTACGTTGAAAAAAAACACATGCTGGATAATTTTCAAATGTCGTTTTACAATCATAGGTGCATTATATTGTATTATATTATATTCTTATATATATACTCATGTTCAAAACTTAAAGAAAAGGAGGGTCTTTAAAATCTCCGGTCGTTTAATTTTCTTTTTTGAAGGAGACATAGACAATATTCTTCACACTTGGTTATCTCGTGTGTCTTCTATAAAGGTCACTGTAATATCTTTCAGAGTTATTGTCTGAATCCCACTGATATACATGCTAAAAGGTAAAACTTCCTTAAGTTTTGTCCATGAGTATATCTTTCAGAGTTATTGTCTGAATCCCACCGATATACATGCTAAAAGGTAAAACTTCCTTAAGTTTTGTCCATGAGTGTATATATATAATATGATGCAATTGTTATTACACTATAATATTTGATGTATTACACTGTTGTAGAATCCTGTCGACTTAACCGTTCTGTGGCAATATCGTTGCGGAATTTCTTGTTGTTCGATTTGAATGGTGAGGATTGGTTGAAGCGCAGTCGTTGAGTGGTAAGTGAAGCACACAGTTAGGAATAATCAGGACACGTGATTGAGTTTGAAAATAAAAGGCAACTGGGTTGGAGGGAAGAAAGCTTGAGAAGAGTTGAGCGATTTGACTTATTAATTAGTTGATCACATGGCGATGATGGGATTTAGATGAAATGAGCGGAGGGAGAGAGATCTCTAGAGTAGATGTTACCTTGTTGGAAGCGAAGGAGCAACTCCCCGAACTCGGCGAGAGCCACTGAACAACTGTAGGTGTTGTTCCTATGAGAGCGAAAACGTAACTGACTATTCTTGCTTTTCGATTTAACACCAAGACTCAGTTTCTCTCTGATTGGTCGAGAGATGTCACATGATCTTTTCCTATTGGTCGACCTACTTAAGGTGCTGTCTTCTGATTGGTCGAGAGATGTCACATGATCTTTTCCTATTGGTTGACCTACTTAAGGTGCTGTCTTCTGATTGGCCCGCGGCTCTCCTTGATGAAAGATATGGCCTGCCTGAAAGGAAGCGTCGAGTGTTATTTCCACTTTATTTACTTCCGCGTTATCAAAATACGTCCTGCTTTGTCAGGAAGTATTGTGTGCATCTTGACGAATATAACTTCTGCGGTCACTAGATACGTCCTGTTTTTCCAGGAAGTGTTGGTTTAAACTTAGCTCGCAGGGACCCGGGGTCAGAAGGTTAACTGCGACGTTATTAATAAATATGTTCTCCTCTAGATTTACTTCCTATGTCTTTTGTTACTTTCTTTCCTCCAGTTACCTTATTCTTTTATTAAATCTTTGAAAATCATACATGGTACATACATAGTGGGTCGGGGTTGCATTTAATTATATACAAATTATGACAGATGCGCCCCCTACATGTGAAGAATTCAAGAAGGGGTTAGCCTGAGAGAATTCTGTAAAGTGAAAAATAATTTTGTGGGAAAATTAGTTGTGGGTATTGAGTCTATATACAAGCATTGGTGGCGATATAATAAGTAAAATAGAATGGTGTTGATGATATAGGTTGAGTATAATTAATAGAAATCAAAATTTTTTTTTGTAAGAAACCAATGAATGTTATGGTACATAGTGGGCAAAAAAAAAAAGGAAAATGCGCCTAAACGAATTCTACTCGAGTTAAGAAATGAATTCGAGGGAGTTCTATTAAGGCTTTTGAAATCAAAATAAAATAATATAAAATAGTTGAATGAAATCAAAATTGAATGTGTTTGGTTGAAAAAGAAAAATTGTTTTGTTGCATGGTAATAAGGGAAAATGCCTAGTTACTTTTTTGCTCGAATTTCGGAAAGGAATTCGAGGGAATTTCATAAGGTCTTTTGAAATCAAAATAAAATAAAATAAAAGGTTTTTGAGCGAAATCAAAGTTGAGTGCTTGGTTGAATGGTGAGAAAAAAAAAAGGAAAAATGCCTAACCATTATTCTAGCTCGAGATTGGGAATGGAAACCGAGGGAATTTTATTAGGGCTTGTGAGAAATCAAAATAAAAATAAAAATAAAATTTCATAAGGTATTTTGAAATCAAATAAAAATAAAAGTGGTTGAGCGAAATCAAAGTTGAGTGCTTGGTTGAATGGTGAAAAAAAAAAAAGGAAAAATGCCTAACCATATTCTATTCGAGATTGGGAATGAAATCGAAGGAATTCTATTAGGTCTTTTGAGAAATCAAAAATAAAAATAAAATAAAAGTTTTTTGAGCGAAATCAAAGTTGAGTGCTTGGTTGAATGGTGAAAAAAAAAGGAAAAATGCCTAACCATATTCTAGCTCGAAATTGGGAATGGAGACCGAGGGAATTTTATTAGGGCTTTTGAGAAATCAACATAAAATAAAATAAAAATAAAAGTTGAATGAAATCAAAGTGAAGGCTTGGTTGCACAAAAAAAGAAAAAGCCTTGTTGTATGGAAAAAAGAGAAAATGCTTTGTTGCGTTGGTGAAAAAAAAAAGAATTGCCTAATTACTATCCTACTTGAGATTGGGAATGAAATCGAGGGGGTTTCATTAGGTCTTTTGAGAAATCAAAATAAAAATAAAAATAAGAGTTGAACGAAATCAAGGTTGAGTGCTTGGAAAAAAAAAATGAAAAATAAAAAGGTTTCAACAACAAAGGGTGATTTAATGTTTTTAGTTTAATCGAAAGCCAGTGAGTTTTCGTTGATAATTGAGTTGTGGCAGTATAAGCTAAGTGGTAAATAGAATGATAATTGATAAATAAAAATGATAATATAAACTAATTGAAAAAAGTGATAATTGATGATTAAAAGTGCTAATAAGTTGAATAAATTGATAAATTGATTAAATATTCAAATTTTAATTGAGGGAAAATGATGAAAATGATTAATATGAACAATAAGGTGTATTGGTTTGACCCTTTTGTATCTACATGCCCTATAAATTTCTTGTCTTTGTGTGTATTGTGAAAAATGTTAGTAGTTTTTGGTGTAAGAAATGTGTGTGTGAATTCTATGTGTTGTCGAGATCCTAAGGTCTGTGGTATTTATGTGTAGATGGAAGGTGTAGCGTTTTTTTTTGAAAGTTTGTAAAGTATTTGATCAATTATGATGGGAGTATGAACTCATTTAAATGTGTGCGATGTCTTGTACACTTTTTTTTTTTTTTTTTATTTCCGAGTGACAGTTGATTTGACTACATTGTAAAAATCGATACGTAGTTCGAATTGGGATCCACAGTTGGTGGCATAGAGGAATCTGTGGCTGGGGAGAGCGGTGACCTAATTTGGATGAGCGGGGCCTTGTAATGAGATGCCGGAAGCGGGACGTGTCGGGGACGCGAGGTCCGGTCTAAACTTATCCACCCACTATTTGCACGTAATTGGAGTCATGGAGTGGGGGAACTACGTTTCCTGTCCGCCTAATTGCTATTTGTCTCTTGTTTTTGGAGTGTGACTTCTCCGACATTGGTTGGTCATTTTTCAGTTACTGCTATCTTTTCGGAGTTTATTTAGATTTTCTGCGAAGATGGTTCCTAAAATTATGAGAAGCTTTATAAATGTTTGTCCACAATGAAGAACTGTTTGTCCAAAATTAAAAACTGCCTCTTGTAGTTTGAAGATTTTACGAGCGGACATAGTATAGATAAATAAATAGTTAAGGAATAAAATTGGTATACATTTGTATGGTAGAATTAACAAACAAAGGATGAAAATCAGATGAAAAATAGGGTATTGCCCCATGTTCGTCCACATTTTTGTAACTGGGGACTCTGAAATATTTGCTTGAACCTTATGAATTGTAGAATTTGAATGATTGTGGTAGGTTCGCATTTCTCCTGTTTGATATCTTTAGGGAGTGGTGTGATATGATTGAGCTGGTTGTCAGGTTTACAGTTCTCCTGTTTGATCGTCAATGGTTTTATTAGAGATATGTCGGCGGTAATTGGTTTAGGTTGAGATGTGTGATCGTTTCTCTGACGTGGGTGTGGTAATTTTGACATTGTTTGTGTTGTGTGTACGCTGTGCTTTATGTACGAATTTTGTTTTGCTTTGGTGCCTGTGTCGGTATTTTTACGTGAAGGTTGGTTGTATTCATCGATTCTTCTAGCGAATCGGCAGGTGGGGCAGGTTTTTACCTGTTTTGCGATGTCTTGTGTCATGTTCTGCCAATAATATTGTGATGAGATGAGCCTCGTCATCTTGGAGATGTTTGGATGGTGGTGTTGAGTGTGTACGGACTTAAGAAGTCTGGTTGTAAGTGAACTTGGGACTATAGTTTCCAGTACTCCTTTTCGGGAGACGGTGCGCAGTTTATTGTGATCTATAGTCACGCGAGATTTTCTCGGTGGAGAAGACTGTTGGCACTGTATGAGTGACGCATCTAGAAAGCCACAAAATGGGATACGAGTTCCAACGCCCGTTTCATATTGTTGTACTCCATTTATGCTACGGACCTCATATTCGTATCTTGACAATCTTAACCTCCATCGAAACAATCTGCCTGACGGAGCTTTGATCTCTTTTAACCACTGCAATGCGGGATGGTCAGAAAATATTGTAAACTTTCTGCCCATTAGACAGGTGCGGAAATTATCCACACTTTCCACAATGGCTAGGCATTGTAGTTCCAAGTCTGAATAATTTCGCTCGTGACTACGCAGAGATCGGCTGAAATGTTGAACGGTGTATGTCTTCCCATCAGGGTAGACTTGTTTAAGAACGCCTATAATGCTGAATGTTGAGGTGTTATAGTACACCTGGCATGGCAGACCTTCCTGGTAAAGGTGTAATGTGGGGTGTGTGGTAAGGTTTTCTTTCAGGTTAGTGAACGCTTTCTGGCATTCGTCATCCCAGACCCACATGACATCCTTTTTTAGAAGGTTGACAAGTGGCGTCCGCAAGCGGGCGTGGTCTGGAATGAACTCTTTATAGGCGTTCACAGCTTTTAGGAAAGATCGTAATGTTTTTCGATTGTGTGGTTGTTTGGTGGTGTGAATTTTTTCTATGTTTTGTGTAGACGGGATGATTGTATTATTCTTAACGGTTGTGCATGCGCTTGTTTGTCGTTGTTGTTGTCTTTTGGCGCGCGTGTTGCGTTTGTTGTGCGGGTTGTGCGTGTTTGTTGCGTGGTGACGTATGGGTGCGTGTATGTTGTGAGGTATATTTGCGTGGTAAGTGGGTGAGCTGTGTCGGTGTATGGACACTTGTTTGGGCATTATTGGAATTGTAGATTGAAGTCGTGGTGGCTTTATATGTGGTGGGCATAAAGTATTGGCAATTGGGTTGAGTGAAAAGTTGTGTGGTGTGAGATTAGAATGGTGGCATGTAAATATTTGGGGTTTGGGCAATGAATGCAGGCAAGGGTTTCCATGTGTGAAAGCTTTGGGTGCTGTGCGAGTCCTTTGGGACAGGTTTTGGCCTAGCCCGTGCTTGCATTCATTTGACACATGTTTAAAGTGGTAGATAGTATTAGACAATGGGACGCCAAGTTGGAAAATAGTGCCGCGATTATAATTTAGTTTTAATTTATACTGATAAAGGGTTTTTAAGGTAAGAACTCCAAATGGCAAGGATGCATTTACCACATGGAAGTTCTCTCTACGGGTTATTTGGCCTATTGTCAGAGGGAAAGTTAAATGTCCTATTATTTTCGTAAAACTATTTAGGGTGGATAGATCAAGGGAAGGTTTTTTAATACTTAAGTTGGGAAGTTGTGCTTTTAATCTATTGTATAAATGATACGGCAATATGTTCGAACCTGCGTCTGGTTCAATTAGAAAGGTACATGGTAGGTCCTGGGTCAGATACAAGTCCAAAGTCAATTTGATGGTGTCATTGGGTGGATTGCCTACCTTAATCTCGAAAGGGCTCCACTGTGGCGTCTTCGGCTTGGGATGGCTGGCTTGGAATGTCTGTTGGACCGGATCGGGACCGCTTGCACTGTCCGCGCAATTGAAAGGGAAATTTAGTCATTTGTACTGCTTCCATTCGAGTGGACCGCGTTGTCGGTACACTGGGCCCGTGTCGCGTGGCTTGCTTCCGGGTGCACGGGTACGGCATGGCGGGTGGCGACTCCTCGGTGGGCGTCAGGTTGTTCGGACACGTACCGGCGGTGCGGGCGGCGGTTGCCCCGTGGGTGGCGCTCCGGAAGACCGTTTCCAGTTGCGGGGATCTTGCCCCTTGTAGCGCGGCGGTCAGTTCTAAAATTACCGTCGCCAGGGTGTGTCTTGTCGCTTCGTTCGTTGTCAGTTTCTTTCCGCTCGTTGCCAGTTTGTTCTCTCTTGGTTTGTCATTGCCTTTTGTTTTGCTGGCGCCTGGGCTAATTTCCATAATCTTTATCCTGATTAAGCTCTATAATCTTTATCCTGTCGACTCTGTGTAATATGATGCAATTGTTATTACACTATAATATTTGATGTATTACACTGTTGTAGAATCCTGTCGACTTAACCGTTCTGTGGCAATATCGTTGCGGAATTTCTTGTTGTTCGATTTGAATGGTGAGGATTGGTTGAAGCGCAGTCGTTGAGTGGTAAGTGAAGCACACAGTTAGGAATAATCAGGACACGTGATTGAGTTTGAAAATAAAAGGCAACTGGGTTGGAGGGAAGAAAGCTTGAGAAGAGTTGAGCGATTTGACTTATTAATTAGTTGATCACATGGCGATGATGGGATTTAGATGAAATGAGCGGAGGGAGAGAGATCTCTAGAGTAGATGTTACCTTGTTGGAAGCGAAGGAGCAACTCCCCGAACTCGGCGAGAGCCACTGAACAACTGTAGGTGTTGTTCCTATGAGAGCGAAAACGTAACTGACTATTCTTGCTTTTCGATTTAACACCAAGACTCAGTTTCTCTCTGATTGGTCGAGAGATGTCACATGATCTTTTCCTATTGGTCGACCTACTTAAGGTGCTGTCTTCTGATTGGTCGAGAGATGTCACATGATCTTTTCCTATTGGTTGACCTACTTAAGGTGCTGTCTTCTGATTGGCCCGCGGCTCTCCTTGATGAAAGATATGGCCTGCCTGAAAGGAAGCGTCGAGTGTTATTTCCACTTTATTTACTTCCGCGTTATCAAAATACGTCCTGCTTTGTCAGGAAGTATTGTGTGCATCTTGACGAATATAACTTCTGCGGTCACTAGATACGTCCTGTTTTTCCAGGAAGTGTTGGTTTAAACTTAGCTCGCAGGGACCCGGGGTCAGAAGGTTAACTGCGACGTTATTAATAAATATGTTCTCCTCTAGATTTACTTCCTATGTCTTTTGTTACTTTCTTTCCTCCAGTTACCTTATTCTTTTATTAAATCTTTGAAAATCATACATGGTACATACATAGTGGGTCGGGGTTGCATTTAATTATATACAAATTATGACATATATATTATATTGAAAAGTTAATTTTTTTTCCACAAAAAAAAACTTCTATTTAGAAAACCTTCCAAATTTAAGAGAAATATTTTTCATATAAAAAGTTGTATTGCTAATTTTAGAATAGGAAACAATGAACATTTAAAATATTTACGTTGTTAACAAATTGTAATGGTCAAATAAATAAATGTATAAATAAACATGTTAAAATGAGGAAAGGCAAAAGATATGTAGTATGAAAGAATGAATTGTGAAGAGTAATGATAAACGGATAAATAAAAGTGTCCAGGGATGGGAATAATAATTTTTAAAAAAACCCTTTAGAATACACGTGGTATATTGTGTTTTTTTTTTTTTTAATTATTATTCCCATCCCTGGACACTTTTATTTTTCCGTTTATCATTACTCTTCACAATTCATTCTTTCATACTTCATCCCTAAGGTTAGAAATAATCGTTATTTCTCCTTAAAATAAATTTCGATTTTCCGTAAAAAGAAACACATGCGGGATAATTTTCAAATGTCGTTCTACAATCATAAGCCACACTATATTGTATTATAAATCACTTTATATAATATTTACGAACGGAAAAATATGTCTAGGGTAGCCTAGTGGACATGGCATCTGCCCTGTAAGCGGAACACTGTGGGTTCGTTTCCCATCCCTGGACAGTGTATAATTATACAAGGTCATGGAGACTAAATTTATTGAGAAAATTCACAATCTTGGAAGGGTTGGAATATAGGTCCTGTATAATACAATATAATATAATGCGGCTTGTGATTGTAAAACGACATTTGAAAACTATCCCACATGTGTTTCTTTTCAACGAAAAATCAGAATTCATTTCAAGGAGAAACAACGATCATTTCTAACCTTTGGGATGAGGTATGAAAGAATGAATTGTGAAGAGTAATGATAAATATAGGTCATGTCTTGAGGCTCCCATACATTCCAAGAGGTAGGCTGATAAGGCCGCTTTTGGTTCTGTATCTCTCAAGGTTGTATTGTGAAATATGGAAATAAGTAATATTTGACCTTCCTTTGTGTTTGCTACTGATTCAGCCAAGCTGAAATGTCAACATTAGTCAGCTATGTAAAGGGTCACTTTTTACTTCGGTTATGACAAACCACTTCTTTATCTCCTATTTACATATTTCCGATGTTTTTATTGATCCAAATAATGAGCATCGTTACTTCTCATATATATTGTCTCAAAGTATTATTTTATTAACAGAGTATCATTTTTGATGTTTATACTTTGGTACTCTGTAAACTTCCCTCTTTGCTTATCTTTTGTTTAACATTCTTAATTTGTTCTTGCCTAAAATAAATTGTTGTCTCATCTCCTGAAGTTGGTCTTCCCTAATTTTCCACGTGGTAATATTTTAACTTGATATAAATCTCCTTAATATAGATTTCAAATAATACAAGTTTCTATTTTGTTGAGTTTCTTTTTTATTATTATTATTACAATTATTTTATTTCCAAAGTGCTATATCCCGCAAGGGATACTTGCGCCAAACAAGGAGAAAAGTTTATTTACATAAGTTATTTACATTATTCAACGCATGAAAACATTAGAGATCCAGATTTTGTAGAAAGTTTAAATGTATTTACAAAATGAATTGAACTTTAAATATGATTTTTTTTTATCGGAAATCAAATCGTTAAGTTCACAAACTACTAGTTCATTCTTCATTCTATAATCTTGAAATGCTGGGTAATCGATCAGTAGATGTCTTGAGGTTTGTTCCTCAATACCACAAAAGCAACTTGAATCCTCCACTGCCTTTATTCTATTTAAAAAAAAACCTTTGAAATTTCCGTGGTTTTTAACAAATTGTGTATTATAAAAATTTGGACGAAAGTATTTAGGGATTTCTTGGGGAAAAAAAAGCTTAAGAAAGTATTATTTGCTTCGTTTTTCAGAACACTCATTCTTGATTTGAGAAAGGTATCTATAATTCCTGGAATAAATGGGTTGAGTTACTTTTTATTAAATGTAATCTCAAGCTTTCAGGAATCTCTGCCCATCTACAGGAATACATAAAACGATTATTACAAGGGTCACTCCAAAAGTGTATACAATCAATATTAAATAATTAAAATATTAAAAAATAAATTATACCATTGAAATCTACATGTACCTTTTACCTAACATAAACATTTTCATAAAATAATAACAACAAAGATAGGCTGGTCCAAAAACTAAAATAGAATTGTCCGTTTTCTCTTCATCACACCACTTAACAATTAGCATATAATAATAATAATAACCAATTGACTAATTTACATAACAATAATTTTTCTTAAATAATAAAATATAAAACTTTATAAATAATCCTAGATATGCAAAAAAATAGCTTATATATATGTATAAATAAATATATAGGGCATATACTTGATATAAATTATTAATCAGCTAGTATTTATAGGGGCAACACGCCTCTCTTTATCAAGGCTTTTCTTTGAGTTAAACTAAATCACGTGGGTATGAGATCCACTCACGCTATACAAGAACAAAGCGAGAAACCATTTAAATAAAATATATATATCTGTACATACATGACTACTTGAAATTGTATCTATTATTCCTGTAGAAGGGCAGCTTGCGCCCGAAGGCTTGAATTGATTTTTCAAATAAAGAAACTTATCCTTTTTGAATCTATTCGTTATTATTCGCCATGATTTTTTCCCTATGTGAGTGTGAGCGATTCTTGTAATAATAATTATTATCATTAAAATTCGAAATTATTTTAAAGGCGTAAGATTCTTTTTGAAAATAAACAATTTCTACTGCCCTTTACTGCAATGGAAAAATTAATGGGAGGGCCTGGCTCATCAGTGGTGAACCCTCCCAGCGGTTTCGCCAGTTTAATCTACCATACCGCTGTTATATTGTATTTTTGGAACTTCCTTTTATTGTGATACTGTTGTTAGACTCTTGGAATGGGTATTTTAGAAGAACTATGGACATAAGCTTCCATTAATTTTTCCATTGCAGTAAGGGCAGTAAAAATTGTTTATTTTCAAAAAGAATCTTACGCCTTTAAAATAATTTCGTATTTTGATAACAGATGGCGTGCTAGTGCATAATAATTATTATCATTATATAAATTATTGTCAATATTCGGGAAGAGAACCTTGAGATTACTTTGAAAATAGAAACTCATCTCCAAAGGCCTGTTCTAGTATTTAAAGTTACCATATATGAATACACCTATCCCCCGATTTACACGGTAGATACGTTCCTGAGAAAAATATGTAAATCGGGGGATAGGTGTACACAGAAATAAAAATAAAATGCATTGACAGGTTAAAATATGTAGTCAGCACATAAGCTCGGGATTCCTCGTGAGATGTGTACACAGCGCATGTGTTCAATCACAGTAGCAATTAGTATAGTGCGATAAAAACAAAAAAAAACTTATTTGGAAAACCGTGTAAAAGCGAAAACGTGTAAAAAAAAGTACCGTGTAAATCGGGGGGTAGGTGTATTAAAATTATACATAGAGAGAGATTTCTACATTAAATTTAAGTAGATGCTAGGAATACTACAAAGCTTCATTTTAATATGATCAAGAAGCAAACCAAGACCAAGTTTCTTTAACTATTTTTATTCATCTAGCTTTATGGCCAACATGCCCTTCAAAAAGAGAACTAGAAGTATGACTTCCAGCTAACTATACATGTGGTTATAAATTAATGTATAGTTAGCTGGAAGTTATGCTTCTAGTTCTCCTGCTGAAGGGAATTTTGTCCATAAAACTAGATAAATAAAAATAGTTAAAGAAAACTACGGCAGGATTGCTTGTTGATTGCATGAAATTGTAAATCAGAGATAAACATGTATTATAAAGCTTCATTTTGATAAGAACAACAAGAAATCCAGGACTATCTTTAACTTTTTTAATTCTCTAACTTTCGGGCCAACATGTCCTTCAACAAGAGAACTAGAAGTATCACTTCCAGCTAAATATACGAGGGCCATCCAATAAATAAGTTTCCCTATTTTTTAACAAATAAACCACATTATTTACAATTATGCAGTTATTTTATTTTCATTATACAACTCATAGACTACCTCTCTAAATAATCACCATTTCTGTCCGAACATTTTTGGTACCGTTGTAGCAATTTTTAGATACCACTGTTGTACCAAGCCGTGTCCTGTCTTCGTAGCCAGTGGTTCGCCTCCGCCTGCACTTCGTCATCATTCGCAAAGTGCTTGCCTCCAAAGTGCCACTTGAGTGCTGGATAAAGATGGAAGTCGCTTGGGGCAAGTTCCGGAGAATAAGGTGGATGTGTGAAAATTTCCCATTTGAAGTTTTCCATAGCCATAACTTTGCCTGCAGAGATTGTGACCTTCGCCTTTTTTGGTGCACTTTCCTCAGGCTTCTTCCACACCATGCTTTGTCGTTTTGTTTCTGGAGTTGAAAGATGCACCCAGCTTTCATCTCCAGTGACAATACGGGAAAAAAGTTGATCTCCATCTCTTTGATGCATTTCCAGGAAAGCTCGGGCTGCCTCCATCCGTTGTTGCTTGTGATTTTCCAAAAGCAAACGCGGGACCCATCTTGCGCAGACTTTGCGAAAATTCAAAACATCTGACATGATTGTTCCAATCGAAGAGCGTCTAATTTCGATTCCAGGAGGCATTCGAATCATTATTTCGTCAATGGTGACGCGGCGATCTGCTTCCACCACATTCCGAACAGCAGCAACGGCTGCATTGTCCGTAGCAGTAACGGGGCTGCCTCTTCGCTCGTCATCATGCACGTTTTGCCGTCCTTCTAAGAACCATGAACGCCATCGGCGAACCATTTGGATGCTCATACATTCTTCACCATACACTGACACTGATTTGCAATGAATATTGACCGCAGTTTAATTTTTCGCCGTAAAAAAAAACGAATTACAGAACGAAGTTCGCAAGTGGACACGTTCACCAGTGGTAGCTCCATGGAAACTGAAGCGCTACGGACTTGCGCGTACGAGTAGCGTGATTTTGAAGGTCACCAGCTTCCAACGCATCCTAGTGACCATTTCTTCTATACTAACTAATTTTTACAACGTTTCGTTCGCAGAAAAAAAAATAGGGAAACTTATTTATTGGATGGCCCTCGTACATGTGAATTTACATGAGTGTATACTTAGCTGGAAATCATACTTCTAGCTCTCCTGTTGAAGGGCATGTTGGCTCGAAATCTAGAGAAATAAAAATGGTAGAGAAACTTGGCCCTTATTTCTTGCTGATCTTATTAAATTGTGATGTCAGGGTAAAAACATGAATAATAAAGCTTTATTTTATAAGATCAATAAGCGATCCAGGGCTATATTTGACTTTTTTATTCTTTAACTTTCAGGACAACATGTCCTTCAACAGAAGAACTAGAGGTATGACTTCCAGCTAACTATATCCTCATGTATACTCACTTGTATAGTAAGCTGTAAGTAATACTTCTAGTTCTGTTGAAGGGCATGTTGGCTCCCGATGGTTAGAAATAAAAATAGTTAAACTTAGCCCTGGATTGTTAGTTTATTTTATAAGTCAGGGATGAACATGTATTATACGTAAAGCGTCACTTTATTAAGATTAACAAGAAATCCAGGGCAAGACTTCTTTAACTATTTTCATTTCTCTAATTTTCGGGCCAACATGCCCTTCAACAGGGAAACTACAATAGAAATATTAAATTCCAGTTAACTATACACTATATAGTTAATACAAAATCTCTCTATATAAAAATCAATGTTTGTATGTTCGTTTGTTTGTATGTCCGGTATACAAATTCGCAGTAGTTCACTAATTCAAACCAAAATTTCCATACATAGGTAAAAAATATACGGGGAAGACGATAGGCTATTTTAAAATATATATAAATCGATTATTAAAACTATATATTCAAATTATTCTACTTAGCTCACGAACAGCGCCCTCTATCAAAGATTAGATTAAATTATGCTGATGCAAACAAATAGATAATGCTAATAACAAACAATTATTTAAAAATATCTTATCTAAATATATATCACTCGGGTAGATATGCACACGGGTCAATCCCGGGTCACCCGTCTAGTAGTTAAAATACTATAGTGTATATTTAGCTGGAAGTCATACTTCTAGTTCTCCTGTTGAAGGACATGTGAGCCCAAAGCTAATAAAATTAAAATAGTAAAGAAACCTAACCTTGGATTATTTGTTTATCTTGTAATTGTAAAGTGTGTGTCAGGGATGAATATGTATCACAAAGCTTCATGTTAATATGATTATATATTCTGATTACGGTGCTAAACCTGAAAAAAATTGTCACCTCCAATTATCGGAATTGTCACATAGAAGGATGACATGTCCAAATGACATAGTTAAGAGTCTACAAGAGAAATCTGTTGAGTTAATACAAAGCAATACAACACTTGTATTATATTAAGAAAAAGGCATCTCCTTATCGTACAAGTGTAAGTTGCTGATGGCTTGCGTCACGAGAATAGTTGATATTTATTCCGTTAGATGGCGCAAGCCATCAGCAACTTTCAGTTGCACGATATGAAGATGCCTTTTTTATAATTTATGTACCTTATCCCAGTACAATATCACATTTGTACTATTTTTTTCCACTTTATTATAGTAAATAATTTTCATTCTTCAATCCCTACTCGTTAACATGGAATAAAATCCGACTTAGACTAACGAAGACCATTAGCCCGAAATCGTGAGCTTCAGATGAAGCTTCTCAGTTTGCCAAAGCTGGTGTTATGGCTTTGTCACCGACCTGAGTCCGCTAATTTGCCAAGATGGTCAATAGATAGCACTTAGTTTGAGCGTCTATTTTGAAGGGAGTGGTAGCCTTTATTTTTATATACAGTTAAGCCTCCTGTCTATAGCGCCTCTTCTTGGGACTCACCAAAATAGGGTGCTATAGAGAGAGGGTGCTATAGACAGGTTACTTTTAATGTAAATCACATCGTACTATGTATTTAAAATCGGGCGCTATAGAGAGGAAGGCGCTATTTAGAGGGGGCGCTATAGACAGGTTTAACTGTATATATTTATGACGAGCCTAGGTTTAACTATAGCTATGTAAAGTTTCCATAAGCAGGTGATGTACACATTTCAACTGAACGAAACAACGTGTACAGATGACAAAGAGATCTATGGATACTGAGAGGACCAAGCTTGAAGTCTGGCCTTCACAGAATCGCCAAATTGATTACTCTCTTAGCTCTGCCAGCTAATAAATTATCACTGAGATGGCCCGCCCACTTTAAACCCCTCGACACACCCACTAGTGACCCCTAGTGAATAGCAAAGTAAACATATTTTATATTAAAAACGACATTTTAAAATTATCCCGCATGTGTTTCTTTTAAACGAAAAATCGTAATTTATTTTTAAGGGGAAATAACGATTATTTCTAAACTTAGGGATGAAGTATGAAAGGATGAATTATGAAGAGTAATGATAAACGTGACGATTTACAATCATAAGCCGCATTATATTGTATTATAAATATCTCATATTATTTTGAAAATAGATCAATCCATAAATATATCTTTAAAAAGGCATATATTGAATCAAAATATAATTAATTTTACCAATATTTCAGTTGGCTGAACACCAACCTTCATCAATGTATTATAAAATATTAGCATAAAGGTGAAAAGATAATAGAAAAAAAGCCTTTAGGACCAAAATTATTTTTGGTCGCAGTGGTATAGCCTACTCCACGCTGAAAAGCGCCAACAGCGCGAAACGCGTTCGTGGATAGCTTTTCTTGATTTAACAAGAAATTGGGTTGGTCAAATATCAGGGAACAGGTTAAATCAATGTTTAGTTGATTTCTGTTCCACTATATAGCGCTCTGCCATCTAAAAAGCATATGTGCTCCTGGTCAGGATATACCTTTTTTTATTATTAACATAAATAAATAAATCAATCTCAAGAGAACTTTGTTAAGTTTAGAACTATTTGTACAAAATAATTTACAAAACACTACTAATCCATCGTGTAAATAATTAATCATATATATATGTAAATAATATTAGCACAGCACAATAGTCCCTTGGACTTCGTGCTTTTTGTAATCAATAAAAATAAATAAATAAAAATTCATATTAAGAAATTAAAATATAATAATGATATATTTAATCCTTATTTTTAAATACCCCGAGATTATATTTTTCGATATTTTTAAATATAGAATATTTAAATTGAACTTAATTTGAATAAATTCAATAGAATTTTAAAATTTTCTTCTGACTTACTTTAAATATATTTAAAATATTTATTATTGGAAACCAATACAAAGGATAAATTGTATTTTAAATGATCCATTTTATTGGTTTATTTCACCACTAAACCCATTTTAAATGAATTTTGTACTTTTATTAATAAAAATGACTTTATTTCAAAAGCAATAAAAATTTACATACACAAATTTGTATAATGATAGATAACATTATTATGTAAAGCAGACGAAATTTTTAAAATGTAATGAATTTTGACCAGAAGATTATTTTAAAAAAGTACGAAATATTTATAAAACTGAAAGGTATAAAATGATTCGAAATATTTTTATGATTGCATTTCATTATTGGTGACCCATAAGGTTAAATATTTATGAAGATTAAAACACACACACAGAGATAAGAATTTAATAAAAAAAGATAATGAATTATATCAAACGATTGGTTCGTGATATTGATTTAGGTCGTCTGCTTCTACTTTCTAAAATATTTCGTTTGTTTTATTATATGGATTTTTTTTTTTTTTACATTTTTGAAAGAATGGTTTTAAAATTTACATAAAATACATTTTAGGAGTTGTAATATATGTGTGCATCTCAAATTTCTAATATAATGTTTTTTTATTATTGGGATGGTGGTAAAAAATGGTTGTATTTTTCATTTTTATTACTGTTGAATTGACACTCACATTTACCTCCTGTAGATGTTTGTTTACAGAATAAAACATTTTTGTTAGAATATATTTTTGTATCCTCTGTCAGAAATTCTCAATATAATATTTTCTATATAAAAATTTGCATAAATATCCAGGATTTATAATTTCTTTTCGCCAAAATAAGTATGTAAATATGTTAAGCTTGTGTTAAAATGTAAATATGCAAATTTATCTATCTATAAAAACTGTACAAAAATAAACGTGGCAGACATCGCGGGCGAATGCTATGGCACGTCGCTGTTCACTTGGCTGGAACTATTTCTTGAAGATTGCATACATAACGGTTGTACCTTTTCCATTCGATCACGACATATATATAATTGTGTTTGTATGAATTTATCAAAATTGATTTATAATTTATATAGCCTTCAAGATAATCTGCCTATTATTGATTTTCACCATCCAGTTACAATCTAAACATTTTAGCATGAAATCTTTACATGAAAAAAAAAACTAGAATAATAAATAGTTAGTTGTTTAAATTAAAACAAAATTAATATTTCCTGACCTCTCAAATAAGCAATTTTTAGTTGACAGAGAGAGCGCCATCTAGTAGAATAAAAATCAACTATGCGTTAATTAGGTTTGTTCTATGATATTTAACCAACCCAATTTCTTGATAAATCAAGAAGGTCAACTACGTACGCTTTTCGGGCTGTTGACCCTCGTCAGTGTGTATATATTCATAGATACATATGAAAAATAAGAAAAAAAGAGGCTACAAACATATATAAACGATATTAGATTTTAAAAAACGTTTTCTTTATATGCAAATATTTCAAAATAGAACGTTTAAAATAATTTATATTGATAATTATATTTAAAAAGTAAAAGCTGCATGAAAAACTTGCAATATAAAACAAATTTCTGCAATATAGGAATGAAAGGTGCAAAACATAGATTTCACCTAATGATGAGTAGATTCTCCTATTGAGATTTATCATCATTTCGAGGATTTTAATATTGTAGCGAAGTATTTATTATTTATTAACAAAGTATCATTTTTGATGTTTATATTTTACTACTCTGTAAACTTCCCTCATTGCTTATCTTTTGTTTATCATTCATAGTTTGTTCTTGACTTAAATAAATTGTTGTGTCATCCTGAAGTTTGTCTTTTCTTATTTTACACGTGGCAATATCTTAAGTGATATAAATACTCATCTATAAAAATAAGAAAAAATAGAAATAAATCCTGAGTTTTGCGAGAGAGAGTCTACTTAATATTACAGGAAAATACATATAACCTATATATTATATATAAAACCTCTGTGACACTACTCTGACGAGGGCCAACAGCCCGAAATGCGTATGTAGTTGGTTTATCCTGATTTATCAAGAAAATGGGTTCGCCAAATATGACGGAACAAGTTGAATCAACGTTTAGTTGAATTTTATTCCACTAAATGTCGTTCTGCCATCTAAAATTTTCATGTAAAGGGTCAGGATACGCCTTTTTATCTATTTACCAGTTACAAATAAGACACGCTATATCCGATCTGGATAATTGCGCGTGAAACTATTTACAATAATTGTAGTAGAGTAGGTAACAGAATTATCAAAAAGAAAACAAACAATTAAGAAAAAGAGCATTAAATAAACATATACATTAAACAAATAAGCAACAACATAAGCAGATAGAAGAAATCGCAAGGTAGTTATTTACAGTATGTTAAGCAATGATGGAATATACCTTTTTGGTATTTAATAAAAGTTTATCTCTAATAAATGTGAAAAGGTTTTTCCTGTTTTGTTAAATCTTTGAGATAATAAAACATTCTCCCATACAAATAGGGGGTTTTATAGATTATTAAACTTTTTCAAAAATGTTATTCAAGCCCTTGGCAAAAATAATTAGGAGCAGACCGTTTTTAAAAATATGATTTGTAAAACACTTAAAGTTGCACCGCATAAGTTTCTTTTCTGTGAAAAATCAATATTTATTTCAAAGATAAATATTTACTATTTTTAACTTTTTTGGATGTGGTATGAAAGGGTGAAAATATGAAGAGTAATGGCGAACGGAAAAATAAAAGTGTCCAGGGGCGGGAAAGAAACTTATGCGGTGCAACTTTAAGTGTTTTATAATCATACGCCGCAGTCCTATATAATGTAATATGATTTGTGTTTATAAAATTTAAAAAGATTGAGGAAATCCTAAGATATCAAAACCTTCCTTAATCTAGAGAATATGCTTGGAAACTCAGGTATTGTAGGAACCTTCGGTAGCGCCCGGGTATGGATAGGTTCACCAGATTGGTGTTTTCAATTTTCAAAATCTGATCATGTGGGTTTATCAACAATTCGAGTTTATTAGTTTGCGGAGACGTTTAAAAAGATCTTTCTTAGTTTTAATGTATATATTTGACGAAAATGTGTCTTTCCTTTCTATATCTACAGTTAGGGGTCTTATTCCACTGTGCCTTCTATTTTATACAATAGACAATTAAAATAATTTTATTTACATCTTATTAATACATGCAAAGTGCGTAGTATGCACTATTTTTAAAAAGATAAATAGATACATAATACTATGTACAATGAATATGGCGCCTCTACCACCTCGGGAGAGTTTGGTGGAGAATCACCAGCGGGTCTCCAGCGACACCACGTATTTCGTGATCTACGAAGATTTTTTTCTTTCTATTTTAGGACTAGTTGTCATTACATGAAGCGAAGCCTAGAAACAGAAAACTCTAAGGTAAAAGTTTCAATTCCCGTCTATAATAACAGAGGTACATTCATTGAAAAAATTTGAGGAATTTTAATATTTTGATATCACCGTCGTCTGTTCTTTTAAGAAGACAGGGAAATTTTGTTCACACTTTATTATCTCGTGTGTCTTCAATAAAGGTCACTGTGTATCAAATATCTTTCAGATTTATTGTATGAATCTCGATATACATGCTAAAAGGTACAACTTCCTTAAGTTTTGTCCATGAGTGTATCTTTCAGATTTATTGTCTGAATCCCGATATACATGCTAAAAGGTACAACTTCCTTAAGTTTTGTCCATGAGTGTATCTTTCATAGTTATTGTCTGAATCCCGATATATATGCTAAAAGGTACAACTTCTTTAAATTTTGTCCATGAGTGTATCTTTCAGAGTTATTGTCTGAATCCCGATATATATGCTAAAAGGTACAACTTCTTTAAGTTTTGTCCACGAGTGTATCTTTCAAAGTTATTGTCTGAATCCCGATATATATGCTAAAAGGTACAACTTCTTTAAGTTTTGTCCATGAGTGTATCTTTCAGAGTTATTGTCTGAATCCCGATATATATGCTAAAAGGTACAACTTCTTTAAGTTTTGTCCATGAGAGTATATTTCAGAGTTATTGTCTGAATCCCGATATATATGCTAAAAGGTACAACTTCCTTAAGTTTTGTCCATGAGATTATATTTCAGAGTTATTGCCTGAATCCCAATATATATGCTAAAAGGTACAACTTCTTTAAGTTTTGTCCATGTGTGTATGTTTTGTTCAATTTCTCTCATTATTATTCAATATAATGACCGCTTTTAAAGAATCTCCCAAATAATTGCCTTGTCATCGCGAGTGAGCACAGTTTTTAAAAAATGTAAATGGTCGAATTCATATAAAAACCTTCATATTGTCACGAATAATAATGAAGGAAGATAAATGCAAGAGTAACAAGACAATTCACATGGATCAAAGCAATTAAAAACCTATTAACAGCAAAAGATACGCAATAAAATGCAGAATAACAAAATTAATACTCTGTTAATTGAAAATTAAGTACATCGTTACAATATAAGACATAAATATAAATGAGGGTGTCAGATCTTATCATATATATTAAAAATAGATATAAGAATTATTTTTGAAAAAAATTATATTTTGATAATTGAAGTTTTCACATTAATTAGCATAAAGGTAAAGAAGAGAGGAAGAGATTATAATTTCTTTTATTGTATCGTTCATATAAGATCATATAAGGTTAAATACAAAATAAATATAAATAAATAAGATATTAAATAAGGATCTATAGAGATTAATAAGTATAAAATAGATAAATATACATATTTATAAAATATATACAAGTCGTCATTGGTGGCGCCCACCGCAATAAGACTCCGCCACCGATGTACTGCGAGAGGTTTTTTTTGTTGTTGTTTTGCTTATCCCTAGTACACCTGGTACAGACCATGATAGTCATGGTGAATAGAAGTAGGCGACTGCTTACTTTACTGTAAGTGCACCACATGTCTACACATGTGAAGAGCAGTTAATCAGAAAAAAAGTGCCCAATGCGGGTATCGAATCCGGGTCGTAGCGGTCCAAAACCAACGGTTTAGACATAGCGATAGTTCTTTCCCACAGAAAGAGAAAGAACGCTTTACGATTTTGTGTGTCATCATTGCGCAGGCGCCATACTAATATTCTCTGTATCGTTCCAATTTTAGTATATGTACTGCCGAACAAGCGTGAATGATTCAAATATATTAATCAAACATATAGTCTAAACATACTTCATTTTTGAAGCCTTATTAAGGTAAAACTTTAAAAAATCTCAGAACTGGCTGTTATCCTAGCCTTGATCCCCGTCTGATGAAAGAGTCAGTATTTTAGTGTCTACCTATGTATAGAAAGCAGTTCGACCTTTCATATACAAGGTGCTAGAGCCCCGTTTGGTCACTTGTACTCAGTGACGAGGTTAAGACTTGTACAAGAATCAATGACCGTTGATGTCTAAAAGTGCTTTCTACTTCTAAATGTTAGAATAGATTACACCCAGTCCCACTTATGATTACACAGGTCTACAAAAAAAACCTTTTTTTGCACAAGAGAACCTGATGGTGTTTCTAGTGTAACTTTTCATGCTGAACTCAAAAATCTAATCAGAAATTTCCCATCACCCATGGTTTTTGCCTGATGGTCATTTTTTAGTATTGGGATAAATACAGTAATAAATGCAACTAATGTTACGTAAGCATTTTTTAAGTTACATCATTAACTAAGCTAGCGCTTTATTTTTGACAAGAAGAGTTAGTATGTGGAGCCAAAAGCTTTATTTTATTTGTTATTAATTAAATGTTACTCTTTAAGAATCATAAATATTAATTTAAATAACAAATTATTGAAATTCTAATTGAATATATATAATTTATTATTATATAATATTATAATCTGTTTTGCTTTCAACTCAAAAATAACGACAAGCTCTGTAATGCTATTTGCTCATTAACACTTTTAATATATATATTTAAATTGAACCTAACGATTTGTTTAATAGATTTGCAGCTGAAGTGACAGGTAAATTTGAAGTGATTAGTTTATTCTTCTCTATCGATTTGCTTTTATAAATCGTCTGCACTAGACTGTGTCAATATGCCGAGGCGTTGCATTAATATTCCTGATATTTTCTGTTATATTTGTGGGGAATTAACTTTCAAAGTTCAAAGGCGAAACTTTACACCGCTCATCAAAAAGTGCTATGAACTTTATTTTGGCGTTAAAGTCGGTGACCAAGATAAGACTTGGGCTCCTCACCATATTTGTGTAATTTGTGTTCGACATCTTACAGGGTGGATTAAAGGTGAACGTCATATGCCTTTTGTGGTTCCAATGATATGGAGGGAACCTAAAGACCATTCTTCAGACTGTTATTTTTGTTTGACAAAGACTACAGGTATTACATCCAAATCAAGACATACAGTTGAATATCCAGATTTGCCTTCTGCTATGAGACCGGTTCCTCATAGTGATATTTTACCTGTTCCACAGCCTCCTGAAAATGAAATATTTAGTGACGATGATTCAGATAGACGAGAGCAACAGTGGGATGACACAAATTTTGAAGCAGGTGCTTTATCTGAACCTCATTTATTAACCCAAGGAGATTTGAACGACCTCGTACGTGATTTAGATTTATCCAAAAAACAGAGTGAACTTTTAGGCTCTAGGTTAAAAGGCTGGAATCTGCTGCATAAAGGCACAAAAGTATGCTTTTTTCGCAAGCGTCAAGATGAATTTCAAGACTTCTATTCACAAGAGAATGATTTAGTATATTGCAATGATGTTGTTAGTCTAATGGAAGCGCTTGGTCATGACCATGATACAGAAGAGTGGCGTTTATTCATTGATTCTTCAAAAATTAGTATGAAAGCTGTTCTCCTTCACAATGGAAATAAGTTCCCATCAGTGCCAATAGCACATGCATCCAACATGAAAGAGACTTACGAAAACATGAAACTGCTTTTGAAAAAGATAGAATATGAAAGATACGGTTGGAAAATATGCAGCGATTTGAAAGTCGTTGCTCTCTTGCGTGGATTACAGCTTGGATATACAAAATTTTGTTGTTTTCTGTGTGAGTGGGATAGCAGGGATAGGGAAAGGCATTACATTAAAAAAATCTGGCCAAACCATAAAATCTTTACTCCAGGATATAAAAATATTGCAAATCTACCCCTGATCGATTCAGAAAATATTTATTTACCACCATTACATATTAAACTGGGATTAATGAAGAACTTTGTCAAGGCAATGGATCGAAATGCCAGTGGATTTGCCTACCTAAAACAAAAATTTTCTAGAATAAGTGAAGCGAAGATTAAAGAAGGCATTTTCGTTGGACCTCAGATTCTAGAATTGCAGCAGGATGGAAATTTTCAAAATAGTTTGAATGAAGTTGAAGCAGCAGCATGGAATTCCTTTAGAAACGTTTGCAAAAACTTCTTAGGAAGTGTCAAGGTTGAAAATTACCGAGACATAGTTAATGATCTGTTGCTTTCCTACAAGGCACTGGGATGTAACATGTCCCTCAAGATCCATTTCCTGCATTCACATCTAGATTTCTTTCCAGATAATCTTGGCGCAGTTAGCGATGAGCATGGTGAGAGGTTTCATCAAGATATATAAAGCATGGAGAAGCGGTACCAAGGTAAATGGAGTCCCGCTATGCTTGCCGACTACTGCTGGACACTCAAGAGGGATCTACCACAAGCAAATTATAGAAGAAAATCCACTGTCACTGCTTTTCAATAAATAAATATTTTTCGTTCATATATGCCTATATATTAACAATATTTCCAAATTTCAAGTAGGTGTATCTCAGAAATATTGCGTAATAGAAAAAAACTAATGGTATATTTGGATTCAGGACATGTAGATAAGATGCTATTTCTTTGTGGACAAAGAAAAATATTTTTTTGATAAACCAGTGTAATGTAATAAGGGTTATGCAAAACTGCTTACGTAACATTGTTTGCATTTTTTACTGTATTTATCCCAATACTAAAAAAAGACCGTCACGCAAAAACCATGGTGATGGGAAATTTCTGATTAGATTTTTGAGTTCAGCATGAAAAGTTACACTAGAAACATAATCAGGTTCTCTTGTGCAAAAATCTTGTTGACCAGTGTTATCATAGTCTATAACCCGTATGGGTGGGGGGCCAGTGGAAGAGTGATCTAAACCATGGGTTTTTGACCGCTACAACCCGGGTTCGATTCCCGCATTGGACACTTTTTTCTGTTTAAATAAAAAATGCTCCAATGACTCCTATTTCTTGCAAAGGTTCAACCCCACCAGCGAGTGCAAGTAACCAAACGGGGCTCTGATATATTTGTAAGTGAAAAAGTCGAACTGCGCTTTACATGTGTAGACATGTGGTTCACTTAGAGTAAAAGCAGTCGCCTACTTCTACCCACCATTATCATCAAGGACTGTGCCACGTCTACTAGGAATAAGCGAAAAAAAAGCTGGGAGTTGGTGGAAGGATGGTCTAAATCGTTGGTTTTTTACCGCTACGACCCGAGATCGAATCCTAAATTGGGCACTTTTTTATAATTAAAATAAATGCTCCAATAGCCTCCGATTTTTTCAAAAGTCCAACCCCACCAGCGAATACAAGTAACCAAACGGGGGCTCGATATATTTGTAAGTGCAAAGTCGAACTGCTTTTTACATGTTAGACATGTGGTGCACTCACAAGCAGTCGATAACTTCTACCCACCATGATTATCATGGCCTGTACCACGTGTACTAGGAATAAGCAAGAAAAAAAGCTGGGAGTCGGTGGAAGGATGATCTAAACCGTTGGTTTTTGACCGCTACGACCCGGGAGCGAATCCCACATTGGGAACTTTTTTCTAATTTGAAAAAATGCTCCAATAGCCTCCGATTTTTTCAAAAGTCCAATCACACCAGCGAGTGCAAGTAACCAAACGGGGCTATGGCACATTTTAAAGTGAAAATTTGAGCTGATTTTTACATGTGTAGACATGTGGTGCACTCACATTAAAATCAGTCGCCTACTTCTATCCACCATTATTATCATGGACTGTACCACGTATCCCAGAAATATTAATAATATTATTGTATAGTATATTTATTTATTTTTTATTTAAAGCGCTCTGACCCCTAAAGACACTTGCACTGTCATACATGTATGTCTTTACATTTGTCTATACATATATATACAGTAATTTTAGGCCGTGAATAGAATAGTTATATGATATTAACAATGAGAAAGAGAGAAAAATAACGAGAAAAAAAAAAGATATATAGTATACACCCATACCTCGCTTTGCGTCGGAGTTACGTTCCAAAAAAACACGACGCAAATTGAAACGACGCAAAGTGAAAATATGTGAAGGCGCAATCAAAAACAAAGGTGTTGCCATATTTTAGGAAAAAATAATTTTAAAAAATTTAAGACTCGAATCCAAAACAACGCAACTTTGAAATTCTAACGACGCACAGTGAAAATCTGTAAAAATTAAGCAGCGACGCAACTTCGAAAAAACGCAAAACGAAACGACGCAAAGCGAGGTATTGGTGTACATATTGTGTGATAGTTAAAAATGCCAACAAAACTTTCTATCGTTTTTATGTTAACCCTTTTAACGGTTCCATTATTATCTAATTATTTCATTATTATTACATGGTTGGTTAGTTTTGAACTTTTTCATCTTATTATTGGAAGTTCCCAAGCTGTTTCTGACATCTTAGCTAATTGATGATCTCCAGTTTGTCTCTAATCTACAACCGCTAATTAAGTTAGATTTACTATTAGTACCGCCTTTTTTATTGGCGGTCTGTCGTTAACATATAAATTAACTACTTTTCCCTCTTTTGGTTATGATTGATTAAGTTTTGATCCCTCACACTAAACTTTTCTTGTGTTTTCCTCTTTTTTTCTTTATACTTTGGTATGGATTCATTTGAATATATATTTAAATTAATAAAGTAGAACCTCCCTGTAAAGGAAACCTAATTGCAGAGTCATATTGTTATTTAGAGAGAGGTGTCCTCTTACTGGAGAATTGCTAAATTGTAGAAATGGTAATTTTGGAAATGAAAACTGTACTTTGTGGAGAGGTGTCCTCTAGCGAGGTGTCTGCTAAAGGGAGGTTCTACTGTATATAGACAATAATGAAGAGAAAAAGATTAACAAAATGAGTATAACTATATAAGTTTATTGAAAAAAAAAAAGGCATCTCCTTATTCCTTTTTTTATTTATGCACCTTATCCCAGTACAATATCACATTTGTACTATATTTTCATAAATAAGTTTATATTCTTATTTTATTATTATTAATTAAATATATATTTCTTACACTTATATAAGAATAACGACTTTTATTTTCGTCTGCATAGATTTTATTCTGTTATAAATTGATGTTTCCTTTTGATTTTTCACCTTTGTTTCAAATTTGTATATTAACGTAATTATATTATATTTATTTATATATATACTGAAGATAGAATACATTCATGGAGACAAAACCAAAAGGAGTGTAAAGTCTTTTTGAGGATTTAAGGCAATTTTGTTCCCACTTGTTATCTCGTGTGTCTTCAATAAAGGTCACTGTTTTCTTCTTCTTCCTTATCTCCACTCAATCATATTAGGGTATCAAGTTGTGACCCTTGATGGTGTCTGTTTGACAACCATCATGAGTGGGTGAAGTAGATGCGTCTGCCTTTGTCATTAAGACTGGGAGCACTACTCAGTGGCAGGCCGACTTATCTCCAATTAGGAAATGGCCGCCTCTGACCTGAGTAACAGACGCCATGTACAGCTGCTCCTAACATGGAGTATAAACGCTGCTCATCCTGTATCCCTGGATCAGGAGCCCTTACAGGGTACTATCAGCTGGGCCAGCTGAGCCCAGGTTTTTTAGTGAGCTTGTTACTGCTTCCCCTCCTTCTTTTTCATCCGGGCTTGGGACCAGCAAAGGCGGAGTTAAAGGTGACTGTAATATCTTTCAGTGTCTGAATCCCGATATACATGCTAAAAGATTCAAATTCCTTAAGTTTTGTTGTATAGTTTTCCTTCTTGAACTCCAGGACAAGGGTATATATAACGAAAATAAAATAGTTTTATTGCTACTATTATTTTATTTAATTTTTTAAATACATATAGTAAATATGTTTCACATACACGTAACGCTTTTATATATTAATATGAAAATTTCGAACTGCTTTTCATATGCGTAGACATGTGGTGCACTTACAGTAAAAGCAGTCGCCAACTTCTACCCACCATGATTATCATGGCCTGTACCACGTGTGCTAGGGATAAATGATATATATATTAAAAATTAAAAGTCATATCCTGACCAGGAGCACATGTGCTTTTCGGATGGCAGAGCGCCATCTAGTGGAACAGAAATCAACTAAACATTGATTTAACCTGTTCCCTGATATTTGACCAACCCAATTTTTTGATAAATCAAGAAAAGCCATCTACGAATTTTTTCTCACATATATATGTTATATTCAATTTAGTATTTTATATTATATAAATATTTTATCAAATTTGACCAAAAAAACAAAAAGTTTTTTTTAATTATTATTTTTGTTCTGTTGTTTATAGTTTTTTTTTTATTTTAGGTTGGTTAAATGTGTTTTTTTTAATAAACTCATTTGCCAAAAATATAATATTATATAGGTAAATTTGTTTTTAAAAATAAAATAAGCATATTTTCTAATAATTGATATATCATTCTTCTTTTTTTTTTTTTCTTTTTTTTTTTGTAAGCAAAATTTACATTCGACAATCTAAACATTTACTTGATAATTTATTACTTTTTGTATTCTCTCCACCCGGAATATAAGATATATAAATATGTGATGAGATATCCAGTCGACTTAAACTGTGGTGCGAGTCCCTGTCAACTCTCGCTATACTGTGTTGATGTAGAGGAACAGTCAGGATGGGAAGTTTTCCAGTACCTCTCTGCACCTTGTAAGACCTTTAACAGTTCTCACAGAGTACAGGCAGTCGTGGTCGAGGCAGAGTGGAAAGCTTGGGAATGTCCACACAAAAAACGAAGACACAGTTGCACTAGGAAAGTTCCGTGAACAGATAAAAGTTGAGCTAGGAGCGAAAGATGGAGATAGAATAGTTCTTACTGGTCTACATGGTGGATGAGGTGGACCTGGGGTACAACCGACGAGGGCGTGCGCTGATGGTGAACTTACTGTCAAGTGACTGTATTTTTAGGTTAAGACGGGGACCTTATATATATCTTTCCTGAGAAAGGGAGCATTGCATTTCACCAGATGTGAAGAGGGTGGATCGTCTGGGTAAATTGGACACTGGCGCCGTGGCAGTTTCCATCTTTAGACCTTGTTGTGGAAATTCTAAATCTATCTCGATTTTAGACGTTTCTGTCTTCTATCTCTTGCTTCAGCTCAACTCTTAATCTATTACAGAGTTTTATTTATTTATCCTCAGTTTGTACAAAGTACATTACATATGATAATGTAATGACACAGGTCAATCATGCGTATAATCATTTACATATGTGTTTCTATTATACAACATTAAAATATTGTTATAAGTTATATACAATATGGGGTTGTTGGCTTAAATTACCATATATACACATTAATCGAGCTCTACTTTTAAACATTTGTTAAATAATTGTACTCCAATAACTTTGAAAATTGGAAGAATTGGTATAAATCCACAATACAACATATAAACACTATAAGTTTTTAAAATGCAATATAACGCGGCTGATGATTGTAAAACGAAAATTGCAAATATACCGCGAATGTTTCTTTTATAAAAATCGAAATCTATTTAAGAGAGAAATAGCGACCATTTCTAACTCTTTTGAATGAAGTATGAGAGGGTGAAAAATATGAAGAGTAATGGCGAACGGAAAAATAAAAGAGTTAGAAATAGTCGCTATTTCTCTCTTAAATAGATTTCGATTTTTATAAAAGAAACATTCGCGGTATATTTGCAATTTTCGTTTTACAAACACTATAAGCTAACCAAAATACATCCACTATACACTATAAAGGAATCCATTACACACCCTCCTTCTATATCTCCCCAGAAGAATTTATAAATTGTATTTCGCCAGATTAGTTCCAAAAGATATCTCTTCTCTTTTTCTATCCTTCCCGTGTTCCCAGATTACATTTAGAAATTAAATGTTTGCTAACCCAACTTTTTTTGCTTTTTTTATTTATATTAGGCCTAACGTCTAATTATTATTATTCTTTTTTTGCTTGTAAGTTTTTGTCTGAATCAATTTTGTTTTAAATCTTTTAAAAATGTATTTATAGCATTATTTATAGTTAGTGTTGATATACAAGATATATATTGAGATAAAATATATTAACGTGGATACTCTACTAAGAAATGGAATCTATTTTAATGCGAATATTTTAATTTTACATTTAAAATATTTCTTATTGTCCTTACTTCAACGATAAATACACTAATTGGCAAAACTTAAGAAATTGGAAAGTCTTTGAAGTCGATTGGCGTCTGATATTTTTTTATATTATTTTATTTTTTATGGAGATAGAAGCAATTTTGTTCACACTTAGTTATCTTGTGTGTCTTCAATAAAGGTCACTGTAATATCTTTCAGAGTTATTGTCTGAATCCCGATATACATTCTAAATGGTACAACTTCCTCTAGTTCTGTCTATTAGTGTAAATGTATGGGATGAATGGGATGGATTTTTATATGGAAGAGCCTGGCTCATCAGTGGTTAAATCCCCCAGCGGTTTCGCCAGTTTAATCTACCAAACCGCTCTACTCTTGTATTGGACTATTTTCTTCTATATCCAATTTGAAGGAATTCTTAGTGAATAGAGACTATATTTGTAAGGTCTGGATTAATATTGTGATTGCTTTGTAAAAAATATGTTTGTTTTTTTTACCTATCCCTAGTACACGTGGTACAGGCCACATGATAATCATGGTGGGTAGAAGTTGGCGACTGCTTTTACTGTAAGTGCACCACATCTCTACACTACACATGTGAAAAGCGGTTCGACTTTGCACTTAAAAATATGCCATAGCCCTCGTTTGGTTACTTGCACTCACTGGTGGGTTTGGACTTTTGCAAGAATCGGGGGCCATTGGAGCATTTTCTTTTAAAAATGGTGAGTTATATAAGTCAAAATTCTTTTGTAAAGTTTTAAACAAATTTGGAGATAGGAGAATGAATGGAGAAAACGTAACAAAAGTGAATATTTCGTTTATAAAAAACCTTATAACTTCTTATTAAAAGATGTACAAATTTATCAGTATGCATTTTCTTAATCATGTCTGGAGAAGAACAACCAAATTCCTATCAGTGCCACAATATTCTTGAAATTTCGATTAAAAAAGGCCTCAACAAGCTGTATTTCTTCTTTTACAACAAACTGTCTTCTTGGCTTTGAGCTATGGCTTTCTTTAGTACAGCGGTTGCTTCGAGTTCCTGATGTTCAATGGAAGGGGTTATGTATATGAGGTTAAATATCTAATAGAGAAATATTTAAAAACTTAGATGTAAGTTATGAAAATGGTATCTCCTTAACGTGCAACTGAAAGTTGCTGATGGCTTGCGCCATCTTACGGAATAAATATCAACTATTCTCGTTGATTTCTAATTATTCCAGAATTGGCCAATTACCCATTCTTGATTATTCAAAAAAAGCTAAACACGGACTTAAATAATTAGAAATCAACGAAATAGTAGATATTTATTCCGATAGATGGCACAAGCCATCAGCATCTCTCAGTTGCACGATAAGGAGATGCCTTTTTCATAATTTATGAACCTTATTCCAGTACATTATCACATTTGTACTATTTTTTCACATTAGATGTAAGCGTTGATTTTAGTCAAAAATAAAACTTTTTGTGCAGTGAATGGTGAATTACACTCATGGACAAAACTTAAGGAATTTGTACCTTTTAGCATGTATATCGGGATTCAGACAATAACTCTGAAAGAAACACTCATGGACAAAACTTAAGGAATTTGTACTTTTTAGCATGTATATCGGGATTCAGACAATAACTCTGAAAGATATACTCATGGAAAAAACTTAAGGAAGTTGTACCTTTTAGCATGTATATCGGGATTCAGACAATAACTCTGAAAGATATACTCATGGACAAAACTTAAGGATGTTGTACCTTTTAGCATGTATATCGGGATTCAGACAATAACTCTGAAAGATACCCTCATGAAAAAACTTAAGGAAGTTGTAACTTTTAGCATGTATATCGGAATTCAGACAATAACTCTGAAAGATACACTCATGGACAAAACTTAAGGAAGTTGTACCTTTTAGTATGTATATCGGGATTCAAACAATAACTCCGAAAGATACCCTCATGAAAAAACTTAAGGAAGTTGTAACTTTTAGCATGTATATCGGGATTCAGACAATAACTCTGAAAGATACACTCATGGACAAAACTTAAGGAAGTTGTAACTTTTAGCATGTATATCGGGATTCAGACAATAACTCTGAAAGATACACTCATGGACAAAACTTAAGGAAGTTGTAACTTTTAGCAAGTATATCGGGATTCTGACAATAACTCTGAAAGATACACTCATGGACAAAACTTAAGGAAGTTGTACCTTTTAGCATGTATATCGGGATTGAGACAATAACTCTGAAAGATACATTCATGGACAAAACTTAAGGAAGTTGTACCTTTTAGCATGTATATCAGGATTCAGACAATAACTCTGAAAGATACACTCATGGACAAAACTTAAGGAAGTTGTACCTTTTCGCATGTATACCGAGATTCAGACAATAACTCTGAAAGATACACTCATGGACAAAACGAAGTTGTACCTTTTAGCATGTATTTCGGTATTGAGACAATAACTCTGAAAGATACACTGATGAACAAAACTTAAGGAAGTTGTACCTTTTATCATTTATATCGGGATTCAGACAATAACTCTGAAAGATACACACATGGACAACACTTAAGGAAGTTGTACTTTTTACCATGTATATCGGAACTTAGACAATAACTCTAAAAGATTTCACAGTGACCTTTATTGAAGACACACGAGATAACCAAATGTGAACCAAAAAGCTTCTGTCTCCTTCAAAAAAAAAAAAAAAGAAAACAGATGTTGACATCAAAGACGTTTCACTTCCTAAGGTTTGTCCATGAATGTTCCTGGTCATAAGTAAAAACAAAACAAGAAGTCTAGAATCAATTTGACATATCTGTTTCCATTTAAAGTGAAGTTCTGATATAAAAATGAATAATTCATTTTTAAGTTATCATCCAGGTAACTTAGAACAGGCGGTGTTTGTGTTGTTTTCCTTGGGGACATTTGACATTAATTGTGTCTTTCTCCATGGGAGTCATCAAAGAGATATTAGTGCAACTTATAATTAACTTTTAATTATAGATTCCTCATTAATACGTCAGGATTAATATTCGAGAGATTTGGTAGAATTAAGAATCCATTAGAGACGACACAGTTTCCTGAAATATTCATGTTACACCGGAATTATAGGCTTTGTTGGATTATTGGTTGTACCGTCAGTTGACTTGAAGAGGATGAGAGTGACAATAAATGGCTATCTAGATAGTATATCAGAGGTTACCATCTCTATTCTAATAAATATACAATTAACTGATATTCCTTGAAATCCTGACGAGGACAAAAGCTTTTTGTCGAAACGTCGAGGTAATAAAAAGATTTATACTGGCCGAGGTGTCTTTTTTCAAGGATTATGAATGCCGGCCAGGCAGCCTCTATCTTCACGATAATTAACTGATAGTTTAAAATATAGTAAACCTTTGAGTCAAGAGGCGATCCATTAATTAAGATTATATAAAAGGGCATACCTGAATCTGTAAAGAAAAAAATAATTCCCAGAATATTTAGAGAGTTTGCTCCCTATTTATCATTGTACAATAAATTGATAAAGAGGGAGTAATCTCTCGAAATATTTAGGGAAAAAATGATTTTTTTTTCTTTACAGATCCAGGTACGCCCTTTTATATAATCTTAAACCTTGTTATAATGCCTTTCTGGGAGTTATCCTAAATCGTATTATCAAAGAAAAATTTTCAACATATAGTGAATAACAAGATTCCGAAAGGAAGGTCGGAAAATACAATATAACAGCGGTATGGTAGATTAAACTGACGAAACCTCTGGGATACTTCACCAGTGATAAACCAGGCCTTCCCATTAATTTTTCCATTGCAGTAAGGGCAGTAGAAATTGTTTAATTTTTAAAAGAATCATACGCGTCTATAATTGTTTCGAATTTTTATATAAATAATACGAAAGATATAGATAATAGTCCATTATTAGGATTCATTTTGTCATATAATCTTGATAAGACACAATTTGGATTATAGATTATATACACAAGGTAATAAGACCAAATACAAATATATAAATAGTGTCTGACGTTTCAGCTTTGTTACCATCTCCAGGGAGAAGTACTGAATGAGAAATTTTACCACAGCATGTTTTAAATAGTTACTGTTATCAAATGTATAAACAAGATGGCAGATAAGAAGAAGATAGTTTTTAAAAAGCCTAAAATATTATTCTTAGAATTGGAAAATAGAAAAAACCCCACTTTTTTAATGAAAGATAGAATTACCTATATTCCTCCAATAATACGAGGGTTGTCCGTTAAATAAGTTCCACAGAGGTTTTTCATACAGAAAAACAGGTTTATTTGCCCTGAACTACACATTTTCGAAAATATCAGACTTTTTTTCATTTTTCTACATATTCCCCGTTTCGTTCGACGCATTTTTGCATTCGGGACACCCTCTTATGGAACCCAGAGTCAAAGACTCTGCCGCCTGGCCGCGTTTGAAAGCCTAAAACCGCTTCTTCCAAACTCGTTATCGTCCTGGAATTGGGTTCCACCCAGGTTTTTCTTCAACTCGGGGAAGAAATGGAAGTCACTAGGAGCTACGTCCGGGCTGTAAGGTGGGTGTGACACCAATTCCCATCCAAATTCTTCGATGAGGGGCAGTGGTTTGATGGGCGGTGTGCGGCCGAGCGTTGTCGTGGTTGAAACGCACCCCTTTGGTTAACATCCCTCTCCTCTTGTTCTGAATCACGCGTCGAAGTTGTTTCAAGATCTCACAGTACCAGTCGGAATTGATTGTTGTACCCCGACGCATAAAGTCGCACAACAATAGGCCCTTTCGGCCCCAAAAGACGGTAGCGATAAGTTTCCCGGCAGAAAGTGTTTGTTTAAACTTTAGAGGTTTCGGCGAAGAAGTGTGCTTCCACTGCTTGGATTGCTCCTTTGTCTCCGGTGTGGTGTAGTGTACTCAGGTAACATCACCAGTAACGATCGAATCCAAGAATTCCTCTCCGTCAGTTTTGTGGCAATCGAGAAATTTCTGGGCCGCATCAACCCACTGCCGTTTATGGCCTTCAGTCAGCATTTTCGAAACCCATATTGCGCAGACCTTTGAATACCCTAAATGTTCACGCAAATTCTTGTCGATGGTGGTTTTACTGACACCAGGAACCAAATCGCAGAGCTTCCGCACAGTAACCCGTCGATCTTCAAGCATTGCCGCTTCGACTATGGCAATGGTTTCGTCCGAAACCGATGGCCGTCCAGCACGCGGTTCATCGTGGACGTCTGCTCGGTCGTTTTTAAATTATCTGACCCATCTGCGTACCATCCCGGAACTCATACACCCTTCTCCATACACTTGACAGAGTTCAGTATGAATGTCCTTCGCCGAATTCTTCTTTGCGGCCAAAAAGCGAATTACTGACCGTAATTCACAGCTGGCGGGAGACACGAGGGGAAGCTCCATCACTAACGGCTGCTCAGCCAAAACTAAGTTTACCAGCGACCTGTCCTTGGTGTGAAATTGGAGTGGGGAGAACAAGCTACGAGCCCGTGCAGTCGGCTCGAGCCTAAAAGCGATCTTCATGACAGTGGTGCCCCGTGGAACTTATTTAACGGACAACCCTCGTATCTAGAAAAGTTGGGTTTTTTTCCATTTCTAATTTTAAGAATAATATTTTAAGTTTGTTAGAAAACTATCTTTTTCTTATATTCTATCTTGTTTATATACCTGATATAACAGTACTAACCATTTAAAACATGCTATGATATAATTTCTCATAGAATACTTTTGTCTGAAGATGGTAACAACGCTGTTACCGAAACGTCACACACTATTTATTTGGATTTGGTCTTATTACCTTGAATCCTATACTCCCGTAGAAGGGTTTTTTAATACCCGAAAGCTTGATATGAATATAAATAAATAATATACTGGGAAACCATTTTGTTTATCACCTATACATAGCTTCTATCTACACCCGCTATAACAGATTCCACATTTTCTCTTCCACTCCTATCCTACTTTATAGAAACAGCCAAGAGACAATTCCCTAGATGACTTCAAGTTGTCAAACTTTATGAAACTTTAGCGAACTCTTGTAAAATTTCTCTCTTTTTTTTACGAGGCTTTTTTTTTCAAATCTGCATTGTTCATTTCAATATATCCTCTTTCTACAATTATAGTCATTTATTACGCATCCATTATACTATTTTTCAATATATTGTAACAAAGTATTAAGTATTTTATTAGCAGAGTATTATTTTTATTTTTATATTTTGATACTCTGTACACTTCCCTCTTTGCTTATCTTTTTGTTTATCATTCATAGTTTGTTCTTGCCTGAAATAAATTGCTGTCTCATCCTGAAGTTGGTCTTTCTTAATTTTCCACGTGGCAATATCAATTGATTTAAATATCTTGGAAATAAATTTGTTGAGAGTAGCAATTCCAGATGTTTCTACGATATAATACTTTTGTGATTTGCATAGTATTTTAGTAAATTGAATTTAATTGTCATCTATCGTTAAATTTTTACACAAATAAATTTACTGGCGATGCGCTTCTTTTAAATGTCATCAGATATTATCTCTACAGACCTTACTGCAATGATATAAGTTATTGAATGAGAGGGCTTGGCTCATCAGTAGTGAACCCTCTCAGCAGTTTCGCCAAATTAATCTCCAGACCGCTCTACTATTGTATTGGATTGATTTTGGGATATACCCTGTATTTTCTATGGAAGGCAGCTTAGGGGTATTTAGTGAACTTGTGGACATAAGTTTATAAAACACATTTCCAGTAAACTGATTTTTCACATATTTTATCGATTGATGACAATTGAATTTATAAATAGTATAATATAGTTTCAAAATATATTTAAGCATTATTGAGGGACACTATAATATGTTTTTAAAAGGCATCTCCTTATCGTGCAACTGAAAGTTGCTGATGGCTTGCGCCATTTATCGGAAAAAAATATCAACTATTCTCGTTGATTTTTAATTATTCCAGAATTGGCCAAATACCCATTATTGATTAATCAAGAAAAGCTAACCACGGACGCGTTTCAGGCTGTTGGCCCTCATCAGCGTGGTGCAAGCTGTACCACAACGACCAAAAAATTGGTCTTTAAGGCATCCTGAAAAATCATGAAACGGGTAGTTAAGGCTAGAATTGCGTGAGAATTATAATAGAATATTTTTTCACACTATAATATGTGTCAGTGGTAAATTCCAACTGCCAGTTTCTGGTTTGCTGGTATTTATTAGTGCTACCTACCTGTATATTCTATGTTATTTGGTCCAAAAGAAAGTCTATTCTTTCATTAAAAGTGCATTGATCCTATTTTCAAATAGTTTTAAATAAATATTAATATAAAGAAATAACACGCCATCTATTTATAACGAGTGAAGACATTAAGACGCGAATGTTTCTTTTTACAAATATATCAAACTTCTACTGTCCTTACTGCGATGAAATTATATTCATAATACTTTCTCATCAGTGGTGAACCCTCCTAGCGGTTTCGCCAATTAGGACAGTAGAATGTTGTAAGGACAGTATAAGTTTGATTGATATATGAAATAAACATTTCCGTCTTTATGTTTTCATTTGCTAAATTATCAATTATTTATGCCTTGGCAATAATTTATACCTAACTGGCTTTGTCCTTATTGTTTGCGGAAGAGCATTGCTCGATGCAAATACCTAAATGTAATTCTACTGTCCTAAAAGCTTATGTCCATAGTTTTCTTAAATACCATTTCTAAGATTCCAACCTTTCAGTGAAGCATATAAAAGCAGAATAATCCAATACAGTATTAGAGCTCTAAAGAAGTGGTCTGGTGGATTAAATTGACGAAACCGCTGGGAGGATTCACCACTGATGAGCCAAGCTCACCCAATATATTTTTTCATCGCAGTAAGGACAGTAGAAGTTTGATTTATGAAAAGAAACATTCGCGTTTTGGTGTTTTCATTTGTAATATATAGATGGTGTGTTATTTCTATGTATTATTTATACAATATCTAATTATGAAATTTTAAAATGTTCATGCAAAATTTATTATCGAAGATTATAAATTAGATAAATTGTCAAAATGTAATATTAAACCTTTGTGGATATAGAGATAAACAGGACAAATTTCATTTGAAATTGGAGGCCTATTAGTAAAAATTTAGGAATTTTCCATTCGCTATCTTCAAATTGCAAGACAATATTTGGTTACACATTATTATTCTAACATTATTTCATTAAATTTCTATTTGTGGTTTACCTTTATTCTATTAAGATAAATATTTCATAGTATATTTTTCTTTAAAAATTCTCTCTGTGACCCAAATTTTCAGATAATAACAAAAATATCTATAAAAGCATACACATTTCCTAAATAAATCTTTTCTATAAAATCTCTTTTTGCGTTAAAGTCAACACGAAAATAATGACACTGAGAAAGAAATAGCTGCAACAAAAATCAATGATAAAATAAACGACTCTATGAATAATTCATTTTTCTAGGTTATCATCATCCTAGGGTTTAACCTGATAGGACAGTGTTGTATTCTGGAAGCCGGTCGTCTGCGAAGGAAAACATTTAGGCCTAATCTTGATAGATTTGGCGCCTTGCCTTTCTTTTTTCGTTTGGTTCTTTGTAAGTGGCTATTAAATAGAATTTTTTTCACAAAGTTTTGTTGTTTTTTTGTAATATCATAATTTGAAATATATTATATATATTTATTTTTGTTATATTTTATTATCTTTTTAAATATATAAAAATCCAAATATACGAGATTTTATCTTATCGATGTTTAAGTGATTAGCGCTTGCTTATATAAATAAAAATACGTAAATATTATGTTTAAATTAGTCAGATAACATAGTGGATTTTTGAAGAAATTTTAAACCTATTCTATCACCTATATATATATGAAAAACAATTAAAAAAAACTATATATTTATAATTGTTTTTTCATGTGTTAAGCGTATTCACGCAGTTAGGCCTTAAATACCCATTTCTTGGTTTTTCAAGAAGCCTCTGGGACTAAAAATCCTTTTGGTCGCAGTGATACAGCCTGCTCCACGCTGAGGAGTGCCAACAGCGCGAAACGCGTTCGTGGATGACTTTTCTTGATTTATCAAGAAATTGGGTTGGCCATATATTAGGGAACAAGTTAAATCAATGTTTAGTTGATTTCTGTTCCACTAGATGGCGCTCTGCTATCTAAAAAGCACATGTGCTCTTGGTCAGGATATGCCTACTTTGTTTTTAATATATATATATATATTTTTTATATTTAAAAAAGATAAGATTTCTGTTGTTTTTTGGATCATGTTGGGGATTATTGTAATGGTGATGCAGTCGTGGCTAGAATCTTGAAAATAATAAAAATACTGAAGATTAGAAATTGCTTTAATTGAGCTAAGAAATATAAAAACATAATTGGATAAAAGTATTGCCTGGCTTAAGGCGTAAGAATAAAAAAAATAAAATAATACTTTAATATTACATAATTTTAAATAAAATATTTTAATATAGCATTTCCCCCCTGTGAAGAGAATAATATGGGTTAATTAAGAGTAAAGTGATAAAAAATATAGCTTTAAAAAAAGATAAAATGATTGATAGAAAGAAAATAACGTGAGAGGTGATATTCACTTATCATATTGGTTTTTGGATGGTAACCAATAGACAGGAAAGTACAAAAGGTAAATGATAAAAATGTAAATGATTACAAAAATTATTGGTAGAGTAGGAAAATGAAAAGCATGATTATCAAAAGTGAAATAAAAGAGTGATATTCCTTGATCATATTGGCTTGTTGTAAGCCAATAGATTGGAAATGGCAAAGTGATACATAATGTAATGATTGTTAAAGAGAGAAAAAAGATGTTCCATAATCGTATTGGCTTATTGTGAACCAATAGATTGGAAATTGACAAAAAAAAAATACACATATAATATTAAAAATGAGGAAGGAAAATAAAATGAATGAATATTAAAAGTTAGAAAAAAAAAGAAAGATATCCCTTGATCATATTGGCTTGTTGTGAGCCAATAGATTGGGAAAAACATGAGAAAATGACATTCTTAGAAATAAGAAAAATGCATGATATTTACAAAAGTATATAAATGAAAAATGATGAATAACATTGAAAACAATATGAAAATTACATATGAAATAGTTAAAAGGGGGTAAAAATGCAAATTTTGAAAATAACATTAAGAAATGAGAATAAGAAAATATCAAATATCAAAAGTTAGGGAATTTTAAATATATAAATGTGATGCTATAAGACATTGTTGTTATTAACGAAAATATATAGTGGGAATATAATTAACAAGGTTTAAGACTAGTTTAAAAAAATATTGAAGATGTAAGAAATAGGTAATGTTATTTTGTTGTTGTCCTCCCGGCCGACTGCTTTGCATATGGTCTTGTGTTAGAAATTGATTTAGCTTAAAATGCAAATATTTAATGGTAAAAAATGGAATAGGTGATATATTATATACAATAATTAAATAAAGAAAAACAAGGAATGGGCATGTAAATATAAATGAAATTAATGTTAAGAATAAAGAATGGGCATTGAAAAAAAAAAAAGAATTAAGGTGGATAAAAACAAGAACTAAAGTTAAAATTTACATATGTTGGTCTCGCTAAATTTACATATTGGCAGAAACGCTTTCAGATAATTATTACATATGTTGGTAGCGCTATGTTTGCTTTAAGATGGCTATGTTCGCTTGTGGAGATGGCTATGTTTTATTGAAGATGGTTATGTTTGTTTGGAGGTGACTATTTTTCGATGGAGAAGGCTATGGTTGTTTGTGGAGAATGCTAAAATATATAGTATATTTTAAACTGTATAATAATGACACTTTCTATTTACTACCACCCCATGTTTTGTATATAAACTATTTGTATTTTAACCCCCTATTTGTATTTGAACTGAAAAATGGTGACGTCAAAATAAAGATCCAAAGAGAGTGCGGTCAGCTGGTGGCAGGACAGAGGAGAGGAAAAGGCAACGCCCAGCCCATGTGGGACCCCCAGGGACTCTTTAGAGACGACCCCTGAAAACAGGACAAGTTTTGGCAGGGGGTCAGCAGATGTTCTAGAGGGTGGCCATCGGCAGTCCGCTTCAGGCTGGCTTTCATACACACAGTCTCTCCCTCCATGTCTCGGTGATAAGCATCCAAGCTTGTGTCATGGCCTCTACCTCTGTCCCGTGGACTGTCCCCGATCACTCTCGGTGCTAACATCTAGCCCTGCCTCTGCTTCTTGTTGTCCGCGTGTGGGAAGAACACCAACACTCGCCTCACGTACACGACTGCCAGTTCATTCATACGCCGGCACATTGCAACAATAGTACATATATATATCAAATATTAAATGAACATGTGTTAAAATTACAAATTCTCTCTTATTTTATTTCAAACTAATATATCATTATGAAAAAAGGGCATCTCCTTATCGTGCAACTGAAGTTGCTGATGGCTTGCTCCATCTATCGGAATAAATATCAACTATTCTCGTTGATTTTTAATTATTTGGCCATAATTGGCCAAATACCCATTCTTGATTAAACAAGAAAAGCTAACCACGGACGCGTTTCGGGCTATTGGCCCTCATAAGCGTGGGGCAAGTCCATTATTAGCAAAAAAGGTGCCTCAACGTGTCATAAAAACATATCAAATCAATGAATTTGGTTGATGTTTATTTCGCGGAACGCGCAAATTTATATAAAAGAATTAAATAAGGTATCAGGGAGTTTCTGGAGATGTGTTTCTTTTCATT
>CP092880.1:20743584-20812614 GCA_030710605.1 Cordylochernes scorpioides
TTGTATTTCATTATTGGTGACCCATAAAGATAAATATTTATTAATAGATGAAAACATAAGAATTTAATAAAAAGTAAATGAATTATATCAAACGATTGATTCGTGATATCGATTTAGGTCGTCTGCTTCTACTTTCTAAAATATTTCGTTTGTTTTATTTTATGGATTTTTTTTACATTTTTGAAAGAATGGTTTTAAAATTTACATAAAATACATTTTAGGAGTTGTAATATATGTGTGCATCTCAAATTTCTAATATAATGTTTTTTTATTATTGGGGATGGTGGTAAAAAATGGTTGTATTTTTCATTTTTATTACTGTTGAATTGACACACACATTTACCTTCTGTAGAATTTTGTTTACAAAATAAAACATTATTGTTAGAATATATTTTTGTATCCTCTGTCAGAAATACTCAATATTTTCTATATAAAAATTTGCATAATATTCAAGATTTATGATTTCTTTTCGCCAAAATAAGTATGTAAATATGTTAAGCTTGTGTTAAAATGTAAATATGCAAATTCATCCATCTATAAAAACTACAAAAATAAACGTGGCAGACATCGCGGGCGAATGCTACGGCACGTCGCTGTTCACTTGGCTGGACCTATTTCTTGAAGATTACATGCATAACGGTTGCACCCTTCCATTCAATCACAACATATATATTTCTATTAAAAATAAAGAAGGCATCTCCTGACCACGAGCACATGTGCTTTTTAGATGGCAGAGCGCCATCTAGTGGAGCAAAAATAAACTAAACGTTTATTTAGCTTACTCCGAGATATTTGGCCAACCCAATTTCTTGATAAATCAAGAAAAGCCATCCACGAATGCGTTTCGCGCTGTTGGCGCTCGTCAGCGTGGAGAAGGCTGTAACCCCTGCGACCAAAAAGATTTTTGGTCCCAATGGCTTCCTGAAAAATCAAGAAACGCGTTCGTGGATGGCTTTTCTTGATTTATCAAGAAATTGGGTTGGCCAAATATCTCGGAGCAAGCTAAATAAACGTTTAGTTTATTTTTGCTCCACTAGATGGCGCTCTGCCATCTAAAAAGCACATGTGCTCGTGGTCAGGAGATGCCTTCTTTATTTTTAATATCAACACCTGACCCACTTATCTTTTATTTTTCTATTGTTTTTCATATATATTTATATATATATAATTGTGTTTGTATCAATTTATCAGAAATTGAATTAATTTATACAGCCTTCAAGATAATCTACCCGTTATTAATTTTCATCATTTACTTACAATCTAAACATTTCAACCTGATATCTATACATGAAAAAAAAATAATAAAAAGTCGAACTGCTCTTTTCACATGTGTAGACATGTGGTGCACTTACAGTAAAAGCAGTCGCCTACTTCTACCCACCTTGATTATCATGGCCTGTACCACGTGTACAAGGGATAAGCAAAAAAAAAAAAAAAAACAAGAATCAATGACCGTTGATGTCTAAAAGTGTTCTCCACTTCTAAATATTAAAATAGATCAGACACCGTCCCACTTATTATTATCGTAGTTTATAGTCCGTATAGGCGGGTCGGTGGAAGGATGGGCTAAACCAGGGTCGGCAATCTGCGGCTCCGCGAGCCCCATGCGACTCTTTGGATGTGAAGCTACATGTAGTACTCAAATAAATATAAACTTTATTGTACTATTTATTGTTGGCAAGAAAACATTTTGTAGCTCTTTAAAAACTTCGAAATTTTATAAATTGTAATTTTTGACTCTTCTGACCCAAAGGTTGCCGAATACTGGTCTAAACCGTTGGTTTTTGACCGCTACGACCCGGCATCGAATCCCGCATTGGGAACTTTTTTATAATTAAAAAAAATGCTCCAATTACCCCCCGAAATTTGCAAAATTTCAACCCCACCATCGAGTGCGAGTTACCCTACGGGTGCTCTGGCACATTTTTAAGTATAAAAGTTGAAATGCTTTTTAAATGTGTGTCTAGACATATGGTGCACATACATTAAAAGCAGTCGCCAAATTCTACCCACCATGATTATCATGGCCTGTACCACGTGTACTAGGAATAAGCAAGAAAATAAGCTGGAAGTCGGTAGAAGGATGGTCTAAACCGTTGGTTTTTGACCGCTACGACCCGGGAGCGAATCCCACATTGGGAACTTTTTTCTAATTTGAAAAAATGCTCCAATAGCCTCCGAATTTTTCAAAAGTCCAATCACACCAGCGAGTGCAAGTAACCAAACGGGGCTATGGCACATTTTTAAGTGAAAATTTGAGCTGATTTTTACATGTGTAGACATGTGGTGCACTCACATTAAAAGCAGTCGCCTACTTCTATCCACCATTATTATCATGGACTGTACCACGTATCCCAGAAATAATAATAATATTATTGTATATTATATTTATTTATTTTTTTATTTAAAGCGCTCTGACCCCTAGGGACACTTGCACTGTCATACATGTATGTCTTTACATTTGTCTATACAATTATATACAATAATTTTAGGCCGTGAATAGAATAGTTATATGATATTAACAATGAGAAAGAGAGAAAAATAACGAGAAAAAAAAAAGATATATAGTATACACCCATACCCATACCTCGCTTTGCGTCGGAGTTACGTTCCAAAAAAACACGACGCAAATTGAAACGACGCAAAGTGAAAATATGTGAAGGCGCAATCAAAAACAAAGGTGTTGCCATATTTTAGGAAAAAATAATTTAAAAAAATTTAAGACTCGAATCCAAAACAACGCAACTTTGAAAATCTAACGACGCACAGTGAAAATCTGTAAAAATTAAGCAGCGACGCAACTTCGAAAAAACGCAAAACGAAACGACGCAAAGCGAGGTATTGGTGTACATATTGTGTGATAGTTAAAAATGCCAACAAAACTTTCTATCGTTTTTATGTTAACCCTTTTAACGGTTCCATTATTATCTAATTATTTCATTATTATTACATGGTTGGTTAGTTTTGAACTTTTTCATCTTATTATTGGAAGTTCCCAAGCTGTTTCTGACATCTTAGTTAATTGATGATCTCCAGTTTGTCTCTAATCTACAACCGCTAATTAAGTTAGATTTACTATTAGTACCGCGCTTTTTTATTGGCGGTCTGTCGTTAACATATAAATTAACTACTTTTCACTCTTTTGGTTATGATTGATTAAGTTTTGATCCCTTACACTAAACTTTTCGTGTGTTTTCCTCTTTTTTGTTTATAGTTTGGTGTGAATTCATTTGAATATATATTTAAATTAATACAGTAGAACTACCTCCCTGTAAAGGACAACACCTAATTGCAGAGTCAAAGTGTTTTTAGAGAAAGGTGTACTCTTACTGGAGAATTGCTAAATTGTAAAAATGGTAATTTTGCAAATGAAAACTATCCTTTGTGGAAAGGTGTCCTCTTACCAGAGAGTTACTAAATTGTAAAAATGTTAATTTTGTAAATGAAAACTGTCCTTTGTGGAGAGGTGTCCTCTTACCGGATAGTTGCTAAATAGTAAAAATGTTAATTTTGTAAATTAAAACTGTCCTTTGTGGAGAGGTGTCCTCTTACCAAAGAGTTGCTAAATTGTAAAAATAGTAATTTTGTAAAATGAAAACTGTCCTTTGTGGAGAGGTGTCCTCTCACCGGAGAGTTGCTAAATTGTAAAAATGGTAGTTTTGTAAATAAAAACTGTCCTTTGTGGAGAGGTGTCCTCTTACCAGAGAGTTGCTAAATAGTAAAAATGATAATTTTACAAATGAAAACTGTCTTTTGTGGAGAGGTGTCCTCTTACTGGATAGTTGCTAAATTGTAAAAATGGTAATTTTGTAAATGAAAACTGTCCTTTGTGGAGAGGTGTCCTCTTACCGGATAGTTGCTAAATTGTTAAAATGGTAATTTTGTAAATGAAAACTGTCCTTTGTAGAGAGGTGTGCTCTTACCGGATAGTTGCTAAATTGTTAAAATGGTAATTTTGTAAATGAAAACTGTCCTTTGTAGAGAGGTGTCCTCTTACCGGATAGTTGCTAAATTGTGAAATTGGTAATTTTGTAAATGAAAACTGTCCTTTGTGGAGAGGTGTCCTCTTACCGTAGAGTTGCTAAATTGTAAAAATGGTAATTTTGTAAATGAAAACTGTCCTTTGTTGAGAGGTGTCCTCTTACCGGAGAGTTGCTAAATTGTAAAAATGGTAATTTTGTAAATGAAAACTGTCCTTTGTGGAGAGATGTCCATTAGCGTGGTGTTCGCTAAAGGGATGTTCTACTGTATATAGACAATAATAAAGAGCAAAAAAGTAACAAAATGAGCAAAAATATATGTGTTTTTAATTTTATTATTATCAATTTATATATATTTTTTACACTTATATATAAGAATAGCGGCTTTTTATTTTTATTACAACATCCTTAAGTTTTGTCCATGACTGTATCTTTCAGAGTTATTGTCTGAATCTCGATATACATGCTAAAAGTTACAACTTCCTTAAGTTTTGTCCATGAGTTTATCTTTCAGAGTTATTGTCTGAATCTCGATATACATGCTATAAGGTATAACTTCCTTAAGTTATGTCCATGAGTGTATCTTTCAGAGTTATTGTCTGAATCTCGATATACATGCTATAAGGTACAACTTCCTTAAGTTTTGTCCGTGAGTGTATCTTTCAGAGTTATTGTCAGAATCCAGATATACATGCTATAAAGTACAACTTCCTTTATTTTTGTTCGTGTGCGTATATCCTTAGCCGAGATTGTTTTCTTTTTAAATAGGCGTGTTACATTATTAAAAATTCATTCCGCTGAAGTATTAATAGCATTCGCCGAAAACCATTGGAAAAAAAGAAAATATTTCTTGAAAAGCCAAGACAAATTTATAAGTCCCCTCTGGTGAACGCTCTACTTCAATGTTACAAAATATGGTTTCACAAATTTGGAAACATTCCCTTACGACCTTCTGCCCAGAATTCACAAATGTTTATCATACTTTTAGATATTTATTCCCTGTTCTCAATTAATCCAATATACTCTCGGAAATATGTTTCTTTATAAGTTTTTATTAATTCAAGATTTCGGTATTATCCGCCCTTCTCTACGGGAGTAACACAATTATCATTGTTATAGAGTTATTGTTATATATACTCATGGACAAAACTTAAGGACGTTGTACCTTTCAGCATGTATATCGGGATTCAGACTATAACTCTGAAAGATACTCTCATGGACAAAACTTAAGGAAGTTGTACCTTTCAGCATGTATATCGGGATTCAGACAATAACTCTGAAAGATACACTCATGGACAAAACTTAAGGACGTTGTACCTTTCAGCATGTATATCGGGATTCAGACTATAACTCTGAAAGATACACTCATGTACAAAACTTAAGGAAGTTGTACCTTTCAGCATGTATATCGGGATTCAGACTATAACTCTGAAAGATACACTCATGGACAAAACTTAAGGATGTTGTACCTTTTAGCATGTATATCGGGATTCAGACTATAACTCTGAAAGATACACTCATGGACAAAACTTAAGGAAGTTGTACCTTTCAGCATGTATATCGGGATTCAGACTATAACTCTGAAAGATACACTCATGGACAAAACTTAAGGAAGTTGTACCTTTCAGCATGTATATCGGGATTCAGACTATAACTCTGAAAGATACACTCATGGACAAAACTTAAGGAAGTTGTACCTTTCAGCATGTATATCGGGATTCAGACTATAACTCTGAAAGATACACTCATGGACAAAACTTAAGGAAGTTGTACCTTTCAGCATGTATATCGGGATTCAGACTATAACTCTGAAAGATACACTCATGGACAAAACTTAAGGAAGTTGTACCTTTCAGCATGTATATCGGGATTCAGACTATAACTCTGAAAGATACACTCATGGACAAAACTTAAGGACGTTGTACCTTTCAGCATGTATATCGGGATTCAGACAATAACTCTGAAAGATACACTCATGGACAAAACTTAAGGAAGTTGTACCTTTCAGCATGTATATCGGGATTCAGACAATAACTCTGAAAGATACACTCATGGACAAAACTTAAGGACGTTGTACCTTTCAGCATGTATATCGAGATTCAGACAATAATTCTGAAAGTTACACTCATGGACAAAACTTAAGGACGTTGTACCTTTCAGCATGTATATCGGGATTCAGACAATAACTCTGAAAGATACACTCATGGACAAAACTTAAGGAAGTTGTACCTTTAAGCATGTATATAGGGATTCAGACAATAACTCTGAAAGATACACTCATGGAGACAAAACTTAAGGAAGTTGTACATTTTAGCATGTATATCTGGATTCTGACAATAACTCTGAAAGATACACTCATGGACAAAACTTAAGGAAGTTGTACCCTTTAGCATGTTTATCGGGATTCAGACAATAACTCTGAAAGATACACTCATGGACAAAACTTAAGGAAGTTGTACCTTTTAGCATGTATATCGGGATTCAGACAATAACTCTGAAAGATACACTCATGGACAAAACTTAAGGAAGTTGTACCCTTTAGCATGTTTATCGGGATTCAGACAATAACTCTGAAAGATACACTCATGGACAAAACTTAAGGTATTTGTACCCTTTAGCATGTATATCGGGATTCAAACAATAACTCTGAAAGATACACTCATGAACAAAACTTGAGGAAGTTGTACCCTTTAGCATGTATATCGGGATTCAGACAATAACTCTGAAAGATATACTCATGGACAAAACTTAAGGAAGTTGTACCCTTTAGCATGTATATCGGGATTCAGACAATAACTCTGAAAGATATACTCATGGACAAAACTTAAGGAAGTTGTACCTTTTAGCATGTTTATCGGGATTCAGACAATAACTCTGAAAAATACACTCATGGACAAAATTTAAGGAAGTTATACCTTTTAGCATGTATATCGGGATACAGACAATAACTCTGAAAGATACACTCATGGACAAAACTTAAGGAAGTTGTACCTTTTAACATGTATATCGGGATTCAAACAATAACTCTGAAATATATTTGATACACAGTGACCTTTATTGAAGACATAAGAGATAACCAAGTGTGTATACACTCATGGACAAAACTTAAGGAAGTTTTAACTTTTGGCATGTTAATCGGGATTCAAACAATAAACTCTGAAAGATACACTCATGGACAAAACTTAAGGAAGTTTTAACTTTTGGCATGTTAATCGGGATTCAAACAATAAACTCTGAAAGATACACTCATGGACAAAACTTAAGGAAGTTTTAACTTTTGGCATGTTAATCGGGATTCAAACAATAAACTCTGAAAGATACACTCATGGACAAAACTTAAGGAAGTTTTAACTTTTGGCATGTTAATCGGGATTCAAACAATAAACTCTGAAAGATACACTCATGGACAAAACTTAAGGAAGTTTTAACTTTTGGCATGTTAATCGGGATTCAAACAATAAACTCTGAAAGATACACTCATGGACAAAACTTAAGGAAGTTTTAACTTTTGGCATGTTAATCGGGATTCAAACAATAAACTCTGAAAGATACACTCATGGACAAAACTTAAGGAAGTTTTAACTTTTGGCATGTTAATCGGGATTCAAACAATAAACTCTGAAAGATACACTCATGGACAAAACTTAAGGAAGTTTTAACTTTTGGCATGTTAATCGGGATTCAACAATAAACTCTGAAAGATACACTCATGGACAAAACTTAAGGAAGTTTTAACTTTTGGCATGTTAATCGGGATTCAAACAATAAACTCTGAAAGATACACTCATGGACAAAACTTAAGGAAGTTTTAACTTTTGGCATGTTAATCGGGATTCAAACAATAAACTCTGAAAGATACACTCATGGACAAAACTTAAGGAAGTTTTAACTTTTGGCATGTTATTCGGGATTCAAACAATAAACTCTGAAAGATACACTCATGGACAAAACTTAAGGAAGTTTTAACTTTTGGCATGTTAATCGGGATTCAAACAATAAACTCTGAAAGATACACTCATGGACAAAACTTAAGGAAGTTTTAACTTTTGGCATGTTAATCGGGATTCAAACAATAAACTCTGAAAGATACACTCATGGACAAAACTTAAGGAAGTTTTAACTTTTGGCATGTTAATCGGGATTCAGACAATAAACTCTGAAAGATACACTCATGGACAAAACTTAAGGAAGTTTTAACTTTTGGCATGTTAATCGGGATTCAAACAATAAACTCTGAAAGATACACTCATGGACAAAACTTAAGGAAGTTTTAACTTTTGGCATGTTAATCGGGATTCAAACAATAAACTCTGAAAGATACACTCATGGACAAAACTTAAGGAAGTTTTAACTTTTGGCATGTTAATCGGGATTCAAACAATAAACTCTGAAAGATACACTCATGGACAAAACTTAAGGAAGGTGTACCTATTAGCATGTATATCGGGATTCAGACAATAACTCTGAAAGATACACTCATGGACAAAACTTAAGGAAGTTGTACCTTTTAGCACGTATATCGGGATTCAGACAATAACTCTGAAAGATACTCTCATGGACAAAACTTAAGGAAGTTGTACCTTTTAGCATGTATATCGGGATTCAGACAATAACTCTGAAAGATACTCTCATGGACAAAACTTAAGGAAGTTGTACCTTTTAGCATGTATATCGGGATTCAGACAATAACTCTGAAAGATACACTCATGGACAAAACTAAAGGAATTTGTACCTTTTAGCATGTATATCGGGATTCAGACAATAACTCTGAAAGATACTCTCATGGACAAAACTTAAGGAAGTTGTACCTTTTAGCATGTATATCGGGATTCAGACAATAACTCTGAAAGATACTCTCATATACAAAACTTAAGGAAGTTGTACCTTTTAGCATGTATATCGGGATTCAGACAATAACTCTGAAAGATACTCTCATGGACAAAACTTAAGGAAGTTGTACCTTTTAGCATGTATATCGGGATTCAGACAATAACTCTGAAAGATACTCTCATGGACAAAACTTAAGGAAGTTGTACCTTTTAGCATGTATATCGGGATTCAGACAACAACTCTGAAAGATACTCTCATGGACAAAACTTAAGGAAGTTGTACCTTTTAGCATGTATATCGGGATTCAGACAATAACTCTGAAAGATACTCTCATGGACAAAACTTAAGGAAGTTGTACCTTTTAGCATGTATATCGGGATTCAGACAATAACTCTGAAAGATACTCTCATGGACAAAACTTAAGGAAGTTGTACCTTTTAGCATGTATATCGGGATTCAGACAATAACTCTGAAAGATACTCTCATGGACAAAACTTAAGGAAGTTGTACCTTTTAGCATGTATATCGAGATTCAGACAATAACTCTGAAAGATACTCTCATGGACAAAACTTAAGGATGTTGTACCTTTTAGCATGTATATCGAGATTCAGACAATAACTCTGAAAGATACACTCACGGACAATGAATGGACCAAAAATTAAATCATTTTATCTCATATGTATACAGATATATTAATATAATAAAAACTCAACATGGGGGACAATACATGGGGGACTATAAGCTAACCAAATTACATCCACTATACACTATAAAGCAATCCATAACACACCCTCCTTCTATATTTCCCCAAAAGAATTCATAAATTGTATTTCCCCAGATTAGTTCCAAAAGATATCTCTCCTCTTTTTCTATCCTTCCCGTGTTCCCAGATTACATTTAGAAATTAAATGTTTGCTAACCCAACTTTTTTTTTGCTTTTTTATTTATATTAGGCCTAACGTCTAATTATTATTTTTCTTTTTCTTGTAAGTTTTTTTCTCTAAATCAATTTAGTTTCAAATCTTTTAAAAATGTATTTATAGCATTATTTATAGTTAATGTTGATATACAAGATATATATTGAGATAAAATATATTAACGTGAATACTCTACTAAGAAATGGAATCTATTTTAATGCGAATATTTTAATTTTACATTTAAAATATCCTATTGTCCTTACTTCAACGATAAATACACTAATTAGCAAAACCTAAGAAATTGGAAAGTCTTTGAAGTCGATTGGCGTCTGATATTTTTTTATCTTTTATTATTTTTATGGAGATATAGAAGCAATTTTGTTCACACTTAGTTATCTCGTGTGTCTTCAATAAAGGTCACTGTAATATCTTTCAGAGTTATTGTCTGAATCCCGATATACATACTAAAATGGTACAACTTCCTTAAGTTTTGTCTATGAGTGTATGCACACACTTAGTTATCTCGTGTGTCTTCAATAAAGGTCACTGTAATATCTTTCAGAGTTATTGTCTGAATCCCGATATACATACTAAAATGGTACAACTTCCTTAAGTTTTGTCTATGAGTGTATGCACACACTTAGTTATCTCGTGTGTCTTCAATAAAGGTCACTGTAATATCTTTCAGAGTTATTGTCTGAATCCCGATATACATGGTAAAATGGTACAACTTCCTCTAGTTTTGTCTATTAGTATAAATGTATGGGATGAATGGGAAGGATTTTTATATGGAAGAGCCTAGCTCATCAGTGGTTAAATCCCCCAGCGGTTTCGCCAGTTTAATCTACCAAACCGCTCTACTCTTGTATTGATTTATTTTCTTCTATATCCAATTTGAAGGAATTCTTAGTGAAAAAGACTATTTGGAAGGTCTGGATTAATATTGTGATCGCTTTGTAAAAAGGATAGTGAGTTATATAAATCAAAATGCGTTTGTAAAGTTTTAAACAAATTTGGAGATAGGAGAATGAATGGAGAAAACGGAACAAAAGCTAATGTTTCGTTTATAAAAAAGCCTTTACATCTCTTTAATATAAAGTTGGTCTCGAGGACCACGCCATCACCATCTCCTCAGCGGCGAAGTACGCGATATACGTATTCTTCGTAGATCACGAAATGCGTGGTGTAGCTGGAGACCCACTGGCGATTCTCCACCAAACTTTGCAGCGCTGGCAGAGGCGCCATATTCATTGTACATAGTGTATATAATCCATATTATCTTTTTTTTTTTAATAGTGCAGACTGTGCACTTTGTATGTATTGACAAGATGTCAATAAAATTATTTTAATTGTCTTTATTGAAAATTAACAAAAATATCAGCATGCATTTTCTTAATCATATCTGGGAGAAGAACAATCAAATTCATATCAGTGCCACAATATTCTTGAAAATTCGATAAAAAGGTGTATCTTTCAGAGTTATTGTTTGAATCCCGATATACATGCTAAAAGGTACAACTTCCTTAAGTTTTGTCCATGAGTGTATCTTTCAGAATTATTGTCTGAATTCCGATATACATGCTAAAATACGTAGAATGCTAAAGTACGAAGAATACGTAGATCGCGTACTTCGCCGCTGAGGAGATGGTGATGGAGTGGTCCTCGAGACCAACTTTTGAATAAAGAGATGTAAGGGCTTTTAGCATGTATATCGGGATTAAGACAATAACTCTGAAAGATACACTCACGAACAAAACTTAAGCAAGTTGTACCTTTTAGCATATATATCGGGATTCAGACAATAACTCTGAAAGATACACTCATAGATACAACAAACTGTCTTTTTGGCTTTGAGCTATGGCTTTCTTCAGCATAGAGGCAGCTTCGAGTTCCTGATGTTCAATGGAAGGGGTTATGTGAATGAGGTTAAATATCTAATAGAGAAATACTTTAAAACTTAGATGTAAGGTATGAAAAAGGAATCTCCTTATCTTGCAACTGAAAGTTGCTGATGGCTTGCGCCATCTATCGGAATAAATATCAACTATTCTCGTTGATTTCTAATTTTATTCCAGAATTGGCCAATTACCCATTCTTGATTATTAAAAAAGCTAAACACGGACTGGAATAATTAGGAATCAACGAGAATAGTTGATATTTATTCCGATATATGGCGCAAACCATCAGAAACTTTCAGTTTCACGATAAGGAGATGCCTCTTTCATCATTTATGAACCTTATCCCAATACAATATCACATTTGTACTATTTTTTCATATTAGATGTAAGCGTTGATTTTAGTTAAAAATAAACCTTTTAAAATATCATAATGATATTTTTGTGAAGTGAATGGTGAATTACACTCGTGGACAAAACTTAAGGAAGTTTTACCTTTTATCATGTATATCGGGATTCAGACAATAACTCTGAAAGATACACTCATGAACAAATCTTAAGGAATTTGTATCTTTTAGCATGTATATCGGGATTCAGACAATAACTCTGAAAGATACACTCCTGGACAAAACTTAAGGAAGTTGTACCTTATAGCATGTTTATCGGGATTCAGACAATAACTCTGAAAGATACACTCCTGGACAAAACTTAAGGAAGTTGTACCTTATAGCATGTATATCGGGATTCAGACAATAACTCTGAAAGATACACTCATGGACAAAACTTAAGGAAGTTGTACCTTATAGCATGTATATCGGGATTCAGACAATAACTCTGAAAGATACACTCATGGACAAAACTTAAGGAAGTTGTACCTTTTTGCATGTATATCGGGATTCAGACAATAACTCTGAAAGATACACTCCTGGACAAAATTAAGGAAATTGTACCTATTAGCATGTATATCGGGATTCAGACAATAACTCTGAAAGATACACTCCTGGACAAAACTTAAGGAAGTTTTATCTTTTACCATGTATATCGGGACTTAGACAATAACTCTAAAATATATTACAGTGACCTTTATTGAAGACACACGAGATAACCAAATGTGAACCAAATGCTTCTGTCTCCTTAAAAAAAGAAAAAGAAAACAGATGTTGACATCAAAGATGTTTCATTTCCTAAGGTTTATCCATGAATGTAGCTGGCCATAAGTAAAAAAGAAAACAAGAAGTCTAGAATCAATTTGACATTTCTGTTTCCATTTAAAGTGAAGTTCTGATATAAAATTGAATAATTCATTTTTAAGTTATCATCCAGGTAACTTAGAACAGGTGGTGTTTGTGTTGTTTTCCTTGGGGACATTTGACATTAATTGTGTCTTTCTCCATGGGAGTCATCAAAGAGATATTAGTGAAACTTATAATTAACTTTTAATTATAGATTCCTCATTAATACGTCAGGATTAATATTCGAGAGATTTGGTAGAATTAAGAATCCATTAGAGACGACACAGTTTCCTGAAATATTCATGTTACACCGGAATTATAGGCTTTGTTAGGTTATTAGTTGTACCGTCAATTGACTTGCAGAAGATGATAGTGACAATAAATGGCTATATCTATAGTATATCAAACTTTACCATCTCTATTCTAATAAATGTACAATTAACTAATATTCCTTGAAATCCTGACGAGGACAAAAGCTTTTTGTCGAAACGTCGAGGTATTAAAAAGATTTATACTGGCCGAGGTGTCTTTTTTCAAGGAATATGAATGCCGGCCAGGCAGCCTCTATCTTCATGATAATTAACTGATAGTTTAAAATATAGTAAACCTTTGAGTCAAAAGGCGATCCATTAATTAAGATTTTATAAAAGGGCGTACCTGGATCAGTAAAGAAAAAAAAAAACAATTTTTTTCCCAAAATATTTCGAGAGATTGCTCCCTCTTTATCATTGTACAATAAATTGATAAAGAGGGATCAATCTCTCAAAATATTTTGGGAAAAAATTGATTTTTTTTTCTTTACAGATCCAGGTACGCCCTTTTATATAATAGTAGACCTTGTTATATTGCCTTTCTGGGAGTTAGCCTAAATCGTATTATCAAAGAAAAATTTTCAACATATAGTGAATAACAAGATTCCGAAAGGAAGAACGGAAAATACAATATAACAGCGGTATGGTAGATTAAACTGGCGAAATCGTTGGGAGGGTTCACCAATGAGGCTGGCCTTCCCATTAATTTTTCTATTGCAGTAAGGGCAGTAGATATTATTTAATTTTTTAAAGAATCATACGTGTCTATAATAGTTTCGAATTTTTATATAAATAATACGAAAGATATAGATAATAGTCCATTATTAGGATTCATTTTGTCATATAATCCTGATAAGGCACAATTTGGATTATAGATTATATACACAAGGTAATAAGACCAAATCCAAATATATAAATAGTGCCTGACGTTTCAACTTTGTTACCATATTCAAACAAAAGTACTGAATAAGAAATAATTCCACAGCATGTTTTAAATAGTTACTGTTATCAAATGTATAAACAAGATAGCAGATAAGTAGAAGATAGTTTTTAAAGAAGCCTAAAATATTATTCTCAGAATTGGAAAATGGAAAAAAAACCACTTTTTTAATGAAAGATAGAATTACCTATATTCCTCCAATAATATCTAGAAAAAGTGGGGTTTTTCCATTTCTAATTCTAAGAATAATATTTTAAGTCTGTTGAAAAACTATCTTTTTCTTATATTATATCTTGTTTATATACCTGATATAACAGTACTAACCATTTAAAACATGCTGTGATATAATTTCTCATACAGTACTTTTGTCTGAAGATGGTAACAACGCTGTTACAGAAACGTCACACACTATTTATTTATTTGGATTTGGTCTTATTACCTTGTATCATATACTCCTGTATAAGGGTTTTTAATACCTGAGAGCTTGAGATAATATAAATAAATAAGATACTCGGAAACCGTTTTGTTTATCATCTATACATAGCTTCTATATACACCCGCTATAACAGATTCCACATTTTCTCTTCCACTCCTATCCTACTTTATAGAAACAGCCAAGCGACAATTCCCTAGATGACTTCAAGTTGTCAAACTTTATGAAACTTTAGCGAACTCTTGTAAAATTTCTCTCTTTTTTTACAAAGTTTTTTTTTCAAAACTGCATTGTTCATTTCAATATATTCTTTTTCTACTATTATAGCCATTTATTACGCATCCATTATACTATTTTTCAATATATTGTAACAAAGTATTAAGTATTTTATTAGCAGAGTATTATTTATATATTTTGATACTCTGTACACTTCCTTCTTTGCTTATCTTTTGTTTATCATTCATAGTTTGTTCTTGCCTGAAATAAATTGCTGTCTCATCCTGAAGTTGGTCTTTCTTAATTTTCCACGTGGCAGTATCAATTGATTTAAATATCTTGGAAATAAATCTGTTTAAAGTAGCAATTCCAGATGTTTCTACGGTACAATACTCTTGTGATTTGCATAGTATTTTAGTAAATTAAATTTAATTGCCATCTCTATCGTTAAAATTTTACACAAATAAATTTACTGGCAATGCGCTTCTTTTGAATGTCATCAGATATTATCTCTACAGACCTTACTGTAATGATATGAGTTATTGAATGAGAGGGCCTGGCTCATCAGTAGTGAACCCTCTCAGCAGTTTGGCCAAATTAATCTCTAGACGGCTCAAGTATTGTATTGTATTCTGGTTCAAATCACATTAATAGGTACCGCTCAGCAAAAGCAACCTAGTTCATGATAATTGAACAATGAATAATATGTGAAGGCTATTCACATATTAAACAAAATGTTAACGCGGGATTCAATCCCGGTTTATGACTGTCGGGAACCGAAGATGTTACCCACTCGTCCACCGACTCATATTTGTATTGGATTGATTTTGGGATATACCCTGTATTTTCTATGGAAGGCAGCTTAGGGGTATTTAGTGAACTTGTGGACATAAGGTTATAAAACACATTTCCAGTAAACTTATTTTTCACATATTTTATCGATAGATGGCGATTGAATTTATAAATAATATAATATAGTTTCAAAATATATTTAAGCATTATTGAGGGACACTATAATATGTTTTAAAAAGGCATCTTATTATCGTGCAACTGAAAGTTCTCTATCGATCTCTAATCTATCGGAATAAATATCAACTATTCTCGTTGATTTTTAATTATTCCAGAATTGGCCAAATACCCATTCTTGATTAATCAAGAAAAGCTAACCACGGACGCGTTTAGGGCTGTTGGCCCTCATCAGCGTGGTGCAAGCTGTACCTCAATGACCAAAAAATTGGTCTTTAAGGTATGCTGAAAAATCATGAAACGGGTAGTTAAGGCTAGAATTGCGTGAGAATTATAATAGAATATTTTTTCACACTATAATATGTGTCAGTGGTAAATTCCAACTGCCAGTTTCTGGTTTGGTGGTATTTAATAGTGCTACCTACCTGTATATTCTGTGTTATTTTGTCCAAAAGAAAGTCCATTCTTCCATTAAAAGTGCATTGATCCCATTTTCAAATAGTGTCAAATAAATATTAATATTAATATAAAGAAATAACACGCCATCCATTTATAGCGAATGAAGACATTAAGACGCGAATGTTTCTCTTTACAAATAAATCAAACTTCTACTGTCCTTACTGCGATGAAATAATATTCAGAATACTTGGCTAATCAGTGGTGAAACCTCACAGCAGGTCCGCCAATTCTACCAGACTTCTTCTTTAGAGCTCTAATACTGTATTGGATCATTTCGCTTTTATATGCTACACTGAAAGGTTGAATCTTAGAAATGTTATTTAAGAAAACTATGGACATAAGCTTATAGGACAGTAGAATGTAGTAAGGACAGTATAAGTTTGATTGATATATGAAATAGACATTTCCGTCTTTATGTTTTCATTCGCTAAATTATCAATTATTTGTGCCTTGGCAATAATTTATACCTAACTGGCCTTGTCCTTATTGTTTACGGAAGAGCGTTGCTCAATGCAAATACCTAAATGTAATTCTACCTTCCTAAAAGCTTATGTCCATAGCTTTCTTAAATACCATTTCTAAGATTCCAACCTTTCAGTGTAGCATATAGAAGCTGAATAATCCAATACAGTATTAGAGCTCTAAAGAAGCGGTCTGGTAGATTAAATAGGCGAAACCACTGGAAAGGTTCACCGCTGATAATCCAAGCCCTCCTAATATATTTTTTCATCGCAGTAAGGACAGTAGAAGTTTGATTGATTTATGAAAAGAAACATTCGCGTTTTGGTGTTTTCATTTATATTATATAGATTGCGCATTATTGTTATGTATTATTTATACAATATCTATATATGAAATTTTAAAATGTACATGCAAAATTTATTATCGAAGATTATAAATTAGATAAATTGTCAAAATGTAATAGTAAACCTTTGTGGATATAGAGATAAACAGGACAAATTTCATTTGAAATTGGAGACCTATTAGCAAAAATTTAGCAATTTTCCATTCGTTGTCTTCAAATTGCAAGGCAATATTTGGTTACATTAATATTCTAACATTATTTCATTAAATTTCTATTTGTGGTTTACCTTTATTCTATTAAGATAAATATTTAAAGTGTATTTTTCTTTTAAAATTCTCTCTGTGACCCATTTTCAGATAATAACAAAAATATCTATAAAAGCATACACATTTCCTAAATAAATCTTTTCTATAAAATCTCTTTTTTTGCGTTAAAGTCAACACGAAAATAATGACACTGAGAAAGAAATAGCTGCAACAAAAATCAATGATAAAATAAACGACTCTATGAATAATTCATTTTTCTAGGTTATCATCATCCTAGGGTTTAACCTGATAGGACAGTGTTGTATTCTGGAAGCCGGTCGTCTGCGAAGGAAAACATTTAGGCCTAATCTTGATAGATTTGGCGCCTTGCCTTTCTTTTTTCGTTTGGTTCTTTGTAAGTGGCTATTAAATAGAATTTTTTTTCACAAAGTTTTGTTGTTTTTTGTAATATCATAATTTGAAAATATATAATATATATTTATTTTTGTTATATTTTATTATCTTTTTAAACATATAAAAATCCAAATATACGAGATTTTATCTTATTGATGTTTAAGTGATTAGCCTTTGCTTATATAAATAATAATACGAAAATATTATGTTTAAATTAGTCAGATAACATAGTGGATTTTTGAAGAAATTTTTAAACCTATTTTATCACCTATATATATATATATATGAAAAAAATAAATATATATATATTTATAATTGTTTTTTCATGTGTTAAGCGTATTCACGCAAGTTTTGGCCTTTAATACCCATTTCTTGGTTTCTCAAAAAGCCTCTGGGACCAAAATTCCTTTTGGTCGCAGTTATACAGCCTGCTCCACGCTGAGGAGTGCCAACAGCGCGAAACGCGTTCGTGGATGGCTTTTCTTGATTTAGCAAGAAAATGGGTTGGCCAAATATCAAGGAACAGGTTAAATCAATGTTTAGTTGATTTCTGTTCCACTATATGGCGCTCTGCTATCTAAAAAACACATGTGCTCCTGGTCAGGATATGCCTACTTTGTTTTTAATATACATATATATATATATCAAATATTAAATGAACATGTGTTAAAATTACAAATTCTCTCTTATTTTATTGCAAACTAATATATCATTATGAAAAAAAGGGCATCTCCTTATCGTGCAACTGAAAGTTGCATCTATCGGAATAAATATCAACTATTCTCGTTGATTTTTAATTATTCCAGAATTGGCCAAATACCCATTCTTGATTAATCGAGAAAACTAACCATGGACGCGTTTCGGGGTGTTGGCCCTCATCAGCGTGGTTCAAGTCAATTATTTGCAAAAAGGTGCTTCTACGTGTTATAAAAACATATCAAATCAATAAATATTGTTGATGTTCATTTCGCACAACGCGCAAATTCATATAAAAGAATTAAATAAGACAATAGGTTTCTGGAGATGTGAGTTTCTTTTAATTTTATTGTAATCTCAAGTTTTCGGGTATTGCCTCCCTTCAACAGAAGTACATAAATGATCAATAAATCACAGGAGATTCACGTTTATCATATAAAAGAACCAAAATTCGATACTATTATAGACACGTATGATTCTTTTAAAAATAAAACAATTTCTTACTGCCCTTACTGAAATGGAAAAATTAATGGGAGGACCTGGCTCATCAGTGGTGAACCCTCTCAGTGGTTTCGCCAGTTTAATCTACCATACCGCTGTTATATTGTATTTCTGGAACTTCCTTTTATAGTGATACTGATGCTAGACTCTTTGAATGGGTATTTTAGATGAACTATGGACATAAGCTTTGAGGACATCAGAATTACATATAATTATAAATATATAATATGCTTCAAGCAACCGCTCTTCTGCAAACATACGCGTTTTTATAAATTTATTATGATGCATTAGCGCGCCATCTGTTATTAAAATTCGAAACTATTATTTAAGAATTTATCCAGATGTCAAAAGAATGAATTTTAAGTTCCAGTGTGTTCTTTGTCCAAGTTGGAAAATGGTGTGCCTAGATATTATAAATATTTACAGAAGACTCAGCTAAAGTTTTGCGATGTCAGAGAAATCTATTGTGTTCGGAGAATTATAAAAGGATGAAATCTACTATTGTGTACATGTATGTGTGAATAATTCCTAAATAATAGTTTCGAATTTTAATAACAGATGGCACGCTAATCCATCATAATATAAAAGAATATAACACCAGATTTGTCAAATTCAAACAAAAGGTAACCTTTGAAATTGCAGAAATCTTTTATCACAATAAGTTTCTTTTTATTTTAAAAATGCTAGCTTTCAAGCGATCTTATAAGATATAGTCGATGTTTTTATTAATCCCGTTAAGAGCGATTATCACTTGAGGCTAGCATTTAAATTAATATTTTGTATTTTCAAACGTTTTTCATCATTTTATCATGAAAGGGTTACATGTATACTATGTTTTTGGGTTATGGTCCTCGTTAATGGATTCTATTTGACAATATACCAAGAGATGAATTATGGAGTAGGGGTTGAGTCAGTTATAAAGATATTTGAAATGTTTTTTTTTTTTGCTTATTCCTAGTACACGTGGTACAGGCCACGATAATCATGGTGGGTAGAAGTAGGCGACTGCTTTTACTGTAAGTGCACCACATGTCTACACATGTGAAAAGCAGTTCGACTTTGCACTTACAAATGTGCCAGAGCCCCGTTTGGTTACTTGCACTCGCTGGTGGGGTTGGACTTTTGCAAGAATCGGGGGCCATTGGAGCATTTTTTTATCAGAAAAAAAGTGTCCAATGCGGGAATCGAACCCGGGTCGTAGTGGTCGAAAACCAACGGTTTAGACTATCCTTCCACCGACCCCCAAGTTTGAAGTGTTAACTTGGCAGAACGAATCTTAGATCAGAATACATTATAAAAGGACAGGAGGATTGGGAGCATCGTTTTGATCCTTTTTTTAATGTTTTAACTTATTCTGTAGCTTATAGAAATGTCAGATTAACATAGAATGAACGTTAATATCTCTCTTCATTTGAGTTCGAATTTGGTCATTGAAGTTCAGGTTTTGCTTTAAAGCTTAAACCAAATAAAATAAAATAGCGAAGAGAACACGTTGCCCTAAGTTTTTCTTATTCAAACTTTAAATATTATCTAAACTTCTACTTTGGTAACCCTATCTGTCCATTTGCGATCTTAAGAATTTATCCAGATGTCAAAAGAATGAATTTTACGTTTCAGTGTGTTCTTTGGCTTTTGTCCAAGTTGGAAAATGGTGATATTATAAATATTTACAGAAGACTCAGCTAGAGTTTTGCGATGTCAGAGAAATCTATTGTGTGTCTAGAGAATAATAAAAGGATGAAATCTACTATTGTGCATGTGTGAATAATTCCTAAAATGTATTATTTTGTAATAGAATTTATATTGATAAATGGACTATAGTAATATTGTGCGTTGTTGGTTGACAAAGAATAACTTCCGTGGGTACAAAAGATCTTTAGGGATTTATTTAAGTATAATTAATAAAATAATTACAGAAGAGTGCAAAATAAAACAACCATAAAGGAAACAGCATTTACAAACTCACCAACTGCAGCACAGTGAAGAAAAAAGGAGCAGAACAGGAGACAGAAGTTCGTAGAACCTTCTAGAATCTTCCACGAAGTACACCGGCGTCGACGGTTAAGCAGCAAGTCCGACCTCTTGAGACAGTAGCTCGCGTTTGCTTAGAGCACACCAAGTAGTTTCGTTCTTTTTCTTTTCGGCATGAGTTCCTCATCCCTATATATCCCGAAGTAGATCTTACCAAAACGCTCAAGGTTGGTCAGCCAATCAGAAAGCAGCTAGCACTAAGCCTTGCGCAATCGCTTTAAATTGGCCAATCAGTTGTTCTCCGATTTTTCTACATTATTCTAGAACGTTCTAAAACATCTTATTCTGGAATATTCTGTTTTTATATTCACGTAACAATTTAATAAGATAAATATAAGAATAAAACAAAATATTTCTACAAATGTTCAATCAAAGAATGGTTTTATACAGAATTGAGAGGGTATAGAAGAATACAATTCCTTCTGTGACATTTCAAATTGTGATACACACCCGAGTTGACATCTATTTCACACCATTCTCCACAACGATTGCAGTTTTCACATTGTGGAGATTGTTTCCGCCAAATGGCTTCAGGAAATTGGTGGATTTAGGTTCATACCATCTGACTTGTTCTGCAACTCGTAGATATGTCTGATTAACATGGAATGGACACAGAATGGATGAATCCTTCAAACTCTAGACGATGTATTATAAACGGTATATTGGTACAAGATGGTAATCATTCAAATTTAAACCATATATTTTTAGATTTAGAGTGTTTTTAACTTATTTCAAGTGTGTATTTTATGTTTGTACTGAAGTTATTGTGTTTTTCTTTTTTAGTTGATGTGTTTTTGTCGTGGTTTGTTGTATTTTTTATGTTGAGGTTTGTGCTTGTATGTATTTTTTTAATGAACGTTAAATAATGCATGCTTGTAATTTACAGCTATAGAGAACGCTAAGTCCATAATTATATTTTTAATTTGTGTTATTGTGTATTGTAATTTTGTTAGACACGACAACAACAACAGAAAATTGACATGCACCCAGATCAGCAGCTTTTAACACCCAAGATAGAGAACATTGCGACTGTTGTGATAGAAATGCATGGGGATATCTGAGGCTCTTCATTGGACAAGACAAAAACAACAACAGAAAATTGACATTGACCCAGAACAGTAGCTTTTAACACCCAAGATAGAGAACATTGCGACTGTTGTGATAAAATGCATGGGGATATCTGAGGCTCTTCATTGGACACAACAACAACAGAAAATTGACATGGACCCAGAGCAGCAGCTTTTAACACCCAAGATAGAGAACATTGCGACTGTTGTGATAGAATGCATGGGGATATCTGAGGCTCTTCATTGGACACAACAACAACAGAAAATTGACATGGACCCAGAGCAGCAGCTTTTAACACCCAAGATAGAGAACATTGCGACTGTTGTGATAGAATGCATGGGGATATCTGATGCTCTTCATTGGACACAACAACAACAACAGAAAATTGACATGGACCCAGAACAGCAGCTTTACACACCCAAGATAGAGAACATTGCGACTGCTGTGATAGAAATGCATGGGGATATCTGAGGCTCTTTATTGGACAAGACAACAACAACAGAAATTTGACATGGACCCAAAAGAGCAACTTTACACACCCAAGATAGAGAACATTGCGACTGCTGTGAGAGATATGCATGGGGATATCTGAGGCTCTTCATTGGACACAACAACAACAACAGAAATTTGACATTGACCCAGAACAGTAGCTTTTAACACCCAAGATAGAGAACATTGCGACTGTTGTGATAGAAATGCATGGAGACATCTGAGGCTCTTCATTGGACACAACAACAACAGAAAATTGGCATGGACCCAAAAGAGCAACTTTACAGACCCAAGATAGAGGACACTGCTGTGATAGAGATGTATGGAGACATCTGAAACTTTTCATTGGACAAGACAACAACAACAAAATATTGACATGGACCCAGAACAGCAGCTTTACACACTCAAGATAGAGTATATTGTGACTACTGTGATAGAGATGTATGGAGACATCTGAGGCTCTTCATTGGACACGGCAACAACAATACAGTATACACACCCAAGATAGAGGACATTGCAACTGATGTGATAGAGATGCATGGAGACATCTGAGGCTCTTCATTGGACACGGCAACAACACTCCATCCAGTGAATTATTAGATAACAGCTAGTTTCTATTTCAGAATAACAATTAACAGGAGAGACACGGAACTTTTTAATTAATTTAGCGATAGCGAGAAAACAATTTTAAAAAACGAGGAGAGAGGAAGTCAATGGGTATGTGGGTGTTAATTAGCCAGGAGAGACCGCGATGTCACCTATATCTTACCTCTGATTGTGTCGTCATGGCACCCAGTAGAGTCATGTTGATTATATAACCTTTCTTTATGATGAATTAGCGCGCCATCTGTTATCAAAATTCGGAACTATTATAGACATGTATGATTTTAAAATAAAAATTATATATTTATAATTATATGTAATTCTGCTCTCCTCAAAGCTTATATCCATGGTTCATCTAAAATACTCATTGCAAGAGTCTAGCATCAGTATCACTATAAAAGGAAGTTCCAGAAATACAATATAACAGCGGTATGGTAGATTAAACTGGCGAAACCACTGAGAGGGTTCACCACTGATGAGCCAGGCTCTTCCATTAATTTTTTTTTCATTGCAGTAAGAACAGTAGAAATTGTTTATCTTTTAAAAAGAATTATAGGCGTCTATAATAGTTTCGAATTTTGATAACAGATGGCACGCTAATGCATCATAACATAGCATATAACCTAGTAGACATGGCATCTGCCTAGTAAGCGGAACACTGTGGGTTCGATTCCCATCCCTGGACACTTTTATTTTTCCGTTTATCATTACTCTTCACAATTCATTCTTTCATACCTCATTCCTAAGGTTAGAAATAATCGTTATTTCTCCTTAAAAAATAAAAATAAATTTTGATTTTTCGTTGAAAAGAAACACTTGCGATATAATTTTCAAATGTCGTTTTACATACAAATAATATACTTATATTGTCACTGAATAATTATTTTAAATATTCTGTGGTATATCATCATTAATATTTGCATAGTCATCACCCCTTACCATTCTTGTATATTTTTACTTGTAAATAAATATTTAGAAATAGTTTGCATTTTATAAATAAATTATTTTTACTTAAACCTTTGTTATACTCGTTATCACTACCGTAACAATATTATCAAAATAGTTTATTATTCACAGTTTTACCTCTATATTTCGATACTCTATATGAATGATTGATTAGTATGTATACACAAATGGCACTACCGATGTGAACAGAATATCAACTACATTAACAAATCTATATAAAGCAATAACACGCGATCTATATATATAGCAAAATGAAAACATTTAGACGTGAATGTTTCTTTCATACATATGTCAAACTTCTACTGTCCTTACTGAGATGAAAATATATTAGGAGGGTCCGGCTCATGAGTGGTAAACTCTTTTAATGGTTATGCCAATTTTTAATCCACCAGACTGCTTCTTTAGAACTCTAATATTGTATTGGATCATTCTGCTTATATATGCTACACTGAAGTGTGGAATCTTAGAAATGGTTTTAAAACAAACTATGGACATAAACTTTTAGGACAGACGAATTATATATACAGTAGACTCTCCTATAACCCGAGTTTTTACAACGCGATTTCGTACGAGATAAAAAAAATTGCGACAAATTTATTTATACAACGCGAATTTTCGTATAACGCGTTATAAAATAAAATGCGGAAATTTCCTTATTGACAACTGTACAATACATTTGCATATAAAATAATATAACATTCAGTTTTGTTTTAGTATATAATTATTTTTCCTATTTACATCATTTTATACAATACATTTTTACATGATATTTGTCACTAACAATTTACCCTAACAACATTCGCGTTATACAAGTTTTATTTCGTACAACGCAAATTCCTATAACGCGATTTCATACAACACGGAACACATTAATCGCGTTATAGGAGAGTGTACTATATTTGCATCGGGTAATGCTCTTCCCTAAACAATAAGGACAAGGCCAGTTAGGTAAAATTAATATAAAGTTTTTTCATCGCAGAAGGGACAGTTGTAGTTTGGTATTTTATAAAAGAAAAATCCCCCTGTAAATGTTTCCATTTGTTATTGTTCGCGCCTATTATGTAAATTTGTGACTTTAGCTAAATATGCAAATTTGGATTGTATAAAACTACCAGCTGGCCAATAAAACCAGTCTGTTTGTAGTCAGACATAGAATCGTTCTAGTTATTTAAGTCTGTGCCCCAATTATTTAGTGTTTGGAGATTCACCTAGTTGAAGAGGTTTGACGTTGTTCATGTAGTCAGAAGGTTTTATTAAGAATCGAACGGCTCTAATTCAAGGATAATAATCAGCTGAAAAGGTCTGGCTTATCCAGATACAGTCTCTGCCAAAACATGAGGTAATAACCAGGCTTATAGACATAGGAAGTTGCAAGGATTCCTAGCTATCACTGATAGGCTTTCATCTGCTACCACCCTGTTATTAACCAATATCCGCTCTAGAAGCAATTCAGAAGGGCAAATTCACACAGAAAATACACTCATTACTTACCCAACTGGAACCATTGGAGAATAACTGCATTCTACAATGGATCCCTGCCCATGTTGGGATCGGGGGTAATGAAATGGCAGATGAATTGGCAAAGGAAGCCAGAAAGTTGAGCCAAAGGAAAGAACAAATGTCAGTATTTGACGCTGATGCTTTGGCAAAATACAAGATAATTAAGCAAAAAAAATAAGAAAAGAACAAATATGTGAAATAAAATTTGAGAGAAAACTGACAAAAACTATAACAAGACTCAGAACGAAACACTATAAAGAAATGACAATACATCCAGATGGCACAAGAACTTATAGGACATGCAACAACTGTCCTGGTGTGGAACTAACACCTACTCACATATTCTCATGTCCAGCAATGGCCGCAGCCTTGCAGAAAATTGACATAGACCCAGAGCAGCAGCTTTACAGACCCAAGATAAAGGACATTGCTGCTTCTGTGATAGAGATGTATGGAGACATCTAAGGCTTTTCATTGGACACAACAACAACATTAACCAATCTATATTTCGGCTGCTCTCTATGAGTGATTGATTGGCGTGTATAAACAACTGACACCACTAATGTAAACAGAAGATCAAAGGAATCAACAAATCAATATTGGTGATCGTCAATATCTGTATCGATGAGTCATCAATCACACACGCTCAGTGATTTAATGGCAATCTTATAGACATGGTTGAGTGTGTTTTGAAATTTTCTTTTGACTTTTTTTTTTATCATCACGCTGCATGCCTTCCAGTGTTGCCATTTGTTTAATCTTGTTTTATTGACGACGTAGGCATTTTTGGGACTTTTTTTTACAGTTTTTCTACTTAATTGAAATTTGATTGGAATAAATATCGTAAGTTTAAATTTATTAAATTTGTTATTTATTAATAAACATTTTAAAATATTAATATTTTTAATATTCAAATACGATCAAATCATTATGAAATTAAGAATAGAAATTATAAAATTATTATAATCTTTGTTTCTATTGTAAATACAAATACTCTGTTTATAAAAATACCTAATAATAAATGTATTAATCATAATTTGACTATGAGAAATATTTTAGAGCAGACGACTATGCAAATATGTTTATACGACATATATATACTGTATATATATATGATTATCAAAATACGAAACTATTTCAGACGCGTATGATTCTTTTAGAAATTGTTTTATTTCTAAAAGAATCATACGCGTCTAAAATAGTTTCGTATTTTGATAACAGATGGCGCGCTAATGCATCTAAATATATGATTATCTTGTTAATATAACTAGAAAGCGATGAAAATACGTATTTTTATCCGTGATTTCTCTTTTAACGTTATAATATAAATGAAATCTCAACTACACTCACAAACGCAATCTTTTAATATTTATTAGTGCATAGAACTATTTTGCATATAGGTATGATTTATATAAGTAAATATGTCCACCAAAACTATTGTAAGTGTTGATAAACTTTAAAAATGGCAGTTACTTGCTGTAAAAAACTGTTTTTTTTTTATTGATACAAAGTACACATGGCATAGTAATCATTGGTGATAGCTATTGATAGCCTATGAGTAAACCACATGTATGCCCATGTTAAAATCAGTTCTAAGTTTGCACATACATAAAACCGTTTAGTTGCTGGTAATGCTTAATTTGTGCACGAATCGGAGATCATTGAAGAAGAAAAAAGGTATTACATGCGGGATTCGATCTCAGGTAGTCAAAATCTACAGAATTCAGCATCCTCCATCAATACCCCTGTTAAGATTCCCTAGTTCTTAACTGATTGGAAGCTGTATGGCGTTTAATTTTAGAGGACTGTATCTGGTTTTCCTGTCACCAAGGCCTTCTGTAATCATCATCTCTATTCAACTACCCAGGCGAGACCCCAATGGTGCCATTAATGACTCAACCAAATAAACAAACAACAACTAATTACTCACTCTTTTATTTTTAAAACAACTCACTTAAATACAAATTTATACATTTGGTCATTAGTCAATTACAATATATACAAGCACAGAATAATACAATTAAATATTAAATAAACACATGAATACACCTTATAAAACTCAACACCCCAATATTGTTACATGGTGATGTAACTTTGAAGGGTCATCCACCTTGATTCCTTCCTTCTTTGTGTCGTACACCGAGCTGGTTTCCATAATCAATGTGAATAATAAATAAATTACCTTTAAAGTTACTATGTTTATTTGTTGACTTCCTCGTAGTTGGTGATCTTTAGTCTTCAAGTCCGTGGCTCCTCTCTCAAAATAAATAATCAAAATACAGTTAAACCGGTCTATAGCGCACCCTCTAAATAGGGCCTTCCTCTTTATAGTAACCGATTTTTAATACGTAGTACGATGCGATTTACATTAAAAGTGACCTGTCTATAACACCCCTTCTCTATAGCATCCTATTTTGGTGAGTCCCAAGAGGGGGCGCTATAGACAGGTTTAACTGTATACACAATAACAATTTTACAAAGAGAATGAAACTAAAAATTCCCTGCAACTTCTAGAACTAGTTTCGACTATTCTACAAGCTTATATAAGTCAATAACAAAGGCAACTATGTTTTTATAGGTAATACCAAGAATACTGTATTTATAAAATCAATCTTTAAACAAACACGTATTTAGAATGTTGCATAATACAATTTTTTTATTTTTTTATTATTATTATCCCATTGTATAATTATACAAGGTCATGGTGACTAAATTCATAGATCAAATTCACAATCTTGGTAGGGTTGGAATATAGGTCTTGTCTTGAGGCTTCCATACATTAGTCCATAAATATCCGTGATGGGTACAAAGAGCTGCTGTCATTGGTTAGCTATCCACCACATGAAAGTCAGACTTTGTCCTTCATACAAATTATAATTTTATAATAAAATATATAATATCTATTTATAAAAATAAATAAAATTGAAATTAATATTTAAATATTTGAAATTTATTTTCGAAATTTTTCATCAAAATAAGCGCATATCAAACCTGATGTAGCAATATTTTATTAAGGTATTATTATAAATTATGTTTTATAATATTTGACCGTATATTCATTGAATGTACAATCTCAAATGCCATATCTAGTTTAGCTCTTGCCTAGATAACTTTGAAATCATTGAGGTATACAGTAGAACCTTCCTGTAAAAGACACCTAATTGCAGAGCTAAAGTGTCCTTTAGGAAGACGTGTCCTTTTACAGGAGAATTGCTAAATAGTAAAAATGGTAATTTTGCAAATGAAAACTGTCCTTTGTAGAGAGGTGTCCTATAGCATGAGTGTCCTCTCATGGAAGTTCTACTGTAATGGTGGTGAAAACTGTCCTTTGTAGAGAGGTGTCCTCTAGCGTGAGTGTCCTCTCATGGAAGTTCTACTGTAATGGTGGTGAAAACTGTCCTTTGTAGAGAGGTGTCCTCTAGCATGAGTGTCCTCTCATGGAGGTTTTACTTACACTTTGTTCTTAGCCAAATGGCTAATTCATTTCGAAATCCTTTAAATGAATTTAGCAATAAAACATTTCAAATAGATACATATATCTTTAAACTCTATGAATATATTATATAAATGCATATTAAAAATGGCATATCCTGACCAGGAGCACATGTGCTTTACAGAAGGCAGAGCGCCATCTGGTGGAACAGAAATCAACTAAACATTGATTTAGCCTGTTTCCTGATACTATGGCGCTCTGCCTTCTGTAAAGCACATGTGCTCCTGGTCAGGATATGCCATTTTTAATATTGATTTCAACACCTGATCTCTTTATCTTTTATTTTTTTCTTTCGTTTTTACATAAATGCATATATTCAAAAAATATGCATATATTGGATTTATAATTATTTTATTGTTCCAATATTCCGGGAGGCGACTCGCCTCTCTTTATCGAGGATGTTTGTGTTTTTCACTAAAACATATGAGCACGCGTACACCACTCTCGTTCTACAAGGCCAATGGTAGAATTAGATCTTTGATTAAAATATGTGTACGCGTGCTCATATGTTAAACTGAAAAACACAAACAACCTCAATAAAGAGAGGCGAGTTGCCCCTCGAAATATTGGAACAATAAAATACTTATGAATCTAATATATGCATCTTTTTAAAATATAATTTTAATAGTGGATTTCTTAATCTTCAATACATATATATATGTTGTAATTTGTATAATATCAAAGTTGTATAATTTCTTTTCGCCAAAATAAGTATGTAAATATATTAAGCTTGTGTTAAAATGTAAATATGCAAATTCATTCATCTATAAACACTATACAAAAATAAACGTGACAGACATCGCGGGCGAATGTTACGGCACGTCGCGGGTGCGCTGCTCACTTGGCTGAACTAATTCTTAGGGATTGTAAGCATAACGGTTGCACCCTCCCATTCGATCACGACATATATATATATATATATATATATATATATATATATATATATATATATATATATATATATATATATATTTGATAGTAACATCATAATTAAATAAATGTCTTGTTTTCTAAGCCTTTTTTTAATTGCTGATTTTTAGAAACCTTTTCTCTGCACGACTCTAGAAAATTCCATAGTCAACGTCTGCGTAGCTTACAATGGTGTAATTAAATTCAACTTCACGTAGCCTTAACTAATTTAGGCCTAAAACGTCTCCATTATTCAAATTCTATGACTTAATTATTCAATGCCCAGGCGTCCAAGGAATTAAGAATGCCTACTTAAGTTCTAATGCCTAATTTAAAATGATCGTTTGCTAGCTTATTTTTAGTTCATTTGTGAATTCCCATATTTTCTTTTAGAATTCTATTAGAAGCAAACTTTATTTATTTTCAATTATTTATATTAATTTGGTTAATTATTTTTAATCATTTTCAAATAATTTTTAAATATAATATTTCATTTTTTATTATAATAAAAAAATATAAATTAATTTTGCAATGTTGTTAGTTATAACTTGGCGAATTTAACTTAACGTTTGTTGTATATATATATTTTTTATTTTAATTAATTATTCCCACAGAGTATTTGTATAAGATCACCAGTATATATAGGCGCTAACCGTAAGAAAAAAGGTTCCTTTGTTTTAATATAAGTTTCTCTTTTATATTTTGTTCTCTCTTGTAAATAAATAAATATAATCTTTGATTCATATTTTTGGAATCAGTTTCGTTAAAGGCCCCCCCGTCTTAACCTATAAATACAGTCACTTTACAGTCACTTGACAGTTAGTTTACCATCTGCGCGAGCCCTCGTAGGTTGTACTCCAGGTCCACCTCATCCACCATGTAGACCAGTGAGAACTTTTCTATCTCCATCTTTCGCTCCTAGCTCAACTTTTATTTGTTCACGGAACTTTCTTAGTGCAACTGTGTCTTCGTTTTTTGTGTATGGACATCCAAGCTTTCCACTCTGCCTTGACCACGACTGCCTGTATTTTGTGAGAACTTTTAAAGGTCTTCCAAGGTGCAGAGAGGTACTGGAAAACTCCACATCCTGACTGTTCCTCTCGGTCACCACCGTATAGCGAGAGTTGACAAGGACTCACACCATAGTTTATAAGTCGACTGGATACCTCATCACATTTTTAGTCGACAAGATTCTTCAAGAGTCAACAACAGTAACTCAACACATTACATATACATATTATATATTACACATCTTTTAAGAAAATTCGAGCGATTTCAAATATTCACTCGTAGAATGCTAATGGTATACAGATTAGCTTTTTGTTTTAATTTGCTAAAACTTTGGTATTGTGCTTCATTCTTATTGTTGAAATTGACAATTGTAGATATTTCAACGATATTTGATATGAAGATATTTGCATAGTTTTAGTATTGTCTATGCAAATTGACATTTCTGTCTATATATCACAGCTTTGTTGGATTATTGGTTGTCTAGTGGTTATTGGATAGGACAGGTCGACGTGAACTGCTGATGTAAATATAATTTGTCCTTCTTTTTTATAGTTTTATATCTTTAGATAATAAAGGTTTTCTCTTCTACTACGAATCCATAATATTTTCCCAATACTTATCACTAACATAATTTTCTATGTGAAAAAATAGTACAAATGTGATATTGTACTGGGATAAGGTGCATAAATTAAGAAAAAGGCATCTCCTTATCGTGCAACTGAAAGTTGCTGATGGCTTGCGCCATCTATCGGAATAAATATCAACTATTCTCGTTGATTTCTAATTATTCCAGAATTGGCCAAATACCCATTCTTGATTAATCAAGAAAAGCTTGCGCCATCAGCAACTTTCAGTTGCACGATAAGGAGATGCCTCTTTTTCTTAATATAATATTCTATACTGGTGTGATGAGAAAAAAATGCAATGTTTTAATATATTTTAATGAAAAAAGTGCCTCTTTTGGTATATGAATAATATCTTTCCGTAAGTTGCCTTTAAAAATTCCCATCTATATTTTGTTGTCTTTACAGAGGATATTTTTATAAACATTATAGAAATTATATATATATATATTGTATTTAATCTGTATTAAAATAAATAAAGGAAAATAAAATTGTGTTGTTTTTGTCGCAGGATTTAAGAACTATTACTCGTTCTGCTAAGAAAATCTTCTGTGGCTCAATATTCTAATTAAGGTAGGTTTTTTTTTTCCAATTTGATGATGATTTAATGTCTAAGTTTACAAATTAAAAAAATATATATATATTATATAATCTAAAAACTCAAATAATCTATATTTAAAAAATATATATATTTTTTATTTTTATTCATTGATAATTCTACTTTTTTAAGATCGTTATTCATAATATAAATATCTATTACAAATATTGTCTCTTCGCAATAAAAAAGCTATATATAAATTAAAATTCATATGTTGTTTTAAACAAGGAAAAAAACAATTTTAATATTTGAATATAGAGCTAGCTTATATATTTAATACAAATTTAAAATTATATGCCGCGTGAAAAAAAAAAGAATCGATTTACTATTATAAACATCTTTGATTCTTTTAGGAACATTTTAAAATTCCATAAGGATCTTTTTTATATCTAAAATAAAATTTAGGTTCATTTAAGTCATATATAAGGGTTTTGCATTATTAATTAAACATTTTAAAATTTTAAAAACAATTTTATGCATGAAAAATACAATTTAAAGTTTCGGTGTATTTTGTAAATTAACTTGATATTAACAAATTAGTGCACAGGTTTGGTGTATCTCAAATAGTATTCATTTTTACACTCTAAAGATATCCAAGATATGAAAAATATAAGCATTTGAATATTTTGACATTTTATTTATACGTATTCTTTATATTTTCAATTTTACAATAAATATTGATATATTGATATTGAGAATATAGATATTTTAATATAAATATTTATGTCAACATATATATAAAATAACATTGTCATATAAATTTTTAATAAATGTTTTACTATTTCACAAAACATTTGAAAGAATTGTTTGGCATTTTTATTTTAAATATTCATTACCTTCAATAAGCGGTATTAAAATATTCATCATCTCAAAAAATATTTTAAACTTTATGAAATTTTAATGGCTTTCTGTAAAAAAAAATCAGTTTGTAGTTGTTTTTCAAAGTTACATATTTTCGATATTTCAAATAAAATGTGTTCGTTCATTTTTTATCTTTCAAAAGACTTTTCAAAAAAAAAAAGTTTGTGTGTGTGAAAAATAGAATCATTAAATCAATTCAAACAAATTTTCTTGTAAAAGCTTTAGGGTGTAAAGTATTAAGTTGTTTCTTTTTAAAAGTATTTCAAATGAAGATACATTAAGAGAAGTTATTTTAAAATTAATGCGTCATTTTTAACATCTAAATATTTATCAATATTGTTAAAAGGCCATTAGAAAGTGTATATTGATTTACAATCAATATTGTAACAAGTTGGTTGCCTAACTTTGAAGTGGAAAAGATGGATATTGGCTTCCATATTTTAGAATAAAAGGCAGCTTGGGAAACAGCAGATGCTTTAGTGTTATTTCCTTTTGTAGGATGAGGTAAGTGGGATGAGTTTTTCTTCTGCATGAAGTATTGTCAATTTTGTAAGATTCTTACCTAGACTTTCAACGGAAAATATTACCTCTTAGAATATTTTATTTGAATATTTAAATATATTTTATATACAACGCATATTTTTATCATGAATTTTAAAAATGACTAGATATTACATACATAATCTATCTTTTAAACTTTTAAATTTCAAATTAAACTTTTAAAACGACAAAGTATTTTTAAATACTTGAATTTAAATTAATTTTTAAGACGTATAATTATATAAAAATTTGAAATATATATATATTTTAAAACAAGATTTTATACTTTAAAGATATTTTACATTTTAGTGATAACATTTTTCATTTTAATATATGGCAAATATTTTAAAATTTGATATAACAACATTTTTTAAAATTTTAATAATAATACATTTTGATATATAGGTTTTTAACTTTTAATTAGACAATTTTAAATTATATTTAGACTTTTTTCATTTTAATTTAGACACTTTCATTTTTATTTAGACATTTTCAATTTTTATTTAGACATTTTTAATTTATACATTTTTTATTTTAATTTAGACACATAGACCTTATATAGTAAAGTTAAAAACCTATATATATATAACAAAATTTCTAAATTATTTTAAATAATTTTTCATACTCCAAAAATAGCATTTTATTTTAATCGCTATTTTTCAATTTTTTTTAAATTATATTATAGATATATATTTTTAAGAGTTTTAATAGAAATACTTTTATTTTAAAATAGGCGCCAATATATAGATTTGGCATATATTATAGCATATATTTTAACGGGAGAGGTGATATCTTTTTTAAATAGATTGTGTTATCCTCTCAGAAAATATTTCATTTATGTAAATAAAAATGTTTAATTTTTTTAAATGGTACTTAAATATGCGGAGCTTAATTATAGAAAATATTGACGCGTTTTGCGATCTACACATTAATAAAATATTTATAGATGTGTAGAACGTAAAACGCGTCAATATTTTCTATAATTAAGCTCCACATATTTAAGTACCATTTAAAAAAATTTAACATTTTTATTTACATAAATGAAATATTTTCTGAGTGGATAACACAATCTATTTTAAAAAAGGCATATATTGGATCAAAAAATCATTTATTTATGTATAATGTATAATATTAATAATGTATAAATATCTTTTAAAATAAGCTAATACAAACATTTTAAGGTTTAAATGAATAAAAAGGCATTTCCTGATCGTGCAAATGGAATTCCATTGAATAATTAAAATAAATCAACAGTAAGTTAATATTTATTCCGATAGATGGCGTAAGCCATCAGTAACTTTTAGTTGCGTGATCATGTGATGCCCTTTTCTTATTTTATCTTCCTGATTACAGTACAATTTCATTTTTGTACTATTTTTTTCACATTGTTAAGTTTAACCTTCCTTGAAAAGGTAAACTGTAGATAACTGAAATGTGTAAGAATAAATAATTGAGAAATGTTTGTAGAATTTATTTAACCGTAAAAAATAGTAAATTATTTAGTTTTTTATCTAATTTTTATATCTTTCGATAAGGTTTATTGATTCTTTTTGTAAAAACGTATCGAATATATGCAACTTTGTGTTTTTTTTTTTTTTCTTTTATGGCTTATCCAATATGATCTTAAAGGATGTTCAATTTTATAGCATTGGCTAGAACCGTTTTTCTTTAGTTTTGATGGGCTTGTAATTTATGACTCTTTGGTTTCTTGTTACTGGGTTTTATGATCCACTTTTTTATGGTTTGTTTTACTAGTTGGTTTGATCGGCTGATATCGCATATCATCATCTTTATTTCCGAGTTATTTATATAAATTCTGTATTCTCTTTATGTATGTACTATGTATATACAACAACAACAGCAAAAAGGCTTTTATTAGGGCCCATTGCCCTGTATGGATTCGCCATACAACAACAAAATAATACAGTAATATTTCCTCCCTTTCCTCATGTGCACGTGAGCCTTTGTTTGAAAAGGGATTTATTTACACATCTGTTCTAAAACTTTCCTCACTACCTCTTTTGTGTATTTAAAATTGAACTGTAGAAATTATAGAGTTCTATTGCTATATTTTTCTTTTCTGAAATATTTCTCAGCGTCTTCAGTGAGTTGCTAAATCTCCAGAAGATGTTTTTAAGAGTTTTTTTCTCTTTTTTCACCTAGATATTTGCATTTTATGATATAGTGGGAGATTTCATCAGATATCATATTTCCACAAATCCTGCAGTGAATGTTTTCCTTTTTACTATGTATATATTAATGTTAAAATAAAAACATAAATCCTCCAGGGAAAAGATTCTTTTAAAAATATTTTTATTTAAAAATATCTCGAGCTTTCGGGCAAGTAAGCCCTTCTACGGGAGAAACTATTTTACATCCTTAATACGCCAATAAAATAATATTTAAACTTAAATAAAGTCCTTTAGTTGTTTACATCTGTTTTGAGGCATAATCAACGCGAGCTTCTATTGCGCGTGCTTCACTTGGAGGTTATGGGGTGGGCTCAGGAAATATAATGTTATAAACTTCCGGGATATCTATTCTTCTGTTAATACTATTGTGCTTTCTGGATATGATGGATTCTATGATAAGTCTCTGTAGTCTATTGGGGATGTTGGAGTAATGGGTCTTTGGTTCTGATAGGGAGAAGGAATGGCCTGTTTCTCTTATATGTTGGTATACTAAAGATCTACTGTCTTGATTATCGATATTTCGCTTATGTTCTGATTTTCTTATATTTAAATGTCTGCCAGTTTCGCCAACATATTTGGTTTTGCATTCGTTGCATTCTATGGAATATATGGCATTCTTAATATTGGAAGGATCATCAACGGTATTGTTCTTTGTTATGGGGTTTCTTAGTAACGAATTTAAATTAGGTGAGTTGCTGAAAAATGTTTTGATCCCAAATTTCTTCAGATGACGGGCTATAGAAACAGATACTGTTGAATAAGGAATACTGCTAATAGATTTATAGATTGGGGAATTCCGAATTTCAGAGGGGCTATAGAAATGTCTTAGAATAAACGATAAAGGATATTGACAAGTCTTTAGATTTCTTAATATATTCTGTTTTAAAGGTTTGAAGTGAGCAGTGGCTATGGATACGTTTAGTTAAGGTCTTTACGGTATTGATTTTATGGCTGAGAGGGCAGTAGGAGGAAAAACGGATATAGTCGGGGTTGAAGGATGGCTTATAATAAACAGTTGTTTGGTATTGATTCTGTATGCGAAAAATTGTTATATCTAGAAAAGGCAGGCTATTATTTGTTTCCTTTTCAAATGTGAAATTTAGGTTAGGATGGTAACTGTTGAGTCTTTCTAGAATGATCTTGGTTTGATTTTCGGGGCATATACAGAATATGTCGTCAATATATCGACGCCATAAAATTATATCTGACGGGAATAGGGAGGTTATCCAATTGTCTATGCGACGCATGACAATTTCGGCGACTGAGGTTGAAAGAGAGCTCCCCATGGGAGAACCTTTAATCTGTTCGTAAGTTTTGCAATCGTATGTTAGGATATTTGTTTCGAGGCATAGGGCTATAAGTTTAGTTACTTTTCTGACAGTGATCTGATCAACCTGATTTTCTTTCAAGAATTCTTCGGTGCTGCTTAGTATCAGCTGGTGTGGGAGACTTGGGTAAAGGGATTCTACGTCGAATGAGATCATGATCTTGTTTGGTTGGGGTTGGTGCTTGAGTATTTCTTCTATGAAGGTGGTGGTGTTGGAAATGGAGAACGGGGAGTTTTGCTGCTTGATTATGGGTTTGAGAAAAGTTGAGATGAACTTGGAGAGAGGTGCTGTTGGGGAATGGTAGAAAGCCACTATGGGTCTTAAGGGGACATTTGTTTTATGTATTTTAGGCAGGCCATATATGAAGGCATCGGTTTGCATATTAGACAAGAAGTCTTTCAATTCTTCATTCGAAATATTAAGTTCTTTATGCTTTTTTCTGAGTTCCTTTTTGAAAGAAGAGTATGTTCGGATTTTTTCTTCTGTGGAAATGTGTTTGAAGGTAGTTTGATCTTCAAGGATGCTCAGCATTTTACTATGGTAATCAGTTTTGTCCAGAATCACTGTTTGACCGCCTTTATCTGATTGGGTGATGATTATTTCTTTTTTGTTTCTTAATTCTTTAATCAGTCGGTTCTCATGAGGGTTGCTTGGGGGAAGGGTTACTGGTTCACTTAGAAGATTAGTTACATGATGTCTAATGATATTCTTTTCTTGGTGGTTAAGTTTTGATATGGCTGCTTCGACTCCACTTACTATTCTGATGGGATCTGGTTTTTGCATATTCCTGAATTTCATACCTTTGGATAAAAAAGCTAATTCTTCTTGGGTTAGGGTAGCTTTTGACAGGTTGACTATTTTATTGAGGTTTTTGTTTCTATTTAGATTTGGATTATTAAATTTCAGTGACCAATATTCCAGTTTTTTACTCTGTCTTCTCTCTATTTCTGTTCTTAATTTCGTGATTTCAGAAGTGGTTCGGACTATTAGTTCGTACATTTGTTTTTCTGGTACAATACGGGAAGTGATGCATAAGAGTTCTTTGATTGTTTTCGATAACAATCGAATGTTGGAATAACAGCCCTGTGTTCTTGTCCTCAACAACCTATATTGAGTTTCCTTTATTACTTTAGCTGAGAAAGGGTTTTTGACAGGATCTTTTATTCTTAAGGATGGGGGGACAAAGTTCACCTCTTCACAGAAACGATTGAAACCCAGATGACATCTCCACTTCGCTAGTTGCAATGATTTTTTGTGAATCTGGTTTAAATAAAAATTGATTTGATATATGGCGATAAATTCATGACTTAACTTGAGTTCACAATTCGATAAAAATAATCCCTTGAATCAATATTAAAATAAAAACATAAATCCTCCAGGGAAAAGATTCTTTTAAAAATATTTTTATTTAAAAATATCTCGAGCTTTCGGGCAAGTAAGCCCTTCTACGGGAGAAACTATTTTACATCCTTAATACGCCAATAAAATAATATTTAAACTTAAATAAAGTCCTTTAGTTGTTTACATCTGTTTTGAGGCATAATCAACGCGAGCTTCTATTGCGCGTGCTTCACTGGAGGATTTATGTTTTTATTTTAATATTGATTCAAGGGATTATTTTTATATATTAATGTAAAAGTTTTAAATTTTACCTTATATATAACTTTTATATTATGATGCATTAGCGTGCCATCTGTTATCAAAATACGAAACTATTATAGACGCGTATGATTCTTTTTAAAAATAAAACAATTTCTACTGTCCTTACTGCAATGAAATATTATTTCGGAATGTATATATTTATAAATGTATGTAATTCTACTATCATTAAAGCTTATGTCCATAGTGCATCAAAAATACCCATTCCAAGAGTCTAGCATCAATATCACTATAAAAGAAAGATCGAAAAATGTAATATAAAAGCGGTATGGTAGATTAAACTGGCAAAATCTCTGGAAGGGTTCAACACGGATAGGCCAGACCCTCTCATTATTTTATCATTGCAGTAAGGGTAGAAGAAATTGATTTATTTTATTTATTTTCGTTGTTTCGACTTAGAGCGCTATGTCCCCCTAGGGACACTTGCACTTTAAACACAAACAAAAATTTTGAAAGAAAAGAAATTAAGATATTTAAATATGTACAGAATTAGTATGCAAATTAGTTAGATGAAAAGATAAAAAATATCCACACAATTGATATATGTACAAAGGGTTGGTATGTAAATTTAGTTAAATGAAATCAAATTGTAAAGTATTGTGTGTATTTTTTTTTCGAGAAAAGCAATTTACAGATAAAAAAAAAGTTTTAAGGAATATTTTTGAATGATAATATGCTAGATATTAGAGAATTATTCAATTAAAACAATACTAAAAAAGAATTAATTTCTAAATAAAAGCGTTCCAATAGAATTTAGTAGTTTTTATAAAATTCAAAATAAATCTGCAAAATGAGTTGAATTTTATATATATATTTTAAAAATAATCATACGCGTGAAGAATAGATAAAATTTATAATTTTTTACTTATTAATAACTTTTATGTGAGCAAGAGTTACCCAGAAATTATTTGAATAAATAAAAATAAAAATCAGGTAAAAGGTATTGCTACGTGGAAAATTAGGGAAGACCAACTTCGGGATGAGACAACAATTTATTTCAGGCAAGAACAAACTATGAATGATAAACAAAAGATAAGCCACGAGGGAAATTTACAGAGTAGCAAAATATAAACATAAAAATGACCACTCTATTAGTAAAAATAATAAAATTAATAAATACTTTGTTACATAGCTTCATCCCTATGGGATCTGTGACCCACAGCTAGCAATTATTGTAGATACTGACATGGATCTGACGTGCTTCTGCCAAGGATTCCATCAAAGTCTTGGAACTTTGTCCCTAGTACCTTTGCGTCCATTTTCTTGCGGCGTGAAGAGCGGCTTTGTCGTCGTATCGTCTATAGTGTTGCACTGGGCTGCGGTTTGACAGATTCTTCAGTCTTGAGTCTCTCCTCAGAAGTGTCTTGCATCTTTCCAGAACGTGTCTCAACCATCTTACAAGGTTAAACCAGTCAATTCCATCGAAGTCATATTAAGAGATTGTACATAGAGTATTAACCCGTTGAAGAGCAGTATTTGCTCGAAAGCTTGCAAATTCAAAATTAAAAGAAACTTTTATCTGATTTTTATATTTTTTTCAAATAAATAACTTTATTTACTGTAACGTCATAACGAACTATATCTATCTCTCTTTATAAGAATGGATCAACCATCTAATTGTCCACACCACCAAAGCTCCAAAAGAAACAACTTCTTCAATCCATTTTACAACAGGTAAAGGAGTTGTTTGAGAACTTGAATGCCAAAACCATCCTAGAGCCTCTTCATAAAAGCTATTATAGGGAGAAGATAGTCTCCCCTTTTTCTACTATGTCGATTTTGGACAGCTAAGTCCTGGGTTCGAATACCTTGTCAAATTATATTGACAAACATTTTCAATTTTTTTTTTTTCTGATCAGGTTTTATAGGGAAGAATGTTGTCTTCGTTTGTTAGTGAACCAATCTCTCACGCCTTCTCATTGGACGAATGTGGCCATGTCTGTATATAAGAGGGGACTAAGGGAATGCGAGGGGGGCCAGAGCGTGGAGAATTGGTGTGGAGACACTTAAAGTGTTTTTCTACAAAGTTTTCCCTGTCTGGCTGTTCTCTGGGCATCCCTGTGTCACCCGAGTCCGATCCCTACCAACGCTACAATAAAGCTAAGTACTTTTTCGTCTTAAAAAAAAAAGAAAAAAAAAAGTTTTTTTTTTTTTTAAGATGAAAAAGTACTTAGCTTTATTGTAGCGTTGAACTCTGAATACCTTTTTCTAAATAAAAATTTCTCCAATGTCCTTTCGATTCACGACAATACGATTACAACTTGCTGAACTGAATAATTATTTGAGCATTAAACAATAGCGTCATTATAAACTACATTAAACCTTATTGCACGACCTAAGAACTCTATACACAACAACAACAACAACAAAAGCCAACAAGGGGATTCACCTAGAAGGTTATATATGTACATGAGTGAGGAGGAAAAGAGAGGAGGGGGAGCAATCAGCCGTTGTCTGTGGAGTTGAGCACTTCCCTCATTCTATCAATCGCCTTGAAAAATTTAAAATATTTATAAACAAATGTTTTATCCAGCAGGAGAGTAGTAAAAATGTTATATACATGTTGTTCATTGTAGTGAGTTAGCCCCAAATTTCGCAAATTTCCAGTGTCTTTTCATGTAGGAATGGGCAATGGAATAGATAGTGGACCAAATTGTCTTGGATACCAACATTGCAGAAGTAGCAATTTAAAGAGTCGCTGTTCCAAATTCCCGTGATATCCTCGCGGAAAAATAGCCATAGAATCCTTTGACAGGCTATAAATCGTTTAATTTTCAAAGGGAGGTTTGATAGTGAGAACTTTATACACATTAAACAATAAAATAGTTCAAAATCCAACTTGCTGAACTGAATAATTATTTGAGCACTAAACAATAGTGACATTATAAACTACATTAAACCTTGTTGCGCAAACTGAGTACCCTATACATATCAAACAATATAATATATTCGAAAACATTGTGTGTGTTACACATGTTACTACACAAAATGTGACAATGTATTATGGGTAAAATAACAACGCCAACCACATACACACAATAAGTTGTTTCCCTAAAGAGGAATAAAACACATCCAGCTATCAATAAGACAATATATCTGAATAAATAAGCCACAAGAAATCAAAACGTAATAGAATTACCGCCAGTCAATATATATGGAGATAGGTTGTATATATTTACTGGGGGAATTACTTGTTCACTAATCTTGATTGGTGAGGACCTTGCTGAAGATATTCTGTGTTTCTTCTTTTAATCAAAAATCTCTATAACAATTTAATCATTGATATCATCAATCTTAATATATAATTCTAAATCTAAAAGATATTTATTGATATGGATCATAGAATATATTTTTTAATATTTTTGACTATTGACCATTTTGATTATAATGGTTAGTAAATTTAAAAAGAAATAAGAATAATCGGTTTATATATGTATTTGCGCACGGTGTTAGGTGTCTAATGTATTAGCTAGCTGAGATTGGTTGTTTACTATCACGTGATCTCAATAAACTAATAGTCATAGTGTTCTTTAGCCAATCAACGTGCTGTATTTTTTTTTTTTAACTTTTAGCGGTTGTATTAATGAATCTACAAATGGGGTCGAGAGATATATTTCAACTTTAGATTTAAGTAGCCATAAATAGCATGTTTCGTTGACCAGGTTTTGTCTTCAGTGCAAATACCCAGGACTTCAAGTTTGGGGAGTCTTTCAACGGCGATTCCCAGTATTGTACGACCTCACCAGACACCATCAGAGAGGTGGGGACATCGAGGAATGTCACCAGAGGCTAATGACGGGTGGCGAGAAGTGAAATTTAAGGTGAAATTAATGGAGTAGGAGGATCTTAATGGATCATCCAATCAATAGACGACCCTCTGAATTCGTGTTCTTCTATGATAAGGCACAATTTGGATTCTAGATTATAAACATAAGGTAATAAGGTCAAATACAATTATCGTAAAGATAGTGGCTGCCTGGCCGGCATTCTTATTTCTTGAAAATAAAGATACTTCGGCCAGTAAACATTTTTTTCGAGACAATAAAAAATATTTACTGGCCGAAGTATCTTTATTTTCAACAAATACAAATAAAAAAAATAGTTTGTGATGTTTTGGTAAAAGTATTGTTACCATCTATAGACAAAAGTACTGAAACTTCAATTAGGATTGTATAAATAATTAGTACTTTTGTCTGAAGATGGTAACAACGCTTTTACCGTAACGTCATACACTATTTATTAGGATTTTGTCTTATTACCTTGTGTTTAGTATTCTTCTAAAGGAAATGTTACATCTTCCACAGGTGGCTTCTCAAACATCAACATTTTATGATCACAATCATATGAAACATTAAATCTGATGCCTTAACGTACCATCTGTTATATTAAATTGAAGCTATTTTAGACGCGTATGATTCTTTTTTGAACTAAAACAAATTTCTACCTTCCTTACTGCAATGATATATCAATGGAATAATCTGGCTTATCAGTGGTAAACTTTCTCAGTTCAAATCAAATCCTCCAAAAACATACCCCTGGGAAAACCCCAGGACTATAATAGAAAAGCTGAGACAATGGGACCTAATGGAGATTGTTTAAACGACTTGAGGAATAAGCAACAACTCTCCCAGTGGTATGGTACTATTTAGTCAGTCTCTCCCATTAATTTAAGATTGCAGAAAGAGCAGTAGAAATTGTTTTTTTTTTCTTATCCCTAGTACTCGTGGTACAGGCCATGATAATCATGGTGGGTAGAAGTAGACGACTGCTTTTACAGTAAGTGCACCGCATATAAACACATGTGAAAAGCAGTTCGACTTTGCACTTACAAATGTGCCAGAGCCCCGTTTGGTTACTTGCACTCGCTGATGGGGTTGGACTTTTGCAAGAATCGGGGGCCATCGGAGCATTTTTTTTTATCAGAAAAAAAGTGCCCAATGCGGGAATCGAACCCGGGTCGTAGCGGTCGAAAACCAACGGTTTAAAACATCCTTTCACCGACCCCCAGAAAATTGTTTAATTTTTAAAATATAATTAATGGCGTCTAAAATAGTTTCACTTTCTTGAAATATCAAATATGCTATATATTGCTAGAAATCTTAAATCATCTATATATATAATTGCCTTATTCTGTCTGAAGCTCACGGATAGAATGCGCGCCCAATTGGCTGCCGGCGAACACGTGTCCTCCCTGCCCCCCTCTAGACAACCCTGTTATCAGCTGTGTGATACATACACCTGTCTATAGCGGCCATTCTAGACAACCCTGTTATCAGCAGTGTGTTACATCCACCTGTCTATACAGACCACCCTGTCTATAGCGACCACTGACCACCCTGCCTATAGCGACCACTCTAGACAACCCTGTTATCAGCTGTGTGATACATCCACCTGTCCTTACAGACCACCCTGTATATAGCGGCCATTCTAGATAACCCTGTTAATTGCTGTGTGATACATACACCTGTCTATAGCGGCCACTCTAGACAACCCTGTTATCAGCTGTGTGATACATCCACCTGTCTATACAGTCCACCCTGTCTATAGCGGTCACTTTAGGCAACCCTGTTATCATCAGTGTGTTACATTCACCTGTCTATACAGACCACCCTGTCTATAGCGGTCACTTTAGGCAACCCTGTTATCAGCAGTGTGATACATACATCTGTGTATACAGACCACCCTGTCTATAGCGGCCACTCTAGACAACCCTGTTATCAGCTGTGTGATACATACACCTGTCAATACAGACCACCCTGTCTATAGCGACCACCCAAGACAACGTTTTTAAAATATATTCGCACTCGGGTAAAACCCGGGCGTTGCCCGGGCCATTCGTCTAGTTCTTAATATTTGGGTTATACTCGCTTGGGAGGAAGGTGGCTCATGTTCTCATATCTCGGCGCAAAATTCTTTGCCACCTTTCTTCGTTACAGATCCCACCAGGCTTCATGCAACAATCTAGCTGTAGAAAAATACAACGGTACAACAATGTAGAAATTACAAATACACTCATAGACAAAACTTAGGAAAGGTGTACCTTTTAGAATTTATATCGGGATTCTAACAATAACTCTGAAAGATATACTCATGGACAAAACTTAAGGAAATTGTACCTTTTAGAATTTATATCGGGATTCAGATAATAACTCTGAAAGATACACTCATGGACAGAACTAAAGGAATTTGTACCTTTTAGCATGTATATCGGGATTCAGATAATAACTCTGAAAGTACATTCATGGAAAAAAAATTAAGGAAGTTGTACCTTTTAGAATTTATATCGGGATTCTAACAATAACTCGGAAAGATATTAGAGTGATCTTTTTTGAAGAAACGCGAAATAACTAGGTGTCAACAAAATTTTGTCGGTCTCCTTAAAAAAAAATAGACGACCTGCGATATCAAAGAAATCCTACTTCCTTAAGTTTTGTCAATGAGTGTATATCGACTCAACACGTGAACACTCACTTGTTTTACAACACTTGTTGTACACTTCCAACAATATGTTATGAAATTTCTTTTTCTGTATTCCATATTTGCCAAAGCTATACCTTTTAGCATGTATATCGGGATTCTGATAATTAACTTCTAATTATAGATTCCTCATTAATACGTCAGGATTAATATTGAGGGATTTGGTAGAATTAAGAATCCATTAGAGACGACACAGTTTCCTGAAATATTCATGTTACACCGGAATTATAGGCTTTGTTGGGTTATTGGTTGTACCGTCAGTTGACTTGAAGAAGATGACAGTGACAATAAATGGCTATCTCCATAGATATTGTATGAGAGTGCTTGGCTCATCAGTAGTGAACCTTCTCAGCAGTTCCACCAAATTAATCTCCAGACCGCTTTACTATTGTATTTGATTGGTTTTGTTATATATTCTTCTTTTCGATAGATAGCAATTATATTTAAAAATTAATAAACTCATCATCTCGGAATCCCCGTTTTGTTTATAACAAATATAAAATGTAAATATTTACATGGGTATTTATTATACACTAACGTGTCATCTGTGATGAGAATACAAAACTATTATAGACGTGTATGATTCTTTTCAAAATTAAATTTTCTACTGCCCATACTGTAATGAAAAATTAAAGGGAGGACCTGGCTTATCAGTGGTGTACTATCAAAACCTCTGTTGAAGCCTCTGTCTTCTTATTAAACAGAAGACCGGTGATATTATTAACTTTCTATTTCCTTAAGTTTTGTCCATGAATGTAAATATTCTACAAAGAGATTACAAAACCAATATTTATAACTTACTAATTATCATACATTATAAATTTCTTTTTGCTCATCCCAAGTACACGAGGTACAGGCCATGATAATCATGGTGGGTAGAAATAGGCGACTGCTTTTACTGTAAGTGCATTATAATTTAATGAAATATATGATCTAATGCATTAGCGCGCTATCTGTTATGAAAAATTGAAAGATATTTTAGACGTAAATGTTTCTTTTCAGAAATTAAACAATTTTCTACTGCCCTTACTGCAATGACAAATTAATGGGAGTGCCTGGCTTATCAGTGGTTAACTGACGAAATCACTGGGAGGGTTCATCACTGATGAACCAGGCCCTTCCATTAATTTTTCATTGCAGTAAGGGCAATAGAAAATTGTTTAATATTTAAAATAATCATACGTGTCTATAATAGTTTCGTATTCTCATGGATAATTATGTAAATTGTGTGGCAAAAGATATAATAAAATAGCTATATATATGTCGTACACCTCGAGGTTATCATCATAAAGTTTAGCATCATGCCGCCCAACATGGAAGCCACATAGAATATTCAGTGGCATCTAAAGAAGTGAGAGGGTCATTTAGACTGGATGTGTTACTGGATCCTTGAAAATTTAAAATGCTAATTTAACTTCAAAACTTTGTGCGCGAGTTTTTATATTGAGATTTGCTTGTGTGGGTTTTATATATATGAATATTTCCATATAGTTTAACACTTCTCTTCACAATTTATACTACATTATATTTGAGAAAGTCATTAATGGATAGGTAAGGGAGGGAACAGGTGTGTGAATAATAAAATCTTCATATATAAATCTTTAAATTTAAAGGCATATATTGGATCAAAATATCATTTGATTTACCAATATTTCAGTTACCTGAACACCAACCTTTATCAATGTATTATAACATTTTAATGTGTGTCAACAACTTAACAACTGTGTTGTTGACACACATTAATATGTTATAATACCTTGATAAAGGTTGACGTTCAGCAAACTGAAATATTGGTAAAATAAATGATATTTTGATCAAATATATGCCTTTTTAATAAAGGATATTTCATATATATTGGTGATAGTATTTCAAATGTTGATTTTTTTATCAATATATCCTCACTTCTATAGATCGATATAGCTGTTTGAATATATGTTTATATATTATATAAATAATAAAGACAAATCTTATATTGACATATATTTATTTAATGACAGAATTGCATGCTGCATTAGCGCGCCATCTGGTATGCAAATTCGAAACTATTATAGACGCGTATGATTCTTTTTGAAATTAAACAATTTCTACTGTCCTTGCTGTAATGGAAAAATTAATGGGAGGGCCTGAGTACATTGCAGTAAGAGCAGTAGAAATTATTTTATTTATAAAAGAAGCATGCGCGTCTATAATAGTTTCATATTTACAAAATAGCAAATTTATAATTATACATATTCGCTTGGGAGGGAGTTGGCTCATGTTTCTCATCTCGCGTTCTCGGGTCAGAATTCTTTGCCACCTATCTTCATCACAGATCTCACCAGGCTTCATGACACAATCTAGCTGTAGAAGAAGACAACGGTACATCAATGAAGAAATTACAAATACACTCATAGACAAAACTTAAGGAAGTTGTACCTTTTAGAATTTATATCGGGATTCTAACAATAACTCTGAAATATATTACAGTGATCTTTATTGAAAACACGCTAGATAACCAGGTGTGAACAAAGTTTCGTCTCAAAATTACAATTATATTCTCACAATGAGTATATTCTTTATTTAAAAAACGCTAGCTTTCAAGCGTTATTCGCTCTTAAGCGGGCTTACAATAATTACGACTTGATTCCACCAGAAATATATTTTTAAATATTTAAATTTTAAAAAAATTTTCGAAATATTTCAGGTGGGATCAAGTCGATATTATTGTAAGCCCGTTGAAGAGCGATTAACACTTGAAAGCTAGTGTTTTTTAAATAAAAAAGATACTCATTGTGAGAATATAATTGTAATTTTAATACTTTTTCACAATTCTATCATGAAGATTTCGTCTGTCTCCTTATAAAAATAGACGACCGGCGTTATCAAAGAAATCCTACTTCCTTAAGTTTTGTCAAAGAGTGTATATCTCAACACGTGAACACTCTCTTGTTTTACAACACTTGTTGTACACTTCCAACAGTATGTTATGAGTTTTTTTCTGTATTTCATATTTACCAAAGCTATACCTTTTAGCATGTATATCGGGATTCTGATAATTAACTACTAATTATAGATTCCTCATTAATACGTCAGGATTAATATTGAGAGATTTGGTAGAATTAAGAATCCATTAGAGACGACACAGTTTCCTGAAATATTCATGTTAAACCGGAATTATAGGCTTTGTTAGGTTATTGATTGTACAGTCAGTTGACTTGAAGAAGATGAGAGTGACAATAAATGGCTATCTCCATAGATGTTGTATGATATTTCTTGGCTCATAAGTAGTGAACCTTCTCAGCAGTTCCACCAAATTAATCTCCAGACCGCTTTACTATTGTATTGGATTGGTTTTGTTATATATTCTTCTTTTCGATATATATATATAGATAGCAATTATATTTACAAATCAATAAACCTATCCTCCCGGAATCCCTGTTTTGTTTATAACAATATAAAATGTAAATATTTACATGGAGATTTATAATACAACAACAACAACAAAAAGCCTTTATTTAGGGTCACTGACCCTATACAGGATTCACCAGAGGTATGCATAAGAACAAAGCAGTGAGACAAAGGAAACAACGATATAAACAGAAGAAAAAGAAAAAAAAGGAAAGAAAAAAAAAAGAGAAAGAGGGAAGCAAGAAAAACAACACAAAAAGAGTAGCAGTAAGAAAGTGAGGAGTGAGTGTCACTTGGCCTTCTTATGAGATATGGACTTGTGGAAACCATAAAACGCCGTAGCAATATACTTATTCTGGGACTAATTGTCAATTATTGATGAAAGTGAAGCACAGAGTTGCCCAGTTTGGAGATTTATAATACATTAGCGCACCATCTGTTATGTCAATTCGAAACTATTATAGACGCGTATGATTCCTTTAAAAATTGAACAATTTTCTACTGCCCTTACTGCAATCAAATATTAATGGGAGGGCCTGATTCATCAGTAGTGTACTATCGAAACCTCTGTTGAAGCCTCTGTCTTTTATAAAACAGAAGACCGGTGATATTATAAACTTTCAACTTCCTTAAGTTTTGTCCATGAATGTAAATATTCTACAAATAGACTACAAAATCAATATTTATAACTTACTAATTATCATACATTATAATTTTTTTTTGCTCATCCAAAGTACACGAGGTACAGGCCATGATAATCATGGTGGGTAGAAGTATATAGGCGACTTCTTTTACTGTAAGTGCATTATAATTTAATGAAATATATGATCTAATGCATTAGCGCGTCATTTGTTATGATAAATTGAAAGATATTTTAGACGTATATGCTTCTTTTTAAAAATTAAACAATTATCTACTGCCCTTACTGCAATAAAGAATTAACGTTAGGACCTGGCTCATCAGTGATAAACTGGCGAAATCACTGAAAGGGTTTATCACTGATGAACCAGGCCTTCCCATTAATTTTTCATTGCAGTAAGGGTATTAGAAAATGGTTTAATATTTAAAAGAATCATACGTGTCTATACTAGTTTTGTATTCTCATGGATATTTATGTAAATTGTGTGGCAAACGATATAATAATATAGATATATATATGTCGTACACCTCGAGGTTATCATCATAAAGTTTGGCATCATGCCGCCCAACATGGAAGCCACATAGAATATTCAGTGGCATCCAGAGAATTGAGAGGGTCATTTAGACTGGATGTGTTACTGGAGCCTTGAAAATTTAAAATGCTAATTTAACTTCAAAACTTTGTGCCCGAGTTTTTATATTGAGATTTGCTTGTGTGGGTTTTATATATATGAATATTTCCATAGTTTAACACTTCTCTTCACAATTTATACCTCATTAGATTTGAGAATATCATTAATGGATATTTAAAGGAAAAACAGATGAATAAAATCTCCTTGAAAAAAATAAACCAGGTTTTCTCTTGTAGAGGGGCGTCCATGCCCAAAAGCTAGAGAACAATAAAAATGTTTTGAAAAGATACTTTTCCCTTGAATAATGATTAATTTTACTCAAAACCTCCTTATATACTCGTATGTGTGTTATGAATATAATGGTTTGTTGAAAAGATAGAGAATTGGAGGTACAGTCGTGAAAAAAGGAAAGATAATTATTTACTTATCAAGTAGTTTTTATTTTCAATTACTTGAAACAAATTATACATTAAATATTTATCACAATTATATGGAATTTATAAAATGAATCCTATAATCGTGAATTAAAAAATATAGGTGGGTTAACTATACATATTTACAATAATATTCAAAGTTATACAAATAAAAGATTACACGAGGAGCTTCTTTTCCGTTTAATTGCTAGCTTTCGAACCTTGCGGTTCTTCAACAGGCGTGGCTAGTACAACAATACTAACACTAACAGGTTAGTATTGTTGTACTAGCCACGCCTGTTGAAGAACCGCAAGGTTCGAAAGCTAGCAATTAAACGGAAAAGAAGCTCCCCGTGTAATCTTTTATTTGTATAAGTTTAACCAAATCTACAGAGTTCATTTATTCGTAAAATATTCAAAGTGTATTCTAATTCTATGGTCAAAATATGTAGAACAGTCAATGAATGAAAATAAAATATTTGCATTTTAGATTATATAATATACTAGCGGACGTACCCGGCTTCGCCCGGGTTTTACCCGAGTAAAGGTTTGTCTAACGAACATTTGTTAAAACAATTCTCTATAAACTTATTTTAAAAAATATATATATTTTGATAATTTGAAACTCGTAAATTTGAATCTCTCGATAAAGTGAACATTTTTTCACGGTCCCTTGTCTCTTCTTGTCTCAAATAAATTGCCGTGTCATCCTGAATTTTGTCTTTCCTAATTTTCTACATTACAAAATCATCGTTTTATCTAGTGAACATTTTTTCCCGGTCCCTTGAAAAATACTCGATAACTAACTTTGACTTGTGCGCAATTAATAGGTAGAAAATCTTACTTCTGATAAATAATCTTTAAGATAATAAACTTAGTGATAATAAAACTTATAGATAAAAAAACTTGTAACATCGTCGCAATGGGGGCGCTGCTTGCGAGTTAAATCTACAAATCTGCAAATAACTCTAAGGATATTCAAGATATTCAAGAAATTATTTTTCAGAAACCTTCCCAGTACTATACTAAATAACTTCCCAAAGTTTCATGGCATTCCAATGAATGGTTTGGTCAGGCATAAAGGACACACATACATTCATTTTTATATATATAGATATTATATTAAAAAAAAAAAAGATATTATTTCTGTTTGAATTTTGATCATGTTGAGGATTATTGTAATGGTGGTGCAGTCGTGGCTAAATAATCTTGAAAGTATAATAACAAAAATGGTTTGATCAGATACTGTTTTAATTGAGCTATAGGATAAACATAACTTGGTAAAATTACTGCCTGGCTTAAGGCGTAAGAAATAAAAAAAATGAAAAGCGTATTTACATAATGTACAAATGTTTTGGGTCGGCCAACGGGGAAGAACAACAATGTGATTTTATATGGGAAGCGTGACCTCTGGCGGTCGATTTTATAAGAATATTTTTATCTATGATATATATTTTTAAATAAAACAATATCTTAATATAACATTTTAAATAATATCTTAATATAACATTTTAAATAATACTTTTATATAACATAGATATACTAGCGGACGTACCCGGCTTCGCCCGAGGTTTTACCCGAGTAAAGGTTTGTCTAACGAACATTTGTTAAAACAATTCTCTATATACTTATAAAAAAAGATATATTTTGATAATTTGAAACTCGTAAATTTGAATCTCTCGATAAAGTGAACATTTTTTCCCGGTCCCTGTGTGCCGTGTCATCCTGAATTTTGTCTTTCATAATTTTCTACATTACAAAATCAGCGTTTTATCTAGTGAACATATTTTCCCTGTCCCTTGAAAAATACTCGATAAGTTGAATAAAGTCATGGTCGTGAATCTCTCGATAAAGTGATTATTTTTTTCCCGGTCCCTGTGTGCCGTGTCATCCTGAATTTTGTCTTTCCTAATTTTCTACATTACAAAATCATCGTTTTATCTAGTGAACATATCTTCCCGGTCCCTTAAAAAATACTCGATAAGTTGAATAAAATCATGGTCGTTTATGGAAGATGGACGTAGTTCCCGGAGGTCACCCGCCCCCCGCGCGCCAGGACCTCTTGATCACTCTGATTGGCCGGCGGCCGGACGGGGGGGGGGGGGGGGGGGGGGGGGGCTCTTGATCCCTCTGATTGGTCGGTGGGAACTTGGACTGTCCAACCAACTGGCCGGCGGCCGGACGGGGGGGAGGGGGGGGGGGGGGGGGGCAGATCTCCGTTGCAAGATGGCGCTGCTTGCGAGTTAAAGCTACAAATCTGCAAATAACTCTAAGGATATTCAAGATATTCAAGAAATTATTTTTCGTAAACCTTTCCGGAGATACGCCTAATAATATCCCAAAATTTCACGGCGATTGGATGTATGGTTTTTGAATCCATAGAGGACACACAGACACACACAGACATTCAATTTTATATATATAGACTAGCGGACGTACCCGGCTTCGCCCGAGGTTTTACCCGAGTAAAGGTTTGTCTAACGAACATTTGTTAAAACAATTCTCTATAAACTTATAAAAAAAAAAGATATACAGTGTACTCCGCTTATAACGAAGTCGCATTATCCATGACAATCACTTTGTTATATCCGAAGTTAGTTATATCCGCAGTTGGAAAAAAAAAATGTTTTGTACCAATAATTTTATTTACTATTCAACTCAAAAGAGCAACACAAAGATCAATAACAACCTCATCAGGTGTTTTTGGAGAAGTAGTTTGTGATTTTCTTTTGACATTTAGAAGTAAGTAACAAGTGCTGAACACTCTTTTCGATGTTGTCCAAGTCTGACAGATGCCTATGAAGAGACTTGGACTCATCCTGACATTGAAGAAACAATCGCAGAGTTTGAATGCTCTCCAAGACCTCTTTTGGATGCGGAATGTGGACAATTGGGTCTACTTCTTCATCAACTTGGTCCGTTTCTTCTTCTTCTTTTGCTTGAAGAATGCTCTCGACAATTTCTACATCGGATAACATGGCATTTGTAACGACGTCATTGTCAGCGTCAGCATAAGAATCGAAATTTCATCTCTAACGGTATTTTTAAAACTTCTTTCATGCGATCGAAGAGGCTTTGTTGCTCCCACATTTGTGTTGCAGGCTGTGGTGTATCCAATGGAGAACTGACATCGGACTTAATAATTCCACTATGATGCCAACAGTTGGAAATTGTCGCTGGATTTGTGTCATTCACACGTTGTAATTTGATATATATTATGCATAATATATTAGTCAATTATAATGGTAAATGAGAAAACTTCGTTATAAACGGATAAAATAAAAATTTATACATGCAAATCACTTCGTTATAAGCGAAAATTCTTTACATCCGACTTCGCAATATCCAGAGTTCTTTTAATGGTTTAAGCCCTTATTTTCTTTCGTGCAGACAATTTCATTCGCTATATGCGGAATTTCGCTATAACCGACTTTGTTATAAGCGGAGTACACTGTATTTTGATAATTTGAAACTCGTAAATTTGAATCTCTCGATAAAGTGAACATTTTTTCTCGGTCCCTGTGTGCCGTGTCATCCTGAATTTTGTCTTTCATAATTTTCTACATTACAAAATCATCGTTTTATCTAGTGAACATATTTTCCCGGTCCCTTGAAAAATACTCGATAAGTTGAATAAAATCATGGTCGTTTATGGAAGATGGACGCGCGCCAGGACCTCTTGATCCCTCTGATTGGTCGGTGGGAACTTGGACTGTCCAACCAACTGGCCGGCGGCTGGACGGGGGGGGGGGGGGGGGGGGGAGGGGCAGATCTCCGTTGCAAGATGGCGCTGCTTGCGAGTGCGAGTTAAAGCTACAAATCTGCAAATAACTCTAAGGATATTAAAGATATTCAAGATATTATTTTTCGTAAACCTTTCCGGGGATATGCCTAATAATATCCCAAATTTTCACGGCGATTGGATGTATGGATTTTGAATCCATAGAGGACACACAGACAAACAGACAGACAGACAGGCATTAAATTTTATATATATAGATATTCCCTATTTATAAAATATATAATATATTGATTTTTTTTAATTTGTGTTATTTTAAGTTTGTAAAACGACATTTGAAAATTATCCCGCATGTGTTTCTTTTCAACGAAAAATCAAAATTTATTTTAAGGAGAAATAACGATTATTTCTAACCTTAGGGATGAAGTATGAAAGGATGAATTGTGAAGAGTAATGATGAACGGAAAAATAAAAGTGTCCAGTTCCATTTATCATTACTCTTCACAATTCATTCTTTCATACTTCATCCCTAAGGTTAGAAATAATCGTTATTTCTCCTTAAAATAAATTTGGATTTTTCGTTGAAAAGAAACACATGCTGGATAATTTTAAAATGTTGTTTTACAATCACAAGCCGCATTATATTGTATGGTATTTTAAGTTTGTTTGTGTGGTTACTCGTGTTTTTAACTTGTTTTTGTTCCAAAATCACTTTATTAGGTACCGCTCAAAAAGAACAACCTAGTTTATGATATTTACAACAATGAATAATATGTGAAGGTTGTTCACATATTAAACAAAATGTTAACACAGAATTCAATCCCGGTTCATGACTGTCGGGAATCGAGGGTGTTACCCACTCGTCCACCGACTGTTTTGGCTGCTTACATATGGGGTCTGAGTTTACCTAAAAGACCCGGGCATGCGAGGTTCCGCCATCACTAAAAGGCTGAGACTAAAAATAGGATCAGAGAAGAATGGAGTTATCATAGGAATTATTGCAGCCTAAGAAATCCTGAAAGCAATAGTCACCATTGGAGTCTTGGAAACTGTGTCTTAGAGATGAATGATCGCGTCGAAGTGTTATTCAGCCCCAGAGGATCAGTGTTACCCACTCATCCATTGACTCTTTTATTATGTTTTTAAATGATATAAGTAATCTAGGTGTATTTATTCGAAAAAAAAAGGGTACGTGGGTCAAAAATAACATTATGAAAAATTTTTATTTCTATGAAAAATAGACACTTCGGCTAGTTTGAGTTTTTTTATTTTTCTCACCTTGCATACTTGATCATAGTCTTTTCTAGTTGCCTTGTCATTTTTAATACCTCGGGACCAAAATTAGTCTTGATTATTTTTAAGATAGAGGTTGCCTGGCCGGTATTCATATTGTCAAGAAGCTCCATTCAGATGGGACACCTGTCAATCATCCCTGGACCCCGGGGGGGATCACAGGTGTGAGGGGTTCTCGGAAGCTGATTTGCAAACAAGGAAAACGGGACGGTAGCTGACGCCGCTCATTATTATTATCTTTACCTTGGGATAAGTTGTTTTTATCATCTGACTCTCTCTCCCTATAAATACCTCTTGTATATAATTTTATTGGAGAACTAAAAGGTAAATACCCACCTTTATAATAAATTAATTATTCCCAAATTTGTCCTTGCTTTATTTATCTCCGCGACAATATTTATAAGTAAAATAGATATTTCGATCAGTTAAATCTAACTGGCCAAAGTGTCTATTTTTCATAGAATTATGAATACCGGCCAGGTAACCTTCTATCATCCTGATTATGAAATTCGTAGAAGTTGGAGAATCTTCCTATCCTGACCCTTCTTAGACGCCAAATCATTAGGGAGTAATTAGCTCGTTCCGTCATCCTACCTTCCAATTAATAACATCCCAATTATTTAATTAATCCTGCCTGGCAATATTAGGCCTAGCTACCTGTCTCGATGTTTGCCCTTCTAGTGATGATCGTTTGGCGCTAGATGGATTGATTAATTCCTTGAGAAATTGTCCTAATTCTCACTGAGTCATCTAAACTGCCTTGTTAACTGTTAATATTACAGAAGGATAGTACAGTTAAACCTGTCTATAGAGTCCCCTCTAAATGGCGCCTTCCTCTCTATAGCGCCCGATTTTAAACATTAAAAGTGGCCTGTCTATAGCACCCCCTCTCTATAGCATTCTTTTTTGGTGAGTCCCAAGAGGGGGCGCTATAGACAGGTTTAACTGTATATACTTTCGCGTTCTTACGCAATTCTGGCCTTAACTATTCGTTTAATGATTTTTCAGGATGCCAGAATGATCTGTTTTTTGGTCGTTGAGGTACAGCTTGCACCACGTTGATATGGGCCAACAGCTATAAACGTTTACGTGGTTCTCACTGAGTCATCCAAACTGCCTTGTTACCTGTCAATATTACAGAAGGATGGTACAGTTAAACCTGTCTATAGAACCTCTTCTCTATAGCATCCTATTTTGGTGAGTCCCAAGAGGGGGCGCTATAGACAGGTTTAACTGTATATACTTTCGCGTTCTTACGCAATTCTGGCCTTAACTATTCGTTTAATGATTTTTCAGGATGCCAGAATGATCTGTATTTTGGTCGTTGAGGTACAGCTTGCACCACGTTGACATGGGTCAACATCTATAAATGTGTACGTGTTTAGATTTTCTTGATTAATCAAGAATGGGTATTTGGCATTCTGGAATAATTATAAATCAATGAATAGTTTATATTTATTCCGATTGATGGCGCAAACTATCAGTAACTTTCAGTTGTTCGATAAGGGGATGCCACCTTTATTTCTCGATTTATACTCAGTTTTGAGGAATTGATTGGATTCTAATCAAAATTCGACATTTAATACTGATGGATATTACCTGGTGCCCCCGTGTCAAATGTCAACATTACCTAATTGAAGGATAAATTTAGTTTGACGAATAGATTAGATTTTTAAATTTATTTTATCTCTTACTATGTGATTGGTCCATTAATACATTGCCTATATTAAGTGGACTAAAAATAATACAGTTAAACCTGTCTATAGCGTCCCCTCTAAATAGCGCCTTTCTCTCTATAGCGCCCCCTCTAAATAGCGCCCCGATTTTAAATACGTAGTACGATGCGATTTACATTAAAAGTGACCTGTCTATAGCACCTCCTCTCAATAGCACCCTATTTTGGTGAGTCCCAAATGGGGGCGCTATAGACAGGTTTAACTGTATTTAGATTGTGAAAATTGCCCTCATTTCTTAAAGTTTTTAAACATAAACGAAAAAAGCGACTTTTTAAAAATTTCATTTCGACTTAAAGCGCTATGTCCCCTTAGGGACACTTGCACTACAAAAGTAAACTAAACATTGAAAGAGAGGAAAGAAAGAAAGATATTTGAAATATGTACAAGAATTAGTATGTAAGTCAGTTAGATGAAAAGAGAAAAAAATATAAACACAATTGAAATATGTACAAATTGTACAGTTGGAGCTTGAAGATGGCTTGTACCATTTTACGGAATGAGAATATAAACTAACCGTTGATTTTTCTTCTATTTTCCAAAAATAAAATGAAATCATGCTTATAATTTTTGGTTACGTTTGCTTGGAGAAATAGAGAAAAGAACTCTTGGGCGACTTATCCTTGTCTCAATCCGATAGTCAACAAATATATAACTGAATGAATACAATGATGTTTGATCAAAGTCTTCGCTTTGGTTTATATAAATTCTACAAGGCCGCAGTCACCGTTCGGAGGAGATTAATAGAATCGCCGAATGTCTTGGTCCATTTGGATGAGGAAGGTGAAGACTAAACCGCGGATGATTCCACACTCGCCTTTTCGCTGATACGCTAACTTATGCACGGTGGATTCTGTGGCCACTGGACATGCATCGGACCTGGAGGCTGTTGGGCTCAGCGCTGCCTGGAGTATAAGAGCTCTATCTGTGTTTTCCTTCCTGTGGTGAATCTGTATAAGACCGCTGGGTTTAATAAAGGTGTATGTGTGTGTAATAATCTCCAAAAATATATATATATTTTTTGATGAATCAAGAAAAGACAACCTTGTACATGAGTCAGCCTGTTGACCCTCGTCAGGGTGGTTTAAGCTGTACCTCAACGACTCATTAAGGTAATCTTAGAGGCTTCTTGATGAATCAAGGAACGGATACCTTATGATAATTATTGATATCTTTTATAATGCAACGATTAGTACATATTTATTCCTATAGATGACGCTAGCTAACATTAATATTCAGGATCAGAGAGCAATAACCGAAAGTCGAATTCAACATGATAAACTCTAACAATAACAATTCTTTACACTTTTCCTTTATTTTATGAAAATAAATAGTACAAAAGTGAAATTTCACTGAGATCAGGTAATTAATGTATGTACATTATTATCAATTATTATGCATTCTATTTATGTATTTCATTCTTACTGTACTTTGTTTTACCGTATATATTGTTTCCCCTTTATACTCTTGTTTACTATATTCTGTCTGTATTGAACGCTTCACGATTTTGAGCGCAGGGGCCATGCTAATCTTCTCTGTATCGTTCCAATTTTAGTATATCGTCGCTACAACTGCAAATTATCGAATCTGAAAATCGGTACTTTTCAGGAGAAGATAAAACTCCAATAGTTGTGAACCCAAAATCAGCCCATTGTCCAATGTAAAAAATCCTTCACATTCAATACATCGTCAAAGGTTTTTCCAGCGTTCCTAATGAAGCTAGAGATTCGACGATTTGCCATAAGACGTGCCGTTCCCAATGCAAATTGAAAATTGATTTTTTGTCGGTATTCTGTCTGTAGAAGTATATATATATATATATGTAGTAAGGTAGTCTATTCTGTAGGATGACTGTAGTGTGTTGGTTAGATACAGTCGTTGTGGCCTCAATGTTAGAGTGGGTTCAAGTGTGAATGTATTGCACCAAAGAATGAGACATGGTAGATGTCACTACAGAGATGGCGAGAGAGTGAGTGTAGCCGACACCGGTCGGGGGAAATCTGTCTAGAGCGGTCAGTCAATCGTGTCTCAAAGCGGACTAATCTGTTTGAACAAGAAGGGGGCACACCCGACTTGTTTTTCGGACATTTTTCCTCTACAGGCGCCGGCTGTCACTCACTCGAAGTTTTATTTCTGTCACTTTGGCAATTACATTATAACTATACAAACACATGGCGATATAGGATATATACGAGGTGTGTTCTAAAATTATCTCGACTTTTGTGTTTTTTTTTTTCAAAAATTATTTATTTATTCATGAATACCTATTTTGTCCCCTTCAAAGTAATCCCGATGAGATATTATACACTTGTGCCAACGGTTTTTCCAATCTTCGAAGCACTTCAAAAAATCATTTTTTAAAAATCTTTTCAGCTCCTCATTCGATGCCGTCTTTATCTCGTCAAGCGTAGCGTAACGTCGTCCTTTCATGGGCCTCTTCAGTTTAGGGAACAAGAAAAAGTCACAGGGGGCCAGATCTGGGGAATACGGTGGCTGCGGCATCATTAGTGTGTTGTCTTTGGCCAAAAGGTCGCGCACAAGCAACGATGTGTGAGCAGGGGCGTTATCGTGGTGCAAAAGCCAATTTTTGTTCTTTCACAAATCCGAGCGTTTCTGGCGGATTGCCTCGCGCAAATTGCGCATAACTTGCAGGTAATATTCCTTATTAACTGTTCTACCCTGTGGCAAGAACTCATGATGCACCACGCCCCTGCAATCGAAGAAAACTGTCAGCAAAACTTTCACATTCGACCGAACTTGGCGCGCTCTTTTCGGTCTTGGTTCTTGCGGCAGCTTCCATTGAGATGATTGAGCTTTGATTTCCACGTCATAACCATAAACCCACACTTCGTCACCAGGTATGACCCTCTGGAGCAAATTTGGGTCGTCGCGGACAGAGTCCAACATCTCATTAGCAATGTTCATGCGATGCTGTTTTTGGTCGCAATTGAGCAATTTTGGTACGAATTTCGCGGCGACCCGTCTCATGCCCAAATCATTGATAAAAATCGAATGGCACGAACCAATCGATATATTTAGGTCCTCAGCAACTTCTCTAACGGTGATTCGACGATTGGCCAATATCATTTTCTCCACTTCATTAATTTTTTCGTCTGTTGTTGAAGTGCTCGGGCGTCCGGCACGCTATTCGTCGTTCACATCTTCTCGGCCTTCTGAGAACATTTTGTACCACCGATAAACGTTGCTTCGGTCCAAGGTAGCTTCCCGTATGTCACAGTCAACATTCGGAATGCATCCGCGCTAATTTCGTTTTTCACACAAAATTTGATACAGGTTCTTTGATCCATTTTTTTAATAGGTAAAAATCGAAGACGATCCAAAACACCTGCAAGCAAAGCAGCTGTCAACAATTAATGAACATTCAAAATGGCCGAGCTTGTCGGCATAAGTGAGAGACATGAGTACCAACATAAAACCACAAAAAGATCGAAATTCGAATATACGTAACCCGCGAAAATTCAAAATTCGCGATATATTTTGAACACACCTCGTAGGTATATATTGGAATATATCACAACATATATTTCGTAATTTAAACAATGTGATATGTAAGTAATAAAGTATGACGTCTTTTCTAGTCGTCTCAAAGTGACACCAGCTTGCCACTGGACACCCGGGGGATCCAGAGAGGGACAAAGAAGGGGCGTTGGTCCGGATGTTGACTGTTAGTTAGGTTACAGTAGATATTTTCGGACAGCCCGCGCGGTACTAGGTTCGTGGTCATCTCACGGCGGCCCACGTGGCCGCCGTTTTGGCTCCTCTCTGCCTCCGCGGCTTCATGCAGGACACCGAGCTTTCCTCGGTTAATCCTCAACTTTCCCCTGGTCCTGGTGCCACGTGATACGTACTAGGAGAGCGTCTTTTGATCCCAAACTTTGTCCTTACTGTCCCGTGCGGACTTCCCACTCTGCACGCCTTGCCACTCAACCCCGACTGCTTCCAACTCGCTTGTTGTCTTACCCGGGTTTACGACATATATATATATACTTTATACCCAAAGTTGATATTCTACAATACAAATATAAAATATAATTCTAATGACAGGATGTTTATTATACTTATATATATATCATTATAACTTTATATTTTTGCTATGAATTTATGGATTGCTCAAACTTCAAAATACCCTCCATTCTATTTTATTAAAAGATGCATTAGTAAAAGCACTATTTATTCCCATAATTAGTATTATAGTTCAATTGCTATCTTTAGAATAAAAATAATTCGTAATAATTATTGAAAAGAAATACATTGTGCCAAAAAATAATAATTATAGATTTTATATCACATATATTTTGCTAATACAATAATTCGATTAGTCTACATTTCTATAAATAATATCAATCAGTAATATTCAATCATAAATATGCAGATCAGTGTATCAAAACTCCCTCGAGGCTAAAATTGTATTTTTCAAACTCTCGTCTGCTACCAAATGGGTGCAGAAGTCGTTTGGCAGAAATTATAGGCGATTTAATATCGCCCCAGACGATCTGCTAAGTGTTTCCTGCTTCAAGTTCGGCAACGTTGGTAATAAAGGGGGGGGGGGGGGGGGTTGATGTTATAAATGGAGTTTTGGCAAAATTACGGAATGTCAATGTTGACAGATTGATTGTGTTGTTTTTTGAAATACTCGCGCTGAAATAATAGCAGGGGAAAATTTTGCTATTAATATTTATACACTGATAGGTTTATGTGTGTGTGTTAGCTACTAAATTGATATAGCAAAAACGTTATTTTTGTAGAACTCAAACTTTAAAATTATTTTTTTAAATAAGATATATTTATTTCTTGAAATAGAGAGTAAGGTCTGTATATTAATTTCTGAAGTTTTTATAACATAGTAAAGAATCTAATATTTCAAACACGCATTTTAGGACATTTAATTCTATGTACAACATAAAACCAACGTAAAAAATTCGAATAAATCTCTGAAAAATATTTTCAAATCATCCTTGTATTTCAAAATTGTTTTTGTTATTTCCAGTACCGGAAAGAGAGAGAGAGATTATATTATATATTTATATGATTCAATGTATATATGTATTTAATTGAATATATTGGATCAAAATATCATTTATTTTACCAATATTTTAGTTGGCTAAACACCAACCTTTTTCAAGGTGTTATAACATATTAATGTGTATAATACACTGTGGCTTGTGATTGTAAAACAACACCTGAAGTTACACCGCATGAGTTTCTTTTCAATGAAAAATCAAAATTTTATTTCAAGGTGAAATATTGACTATTTCTAACCTTTTTGGATGAGGTATGAAAGGGTGAATTCACCCTTTGGTTAGAAATAGTCAATATTTCACCTTGAAATAAAATTTTGATTTTTCATTGAAAAGAAAATCATGCGGTGTAACTTCAGGTGTTATATTAATGTGTGTTAACAACATAATATGTTATAACTATGTCATCCGACAGAGCTACAATTTCCTATAGCGTCCGTACACGCTTGTTCGGCGGTACATATACTAAAATTGGAACGATACAGAGAAGATTAGCATGGCCCCTGCGCAAGGATGACACGCAAAATCGTGAAGCATATAGCGTCCGACACACCAACAGAGCAACACTCCTCTAGAGAGTCCAACAGAGCAACACCTCCCTAGAGAGTCCAACAGATGTCACCAAATACCAACACCTCCATCCGGAACAGAGCCTCCCCACCTCGGAGTATCCAATCAATATCTCTCGACGAGGTTGTCCAAACTGCCAATACTTCAACTTTATTGACATATTTGCCCCAACAATAAGTTTTTATTTTCCTTCAAATTGTTTCTGGAACATTGTCTCCATCTTTCTTTATATCATCCTGTACCTGGATACCTGAGGAGTATACTGTTACGACGCTTCTCAGCCGTCGATGTTTACGTTCAAGGTTCCTAAGAGAACAATGTGGATTCTTTGTGGATACAGCTTAGTAATTATATATTTCATAGATTCTAATACTCTGCTAAATCGACCGCCAGAGGTCACGCTTCCACTATATAAATACTCATTGTTGTTTTATCCCAATGGCCGACTCAAGACTTTTGTACATTATGTAAATAATCTTTTGTTTTTCCCTTATTCTACTCGCCTTAAGCCAGGCAGTACTTTTATCAAATTATGTCTTTTTTATATATTCCTTTAGTTCAATTAAATTACTGATTAAAATTATTTTTATTATCATACTTTCAAGATTAAACCACGACTGCATTACATTACCATAATTTAGTCCATAATTAGTCCATACAGTAACACGCCCGGAGCCCACATCCCGTAGCCAACTTGCCACGTCTTCTGTCACCGCAGAACTGTCTCAAACTGTCCTGCTCCCCCCACGGTGGCGCATGTCCTCCCCACACACATGTGGGCCATCCTCCCGTAGCTGGTGAAGTCCATCCATCTTTCTACAACTTCACTCTGGGATCCCTGTCTCTCGGATATCTTGTCATACAGTGAGGAGGGAATGATCTATTTTACAATACCATCTGTGTAACATCTATGTCAACAATTCTATAACTCTCTTTTATTACCTCAGTTACTACAATTGTCTGAGGGGCCGGTGGAAGGATGGTCTAAACCGTTGGTTTTCGATCACTACGACCCGGGTTCGATTCCCGCATTGGACACTTTTTTTCTGATAAAATAATGCTCCAATGGCTACCGATTCTTTCAAAAGTCCAACCCCACAAACGAATGCAAATAACCAAATGGGGTCTCTGGCACATTTGTAAGTGTAAAATCAAACTACTTTTCACATGTGTAGACATGTGGTGCACTTACAGTAAAAGCAGTCGCCTACTTCTACCCACCATGATTATCATGGCCTGTACCACGTGTACTCTCTCTCTTTCATATATTTATTATTATTTAATCTTATTAATTCATATTTATATTTATTTTGTATTCAACCTTATATAATCTTATATGGACATTGTAATAAATCAGTTTCAATCTCAATTTCTCTCTCCATCCCGAGGCAGTGAAGCTAACAAGTGTAGCGAAGGGTACCATCTACAAGTACCATCTTGGTCTTGAGGTGGGTAACACCAGCCATCACCTAGACCTGCCTACTCTGTGGGAAAGAACTCTCGCAGTCCATCGGTGGCGGAGTCTTTCCCGCGGTGGGCGCTACCAATGAAGACCTTGTATATATATTTGTATATGTCATAATTTGTATATAATTGTATGCACCCCCGACCCACTATGCATGTACAATGTATGATTTTCAAAGATTTAATAAAGAATAAGGTAACTGGAGGAAAGAAAGTAGCAACAAGACATAGGAAGCAGGCTAAAAGCGGGCACAAGTATAAATAATTTGTACAGTCAATACTTCCTGGCAAGCCCGGACGTATCTGGTATCCGCAGAAGTTATATTAGTAGAGAGACGCCCAATATTTCCGGACAGGACCGGACGTATTTGATAACCGCGGAAGTAAAATAGAGTCGAACTAACACCCGATACTTCCTGACCAGGCCGGGCGTAACTAACACCAAAGAAAGCCGCCGGTCCAATTAGAAAGTATCCCCTAAATAGGTCAACCAATAGAAAAACGGGCACGTTCCATCCTTCGACCAATGGGAAAGAAGCTAACTCTTGGTGTTAAATCAAGAAGCAAGAATAGTCAGTAACGTTTTCGCTCTCATAGGAACAACACCTAGAGTAGTGCTTTGGCTCCCAAGGAGGTGACATCGGCTCTGGACCTCTCTCCCTCTGCTCATCCCGTAGCTAAGTACAATCACCACCATGTGATCAGATAATTAACAATCAAAACTCGCTCCGCCTTCTCAAGCTTTCTTTCCTCCAACCCAGTTGCCTTTTATTTTCAAACCCCATCACGTGTCCTGATTATTCCTAAACTGTATGCTTCACTTGCCACTCAACGACTGCGTTTCAACCAATCCTCACCATTCAAATCGAACAACAAGAAAATCCTCCACGATATTGTCACAGAACGGTTAAGTCGACAGGATTCTACAACAGTGTAATACATCAAATATTGCAGTGTAATAACTTTGGATATATTACATATATATGTATATTTATCAATTATTTTATATATTTATATCTATTTATTCATATATTTATCATTATATAATCATATTTATTCATATTTATATTTATTCTGTATTTAACCTTATATAATCTTATATGGACATTGTAATAAAATAAAATTTCCATCTCAATCTCTCTCTCTAGGGATAATGATAAAGGTACTTCCATAAGTTTTGTCTATGAATCTACTCTTCAACAAAATAATGTATATTTCATATACTCTATTTCACAAAATATATATTTATACTCTATATATATGTTATGAATATTTTGTTTTGTTGTTGAAAAAGATAGAGAATTGAAGGTGCAGTCGTGAAAATAGGAAAGATAATTATTTACTTATCAAGTAGTTTTTATTTTAAATTACATGAAGCAAATTAAACATCAAATTATTTTTCACAGTAATATAGAATTTATAAAATGAATTCTATATTCGTGAATTTTAAAAAATAGGTAGGTTAACTATACATATTTACAACAATATTCAAAGTATTCTAAATCTATGGTCAAAAATAAAAGAATAGTCAATGATGAAAGTAAAATACATGTTTAAAATAAAATAAAATATTTGTATTTTAGATTATATAATATATATATGATATTCTTTCTATCTATTCCATTAACATTTGTTTCAAAATATATATTTTTCAAAGTAAATAAACATTTCTGAAAAATGTCACAGAATATTTTTCGATATCAATGTTTTTTCTATTTTTCCGCGGCTATTTTATTTAGCTACATTGAATAGAAAAAGATTACCAGAATTATCAATAATATCAGGATTTTATACCGAAATGGAAGTTTTCTTTTTTGCCAAATCTTCTTTTGCCAATTCTTTGTGTACTGGGTCTTTTTGTCAGTATATTTTCCCTAGCATTGTTCCTCTTATGTAGAAAACTTCTGTTTATATTATTTTGCCACGTTGAAAATTAGGGAAGACAAAAACTTCAGGATAAGACAGCAATTTATTTAAGGCAAGAACAAACTATGAATGATAAACAAAAGATAAGCAATGAGGGAAGTTTATAGAGTAGTAAAATATAAACATAATAAAATGATACTCTGCTAATACTAATGTAAAATAATAATTATTTCGCTACAATATCCTTGAAACTTTATTGATATATGGAAAATTAGAAACAAAAATGTACCATATAACTGATGGTGTCTTGTCCAAACCCTGGGATGCTGTAACATGGATTGTCAATTTCTGATTTTGTTGCTCCATATGGAAAAGGAGGGTGCCATTGCCCTGTTAGTCAGCTACATTTCAGAGTTCTCTGTTCACGGTTACTGTAGCGGCTCGGGTCTCACACACCGTACTGCGTCCTACAGGACAGTCTCTTACTTGTGCTGCTTCTCCCGCCCGCCATGTAGAGGAGGACTTCTGAACTGGAGGATATAGCGTGGTGGTGTCTTGTACACTCCATGGTAAGGGAGGATGCCATTGCCCCGTTAGTCAACCACATTTCAGAGTTCCTTGTTCACGGTTACCGGCTCGGGGCTCACGACACCGTACTACAGGGCAGTCCCTTACTTGTACTGCTTCTCTCGCCCGCCACGTAGAGGAGGACTTCTGGACAGGAACATATAACTGGTGCTAATAAATTAAGAATTATTCTAATCGTATAACTAAATGTTGCTGATGGCATACGCCATCTATTGGTTGATTTTATAAATTCCAGAATAATGATGAATATTAAGCAAAAACTTGATAAATCAAGAAAATCCAACCACATGTAAAAATAAACAAGCAATGGGTCGGTGGAAGGATGATTTAAACCGTTGGTTTACGACCGTTACGATTCCCGCATTGGGCACTTTTTCTGATTTAAAAAAAAAAATGCTCCAATGGCTCCCGATTATTGCAATAGTCCAACCCCACCAGCGAGTGCAAGTAACCAAACGGGGCTCTGGCACATTTGTAAGTGCAAAGTCGAACTGCTCTCCATACGTGTAGACATGTGGTGCTCTTACAGTAAAAGCAGTCGCTAACTACCCACCATGATTATCATGGCCTGTACCACGTGTACTAGGGATAAGCAAAATAAAAAAAAACAATGTAAGAAAATTGGTTGAGAGGACCTAGCTAATAAGTGGTGAATCTTCAAAACGGTATCTCAAGCTTAACCTACCATACCCCTTTAGTATTGTATTGGGGTGTTTTACTTTTATATTTTGTAAGAAACTTTTCATTAAATTATTTAACAAATCTACAGAGGGTGTTCACACTTATAGGAAACAAGTTTTATTATAAAATATTAAATATTAACACCATATTTGAAAATTTTCAAATGTTCTATTTGAAAGCCTTTTCGTTTATATACAGAATGGCACCTGATTTTCCACAATAGCAGACACTTTCTGATCATGGTCATACTCAAAAGATCCCATTCTTCCTTTACCACTTTCCAGAGACCTTCAATTGTCCTAAGGTGTCTCTTTCCAAGTGCTCTTTTAAGGCATCCAAAAATGCAAAAATCCATCGGGGCTAAATCAGGAGATTTTACAGGGGTTCTGTTCTTTGAAATAGTGTTGATTCCTGTTCTTTGCCTTAGACCTTCCAAATAAGCTTGGGTTGAAGATGAGGTATGACTTGTGGCGTTATCATGGTGAAACCAGACTTTGTTGCTCTGTTTTCCATAGATAGAGGGAATATCATTTAAAAATATAGGTTCTAAAATGTTGTTTTGATAGTACTCCGAGTTTACTTTGGCATTTCTTTCAACTTTTCTTATTTTTAATTTTCCTTCATATGATATACCGCATGCCACCATAAATCCTTTGGGGTAACTTTCGGCACATTCCTTCAACCAAATTGGCCTAGATTTTTCCACCCTTTTTTGATAGTATATAGCTCTTTTTCTGTTGCAATCGGTTAAATATACCCATACTTCGTCATATGTAACAATATATTTCCATCTATCAGTAGCCAAGAAATTTTCATAAAAATATCTGCTGATAGTGTGTCGCTGACGAATATGGCTCTGAAACAATTTGTGAACCGCATATATTTTTTGTAGCGTTTAGGCCTAAATCTTTATTTATTATTTTATTTATTGTTGACACTGATGTTCCTATTAATTTGGCTATATCTCTTTGTGGCAGAGGATTTTTTTTTTTTTTGTTATATATTTTTTCACTTTTTTGACAGTTGCAGTTCTCACAGATATAGGGTGATAATCTTTTGTCCATTTCTCCGTAGGTGCTTTGAATAAAAACTTGATATTTTGTCGTGAATAATATTATAAATACCTTTTTTAGAAATGTTTATATAATCTTTTTTGCATATTTTAATTATGTCCAAATAGGTAAGATTAGTTCTGGAAAGTGGTAAAGGAAGAATGGGATCTTTTGAGTATGACCATGATCAGAAAGTGTCTGCTATCGTGGAAAATCAGGTGCCGTTCTGTAAATAAACAAAAAGGCTTTCAAATAGAACATTTGAAAATTTTCAAATATGGTGTTAATTTTTAATATTTTACAATAAAACTTGTTTCCTATAAGTGTGAACACCCTCTGTATATGTGAACAAACTTTAATGACAGTTTATTTATGAAAATTCGAAACTATTATAGATGCGTATGATTCTTTTTAAAAATTAAACAATTTCTACTGTCCTTACTGTAATGGAAAAATTAATGGGAGTGCCTTGCATTAAGGGCAGTAGAAATTGTTTAATTTAAAAAAGAATCATACGCGTCTAAAATAGTTTTGAATTTTCATAACAGATGGCGCGCTAATTCATCATAATATAACAGTTTATTTATATATAGACGTTATTATATACACTGATGGACAAAACTTATATATACTAAAATTAAACTAAACTATATATTTCTAATATATAAAAATATAAACTAAAATATATATTTCATCCTTTGATGAACATAAATACCTATTGAGCAATTGTTAACACGTATGGATC